>CM046663.1:89076060-89668817 GCA_025594165.1 Tamias sibiricus | reverse complement strand
GAATGACCTAAATAAGCAAATACAGGCAAAAATTGATCACTCCAGCAAAGAGATGAGAGCAAATACAGGCAACCATTGATCACACCAAACAAAGAGATAAGAGAGCAAACACAGGTAGCAAAAAATTACTTCAAGAGAGATTCTAAAAAAAAAAAATCAGAAATCCTTGAAATAAAGGAAACAATAAACCAAATTAAAAACTCAATAGAAAGCATCACCAACAGACTAGATCACTTGGAAGACAGAACATCAGATAGTGAAGACAAAATATACAATCTGAAAAATAAAGTTGACCACACAGTGAAGATGGTCAGAAACCATGAACAGAACATTCAAGAATTACGAGATAGCAACAAAAGACCAAATATAAGAGTTATTGGAATAGAGGAAGGCACAGAGATTCAAACCAAAGGAATATACAATCTCTTCAATGAGATAATTTCAGAAAATGTCCCAAATATGAAGAATGAATTTGAAAATCAAATACAAGAGGCATACAGGACACCAAATGTAACAAAATTACAACAGATCTACACCAAGGTACATTATAATGAAAATGCCTAGCATACAGAATAAGAATAGAATCTTAAAGCCTACAAGAGAGGAATCAGATCACATATAGAGAGAGACCAATTTGTATCTCAGCAGATTTTTCAACCCAGACCCTCAAAGCCAGGAGATCCTGGAACAATATATACCAAGCTCTGAAAGAAAATGGATGCCAACCAAGAATCTTCTTCTTCTTCTTTTTTTTTTTTTTTTTTTTTTTGTACCAGGGATTGAACTCAGGGGCACTCGACCACTGGACCACATCCCCAGCCGTTTTTTTGGATTTTATTAGAGATAGGGTCTCACTGAGTTGCTAAGTGCCTCGCCATTGCTGAGGCTGGCTTTAAACTCACAATCCTCCTGCCTCGCCTCCCAAGTGCTGGGATTACAGGCATGTGCCACTGTGCCCCACTCCAACCAAGAATCTTTTATCCAACAAAATTAAGCTTCATTTTGATGACAAAATAAAAGCCTTTCATGATAAACAAAAGTTAAAAGAATTTACAGTGAGAAAGCCCGCACTACAGATGATCCCCAGCAAAATATTCTAGGAGGAGAAAATGAAAAACAATTAAAATCAGCAAAGGGAGGAACACAGTAAAGGAAAGGTAAATTAAAGGAGAAGCCAAGTTAAGTTAAAAACCAAAAATAAACCAAAATGTCCAGGAATACAATAATATTTCAATAATATTTCAATAATATCCCTGAATGTGAATGGCCTAAACTTATCAATTAAAAGGTGTAATCTGACAGATTGGATTTTTAAAAAATGACCCAACAATATATTGCCTTCAAGAGACTCATCTCACAGGAAAAGATGTCCACAGACTAAAGATGAAAGGGTGGGAAAAAATATACCACTCACATGGACCACATAAACAAGCAGGGGTTTCCATCCTCATATCAGATAAAGTGGACTTCAAACCAAAGCTAGTGAAAAGGGATAAAGAAGGACATTTCATATTGATTAAGGGATTCATACATCAAACAATGGGCATCTATGTATGTATGTATGTCAAACAAACCCTTCTCAAATACAAGAACCAAATAGACCACAACACAATAACACTGGGTGACTTTAATATACCTCTCACACCACTGCATAGATCATGCATACAAAAACTAAACAAAGAAACTACAGAATTCAATACTACAATCTATAATTTGGATTTAACAGACATATGTAGAATATTTCATCCATCAACGAGAGAATACACTTTCTTCTTAGCAGCACATGGATCCTTCTCCAAAATAGACAATATGTTATTCCACCAAAGCAAGTCTTAGCAAATACAAAAAAAAAAAAAAAAAAAAGAGGTACTACCCTGCATTCTATCAGACCACAATGGAAATAAATTAGAAATCAATTATAAAATTAAAAAGAGAAGCTACTCCAACACCTGGAGACTAAACAATACACTATTGAATGATGCATGGATAACAGAAGACATCAGGGAGGAGATTAAAAAAAATCTTAGAGGTAAATGGGAACTATACAATACAACTTATCAAAATCTCTGGGACACTATGAAAGCAGTGCCAAGAGGAAAGTTCATTGCCTGAAGTTCATTCTTCAAAAAAAGAAAGAGTCAACAAATAAATAACCTGACATTACAGCTCAAAGCCCTAGGAAAAAAAAGAACAAACCAACACCAAATGTAGTAGAAGACAGGAAATAATTAAAATCAGGGCAAAAGTCAATGAAATTGAAACTAAAGAAAGAATTCAAAAGTTGACAGAACAAAAAGCTGGTTCTTTGAAAAAACTGACAAATCCTTAGCCACTCTAATGAAAAGAAGGAGGGAGAAAACTCAAATTACTAAAATTTGTGATGAAAAAGGAAATATCACAACAGACACTATTGAAATACAGAAGAAAATTAGAAAGTATTTTGGAAATTTATACTCCAGTAAAATAGAAAAACCTCGAAGACACCAACAAATTTCTAGAGGCATATGATCAACTCAAACTGAGTGAAGAGGACATACACAATTTAAACAGATCAATTTCAAGCAAGGAAATAGAAGACACCATCAAAAGCCTACCAACCAAGAAAAGCCTGGGATCAGACAGATTCACAACTGAGTTCTAAGAAACCAACAAAGAAGAATTAATACCAAAACTCCTCACATTCTTCCATGAAATAGAAAAGGAGGGAAACCTTCCAAACTCAGTCTACAAAGCTAGTATCATCCTGATACCAAAACCAGGCAGAGACACATCAAGGAAAGAAAATTTCAGACCAATATTCCTGATGAACATTGATGCAAAAATTCTCAATAAAATTCTGGCAAATTGCATACAAAAATATATTTAAAAAAAAAATAGTGCACCAACCTAGCTATTGTGAATTGTGCAGCTACAAACATTGAGATAGCTGTGTCACTGTAATATGCTGTTTTTAAGTCCTTTGGGAATAGACCCAGGAGTGGGATGGCTGGGTCATAGGGTGGTTCCATTCCAAGTTTTCCAAGAAATCTCCATACTGCTTTCCATAATGGTTGCACCATTTTGCAGTCCCACCAGCAATATATGAGTGTGCCTTTTTCCCCACATCCTCTCCAACATTTATTATTGCTTGTGTTCTTGATAGCTGCCATTCTGACTGGAGTGAAGTGAAATCTTAGAGTAGTTTTGATTTGCATTTCTCTAATTGCCAGTGATGTTGAACATTTTTTCATGTATTTGTTGATTAATCGTGTATCTTCTTCTGAGAGGTGTCTTCTCAATTCCTTAGCCCATTTATTGTTTGGGTTATTTGTTTTTTTAGTGTAAAGTTTTTTGAGTTCTTTATATATTCTAGAGATTAGTGCTCTATCTGATGTGCATGTATTAAATATTTGTTCCCAATTAGTTGGCTGTCTATTCACCTCACTGATTGTTTCTTTTGCTGAGAAGAAGCTTTTTAGTTTAAATCTATCCCATTCATTAATTCTTGGTAGTAATTCTTGCGCTACAGGATTCTTATTAAGGAACTTGGGGCCTAATCTGACATGTTGGATAATTGGAGCTTACTTTTTCTTCTATTAGGCATATTGTCTCTGGTCTAATTCCTAGGTCCTTGATCCATTTTGAATTGAGTTTTGTGCACGGTGAGAGATAAGGGTTTAATTTCAATTTGTTGCATATGGATTTCCAGTTTTCCCAGCACCATTTGTTGAAGAGGCTATCCTTTCTCCACTGTACATTTTTGGCACCTTTGGAACCAACCTAGACGTCCCTCAGTAAATGAGTGGATTAAGAAAATGTGGTATATACACACAATAGAATTTTACTCAGCAATAAAAGAAAATAAATTAATGGTATTTGCAGGTAAATGGATGAAGTTGGAAGACATAATGCTAAGTGAAGTTAGTCAGTCTCAAAAATCCAAGTACCAAATGTTTTCTCTGATATAAGGAGGCTATTTCAAAGTATTGTTGGGTGGGGGTACATAGGAGGATTAGAGGAACACTAGAATGGTCAAGGGAAGGGAGGGTAAGTGAGGGAGTAAGAGGGGAGGGAGGGGGAGAAAAAAAAAGGTGGTTGAATGAGACAGATACCATTTTCCTTAATGCATGATTGAAGACCTGAATTGTATGAATATACTTTGTATACAAATAGTTATATGTAAAAAGATACTAAATATATGCACTATGAGTTGTACATATTAAAAATTATAAAAATAAAATCAAATAAATAAATAAATAAATAAATAAATAAAATAGTGCACCAAAATCAAGTGGGGTTCATTCCAGGGATGCAAGGTTGGTTCAACATATGAAAATCAATAAATATAATTCATCACATCAGTAGCCTT
This sequence comes from Tamias sibiricus, assembly GCA_025594165.1. Lineage (NCBI taxonomy): Eukaryota > Metazoa > Chordata > Mammalia > Rodentia > Sciuridae > Tamias > Tamias sibiricus. The sequence continues at coordinate 89,664,469 of CM046663.1, read as the reverse complement.
AAAGATAAGAATCATATGATTATATCAATTGATGAAGAGAAAGCATTTGACAAAATACAGCACCCTTTCATATTCACAACCCTAGAAAAACAAGGGATAGTAGGAACATGCCTCAACATCGTAAAAGCTATCTATGTTAAACCCAAGGCCAGCATCATTCTAAAATGGAGAAAAATTGAAAGCATTCCCGCTAAAAACTAGAAAAAGACAGGGATGCCCTCTTTTACCACTTCTATTCAACACAGTCCTTGAAACTCTAACCAGAGCAATTAGACAGATGAAAGAAATTAAAGGGATATGGATAGGAAAAGAAGAACTCAAACTATCATTATTTGCTGACAACATGATTTAGTACTTAAAGGATCCAAAAAACTCCACCAGAAAACTTCTAGAATTAACTAATGAATTCAGCAAAGTAGCAAGATATAAAATCAATACCCACAAATCAAATGCATTTCTATACATCAGTGATTAATCCTCTGAAAGAGAAATTAGGAAAACTACCCCATTCACAATAGCCTCAAAAAATAAATTTGGGAATCAACTTAACAAAAGAGGTGAAAGACCTCTAAAATGAAAAACTACAGAACACTAAAGAAAGAAATTGAAGAAGACCTTAGAAGATGGAAAGATCTCCCATGCTCTTGGACAGGCAAAATTAATATTGTGAAAATGGCCATACTACCCAAAGCACTATACAGATTGAATGCAATTCCAATTAAAATCCCAACATCATTCCTTATAGAAATAGAAAAAGCAATCATAAAATTCATTTGGAAAAATAAGAGACCCAGAATAGACAAAGCAATCCTTATCAAGAAGAGTAAAGCAGGAGGCATCACAATGCCAGACATTAAACTATACTACAAAGCTATAGTAACAAAAATGGCATGGTATTGGCACCAAAATAGATATGTAGACCAATGGTACAGAATAGAAGACACAGAGACAAACTCACATAAATACAGTTATCACATACTAAACAAAGGTGCCAAAAACATACATTGGAGAAAAGATAGCCTCTTTAACAAATGGTGCTGAAAGAACTGGAAATCCATATGCAGCAAAATGAAACTAACCCCCTATCTCTCACCATGCACAAAACTCAACTCAAAGTGGATCAAGGACCTAGGAATTAGTCCAGCGATCCTTTGCCTAATAGAGGAAAAAGTAGCCCCAAATCTCCATCACATTAGATTAGGTCCTGACTTCCTTGACAAGACTACTAAAGTGTAAGAAATAAAATCAAGAATCAATAAATGGGATGGATTCAAACTAAAAAGCTTCTTCTTGGCAAAGAAACAATCAGTGAAGTGAAGAGAGAGCCTACATTTTGGGAGCAAATTTTTGCCACACGCAGGTCAGATAGAGAGAGCACTAATCTCCAGGATATATAAAGAACTCAAAAAACTTAACATCAAATAACCAACCCAATCAATAAATTGGCTAAGGAGCTGAACAGACACCTCTCAGAAGAAGAAATACACACAATCAACAAATATATGAAAAAAATGTTCAACATCTCTAGTAATTAGAGAAATGCAAATCAGAACTACTTTAAGATTTCATCTCACACCAGTCAGAGTGGCAGCTATCAAAAATATAGACAACAATAAATGTTGGCAAGGATGTGGGGGAAAAGGCACACTCATACATTGCTGTATGACTGCAAATTGCTGCAACCAATTTGAAAAGCAGTATGGTGATTCCTTGGAATGGAACCACCATTTGACCCAGCTATCCCACTCCTAGGTCTAAATTCTAAAGACTTAAAAACACCATACTATAGTAACACAGCCACTTTAATGTTTAAAGCAGCACAATTCACAATTGCTAAACTGTGGAAGTGAACTAAATGTCCTTCAATAGATGAATGGATAAAGAAACTGTGGTACATATACACATGGAATATTACTCAGCATTAAAAGAGAATAAAATTATAGCATTTGCAGGTAAATGGATGGAGTTGGAGAATATCATGCTAAGTGAAGTAAGCCAATCTCCCAAAACCAAAGGCTGAATGTTCTCTCTGATAAGTGGATGCTGATCCATAACAGGAGGGGGTAGGCATGGGAAAAACGGAGGAACTTTGATTGGGCAAAGGAAAGGGAGGGTAGAGAGGGTGCATGGGGGCAGGAAAGATGGTGGAATGAGATGAACATCATTACCCTAAGTGCATGTATGACTGCACATATGGTGTGATGCTACAGTATGTACAATCACAGAAATGTAAAGTTGTGTTGCAATTGTGTATACAATGAATCAAAATGCATTCTGCTGTAATATATACCTAATTAAAATAAATAAATAAAAATTTTAAAAAACATATAGAGGGAAAATTTTCAAGAAATTTAAAGAGATTGCTCTATATTAAAAGCATAAAGCCATATAACAAGAAATATCCTCTTTGGTATGAGCATAAACAAAGAATTCAATGAAACAAAAGTCAGACAGATTATTAAAATGAAAACACATAATCACAATTGTGCAGGTCTATCTAATAAGATATCTAACAAAGGTATCAATATTACATGGTCTTGCGCAACACTGAGACCCCATCTATCTCTGAAATGTTTCCATGTGGTATCTTTGTTTTCTTTAAGCAGACACATTTTCTCAACAGGATTATTGGCAGTTCCACAGTCAGGAACCCACAGAACATGATGATTTTCTATTACAAAAGCCCCAAATAGGGCACTTATTGGTCCATCTTAGATTTAAAAATGTCCTTCCCTGGAATCAATGTGGAGCCAGCAAGATGTGGAATCTCTGGGATATTTGCCAGCCTTTATGTTATGAGAGCACAGTTGGCTACTAAGAGAATAAAGGGATTGAGTGTGAGCTGAAATAATTACTACAAATTATAGTTTAGTATCTGAGAAGACAGTACTTCAAATGGGTGGAAAATGAATGAGTTTAATCAGATAGCATAGAGAGAACTGGCTTTTCATTTGGGAAAACAAAGTTAGATCCTTATCTCACTGCAACATAGAAACAGATCAATGAACAATTAAGTTTAACTCAATATTTCATATTTTAAATGTAGGACATATATAAAGTAATCATAATTTTCAAGCCTTGTGCTGATACAATAAAGTCTCAATGAAGTATACATTTGTTTCATACAATGGGAGAATGGATAAACTTACTAATTATCAAGTTTGCTATATGAAGATTTACAGGATTGAAATACAGCAACCCCTGAATCAACTTCTCATATAAACATATTCTCTCCTGAGATAGTTGAATGTTAATGTTTCTGAACTAATAATTTCAGAAGGCATACCTGAGTTGCTTAAGCCACTGTCAGTTCTAAGAAATAGAAAATTCCAACTCAATTGATGTTACAGTTTGGTTCTGTCCCCCAAGGGTCCATGTGTTAGAGGGGTGGTACTCAGGGTGGCAGTATTGAGCACCCGAGGTGGTAGAGTTTTTAGACTTGGGGTCTAGTGGGAGGTCTTGGGACTTGGAGGTTACAGGATAAAGAATTCCATAAGCAGATAAATTACAATAAGTGGAATTTACAATGAGGTACATTCAATCAGAAATATATAGTAAATGTGACGCGGAGAACAAGTAGACAGGGGTATTGTTCCAAGAAATTATCAGAGGATGACAACATTTAGAGGATTAGAGCCTAGGCTACCTTTGTTAATCTTACCATAACAAAGACACTGTAATTCTCCGGGATCATGCTCCTGTACAAGGTCCTCTGAGCAGGATCCTGTTGTCCCCACTCCTCTTAGGTAAAATTCACAGTCACAGCCTCAAATGAAATTGATCTCTGTAATAGCCATATGTAATCAAGCAGAAGTGTTAAAAAGATGGCATAGAAAAGATATTTAGGAAAAAGTTCTCTGCCATGTCCACTGTTGAGCTTATTAGAAATTAGTTTATAATGAGATATTTACTATATTCCCTGTTTTGCATTTATATTTTGTGGGAGAAAGAGAAACATAACAAAAATACCCAATAACTTACTAATTTATACATAATCCAGATACACATACATTCAAACATAAAACATCAGATGCATAAAACTGGTCTGTTCAGGGAATGAATTATATGTTAATTTTGGGATCATTCTTTTAGAAAAATAACTTCCAAGGAATTTGATGACTCAACTTTGCCAGGAAAAACTTTAAGCATCCACAAATTTGTAGCAGCAGATAGCTATACATAAATATATATGTATATAAAGTGGTTCATGTTTTACATAGTTATGATATTCAAAAACCTCAGTAACCATGGTTTAATAAAATAAAAACAGTCACCAAGAATACTGCTCAGATTTACCTTGGCATATTATTTATAACTGCACAAACAAGTTTTGCTGCTAGCTCTTCTGTTCACAAACCACTACACTATAAATAACAGCTGTGCATCAAGGTCAATGACCAATCAAGTCATTTTTTCAAAGTCTGCCAGTAGCTGCTTACTACACATCTGTTACTTTGTTCACATGCAGAAACCAAAGTATGTAATTGTGTTACCTCTTTATCTCCCAGCAATAAACCCATAAGACATTTTTGCAAAAATAGTTTATTGGCAAAGGGAATTGGTCAATGAAGATGAAAGAGTGAAATGAAAAGTGGTTACACTGTAAGTGAAATTCAAATCAAATATAAGTTGAGGTACAGAATAGCTGATGATGGGACTATTGACCCTGCTGCCCCTTATAACACTGTAGGCATGCAGCCAGAGGGATTTGGTAACAGGGAACTTTGTACTAAGTAAATATTAGTTGTCCTATTTTTTCTTTTCTATATACATTTATTATGAAGAGCCATCTGTGGACTATGTGTGAACCAAAATCAGCATCATAGCCAATGAATAGGAAACTCTGGTGTCTGGGAACTTCCAGTGGCCATCCCTCTGGTAAGATGGCCCCATACATGTGAAAACCTATTCAGCTCTGCCCCAGGTTTCACAAAGCACTGGAGATGGGGGTGACCTGCTACAGTCACATAGAAACACAGCCTCTCAGAGATGGGTGTAATCTGCCAAGATGCCAATCAACCTGTTGACTGCAAGACATCATGAATCAAGACTTCACCCCTGAAACCTTATCCTTGCCTTTCATGTACCCCCTTAAAGAAACCACTGGAGCCATTTTTTAACTGTTCAGCTCCAGCTCTTGTGTGGGCTGGACCTATCAGGTGCTCTAAGCTCCCTTTAAACTATAATTCTGACTCTGCTTCTTCACTAATTATTTCAGACTTTAATTTCTCTGGTGGCTTACAACTTCTTGGGCAGGAAAAAGTCCTTGCAGCCTCGAGTGCTCGCAGCCTCGAGATAACTTATAGCCAACAATGAGAAAGGTCTTTTTAATGCTATAGGAATAACTGCAGCTTTCCCCATTGACTTAAGATTCCTTTGTTTGGTTTCAGCTTACATAGCATTTTTATAATTCCACACTACTGTGCTAAGATAGAACTGCCTGTATGTGCTGTGTGCTTGTCCCTGTATGTGTTTAGTATATAGTATATACTGCTTCCAAATATAAGCTGAAAGTGGGCAGTATGCTGACTAACTGAAGGACTATCAAACCACCCCAAGAAGTTACCATAGTATAAGCACAGCTGAAGGCTGAAGGATAATGCAAATTAAAATGTTTTATGTAAACATGAGTTTACATAGAGTTTACATACACTTGAGAAGCTCTGACAATGGCCACCAAAAGTTGATATTGATTTTAAGGCAGATCATCATGGTCTAACTCCACTGAAGTTGGAAGATATGGGGAATGGAGTCTTGTAGATCACTCAGCAGAAGTGTAGCTCTTATGACACTGTGATTTCAGACTTATCCAGAACTGTGAGAGAATAAATATCTGTTGTTTTAAGTCATCAAGTTTGTGGTAAATTGTTATAGAATCCACCAGAAACTAATATACCTACTTCTTGCAAAAATCCTACAGAAAGTCCAGTTTCTTTTGCTCAACAACGGCATATCTGACTGGCAATAGCTTTCACTTAGGCAGTAAGGACTTCATATTTTGAGTGGTTGTCCCATCCTTTGTAATAGTTAAAAATGCAGGGACTGGGGGGTGTGACTAGGTGGCACAGTCCTTCCTAGCATGCTTGATACCCTGGGTTTGATCCCATGCACCAAAGGCGGGGGAGGGGGAATCCAGAATGTGCAATCAGTCAAATTAAAGAATTAAAATGAGTCAGTGGATACCTGAAGATAATCTATGTTAAAAAGCAAGATGATCCAATGAAGTAAACAGAAGAAATCAACATCTTGAGTCAGCTGAGTTTATTTTGGCTTTCTGTCTTCTGCACCCACTAAAGAACAATCGGCGAAAACTGTAGGCAGCATTCATTTCAGACTGTTAACTGAGGATGTCAACTATATCAATTTCATGAAGACAATATTAGACATTTTTCAGACTCCAGGCCAGGAAATATTTATGTCCCAAGAAGAATTATCTTTGTTTATTCTATGGTTAAAACAAAGCATTTCTTTTATGCAGAGTATCAGAGATAAATTTGAACATTATTCAAAATATAGTTATGTAATATGTATTATAAATATACACTAAAATAAAACTATGATTATATTCACCTGATCAACATGTTGACTTTGTCCTGATTTAGATCTGCTAACTATATTCCTTGATTTTTTTTTATCACTTTACTCTTTTAAAAAAATTTTTTTAATTGTAGATGGACACAATGACTTTATTTTATTTATTTTTATGTGATGTTGAGGATTGAACCAGTGCCTCACACATGTTAGCCAAGCACTCTACCACTGAGCCACAACCCAAGCCCATCACTTTACTCTTTTATTTTAATCTTTTGTTGTTTTATGCAATGAAAAACAATGTGAAAATCAAGTAAGCAACTTGCCTGAGATATGCTCTTTTTCTGTTGGTCTTGGGTAAGTGCAGGAAAGGTTGATTTGACAAACTAGGAGAGAAAAAAAAAAAAATAGAAGCAAATCATGCAAGACCTAAACTATGACCATAGACCTTTGAGATTTAATGTTTTAAAAAATTTCTGCCCACCAGCTGGCTAAATGATCTGCTAACTATATTCCTTGATTTTTTAAAAATAATTTTACTTTTTAAAAAAAATATATTTTAAATTGTAGATAGACACAATGACTTTATTTTATTTATTTATGGTCAAAAGTTTCTTTGATTCTTAAGAAGGGACAGCAAGAAGTATGTTGAATGAGAATTCACATATATGACCCTGACAGGATCTTGAAAAATTTGGCTGTGCACTTTTGTTTTTATTGGGTTCACTTCCAAATGCTCAATTTCATTTTTTTTAAAACACAGACTCAATATAGTATTAATTCAATAAATAACATTACATAAGAACACAAATTGTTATCTTTCATTATCAATGTTGTGGGAAAAATAGTCAAGATATTTGTTGACTTGCTTTCCTACTGTTTTGCTTACCCTTAGAAAAATTATTCTGCAGAAAAGGATGGGAGTGCTCTGGGGAAATATTTTTAAAACTTTTTCTAACTCAACTGCAATGGAACCTGGCAGGTGACTTACCTGTTATAATGTGGAAAGAGGTTTTTTACTCCTGACTCTGCCACCAACAAACAAGATGATTCTGGACAGGTTACTTATACATTCGTAATTTAGTTTTCTCAGCTTTGCAATGAAGTGGTCACAGATGACCATACTCTGATTCTGTAAGGTCAGGGTAGAACAAACAATAGCATAATTCTAGAGAGCACATGCTGTAATGGGCATGTATGAGGACAGCTCAAAATCTGAAAAAAGTGAGTGCAGGTTGAAAGCAGGGTATGTTTATTAAAGATTGGAGATAGAATTCCTTTAGCTGTGTCTAGGAGACCATGCCCAGGCCAACCTTCCAAAAAACTTACTATTTACTTGAAGCCTCCTCTTTGTCCACTTTTCAGTCCCCACTCACGCATCTTTCTGAACCACGGTCCAGACCTTTGACCATTTGTGGGAAGCCTTCTGTATGTGATGACATTAGCAGAACATCACTCAATTATGAGCAGGGTGAAAAATTATTCAGGCTGTCAAGTATTCAGGCTCTACCCTTTCTGGAAGCTTTCTACCTTTGCTCTGTTGTGCTGAGGCATTTCACATCAGAGGAGTTGTGTGATTTTGGTAAGATTATTTCACCTCTTGGAAACTGTTTTCCTATTTCTTTTTTTTTTTAATATTTTGAAAATTCAGTATTTATTTTATCAATAGCACATATTAATTGTAGAAAAGTAGACAATATATATTCACAACAACACCAATATCACTTAACATCTGCCCAGGCAACCACTGTTAATAGTTACATATCCTTCTGTTGTGATTTGGATTTAAAATGTCCCCCAAAGGCCATGTACTGGAAGCTTGGTTGCCAGCCTGTGATGCTGTGGTGCAACCTTTGGGAGGTGGGGGCCTCGTTCCAGGAAGTAGATCCCCAGGCCTGACCTTCGAAGGGTGTATTTTCTCTCCAATACTTCCTTCTTTCTCAGTTTCCTGGTCGCCATGAGGGGAGCAGCTGTGCCTCACCACTGCACTCCCCACCACCTTGTTCTGCCTCAACAAAGGCCAGAAGTGATGGAGCCAACTGACCATGAACCAATAAATGGGATTCAAACTTAAAACCTTCTTCTCAGAAAGCCCAACAATCAATAAGGTGAATAGAGAACCAACTAATTGGGAACAAATTTTTAACACATGCACATCGGATAGAGCACTAATCTCTAGAATATATAAAGAACTCAAAAATCAAAAAAAAACCAAACAACCCAATCAATAAATGGGCCAAGGAACTGAAAAGACACTTCTCGGAAGAAGATATACAATCAATCAACAAATACATGAAAAAATGTTCAACATCTCTGGCAATCAGAGAAATGCAAATCAAAACTACTCTAAGATTTCATTTCACTCCAGTCAGAATGGCAGCTATTAAGAACACAAACAACAATAAATGTTGGAGAGGATGTGGAGAAAAAGGCAATTCATACATTGCTGGTGGGGCTACAAAATGGTGCAGCCATTATGGAAAGCAGTATGGAGACTCCTTGGAAAACTGGGAATGGATCCACCTTATGACCCAGCCATCCCACTCCTGGGTCTACTCCCAAAGGACTTAAAAGCAGCATACTACAGGGACACAGCCACATCAATGTTTACAGCAGCTCAATTCACAATTGCTAGGTTGTGGAACCAACCTAGATGCCCCTCAGTAGATGAGTGGATAAAGAAAATGTGGTATATATACACAATGGAATATTACTCAGCAATTAAAGAGAATAAAATCATGGCATTCTCAGGTAAGGTTGAAGTAGGAGAACATACTGCTAAGTGAAGTTAGCCAATCACAAAAATCCAAATGCAGAATGTTTTCTCTGTTTTCATATTTCTTGACAGGGAGATAGTTAAACCCACTGTCAAAGAGAGTGGTGAGTACCAAAGCGATCTGAAGGAAAAAACTCAGAACTGTGTATTACTAAATTTACAGTTCAGAACAATGTCCTAAGTCAGGCCAGGCACCTTTGTACAGAAAAGGAAATGAAATTTCCCACGGTTAACAAGGTCATTCCTAGGGTTTTTAAGGGAGGATCTGGGACTGAAGCCCAAGCCTGGTCCTGCACCCTGACGTCACAGTCGCTAGGGCCCCTTGTTCCAACCGACCCTGGCCTTCCCCTGACAGAGATGCCACCCACGCAGCCCCCTTTGGCTCACCCTCGGTTCCCCAGCAAGGAGGCAAGGTTCTCCTGCTGCTTCCCAAGCCAAGTAGCAGATGGGAATTTACAAATATGGGGGCGGGAGTGCGCATGTGCAGAAGGACTCACTGTCTCCCCACCCCCAACCCCAATACCAAATTTAAAACCACATTTTCCACAACAAGCCTTTGCTCCTGTTGTTAGAAATTCTGGGCCCCCAGGCCACACCTCCCATGTACCTTAAAATAAGACATACCTCCCAAGTGCCTTAAGCTGGCCACACCTCAGGTGCCTTACTGAGCCAATTAGGCCACACGGGTTCCCTTTTCTACCCCAGGCAACCTATGGAGTTGGGGGTCCCTCGGACCACCAGGTCATTACTTAAACCCTCGCCAGGCTGAAACTGGCCTCTTTTTTCTTCATCGCCCCGTCTTCATTCCTCCCCTCCCACTGGTTTTCCTCACTCCCTTTCCCTCCACGGGTCCCTCGGTCCGACTGTCATGGGCCGGTTAATAAGCCCTTTAGCTACACGGTGGTTTCTGGCATGGATTTTTTGCCCTTCACCTGTACCCCTGGAAAGGGTCAGATTCTGGTTTATTTTAAAAGTTCCTGTTACCTTGTTAATCCATGATGCAAAGAAAAGACCACCGACTCCAATTTTAAATCAAATTAAAGCAAGCTTATATTGTGTACACAAAGAGAGCTGGCCAGCGGCTGCCTCTCCCAAACACAGGGCTCCAGATCAGCCTCATCCTCTGGGAAGACAAGGTTTTTATAGCACAGAAAGTTACCAAAAAAGGGGGGATGTCTTGGGAACTTACAGCTAACAGGGTTCTGGCAAATGTGATATAAAGGCAGATAGCAGGCTAATGATCTACATGGCTTAACATGTAGGTAGGGAGTAAATTAAGATTCCTGTTGGAATTTATGAGGCGCCACTGAGGTTTTAGGGAGAGTTGTTATCTGGTCAAGGAGAGCCAGGCCTGTGTGAGCTCAGAGCACAGGCAGGAATTCCAAACAAGATTAGCCCTCGGAGTTTGGTCAGGCCAAATAAATATCTTAGTAAAACAGAAATGAATTTTTTTTAAAAAACTTTATGACTCCCAATCTTAGGATAGAATTAGGTTGGGTTCATCAACCTGATGCCCAGGTTTTCTAAATGCAATGCTACTGACAAATGGTATTGTTAGTTTTTGCTTGGATCTGATTGAAACAAATCATCTGAGAACATTTTGGAACAAAATAGATACATTGTATTAAAATTAAACTATTTATTAGAGATAATAAGAAATCATTGTTATATTTACTAACTGCAAAAATAATATACATTTTGGTTTTGCAGAAAATGCACTTATTTCTAGAGATACAATACTGAAGTATATAAAATTTTTGTGCAAAAAGTAATGAAGAACAAACATAGCAAGGCCTAACATTTAGGCAATGAATAAAGATATTCATTTTTCCATTGTCTTCTTTAATATATGTTTGAAGGTATTCCTAGTATTTCTCCCCTACACAATGACAAAAACCAAAAACTTGGGATTTACCTATAATCTGTGTATGCATGAATACCCTACATCTTAAGACTAGTTTTTCACATAAGAAAAATTACATTTTAGGGAAGATGTATCCTTAACATATATTTACAATTACTGTAGCATATCTGTTCTTTAATGTAATTTTTATTTTGGCATTAATTAACAGAATGCAGTCTCATTATGTTATTTGTACATTGCATGACAGTGGTGATTTTAATAGCTTAAAAAGCAAACTTCAGTTCCTAAACTAAAGCTATTAGGAATATTTCTCATCCCTATAACTAGCATTAGTACTTAATAATTGAACAGAAAACACTGTTATATATTATAAAAAGGATTTTGAATTATATAACACTATATATTAAAATTGCAGGTCATAAATTATTCACATTTACAAATCTATAAACAAAAATATGTGTGGTTTATTCACAAGCAACAAAATAATAGTTAATTCTCCCTTAGTAGCTAAATAGCTGCCATTTTATAATAATACATAAATATTACTTGTTTACATTTTGTATTTCAGTTTATCCATTGATCCAACACAAATATATTTTAATTTAGGCGTATCATTTCAAATTCTGTGTACCATTATCCAAAAGAAGAAAATAAGTTGAGGTAGATGAATGGATGAATTCTTTCTCTTCAAAACCTAGGAAAAAAAAACTAGATGAATTAAAACAATAATACATTCAAAGACAATGTGGATGGATTAAAGCAGTGAGGATTAAATAAACTCAATCCCAGACAAGAGGAATCCCACCTGAGCACACTGAAGGTCTCTGGCTTTTTCTTCTATTGGGTCATTTGCCATTTCTACACATGGACTGAACCAAGGCAGAGAGTACCCTACAGGAAAGGGATGATTTTTACAATAAATGGTACTGGAGAAATTGGTTATCTTAATGGACAGGAAGATACCTTATACCCTTCTTTGAATCATAATCAAATCACAATATGCTCAAGATGAATCATAGGCATAAATGTGAAAGCAAAACAATAGTGCTTCTAGAAGAAAACGGGTGAATATCCTCATGACCTGAGGATTGGCAAATACTTCCCTATGAAAACACAAAGGCACTGATCTGAAAAGAAAGGTTTGATAATTGGACTTCATTAAAAGTAAGTTATGGTCTGGGGTTGTGGCTCAGAAGTAAAGCGCTTGCCTAGCATGCATGAGGCACTCAGCCCCACATAAAAATGAAATAAAGGTATTGTGTCTACCTACAACTAGAAAATAAACACTTAAAAAATAAGTTATCAAAAGACAAAACTGATACAGTGAAAATTAAAAACAAAATTGGAGGAATATATTTGCATAATATTTATTTGATAAATAATTGAGTTCAGATTATATAAATTATTTCTATAAGTCAATGAAAACCAAGATCCAATCAAAATGGGGACTGGAGATATAACTCAGTGATACAATGCTTGCCTAGAATGTGCAAGGCCCTGGGTTTGATCCCTAGCATTATAAATAAATAAATACATAAATAAATCCATTAATTAATTAATTTTAAACCACAAAACAAAAGGGATGAAAGAAGGGCTGGGAATGTAACTCAGTCAGTAAAGTGTTTGCCTACCATGCACGAGTCCTTGGGGTTTCTATCCCCAGCACTACAAAATAAACAAATATAATAAAAAAGAGGAAAGGACTTGACAAAAGATATTACTCAAATATAAATAAACACATGAAAGATACTCAACATTGTTATTCATTAGAAAAGTATAAATTAAATTACAATAAAATACAGCAATATGTATTTTCCCACTAATAGGTGAATAGTGGTATCTCATTGTTTTAATTTGCATTTTCCTGATGACATATGATGTGGATCATCTTTTTTAAAAATATTTTTTAGATGTTGATGAACCTTAATTTTATTCATTTATTATATGCAGTGCTCAGAATCAAACCAAGGGCCTCACACATGCTAGGCAAGAGTTCTACCACTGAGTCACAACCCCAATCCTGATCTTTTATATTCATATTTGGCACCTATGTACATTCTTTGGTGAGTTGTCTGTCTAGGTCTTTCGCCCAGTTAAGTTAGGTGGCTTGCTTTCTTACTATTGAGTTTCCTTACTTTGTATAGTTTTGATAAGAGTATTTTCTCAGGTACTTTTGGTAAATATTTCTCCCAGTCTGTGGTTTGTCTTTCATTCTCTTCATAGTTTCTTTCACATAGCAAACATTTTTAAATTTAATGAATTCTAGCTAATCAATTCTTTTCATGGATCATTGGCAAATCAGGAACACTAACAAAACCAAATGCTGGCAAGGATGTGGAGCAATGTGAAATCTCATTGGTGTTGGGAATTCAAAATGGTACATCCATGTAGGAAGACAGTTTTGGGACATCTTAAAAAACAAAACATACCGTACCATTTGATCCAGCTATCACAATTCTTGGCATTTAAATAAAAGAGTTGAAAACTAATGCCTGTAGGAGCCCTAATTAAGGAGATAGCTAAGATTGCGGTTAGCTGTGAGCCATAAAATATGTTCAGGCATTACCACCTTGCATGGTCTCGCGAGACTTGGCCCGGGACATTGCGGATCGGGTCGGCGCCATTTGCATGATCTTGAAAGACTTGGCCCGGGCCAAGTCTCGCGAGACCATGCAAGGTGGTAATGCTTGAATATCTTTATGGCTCACAGCTAACCGCAATCTTAGCTATCTCCTTAATTAGGGCTCCTACAAATGCCCAAACAAAAATCTGTACATAGATATTTATAGAAGCTTGATTTACAGTTCCCAGAACTTTGAAGCAACCAAAAGGTATTTCAGTAGATAAATGGGTCTGGTTTATCTAGACAATAGGATATTATCCTATACTAAACAAAAATGAGCTATTAGGAATCGATGATGTCAAATTATCTGTGTTTGCAGATGACATGGTCTTACATGTAGGAAAACCTAAAGACCACACAAAAAAAAAAAAAAAAAAAAAAAAAACAGAACTAATAAATAATGGAGGAAAGTTACAAGTTATAACATTAACATAAAAATCAGCAGCATTTTATACACTAATAATGAAATTTCTGAGAAAGTAATCCCATTCACAAGAGTATAAAAAAATAGCTTGCAAGATAAACTTAAAATGAATATTACAAAACCCTAATGAAAGAAGTTGAGGAGGACACACACAAAATGGAAAGATCCCATGTTCGTGGATTAGAAAAATCAATATTGTTAAAATGTCTATATTATCCAAAGTAATCTATAGATTCAATGCAATTCACATCAGAATATCAATGACATTTTTCACAGAAATTAAAAAATATCATCAAACAGTTTTCAGGGTTATAAACCATTATTGGAATGTGTGTGGGGAGGGGTAGATTACTGTTTCATTTAAAAGGGAAGATGTATATTTTAACATTGCTTCCTTTTACTCTTCCTTTTTCTCTTCCAAAATGTATACTTGAATGACTTTAAAAGTTTATTTTATCAGAGATTTAAAATTTGCTTATGTGTAAGTGAAAAATGCCTTCTTCCACTACGGATTTGAAAACAATACCTAGAAAGGTGATGGCAGAGGTGAAGTTTCATTTAATTCATAAATTTAATTTAATTTAATTCATAAGGTGAATTAAAAACTGAACAGTGATAACCCCTCACCCATGGATGGAGAACAGTCACTATGAAGCAGAATGTTTTGAGTAAATGGAAGAAGCACTATTTTTTTTTTTTTTTTTTAAAAGACCAAGGCAGATTTGGAAATGGCCAACTCAATCTTCAGAGGAGGCAACATGCAGTTCTCCCCTCCCTGTGGCCCCAAATGAAGCTCTCCATGCTCTGTCCTCCCTGGAAAAACTGTATACACTGTTTATATAGTTTACTATATACTGTATACTCCAGGGAAAGACTAACCCCTTTGCCCAGTCTTCTCAAAGTCCCTACCTGACTGGGTCCTCAGTGCTTATAATCTCAGAGATGGGTACAAGGAGACTATGTAAACTTCAGGCCCTCCCAAGGACTTACTCCCAAAAAGGAGTTTGTTGTTAAAAGCAAATTTTTGAATAGAGACAAGCAAGGCCTGAAGATTCTCTGAGAAAAGCCAGTTAAATCTTGAAAATAACCTTAATCTTGCTTCAGTTGCAAACATAAGGGAAACTTAACTTGGGCTGCTTCTTGGAGATGTTTGTATTAGAGAAAAACAAAACTTAAGCTTAACCAATCAGAAGCAGCCAACTAACTAATGTAACTAAGGACTTTCCACTGAGGTGGAAAAAATAAGGCAACTTTGTAATTGTAACCAATCAAATTTTTTCTTTGTTTTACTTCTGCATTCATTCTGTGAGAGCCAGTCCCTTGCCAGGCCCAGTGGCACACACCTGTAATGCCAGCTGCTTGGTAGGCTGAGGCAGGAGGATTAAATTCATGGCCAGCCTTGGCAATTTAGCAAGACCCGGTCTCAAACAAACAATAACAACAAAAAAACCCCACAATCCTCAGGAATGCACACAAACACAAAGCCAGTCCCTTATAATTCTTCAATGGAGCCCCCAAACTCTTTCCATTGGGTGCTTCTCAATTCATTAATAACTGCTCAAGCTCTAAAATTTTTTATTGAGTCTTTTTTTTCCTTGTACTTGAAGTATGTAAGGAATAGTTGGGTCAATGTGCATGATGAAACCATTCTCTGGGATAGAAATATTGTAATATTCTACATACATGATGTTTATATTTGTATCTTGTGTTGTTCTAAAAAAAATGGTGGGTGGTCAGCTACACAATGTTAAGAATACTAATAGCACATATAAATATATTTCAGAAAGACCCATAAAATGTTATTTCAGACAAATAAAAGTTTCACTGAATAAAATCATGCAACATTCAGACATTTGCATTCACATAATGAATTTGAATACACTCAGTACAAGCATGGACATACAAGCATTTGTGTACAAGCATTTGAGTATTTGCTTTCATTTCTCTTGTGTATGTTCCTAAAAGTAGAATTGTGGAATAATATAGTAACACAATGTTTTAATATTTGGGGGCTGAATAACATTTTATTGTAAGTATATACCATTTTTCTTTAACCATTCATCCATCATGGACACTTGAATTGCTTCTGTCTTTTGGCTTTTATGAATAATGCTACTATGAACAGGGGCTTCCTTGCTTACATTTCTTTTTTTATTATTTTTAAAAAATTTTTAGTTGTAGGTGGACACAATACCTTTATTTTATTTATGTGGTGTTGAGGAGTGAACCCAGGGCCTCACACATGTGAGACGAGCACTCTACTGCTGAGCCATAGCTCCAGCCCCCTGCTTTCATTTCTTTTAGGTACATACTCAGAAGTTGAATTAATGGATAATATAGTAATTCTATCTTAAATTTTTTGAGTAATCACTATAACAGATGCACCATTTCACATAGCAGCAGTAGCATTTTACATTCCGATATCAATAGTGCCCAAGTGTTTCAACTTCTCCACATACTCTGTGACACTTGGTGTTTTATTTTGCAAATGTGATTTGCAGGTATTTTCTCCCATTTTGGGAGTTGCCTTATTACTTTGTTGATATTGTCTTTTGATGCACAAAGTTTTTAATTTTTATGGAATCAAATTTGTCTATTTTTTCTTTTGTTGCCTGTACCAATAAATCATTCCTAAATCCAATGTTATGAAGCTTTTCTCTTAGTTTTATTCTAGGAGGTTTAAAGTTTCAGCTCTTTCATTTAGGTCTGTGATCCACTTTTTTTTTTTTAAGTTAATTTGAGAATACAGTGTAGGGTAAATGTGCAGCTTTATTCTTTTGCATGTTGATATAGATACGAAAATATCCTTTAAGACTGTCCTTTGTCATTAAATGGCCTTGGCACCGTATTAGTCAGCATTTGTTACTACAATAAGATACATGAGACAGTCTACTAAAGAAAAGAGGCTTATTTAGCTCAGAGTTTTGGAGTTTCAAAGGCATGGAAATGGCATTGGATCAGTTCAAGTAAGGGCCTTCTTGACTGTCAGATTGTGGCAAGTGACAATAGTGGTATGTGTGCAGGACCAAGTAATCACATCTCAAACCAGGAAATAGAGAGGGAACAGGTTGGTCCTTTTTATAACCACCTTCTTAGGAGAACTACCATGGGGTTACATATGAACTACATTAATGCCTTTCAAGAGTACAATATTAGTCCCACAGTAGGAACCAATATTTTAACACATGTGCCTCTGGTTGGTACTCAAACTATACCCAAATTATAGCAGTACCCTCGACTAAAATCATTTACCCATATGTGTGAGGAATTATTTCTTGTTTCCCTATTTTATTCAATTTTTCTATATGTCTGTCTTTTTGGCAACATCACATTGCTTTGATTATCAGGAAGTATGAGACTTCCAATGTTGTTCTTTTTTAAAGATTATTTTGACTAATGAACTGGGTTTTTTGTGTGTGTGTTAGCTAGTATATTAGCTATAGATTTTTCATATATGGCTTTAATTATATTTATTACTCCTTCTACTTCTGTTTTATCATTTGTGATTTATCATTTTTTGTTATGAATGAGTATTAAAAATTTAGCAAATGCTTTCTCTTCACCCATGAAATAATTATGTTTTTAACCTTTACTCTGTTAATGTGGTATATTATATATTAACTGATTTTCATATGTTGAGGTATCCTTGTATTCCAGGAATAAATACTGTTTGGTCATGTCATATATATCCTTTGGATATGCTGTTGAATCCAGTTTGGTAGTATTTTTTTAATATTTATTTATTTGCTTTAGTTGTACACAATGCATTTATTTTTATGTGGTGCTGAGGATTGAACACGGGCTGCACATGTGCTAGGCGAGCGTTCTATGAGCCACAACCCCAGCCCCAGTTTGGTAGTATTGTTGAGGATATTTGCATTAATGTTCATAAGGGATGTTGGCATATAGTTTTCTTATGGAAACTTTGTCCTTGATGATAAGGTAATGGTAACTTATACAATGAATTTGGAATTGTTCCTATGTTCAATATTTTGGAAGACTCTGAGAAAGGCTGATGTTATTTAGCTTTAAATGTTTGATAGAATGCATCTAGGAAGCCATCAGGTCTGGTGCTTTTCTTTGTCTTGAGATATTTGATTACTGTTTCACTTTCCTTATTAGTTATGTCTCCTTTCAGATTTCCTGTTTCTTCATGAGTCAGTCTCATTAGGTTTTGTGTTTCTTCATACATGTTATGCAGCTTGAGTGCAATTGTTGGAGTTAGTGCTTTTTATTTCTGTAGAATCAGTATTTATGCCCCTATCTTCAGTTCTGATTTTAGTAATTTGAGCCTTTAGTAATTTTTCTTTTCTTGGTCTATGTAGCTAAGGGTTCGTCAACTTTTTGACATTTTCAAATAACCAATTTTTTAAAAAAATATTTATTTATTTACTTTAATTGTATACAATGCGTTTATTTGTACGTGGTGCTGAGGATCGAACCCGGGCTGCGCACGTGCTAGGCGAGCGCTCTACCGCTGAGCCACAACCCCAGCCCTAACCAATTTTTTATTTCTTTTTTTTTTTATGGTACTGGTGATTGAACTGATTTGAGATCTTCTTTCTTAATGGAAGCACCTACAACTACCAACATTCCCTTTGTAGCTGCTTTAGCTGCATCCTATATGTTTTGGTATTTGTGCTTCTGTTTTCATCATCTTTAGGATATTTCCATTTCCTCTGAGATTTTTTTTTCTTTTTGAGCCACTGGTTGTTGAAAGGTGTGTTATTTAAATCACTTCCACAAATGTGTGCATTTCCTAGTATTCTTTCTCTTAGTTTTCTAACTTCATCCTGTTGTAGTCAGAAAAAAATACTTTGTATAATATCTGTCCAAAATTGATTGAGACTTAATTTGTGACCTAACATATATCCTGGAAAATGTTTCATGTGCACTTGAGAAAAACATGTATTCTGTTGTTGGATACAGTTGTTAAATCAAGTTGGTTTACTCTATTTTTCAAGTCCTATATTTCCTTGTCTGTCTTACTTTATCCATTATCCATAGTAGGATTTTAAGGTTTGTAAACATTACAATAGAACTATTCTCCCATCAATTCTATCCATTTTTGCTTCATACATTTGATGTTCTATTATTTGATGAATGTTTATTATTGCTGTATCTTCTTTCTTTTTTAAAAAAATATTTATTTATTTACTTTAGTTGTACACAATGCAACGCATTTATGTTTACGTGGTGCTGAGGATCGAACCCGGGCCGCGCACGTGCTAGGCGAGCGCTCTACCGCTGAGCCACAACCCCAGCCCCTGTATCTTATTTCTATAGTGAACCTTTTATCAACATGCAAGTCCTCTTCTTTTTACCTTTTAAATTTAAAACCTATTTTTTTCTGATAATCACCACTGCTCTCTTTTTACTACTTACATGAAATATGTACTTACATGAAATATTTATTTATTTGTTTTAGTTGTACATAATGCATTTATTTTTACGTGGTGCTGAGGATCAAATCCAGGCTGCACATGTGCTAGGTGAGTGCTCTACTGCTGAGCCACAACCCCAGCCCCCGTGTTTAATTGCTATTTTTTAATGTTTCAATTCTCATTTTTTTGTGTGTATTTTCTTCTATAACTGTTTTCTGCTGTTACACTTAACAATCAAAGTCATGACATTCTAATTTTAATTATTCTTGAGTAATTTCAATAACCTAAAAATTACTCTGCCATAGAACCCTGTCCCCAACCACTTTAGTTACTAGTGTCACAAATTACTATTTTATTCACGGTGTGTCCAAAAACATAGACTAAAACTGTTTGTATGCATTCATCTCTTAAATAACAAAGCAAACAAAAAGTGGGACGAGAAACCGATGTTAAAACATTTGTTTTTTATACTTGTCCATGTATTTACCTTTACCAGAAATCTTTATTTCTTTTTTTTTTAAAATATTTATTTATTTGCTTTTAGTTGTACACAATGCGTTTTTTTTTTTTTTATTTGTATGTGGTGCTGAGGATCGAACCCGGGCCGCGCACGTGCTAGGCGAGCGCTCTACCCACTGAGCCACAATCCCAGCCCAATCTTTATTTCTTTAATAGCAACAAGTTTCTCTCTAGTATCCTTTTATTTCAACTTAAAGGACATCTTAAGCATTTCTTGTAAAATAGCTCAGGTGGTAACACTACCCCAGTTTTTGTTTATCCATGAATGTCTTAATTTCTTTTTTTAAAATTCTAAGTTGTTATAAATAACAGCAGAATGCATTACATTACATATTACACTTATAGAGCACATTTTTACATATTTCTGGTTGTATACAAAGTATATTAACACCATTCATGTCTTCATACATGCACTTAGGGTAATGATATCCATCTCATTCTATCATCTTTTTTTTTTTTTTTTTTTTTTTTTTTTTACCCTTTTGCTCCCTCTCTTCCCCTCCATCCCCACTGGCCTTTCTAGTGTTCCTCTAATTCTTCTATGTTCCCCATCCCAACCCCTCTGTGAATCAGCCTCCTTATAACAGAGAAAACATTTGGCATTTAGATTTTTTAGATTGTCTAACTTCACTTAGCATTATATTCTCCAACTTCATCCATTTACCAGCAAATGCCATGATTTTATGCTTTTATTGCTGAATAATACTCCATTGTTTATATATACCACATTTTCTTTATCCATTCATCTACTGAAGGGCATCTAGGTTTGTTCCACAGTTTAGCTATTGTGAATTGTGCTGCTATAAACATCGATGTGGCTGTGTCCCTATAGTATTCTGTTTTTAAGTCCTTTGGGTATAAACCAAGGAGTAGGATAGCTGGGTCAAATGGTGGTTCCATTCCCAGTTTTCCAAGGAATCTTCATACTACTTTCCATATTGGCTGCACCATTTTGCAGTCCCACCAGCAATGTATGAGTGTGCCTTTTCCCCCACATCCTCTCCAACATTTATTGTTGTTCTTAATAGCTGCCATTCTGACTGGTGTGAGATGAAATCTTAGAGTGGTTTGATTTGAGTTTCTCTAATAGCCAGAGATGTTGAACATTTTTTTATGTATTTGTTGATTGAATGTATATATTCTTCTGAGAAGTGTCTTTTCAGTTCCTTGGCCCATTTATTGATTGGGTTATTTGTTTTTTTGGTGTTAATATTTTGGAGTTCTTTATATATTCTAGAGATTATTGCTCTATCTGAAGTGCATGTGGTAAAAATTTGTTCCCAATTAGTAGGCTCTCTATTCACCTCACTTATTGTTTCTTTTTCTGAGAAGAAGCTTTTTAGTTTGAATATATTCCATTTATTGATTCTTGATATTAATTCTTGCACTACAGGAGTCTTATTAAGAAACTTGGGGCCTAGCTGCAACCAGAACAAGAGGTAGGCACCCGCTGCTGGAAGGAGCAACCCAGCCACCAGGTCGCCTGGCCTCCAGGGCCCGGAGTAGCAGCTCCCTGCTGCTGTAGGCAGGGCCCCACCAGAGGAAAAGCCCCCCTACACTCCTGGGGGAACTGTGACCTGCCATGCTGCGACCTGAACAAGAGGTCTTCGGAACTGCTGTTGAGCCCGAGGAGAGCACTGCCATCTTTGAGGAAAGCAGTAGCTGACTGGGACAAAGAAACAAGGAAGAAAGGAAAAGCAGCTGCAAACATCCAGGGATTCACCAGCGCTCTGAGAACAGCACATACCTGGGTGAGACTTGGGCAACCAGCACGGGAGGGTGTGTTGAGGGTGGTGCAACGGCCCCAAGAAGCTACAACTGTGGGTGGGTGTGGGGAAAGGGTGCCTTCTAGAGGCTCCCTTTCCCAATGCCATTCATCTGCTGACACACAATCCCCCTGAGCCACTCTTCTGCTGTGCCATTCTGCCACTGGCCAAAGGTGCAGCCTTGACTCCACTAACAGGATCACTGACTGTCTGGACGTGATCTGGGACAATTGGCTTAAACTGGAAGGGAAAAAAGAAGGGCTTCCCAGGGGTAGGTTTTTGTTTGAGACTTGTACCTGGGTTTGACTTTTTGTTTGTTTTTTTTGTTGTTTTGTTTGGGTTTTTTTTTTTTTTTTTTTTTGTTTTGTTTTGCTTTGTTTTTGTTTTGATTGACAGTGTGATTGTTTGTTTGCTTCTGCTCCTCTTTTCTTTCTTTCTTTTCTTCCTTCTCACTTTTGTATCTTTTCTTCTTCCTTCATCATCCCTATTTACACCTGCCATTGCATACTCAACAGAGGCAAAAACAAGTTATATGCAGAAATTGGGATTTCAAGAACAGGCGCAATTGAACTATATAGCAGAGTGGTGTTAAATATAGGTTATTCTCTATTTTCTTGACTCACTCTCTCTCTCCTCTCTCTTACACTAATTCCTACTCCTTTGTCATTTTGTTTCTTTCTTTTTCATCTTTCTTTATTTCTTCTCTCAACAGCTGCATAAGTTAGGTTTATATATAAATAGGTCTTTCCACCTAATCGGTCACTCCACTCTCTTTCCTCTCTCATCTGCTGATACTAAACCACTTCCATAGAGCTCTCTTTTCATACTTTCTAAGAAAGAACAATTCAATACACTCACTTCCTTCTTCCTAAATATATCACCTCTGTGTCCAATACTTGAAACTATAAAATCCCATCAGAAGCTTACAGAGTAAATTGGAAACAATATCTGGGTTAACTAAATCTGTACATTGTGATCAAACTGGGATTTTCTGAATAGAAAGTGTTAGATTTTAAAGTGTAAAGGAATTATAAGGGGATCTGATAGCATTGTACTACAGGAGCAACATAAGCTTTAAGGTAAAATCGAAATAGTCAAGGTCCCACAGTGAGGAAGAAAAGACACACAAGCAATATGAAGAAATAAGGGAAGAAAGTGACACAAACAAATCAATATACCTCCTCAGTAGATTCCATGGCAAGCACAGTTGGTGAAATGCCAGAGATGGAATTTAGAAATTACATATTCCAAATGTTTATGGAACTTAAGAATGAACTAAAAAATGAGATAAGGGAGCAAATACAGGTGGTAAAAGATCATTTTGATGAAGAACTCCAAAAACAAATACAGGAAGTAAAGGATTACTTCAATAGGAGATAGAGGCTCTAAAGAGAAACAAAACAGAAATTCTGGAAATGAAAGAAGCAATAAACCAAAATAAAAGTTCAATCGAAAGCATCACCAACAGAGTAGACAACTTGGAAGAAAGAACCTCAAACAATGAAGACAAAATATATATCCTAGAGAAAAATGTAGACTACAAAGCAAAAATGGTAAGAAATCAAGAACAGAACATCCAAGAATTATGGGACAACATAAAAAGACCAAACTTAAGAATGATTGGGGTAGAGGAAGGGGCAGAGTTTCAAGCCACAGGAATGAGCAATTTATTTAACGAAATAATTACAGAAAATTTTCCAAACCTGAGGAATGAATGGGAAAACCAAGTTCAAGAGGCTTACCAAACACCAAACACACAAAATCACAACAGATCCACACCAAGGCACATTAAAATGAAAATGCCTAATATAATGAGCAAGGAGAGAATATTAAAAGCCACAAGAGAAAGGAAGCAGATTAAATATAGGGGGGAAACCAATCAGACTATGTTCAGATTTTTCAACCCAGGCCTTAAAAGCAATAAGATCCTAGAATAGCATATTTCAAGCTCTGAAAGAAAAGGAATGTCAACCAAGAATCTTATATCCAGCAAAATTGAGCTTTAGATTCAAAGATGAAATAAAAACCTTCCACGACAAGCAAAAGTTAAAAGATTTCACAACTCAAAAGCCAGCACTTCTGAACATCCTGGGCAAAATTTTTCCTGAAGAAGAAGAGAAAAAATAACAATGAAAATCTACAAAGGGACATATTAAACTAAGGGAAATACCAACCAGAAGAGAAACCAAATCAAGCTAAAGACCATAATACAAATAAAAATGGATGGGAATAAAAATCACATCTCAATAATAACCCTGAATGTTAATGGCCTAAACTCACCATTCAAAAGACACAGATTATCAGAATGGATTAAAAGAAATGACCCAACAATTTGCTGTCTCCAAGAAACACACCTCGTAGAAAAAGACATCAATAGACTAAAGGTGAAAGGCTGGGAAAAGTCTTATCACTCACATGGCCGGCGGAAGCAAGCAGGGTTTCCATTCTCATATCAAATAAGGTAGACTTCAAGCCAAAGCTAATTAAAAGGGACAAAGATGGATATTTCTTACTACTTAAGGGAACCATTCATCAACAGGATATAGCAATCATAATTCTATATGCCCCAAATAATGGAGCACCTACATTCATCAAACAAACGCTTCTCAAGTTCAAGAGTAAAATAGACCACAACACAGTTATTCTAGGGGACTTCAACACACCTCTCTCACCAATGGATAGATCATCCAAACAAAAGCTAAACAAAGAAATTTTAGGCCTCATTAAAACAATTAATAACTTAGACCTAATAGACATATATAGAATATTTCATCCCTCAGTAAATGAATACACTTTTTTCTCAGCAGCACATGGCTCTTTATCCAAAATAGACCATATATTATGTCACAAGGCAACTCTCAGAAATATAAAAAAATAGAGATACTACCCTGCATTCTATCAGGCCATAAAGGGATGAAATTGGAAATCAATGACAAAACAAGGAATAAGAAAAACTACTCCAACAA
This sequence comes from Tamias sibiricus, assembly GCA_025594165.1. Taxonomy (NCBI): domain Eukaryota; kingdom Metazoa; phylum Chordata; class Mammalia; order Rodentia; family Sciuridae; genus Tamias; species Tamias sibiricus. Next base: position 89,639,616 of record CM046663.1, on the reverse strand, counting down.
CTGGAAGCTAAACAACATGCTACCGAATGAACAAAGGGTTGAAGAAGACATCAAGGAGGAGATCAAAAAATTCCTAGAGGTTAAATGAGAACACAGATACATCATATAGAAATCTCTGGAACACTACGAAGAAAGTAGTAAGAGGAAAATTTATTGCACTGAGTTCATTCCTTAAAAGAAAAAAAACCCAACAAATAAATGACTTAACATCACACCTCAAAGCATTAGAAAAAGAAGAACAGATCAACACCAAGAGCAGTAGAAGACAGGAAATAATTAAAATCAGAGCAGAAATTAATAAAATTGAGACTAAGGAAACAATTCAGAGAATTGACAAGACTAAAAGTTGGTTCTTTGAAAAAATAAACAAAATTGACAGATCCTTGGCGATGGTAACAAAAAGAAGAAGAGAAAAAACTCAAATTACTAACATTCATGATGAAAAAGGGAATATCACAACAAACACCTCAGATATACAGAATATAATTAGAAATTACTTTGAAAACTTGTACTCTAATAAAATAGAAAATATTGAAAGCATTGACAGATTTCTAGAGTCATATGATTTGCCTAAACTGGAACTGGAGGCTATACACAATTTAAACAGATCGATTACAAGTGAAGAAATAGAAGATGTCATCAAAAAGCTACCAACAAGGAAAAGTCCAGGACCTGATGGGTTTACAGCTGAGTTCTATAAGACTTTCAAAGAAGAACTAATACCAATGCTCTTCAAACTATTTCAAGAAATAGAAAAAGAGGGAGCTTCTTCCAGACTCTTTCTATGAGGCCAATATTACATTAATTCCAAAGCCAGACAAAGACACATCCAATAAAAACAAAACAAAACAAAACAAAAACAAAAAGCAGAAACAAACAAAAAAAAAAAAAACTTCAGGCCCATATCTTTAATGAACATAGATGCAAAAATCCTCAACAAAATCCTGGCAAATCGGATACAAAAACATATCAAAAAGATAGTGCACCACGATCAAGTGGGGCTTATCCCAGGGATGCAAGGCTGGTTCAACATTCGGAAATCAATAAACATAATACATCACATCAATAGACTTAAAGACAAAAATCATATGATCATCTCAATTGACGCAGAAAAAGCATTTGACAAAATACAACACCCCTTTATGTTCAAAACACTGGAAAAACTAGGAATATCAGGAACATATTTCAACATTATAAAAGCTATTTATGCAAGGCCCCGAGCTAACATTATCTTAAATGGAGAAAAATTGAAAGCCTTCCCTCTAAAAACTGGAACAAGACAGGGATGCCCCCTTTCACCACTGCTATTTAACATAGTATTTGAAACTCTGGACCAGAGCAATTAGACAGATGAAAGAAATTAAAGGGATCAAGATAGGAAAAGAAGAGCTCAAATTAGCACTATTTGCTGATGACATGATAATCTACCTAGAAGACCCAAAAAACTCTACCGGAAAACTTTTACAACTAGTAAATGAATTTGGCAAATTTGCAGGATACAAAATCAATACACATAAGTCAAAGGCATTTGTGTACATCAGCAACAAAGACTCTGAAAGGGAAATGATGAAAACTACCCCATTTACAATAGCATCAAAAAAAAAAAAATACCTGGGAATCAACCTAATGAAAGAGGTGAAAGACCTCTATAACGAAAATTATAGAACACTAAAAAGAAAGAAATTATAGATGAACTCAGAAGATGGAAAGACCTACCTTGCTCTTGGATAGGTAGAATTAATATTGTCAAAATGTCCATACTACCAAAAGCATTATACAGATTTAATGCAATTCCAATCAAAATCCCAATGTCATTCTTCAAAGAAATAGAAAAAGCAGCAGTCATGAAATTCATCTGGAAAAATAAGAGACCCAGAATAGCTAAAGCAATCCTGAGCAAGAAAAGTGAAGCAGGGGGCATCACCACACCGGACTTTAAAATTATACTATAGAGCAATAGTAACAAAAACAGCATGGTATTGGCACCAAAACAGACTGGTGGACCAGTGGTACAGAATTGAGGATACAGAGACTAATACATATAATTTCAGCTATCTTATTTAGACAAAGGTGCCAAAAATGTACAGTGGAGAAAGGATAGCCTCTTCAACAAATGGTGCTGGGAAAACTGGAAATCCATATGCAACAAAATGAAATTAAACCTTTATCTCTCACCATGCACAAAACTCCCAAATTCAAAGTGGAAAAATCAAGGCAACCTAGCAAGAAAAATTAGACTTTAAATTATACAGAGACAATACACAGACCTGAGGATACAATAATACATATAATTTCAGCTATCTTATTTTAGACAAAGAAAAAGTCAACAAAGCTCCATATGCAACAAAATGAAATTAAACCTTTATCTTCCAAAATCAAGGACCTAGGAATTGACCTAATAGGCTCCAATTTCCAACATGTTGAATTCAACAAATGGTGCTGAGGAAAATTATAACCTTTTATCTCTCACCATGCACAGAAAACTCAATTCAAAGTGGAATCAAGGACCCCCAGTAAGCTCCAATTTCCAAGTTCCTTAGTAAGAATCCTGTAGCGCAAGAATTACTACCAAGAATTAATGAATGGGATAGATTTAAACTAAAAAGCTTCTTCTCAGCAAAGGAAACAATCAGTGAGGTGAATAGACAGCCAACTAATTGGGAACAAATATTTAATACATGCACATCAGATAGAGCACTAATCTCTAGAATATATGAAGAACTCAAAAAACTTTACACTAAAAAAACAAATAACCCAATCAATAAATGGGCTAAGGAATTGAGAAGACACCTCTCAGAAGAAGATACACGATTAATCAACAAATACATGAAAAAATGTTCAACATCACTGGCAATTGGAGAAATGCAAATCAAAACTAAGATTTCGCTTCACTCCAGTCAGAATGGCAGCCATCAAGAACACAAGCAACAATAAATGTTGGAGAGGATGTGGGGAAAAAGGCACACTCATACATTGCTGGTGGGACTGCAAAATGGTGCAACCGTTATGGAAAGCAGTATGGAGATTTCTTGGAAAACTGGGAATGGAACCACCCTAAGACCCAGCCATCCCACTCCTGGGTCTATTCCCAAAGGACTTAAAAACAGCATATTACAGTGACACAGCTATCTCAATGTTTGTAGCTGCGCAATTCACAATAGCTAGGTTGTGGAACCAACCTAGATGTCCCTCAGTAAATGAGTGGATTAAGAAAATGTGGGTATATACGCACAATGGAATTTTACTCAGCAATAAAAGAAAATAAATTAATGGCATTTGCAGGTAAATGGATGAAGTTGGAAGACATAATGCTAAGTGAAGTTAGTCAGTCTCAAAAATCCAAGTACCAAATGTTTTCTCTGACATAAGGAGGCTAGTTCATAGTATTGTTGGATGCGGGGGTACATAGGAGGACTAGAGGAACACTAGAATGTTCATAGGGAAAGGAGGGTAAGGGAGGGAGCAAGGGGGGAGGGAGGGTGAGAAAAGGAAAAAAAAAAAAAGAAAAGGTGGTTGAATGAGACGGATATCATTTTCTTAAATGCATGATTGAAGACCTGAATTGTACGAATATACTTTGTATACAAAGAGTTGTATGTAAAAAGATGCTAAATACATGCACTATGAGTTGTACATATTAAAAATTATAAAATAAAATTTTAAAAATGCAAAAAAAAAGATAGATAGTGCACAGCCGGGGTGCGGTGGCACACGCCTGTATTCCCAGCACTTGGGAGGCTGAGGCAGGAGGATCGCAAGTTCAAAGCCAGCCTCAGCAATGGCAAGGCACTTAACAACTCAGTGAGACCCTGTCTCTAATAAAATACAAAGATGGGCTGGAGGATGTGGGCCAGTGCTCGAGTGCCCCTGAGTTTAATCCCTGGTACCAAAAAAAAAAAAAAAAAAAAAATAGTGCACCACGATCAAGTGGGGTTTATTCCAGGGATGCAAGGCTGGTTCAACATTCGGAAATCAATAAACATAATACATCACATCAATAGACTTAAAGATAAAAACCATATGATCATCTCAATAGACGCAGAAAAAGCATTGACAAAATACAACACTCCTTTATGTTCAAAGCTCTAGAAAAATTAGGAACAACAGGAACATATCTCAACATTATAAAAGCTATCTATGCAAAACCTCAAGCTAATATTATCTTAAATGGAGAAAAATTGAAAGCATTTCCTCTAAAAACTGGAACAAGACAGGGATGCCCCTCTCACCACTGCTATTTAACATAGTACTTGAAACTCTGGCCAGAGCAATTAGACAGACGAAAGAAATTAAAGGGATCCAGATAGGAAAAGAAGAGCTCAAATTAGCACTATTTGCTGATGACATGATAACATACCTAGAAGACCCAAAAACTCTACCAGAAAACTTTTACAACTAGTAAATGAATTCGGCAAAGTAGCAGGATACAAAATCAATAACCATAAGTCAAAGGCATTTTTGTACATCAGTGACAAAGCTTCTGAAAGGGAAATGATGAAAACTACTCCATTTACAATAGCATAAAAAAAATAAAATACCTGGGAATCTACTTAATGAAAGAGGTGAAGGCCCTCTATAACGAAAACTATAGAACACTAAAGAAAGAAATCATAGAAGACCTCAGAAGATGGAAAGACTTACCTTGTTATTGGATAGGTAGACTTAATATTGTCAAAATGTCCATACTACCAAAAGCATTATACAGATTTAATGCAATTCCAATGAAAATCCCAATGACATTTCTCAAAAAAATAGAAAAAGCAGTCATGAAATTCATCTGGAAAAATAAGAGACCCAGAATAGCTAAAGCAATCCTTAGCAAGAAAAGTGAAGCAGGCGGCATCACCATATCAGACTTTAAAATATACTATAGACCAGTAGTAACAAAAACAGCATGGTATTGGCACCAAAACAGACTGGTGGACCAATGGTACAGAATTGAGGATACAGAGACTAATACATATAATTTCAACTATCTTATATTAGACAAAGGTGCCAAAAAAGTACAGTGGAGAAAGGAAAGCCTCTTCAACAAATGGTGTTGGGAAAACTGGAAAGCCATATGCAACAAAATGAAATTAAACCTGTATCTCTCACCATGCACAAAATTCAATTCAAAGTGGATCAAGGACTTAGGAATTAGACCAGAGACAATACACCTAATAGAAGAAAAAGTAAGTTCCAATTTCCAACATGTCAGATTAGGCTCCAATTTCCTTAACAAGAATCTGGTAGCGCAAGAATTAATACCAAGAATTAATGAAGGGGATAGATTTAAGCTAAAATGCTTCTTCTCAGCAAAAGAAACAATCAGTGAAGTGAATAGAGAGCCAACTAGCTGGGAACAAATATTTAATACATGCACATCGGATAGAGCACTAATTTCTAGAATATATAAAGAACTCAAAAAACTTGACACCAAAAAAAAAAAAAAAAAAAAAAAATCCAATCGATAAATGGGCCAAGGAACTGAAAAGACACTTCTCAGAAGAAGATATACAATCAATCAACAAATACATGAAAAAAATGTTCAACATCGCTGGCAATTAGAGAAATGCAAATCAAAACTACTCTAAGATTTCATTTCACTCCAGTCAGATTGGCAGATATCAAGAACACAAACAACACTAAATGTTGGAGAGGATGTGGGGAAAAAGGCACACTCATACATTGCTGGTGGGACTGCAAAATGGTACAACCATTATGGAAAGCAGTATGAAGGTTTCTTGGGAAAATGGGAATGGAACCACCCTATGACCAAGGCATCCCACTCCTGGGTCTATTCCCAAAGGACTTAAAAACAGCATATTACAGTGACACAGCCACTTCAATGTTCATAGCAGCATAATTCACAATAGCTAGCTTGTGGAACCAACCTAGATGTTCCTTGGTAGATGAGTGGATAAAGAAAATGTGGCATATATAAACAATGGAATTTTACTCAGCAATAAAAAAGAATAAAATAATGACATTTGCTGGTAAATGGATGAAGTTGGAGAATATAATGCTAAGTGAAATCAGTCAATTTCAAAAATCCAAATACCGAATGTTTCTTCTGATATAAGGAGGCTGGTTCACAGTATTGTTGGTTCGGGGTACATAGGAGGATTAGAGGAACACTATAATGGTCAAAGGGAAGGGAGGGGAAAGGAGGGAGCAAAAGAGGAAGGGGGGGGAAGAAAAGTGGTTGAATAAGATGGATATCATTATTCTAAATGCATGATTGAAGACTTGAATGCTACGAATATACTTTGTATAAAAACTGTTTTGTGTAAAAAGATGCTCTATATGTGTAGTATGAACTATAATACATACTACTACTATAAATAAAAATTAAAAAAAAAAGAAAGAAACTTGGGGCCTAATCCGACATGTTGGAGATTAGGGCTTACTTTTTCTTCTAATAGGTGTAGTGTCTCTGGTCTAATTCCTAGGTCCTTGATCCAGTTTGAGTTGAGTTTTGTGCATGGTGAGTGATAGGGGTTTAATTTTATTTTGTTGCATATGGATTTCCAGTTTTCCCAGCACCATTTGTTGAGGAGGCTATCTTTTCTCCAATGTACATTTTTGGCGCCTTTGTCTAATATAAGATAACTGAAATGATATGTGTTAGTCTCTGTGTCCTCCATTCTGTACCATTGGTCTACCAGTCTATTTTGGTGCCAATACTATGCTGTTATTGTTACTATTGCTCTGTAGTATAATTTAAGTTCTGGTATAGTGATGCCATCTGCTTCACTCTTCTTGCTAAGGATTACTTTGGCTCTTCTGGGCCTCTTATTTTTCCAGATGAATTTCATGAATGCTTTTTCTATTTCTATGAGGAATATCATTGGGGTTTTGATTGGAATTGCATTAAATCTGTATAGCACTTTTGGTAGTATGATCATTTCGACAATATTAATTCTACCTGTCCAAGAACAAGGTAGATCTTTTCATCTTCTAAGGTCTACTATAATTTCTTTCTTTAGTGTTCTGTAATTTTCTTTATAGAGGTCTTTAACATGTTTCATTAAGTTGATTCCCAAGTGATAGATGGGATACCCCCCACCCCCCCAAGGGACATTTCCATATCCTGAGCAAAGCAACCTTGTTCCATTTTCCGGGCAGGAGCCAGTGGGCTTAAAGATCACTCTGTTCTCCAGGCAGGATGTTTTTTCCCCAGGCAGGAGCCAATAGGCTTAATGTTTGCCCTGTTCCATGGGTAAAGAGCCAATAGCTTTAAGGGTTGCTCTGGTACACCCCCCCCCCACCAGAAATCCCTATTTAAGCTCCAGTTCATTCAGAACTAAACACAGAACAGCTCATCCCTGCTGAGAGGATGCAGCCACTGCACCAGCCTTAGACCCACCATCTCTATCCCAACAGCAGTTGCCCCAGCCGACAACTCTACCTCCAGCCCAACAGCAGCTGCCTTATCCGACAGCTCCAGAGACCACAGCTGGCATGATCACTCATCCACCTTCTATTCTGAGCTTACACACTCCCCTCTCCCTGACTCCTCTCACCCACCAGAGCTTGCACACTCCCCTCTCCGACTCCTCTCTCCCAGCACCTTTTCGACCTCCAACCAGCCACGAAGGCTGGTGAATAAGTCTCTTGGCTGCATGATTGTCACCATTCACCAAGTTGTTTTTGTTTTTGATGCTATTGTAAATGGGGTAGTTTTCCACATTTCCCTTTCAGAGGATTTGTCACTGATATATAGAAATGCCTTTGATTTATGGGCATTGATTTTGTATCCTGCTACTTTGCTGAATTCATTTATGAGTTCTAGAAGTTTTCTGGTGGAATTTTTTGGGTCTTCTAGATATAGAATCATATCAGTGAATAGTGATAATTTGAGTTCTACTTTACCTATTGGTATCCCTTTAATTTATTTTGTCTGTCTCATTGCTCTGGCCAGTGTTTCAAAAACTATATTAAATAGAAGTAGCAAAAAAGCGCATCCCTGTCTTGGTCCAGTTTTTAGAGGGAATGCTTTCAATTTTTCTCCATTTAGAATGATGTTGTCCTGGGGCTTAGCATAGACAGCTTTTATGATGTTGAGATATGTTCCTGTATTTTGTTATCCCTAGTTTCTCTAGTGTTTTGAACATGAAGGGGTGCTGTATTTTGCCTAACTTGAATGCTTTTTCTGCATCTATTGAGATAATAATATGGCTCTTATCTTTAAGTCTGTTGATGTAATTAATCTTTAGTCTGTTGATGTAATTTTACATTTTGATTTCCATATGTTGACCCATCTTTGCATCCCTGGAATGAACCCTACTTGATCGTGGTGTACTATATTTTTGATATGTTTTGTATCTGATTTGCCAGGATTTTATTGAGAATTTTTGCATCAATGTTCATTAGAGATATTTGTCTGAAGTTTTCTTTCTTTGATGTGTCTTTGCCTGGTTTGGGGATCAGAGTGATATTGGCCTCATAGAATGAGTTTGGAAGTATTCCCTCTTTTTCTATTTCCTGAAATAAATGGAAGAGTATTGGTACTAGTTCTTTTTTAAAGGTCTTGTAGAACTCGGCTGTGTACCCATCTGGTCCTGGGCTTTTATCTTCACTGTGTGGTCAACTTTATTTTGCAGATTATATACTTTGTCTTCATTAGCTGAAGTTCTTTCTTCCAGTTGATCTAGTCTGTTGGTGATGTTTTCTATTGTGTTTTTTATTTGGTTGTTTCCTTCATTTCAAGGATTTCTGACTGTGTGTTTTTTTTTTCAGAGTTTCTATCTCTTTTTTGAAGTAATCTTTTGCTACCTGTATTTGCTCTTATATCGGTGGTCTAGCGATAAATTTATGCCTGTAATTGCTCATTTCAGTCATTCTTTAATTCACAGACCATTTTAATTATGAACCTTCTGAACTCCTTCTCTGACTTTTCATAAACTTCACTGAGCATGGGTTCTGTTATTATAGAATCCTGGTTTGTTTGGGGTGCTTTCCTTCCTTGTTTTTTCATGTCTATTTGCCTTCCTTTCTTGCAGTGTGGACCTGAGATATTACAGTTTCTACCCTATATTCTTGTAATATCCATGCAGGTTGTCTGTGCCTCACCTTAATATTGGGCTTTCAGAACCTGCAGGTGTCCTTGGATGTATGCTACTGCAACTAAATGTGGTGTCAGCAATAGCAGAGGTAACTTGAGATAACAGTGAAAGTGCCCCAAGATAAATGCAACGTCTTCCAGATATGGGGCTGAAAGGGTGGGCCTTACAATGTTTTGGGGATGACTGCTCTGAGATGCAGCTGCTTTTAGGCCCTGTCTATTGTCAAAAGGTAGGTGCTACTGCATGGGGAAGGCTATGGCTATGTCTGCAGTGTCTCAAGATAGAAGTGGGTTAGGCTTATGCTCCCAGGTGGGGGTGGGGTAGTGGACTCTGGACCTACCCTGGGCCTGGGTCCCATGCAGGTTGGTGTGGGCCGAACTGGTTGAATCTGAGCTCCTGCGGTGGTCTGCTGGTTGGAAGAGGCAGTCCTCTGAGTGGAGGTCAGCAAAGCTGTTCTAGGCCTGCCTCTGAATATCTTAATTTCTTAATGTTTTAATTTCTTCATTTTTCTGGATATAAGGTTCTTGTTTTTGTTTTTTTCCCTTAGCACTTCGAATATATCATCCCACTGCCTTCCAGCCTCCAAGGTCTCTGAGTAGACACTGAACTGATAACCTGATTGAAGATCCTTTCTATGCAATGAGTTGCTCCTCTCTTGCTGTTTTGTTCGAGGGGCTGGGGATCAAATCCAGGGCCATAAACCATGGTAGGCAAACACTCTATCACTGAGTTATACCACTAGCCCTCTTGATGCATTTAAGATTCTCTTTCTGGTTTTAGTCTTTGACAGTTTGATTATGATGTGTCTCCATGTGACTGCCCTTGATTTTTTTTTTTTTTTTTTTTTTTTTTTTGGTACTGGGGATTGAACTCAGGGGCACTCGACCACTGAGCCACATCCCCGGCCCTTTTTGTATTTTATTTAGAGACAGGATCTCATTGAGTTGCTAAGTGCCTCGCCATTGCTGAGGCTGGCTTTGAACTTGCGATCCTCCTGCCTCAGCCTCCCAAGTGCTGGGATTACAGGCGTGCGCCACCACGCCCGGCTGCCCATGATTTTTATCATACTTGGAGTTTATTGAGCTTCTTTCATGTTTAGATTCATATATTTTATCAAGTTTAGAAACTTTTCAGCCATTCTTTCTTTTCTGAATCCTGTCTCAGGCATGTGTTGGTTCACTTAATGATGTCCAATGGATCTCTTAGTTCTTGTTCACTTTTCCTTGATTTTTTTTTTTCTTTTCTTCAAATTTGATGTCAATGGTCCTATGTGCAAGTTCACTGATTTTTCTGCCTGCTCAAAGATGCTTCGGAATTCCTCTATCAAATAAACACACACACACACACACACACACACACACACACACTCATTACTGTACTTTTCTACTTCAGAATTTTTTCTATATCCTTGATATTTTTTTATTGATACATTGTTTTCTTGACTTTGTCACATCAGCTTTAGTTCTTTGAACATCATTAAAACAGCATTTTAGAATATTTGTGTAATAAGTCTACCTATGGCCTAAGGTATGTTTCTTTTATGTATTTTTTTTTCTTTGAATGGGCCACACTTTCCTGTTTCTTTGTATACCTTGTGAAAATTTTTGTTGTTGCTAAAAATTGGATGTTTGAAATTTATACCGTGGTATCTCCAGATATCAGATTTTCCTTCTTCCATTGGGGCTTGCTTAGTTTATGTTTTTTTCTTTCATTATATTTAAAAAATTATGTTAGTGAAATAAGTTGAACACAAATACCATAAGTTTTCACTCATGTGGAAGCTAAAAGTGTTAATCACAAAGAAGAATACTGATTACTAGAGGGTAGGAAGGGAAAGAGAATAGAAGGAGGTTGGATAATGCATACTCAAGTATAGATAGGAAGAGTAAGTTTTTAATGTTCTACAGCACATTTGGGTGACTAAAGTTAAGAACAAATTATATACTCTATGAAGAACTAGAAGAGATGGGCTTAAGAAATGAGAGGGAAATGCTAATTATCCTGATTTGATAATTATATAATGTATATATACATATTACCACATTGTGTCTCACAAATGTTTATTATGTCAATAAAAAGACAAAAGTGTCATATCTATATCAGGATTTCCCAGGATATAAAATATTAACTTGAAAAAAACCATGTAGGTATTAAACTAAAATGGAAAAAAAAGAAATTAAAACACTGGTATGGTGGTGCATGATTCTAATTCCAGCAACTTGGTGGGTTGAGATAGGAGTATCACAAATTCAAAGCCAGTCTCAGCAACTTTGTGAGGCCCTAATCTGAGATCATATCTTAAAACGAAAATAAAAAGACTGGGGATGTAGCTCAGTGGTTAAGCATCCCTGAGGCAGGAAAAATACAACAAAACAAAAATTACTATCCCAAAGTAAAGGAATATATTGGACTCATTCAATGAATTTTAAGTGCAACCTCTGACATTGCTACAATTACCGAATTCCACAGAACTAAATAACAATACTCCAAAGTGCACAAACTCCCAATTCTCTGCATAGAACCAGCTCTCCAAAGGATAAAGTATAGAGTCTTTAACAATCATCACTGAACAGCACAGAGTGAAGATCTTTATTGGTAAATATATTTTATTACAAAATGCCTCTATTATATTCATAATATAGTTGAGATGTTTACAAGTTCAAAGAAAAAATATCTAGAAATAAAGGGCAGAGTCTATGTGAAGGAAACTTCTAGAAATTTACAGAATGGCAGTTTATAAGATGTGAATGATAAGAGATACATATCACATATCATGAAAAAGATGGAGCATATTATGGCACAACATTCCAAACAAATTGTCAACATGGCTTTATATTTTCAAAGATTCAGTTCTGTTGCCAGAGCAGATATAAATTTTATGTTAAACAATGAGAATTTTAGTAATAATAGTGACTGTGTTAGTCAAGATTCTCCAAATAAATGCATATGCATGCATATATGTATGTATGGGTATATAAATGTATATGTGTATATATATATAATTTATATGTAAATTTATACAGTGATTTTATGCATATAAAGTCAGAATACAAATTTATAAATTATGTATTTCATATATTTATCCTCAAAATATGTATTATATTCATACATGCAAATATTCACAATATATTTGTATATATGAATATATTGTATATATTTATAATACATATTTATAACATAAAATTTGTTTTTATATATAAATGTATAAACACTTTGTACATTTATATACAAATATTTTTATATATTATAAACATTTATATATATAAACTTATATTTTTATAGATAAATTTATCATAAGGAGAAGGCTTACATGATTATGGAGGATGACAAGTTACAAGATCTATAGGTTGAGTTGTCAAACTAGAGACCCAGGACCCTAGGTGTTGTTCCAGTTTGAATGCATATATATAGAATATTTCATCCATCAATTACTGAATACACCTTCTTCTCAGCAGCACATGGATCCTTCTCTATATAATATAAAGTAGAGCAGGCTGGAAAAGGGAGATGGAGGTAGTATTCCACAGATTAAGGAATGAAGCTGGGATTACAGTCACCAGGCAATGAGTGGTAGATGAAGAGTCAGAGGAAATTCAAGAATTGGAGGTGTAAGGTAATCACATCTGCAGTCTCCAATTGGGAGCAGCAAGCAGGGTTAGTGGCTGAGGGCACCAAGGACAACTATGGGCTGAACCCTCCTATAGGTGATGGTTCTACCTGTCAAGGCCAAGTTGGGTGTGAAGTGCTACAGAACACCAGACAAAGGGGAAAAAGTTAAGACAGAAAATAGGCCCACTTCTAAAAATAGACTCTTGGGAATTTCCAAGCAGAGTGATTTACTTAATCATCTCAGAAAGCACGAATCAATGACCCAGCAATTCACATCTTGGTTTCATACACTGTGAACTGGGGGATGATCTTTTTGTTGGTTGTGAAATCAGTTTAGTGTATGGACACATGTATTTCTTTTAACAGAATGTACTACAACCCCCAAAAAAGTATTAAAATTATATTATAGGTAATTAAAAGTGTTTCATGAAAAAAGAAAATTATGTAAAATTGTTGACACATGCTTATGTCTTTTTCCCTCCCTCCCTTCCTCACACACACACACATGTACACACACATACTCTTCTTCCAGTTATTCATTTGGCTCTTCCTTTAATGTAGCCTTCTCATTGAGGTCTTTTCCTTTCCTATCTTAAAAAACAAATTCCTCTGACAACTTCTTATTCTAATTTTTCTTAATTAGCATTTAACACCACCATCTCCTTTACAAATATATTTTCTTGTGTGTGTGTGTGTGTGTGTGTGTGTATGTATTAAGGGCTGACTTTGAATAGTGCAGTCTTGATATGATTGCTGGTGCTAACAAGTATACAAATCATTTGGTCCATGTTAACCTCCCAATATAAGTACTCTAGGATGGGTTCTCTCTGGCTTATTTTGGAACAAATGTTCATTTTGGGATCAATACAAATGCAGGTCAGGAAGACAGTATCATCCAGGCTAAATACTTAACTGTGTGACTACTACTAAAAAAATGTTTAAAAGTTACATTGAGCAGCCAAAAGCAATAGAGATAAAACATATCTAAGTAAATGGTAACACCAATACCATATCTAATCAATAAAAAAGGGATAGGGACACCTGGCTGTTTATTTGGAAGACTATAGAACTATTTCCCTCCCACCACATTTAACACCACTGAGATATATATGAACGATGCAATTTAATGTAACATCTGCTTCATACATGTCAAAAGGCAGATGTACCTGCTCTGCAGGGCTCAGTTCCAAAAGAAATTTACTTATGCTGATATGAAATCACAACAAAGTGGAAACTTACCTTTCAACTAATATAATAACTTTATTTCTAATACTGAGCCTTTTACATAGGAATTTACAGAAATGAAAAACAAAAAACAAACCACTGTGCTGCTTATTCCACATTTTCTCCACCCAAACTCTCTCTCCATCATTCTCTGTGCCCACCTGGGCTCACCAGCAAATGCATCTGAGTCGAGTTCTTCAAAGGAAGGTACTAACAATTTGGTGCCACAATTCTGGTACTGACAATACATTCTCCATGACAGGAGCTCTCAGTGGACTCCAACCTTGTTCCCTGAAGACTCAGAAAGGAATGGCTTCATGCAGATGGTCTCTAGGTATTTGTTTCAACATCATTTGTTTCATATTATTGTAATAAATCTGCCACTAAAATGTTTTTAGTTGGAAAATTCTGTTTGCCACCAGGGGAAAATAAAACATGGCTTATACAAACATCCATCCCCATATCAGAAAACAATTCTTCCCTCAAATCATGGTGGAGAACTTGTAACACTTAGAAAGTGTTCCTTTGTATCAGCTAAAATGCCTTTACCTCTAAATATCAGATACTCCTATGAATAAACAAGAAACCGTATTACTTCATGTAATATGACTTTCCAGAAGACAGCAGTTGCAGAAAGAGTTGAGCATCTCAGTGATGTCAGTAACTTCTGGGCCAACTTTTCCCATGTGTGCTGTTATCTTCAGGTTACTGCCCTTCAGGGCCACAAATTATAAGCCAGTATCATGTACAGACATGAAAAAGTCTAGCAGAAGAGGGACAATCTCTTATCTCATGTCTTCTCATGCCATGTCAATGTTTTATCACTGAGACCTTTCCCAGAAATACTACAGACTATTCCCCAAACATCTCCTTGCTCACCTGTTCATACAACAAAATTACCTGAATGGAATTTCTGTGGTTAGTTTCAACTAAACTGGATTTATCCCCCAAATCATCTAGGCAATAAAAACTCAGCTCAAAGTGATAAAACTCAGCTCAGCAAGGAAGAAATAAGTAGTCACAGAATTGTTAATCAATGAGGTCCTAAGAAGAACAGAGAACAAAGGAACAAAGGAGGCAGATACTATATGACATTAACACTAAATACAAGTACATAGTTTCTGGATTACATAGAACTAGGGTTACATATATCATGCCTAAAGAGATCCACAATGAAATACCAAAAGTATGAAAATGGCATTTCATTACATACCACCATTTTTTATTTGTAGAGTGCATTGAGTATTACCATTTGCAAGTGATGTTAACCTTTAATTTGTGTAAATACTATTCTTATTAACAGAATTTATATGACTGAGAGGTAGTTCAAAAATCTCAGAAAAATATTGTTTTGACTTCTTCATTGAAGGGATAGCTTGATAATAATGACCATACTCATTTATATATGCCAGGAACCAGTCAAAAGTAGGTAGAGTGCTTCTTTGTGAAATAATATTTTACTTCAAATATACACTGGCCAAGCTATAAAGAGTCTCTGGTAGTATTTAGAATCAGACTGGTTCGAAGGTAGCTAAAAACCTCACAAAACATCTTTTGGCTTTTTTACTGATGAGGCAGTTCAGCAATAATGGCCATCGCCATTTATTTGTTTCAGGAAATAGGAAAAGGGGTATATGGTTTGTACTTTAAATCGGCCAAATATGTTTTCATGTATACACAGAGGTGTGCTGGTAAACATTTGACAACAGGTTCTCTGAGAAAATGAATACCCTGCTATACAGTTTGTCAATTTCCATGGTTTAAATATGAATAAGGCCAAGTTACCAACATGATGACAATGAATGTGGAACTGGAAAGAGATGTATAGGAGCAAACCATTACATAGTATTCTCACCATATGGATTCAATAATGTAAATAACCTAAATAACAAAGAGAACAGTGAAATGCAGCAAAATTATTAGAAAGTTGTGAGTGATGAGTATTTGTGTTACCATTGCTTTTAGTATAATTTAACTGTAAGTTTACAATAATTCTAAGTAATGACTGTGTTTAACAAATGACTTAAAAAATTCTTGTAAATTTAACAATCAGCAGCACTTTTAAGTCAGTACAATGTGACACTAACACATCACTGTATGTGTTGAGTATGTATGTATGTACAAATGTATTTACATATGTATACATATATATACATACATATACACATATAGACATACACACATTCACACTAAGTATATACACACATAAAATTACATCAACCTATAAAGCTGCTGTGGTATTTAGTGTGGAAAATATTTATGCCTTAAAATTCATTTTGGGGTTCATATTTTCTCCTGACAATCATGTTGGGTTCTAATATGCAAATCAAGCATACCCCCAGATTTGTTACATTATCATACTCATGTAAAGTCTACAAATAGCAGGGTCTCTTAACATATATGTTTAATGTTACTGCCACTCAATTTTTTTAAGATTCAAATTCCAGTGTGAATATGAGTAAAATGGATATTACCCATTCTATTTACAAATTTGGTATCACATCTGGAAGACAATATTAAACAACATAAATCCTAAAGATTTTTACCACATTGATTAAATGAATAGGTTTTCCCTCATGACAAATTTTTTAGTGAAAAGTTTCAATTTTTCCTGGAAACTTTCACATATTTAAATGAGATGTCATTTTCTAGTACTCTGCGACATTCTTTGGCTTTCTCTAATTTCATTTTGAAAATTTTACAACAAATCTGATGTCTGAAAGCTTCTGAACATTCAAGATGTTGGAAGAGCTTTCACTCTTGTGTGAATCCTCTGATGTTTAGTGAGTACTGATCTTTGACTAAAGGTCTTCCCACATGCAGTACACTCATAGGGCTTCTCGCCTGTGTGAGTTCTCTGATGTTTAGTCAGAGCTGATTTTTCACAGAAGGTTTTCCCACATTCATTACATTTATAGGGTTTCTCCCCAGTGTGAGTTCTTTGATGTACAATGAGGTTTGACTTCACACAGAAGGACTTTCCACATTCATTACATATAAAAGGTTTCTCCCCTGTGTGTGTTCTCTGATGGACAGTTAGGGCTGACCTGTGGCAGAAGGATTTTCCACATGCACTACATTCATAGGGCTTTTCCCCTGTGTGTGTTCTCTGATGTTCAGTGAGGTTTGACTTCACACAGAACGTTTTCCCACATTGCTTACATTCATAGGGTTTTTCTCCTGTATGTGTTCGCTGATGGTTGGTAAGGTGTGGTTTCTGGCAAAAAGCTTTTCCACACTCAGTACATTCATAGGGCTTCTCTCCTGTGTGTGTTCTCTGATGTTGAGTGAGGTTTGACTTCTCCCAGAAAGTTTTGCCACATTCACCACATTCAAAGGTTTTTTCTCCAGAATGAGCTCTCCGAGACTGGGTGATTTGTGATTTCTTGCTGAAATTATTCCGATTTTCATGGTACTCATAGGGTTTTTCTCCCATATGTACTATCTGATGTTTAAAGAAGGTTGATTTTTCCCAAGTTTTGTTACTCACTTTGTATTCTTGGGGAATCTTTTGTGTGTATCCCTGATGGATAATGAATGCTGAATTGTCACAGTAGACTTCCCCATACTCATTATATTCATAAGGAATATTTCCTGTAAGAACTTTTTGCTGTCTAAATCGTAAATCCATATAAAAGGACTTCCCACAGATACTACATTCATGTGGCTCCATGTCCAAACGAGTTCTCTGAGATACATTAAGCTTTAAACAATCAATGAAGTTTCTTCTACATTCAGTGTATTTACAGAGTGTCTCCCCTATTTGAGACCTCTGATTTGTAAAAAATGTTGTTTCCTCATTAAATCCTTGTTCATTTTCATTATACTCAAACGGCTGATTAAAAATTGGCTGAGTAAGACCCTGGCGATAACTGAGAACATTCCTTTTTTGATCACATTTATAAGATTTCTCTCCAACAGAAATTTTCTCATGCCTATCAAGGAGTAATTTTTCACATACATTAAACTCATCAGGCTTCTTTCTAGAATAGCTTTTTTTACTAGTAATTAAACCTGAAATATTTTTCAAACTCATTTCACATGAGTCACAAATTTTAAGATGGAAATTTCTTGAAGAAATGGGGTCTGTTTCCACATTGAAAGTTTTCCTAACTTTACTGCCACTTTCTACACTTTGTGTTTTATTGTTGGTGAACATGCACTGCCAAAAGTGTGCATCTTGATTTTCCTGGCTGTTCTTTAATAGATCATCAACTTTCCATTTTCTTTCTAGAAATGAAAAACAAAAAAAACAAAAAAAAAAAAAAACAAACACATCTTACAAATCTTAATACATTTCTGATGGACTCAAGACTTTTATACAAATGCCATATTCTATAGTCAATTCTTTAGTTTTAGACTTGTTTTCTTTATTTGAGTAGAAAATACAAATGTGTTGCTGTGGAATCAGGGAGAGGAAACTGGCAAACACATTTAACACTTTATAAATATAAACTTCAAAATTGGACATAGAAAGGCTGGGGATGTGGCTCAGTGGTAGAGTGCTTGCCTGGTACACATGAGGCCCTGGGTTCAATTCCCAGCACCACAATAAAAAAATAAGGAACAAGCAAACAAACAACCTGTATATAAAAAGGACAGATAAAATTCATAGGACAGGGAACTAGAATGGCTAACTGAAAAATAGAGAAACTTGAAAACAATAAGGTAAACCTGAAAGAGACAATGAACACTGAATAAAGTGACACTGAAGATTAGTAGGCAAGGGTTTCAGAAGATGAACTACATTGGCTGGAGACAGAATAGAGATTAGTCCTCAACCCTCACACAATCACCAGAACAGATTTATTTCCACTAGAGTCCATTCTTTTCTATTCCATTCATCACACTAACTTAAAGTCCTATAAACACAAACTTCCCCATGTTCAAAAAAATGGTCTGATAGCACAGGAACTAGAAGTTTTCTTTAATTTTATCAACAAGGAAATTTTTTTTTCTAAAATGGTGTGGAAATGCATGTTAGAGGAAGTGAAACAAACTTGAGGTATGATAAAATAAAGAAATGGAGATTAACTGAAATTGTTCATTTAAAGAACAGGAAATTCACACAATAAATAGAATGTCTGAGAAACATAATATAGGAAGAATTAAGTTTGGCAGAGGCAAGGAAAGTATATACCCTATTTGCTCACAGGCTCATTATTTTAGAGGGAATCTCACTAATAATCATGTCTGCTTCTATATCTAGGTGTTTAGTCTGCCTTTATTTCTAGGATTTTCTTTTATATCTAGGTTTACTTGTTTAATATTTAGCTTCATCTGCATGGCTTTTATTTGCATATGGGGCCTAGAACAATCATATTTCTGTATATGGTACTGAAATCTTCAGTACATTTTATCATAAAAATTCTTGGCTATATACTTCACTGTTGCTATCATGTTACAAAAATATCTATGAAGTCTACTGTCTCAAAGACAAACAGAGAAAAGTTATTATCCTGGCCAAAACAAATCCAAACAAAGTAAGCAAACAAACAAAAATTTACACCAGCTGATTCACATTAAATATTCAAACCAACATTCTTTAAGTCCACAAAAAACATCTCTGTGCATTCTAGCAAGGTATCAGATTTTTGAAAATTGCTAATTCCTAACATCACATTTTTCACACAATTAGAAGCAATTCAGCCTTGGTTCTCCTTGGAATCTAGACATCCTTCAGTGCAATGCTATTTTTTTTCCACCAAAATAACAACAGTAATAATAAAAGAATGAAACAAAAAATCTCTACAACATTCCTACCGTTTTAATACTCTACCTGCTTTATTCTTTAAAAGAAGCTATTGTTCATATAATTCACTGTAACATAAAATAAATCCCCTGCTCATCTAAGCCTCTGTTGTGACCAGGGTCTAACTCTTGGCAGGTAATACAAGTCTCGTTTTCCATGCTTCCTCTGAAATGATTCTTAGGAAAACAATGTGCATGTGGTTTATTTCCAAACTCTACCCAATGAGTTATAATACATTGGACAAAATAAGGGAATGTGCACTTAAGAAGAGTACTATAGAGTGTTTTGTGAATGAAAAAAAAAAGGGGGTTTCTCCTAAACTTGGCTCCATAGGTAATCAACACTAATTACTGAAATATCAGAATTAGGAAAATGAGAAAAGCCCTTCTTTTAGAGAGAACAAAATCTCCGTAGGGAAAGAAACTCTAAGCAACTCAGGTCAGAGTTTTGAGACACAACCACTGATGGGTTAGTATCACAAAATGTGATCTATTAACAGCAAAAAATTGTTCTGACTTAAAACAAGTGAAAGAATAACAATGACTTAAGTCATTACCATGTAGGATGCAATGTCTAAACATTTTACACATACAGTATTAATTATCTGAAAAAAAAAAGTAAACAAGAAAAAGGTTTTAGGTAAACGAGAGAACATTTATAAATACAATTTAAGATATAGGATAGAGAGTTTAGCTAAGAAGAGAAGAAGAGATAAAGAGAAAACCAGAGACGAAGAATAATAGATTCCTGCCACGGAATCTCCTCCCGCGGTATTGTGGCTGTACGTCAGGCAGCTACAAAATGGTGGCCCGTACAGGGAATTCGTAGGCAGGTTAAAAATAAGAAAAACAAGAAAGCATAGCCTCCGAAATTCAAAAGCCACCAGCAAAAAGAGTAGTCGAGAAAGCTAAAGCACGGCGAAATGCCTGCAGAAAGAGAGAAAAGCCATGAGCTTTGGCGAAAAGCCATAAAGAGAAATAGAAAAAGCACGGCAAAAAAGCCATGCAGAGAAAAGCCATGAGCTTTGGTGAAAAGCCATAAAAGCTGCAGAAAAATAGAAAGACAAGAATATGAAAATTCAATAAAGTCAAAGACGCTCATGCAGTTGTGCTTATTAACTAAGTGCGTTAGCTGATTTGTTTACGCTATGAAAACTTGGCTTGTCAGCAGTAGGCTTGCCACCTTAAAGCCGCAGCATCTCCTCAAAAAGGGCTCAAACATCCACTCCTTTAAAATAAAAGGTGAAAAGGCAGGTGGGACAAGAAAATAAAATACAGAAAATAGAGAAAATAGAATTAAAGCACCTTTTAAACCGAAAGGGGGGAAGTGAAGCAGCCCCAATCAGGGAGATGGCTATTGCGGTTAGCTGGAAGCCATAAGTTCCACCTGATAATAATCATATGCACGTGACGCACTTGTAAATGCACGTGACGCACCCGCAAAGCTAAAGGTATATAACCGGGTGAAAGCGGTCAGAAGCGGCATTCATTTAGTCAGTCCTTCAGTCACTCAGTCGGTCGGAAGAAGAGTTCAGGTCAGAGAAGAAGAAAAGAGTCAGAGCGGCCAAAACGTAGTCAGAAGAAGAAATAAGAGTCAGAGTATAAGGAAAAGAGTTTAGCTACAGAGACTAAGAAAGAAATGAGACAGAGACTATGAAACTAAGAAAGACAGAGACTAAGAAGAAAGAAATGAGACAGAGACTAAGAAACTAAGAAAGACAGAGACTAAGAAAGAAATGAGAAAAGAGTTTAGCTAAGAAGAGAAGAAGAGATAAAGAGAAAGCCAGAGACTGAGAATAATAGATTCCTGCCACCGAATCTCCTCCTGCGGTATTGTGGCTGTACGTCAGGCAGCTACAGGATAGTATGAGGTTTAGTATAGAAAGAAAGAAATGTAACACAAGTAAAGTAGAACCAGATTATAATAGTCAATAAAAAAGAGACTATAATCTCATTTATTTCTATAGATTACTTTGTCAGGCTACTTAAAGAGAAATTGAATGCTTTAGGTTAAAAGAAAGAAAGAAGAATTAAGAATTAGACCAAGTCAGGAATGAGAACATTGAGAGACACTGTTCTGCTTTCAAGTATCCTAAGTGCAAAATTAGAATATGAAGAGATATAGGTAGTTTGAAAGAAAAATAACATAAGTATGATAAGATCAGTAAGAGATGACAAGATATAGTGTAGGGATTCATGTTTGCTACTTAAGGTACTAGTAGAAAGTAGAATGTATTGTATTTAACTCCTGGGAAACAGGCTGTGTGGTTTTTGAGAAGCTCAGATTGTTCCTTCTCAATCTTTTCAAATAAATGGATTTAATACCTTCAAAAAACAGTATTGTACCAGGACTACTCTCACCTACATGCAACCATGCTCGAGATAAGCTGCTGGCAAATAATGACCACAAGGAAATGGTCTTTTAAGGTTTTTAAAGGGTAAAAGGTAGAAGAAGCAGTAGAGAGGTAGGGGAAGGAAGGAATGAAGGAGAAAGGAAGAGAGAAAGAAGAGGAACAGGAAGAAGGAAGAGAACAGCAGTAAGTAGGACCTGTGGCTTTTTAGGCCTAACACTTTTATTATCTGGTCTTTTACAAAAAATGATTGTCAATCTCTGTTCTAGATTGTATCTCTGCCTTATCAGCATCTAATGTTGATGCCTTTCAAATGGCTACCTCTAGTTCCAACCTCAACCATGCACTCCATACTTACCATATCCAACCTCAGATTCCAACAGTAAACTCCAACTTCTCTTTTCCAAAATTAAATCTGTAATAACTTCCCTGTCATGTCTCCTCCATAATTTTCTCTACCTCAATAAATGGCTCCCTAATTTATGTAGTTGCTTGAGACAAATCACTGGAGTCATGCTGGACTCTTCTCTTTCACTCTGAGAGCAAATACTTGTGGCCCCCATCTTCAAGATACCTACCAATTCTCAGCACCTCTAGTATGGTCTTAGCCATTACCCTCTCCCTCTGGAGTACACCACAGCCTCCTCACTAGTATCCTGTCTCTTGCTCATGCCCGCCTACTAACCACCCCACTCAGTACAGTCACAACACAGAAGTCAGAGACCCTTTCAAACTATAAGTCAGATCTGATGATTTAATCCGATTGACATTTATTCAAGATAAACTGAAGGTTTTTCATATCACTCAAAATCAAATTATTATATTTACCATGGCACATGCTATTACTATTTATAACATCACCTCCTACTAGCCTCCTCCATAGCCACCAGCTTCCACACACACTCTCATTATCTAAATAGTCCAAGAACACACTTGCCTAAGAGATAAGGCACCTGATGTTCTTTCTGCCTAGAATGCCATCAATCTACAGAGATTGTACTCTTACTTTATTAAGTCTCCTGTTTAATGTGGACCTCATCAAAAATTTTTCTCTGATCTCCTTGTAAATAGCATATACCACCATGCTTTAGTCCTCTGTCCCCTAAGTGAACTCTCTTCACAGAACTTACCACCACCCAACATATTGTTTGTCCCTCATTGTAATATAAGCTCTGTGATACCAGACATCATTCTATATTACCCACCCCCCCCCAAAAAAAAAAAAAAAAACACGGGACCACAGGGAGTGTTCATCATCATGTTTTTGTCAAATGGGTATATGGAAGTAGTTCATGAATATCTGCCAGCTAACAAAAGGTGTCCAAAGAAAACACAGAGGTGAATGATTGTAAAAGATAAAGAGAAACTAACAACAAAAACAACAAAAAACTAAGCTGAAGCCAACTTACTTTTGATTATGAATATAATAAATCATTCTAAAATGTTGAAGAAAAGGAAAAGCATTTATGAGTAAGAGTGACATACAGAAGAATTATTAAGATATTAGAATGGGGTCCTTGGTCATTTCCAAAGGTCTGGGGCTAAAATTGGAAATTTCTGAAAAAAATATTCCAGTATTCCAAAGGGTACAAACCCTAAACCAAATGAACTAAGATTAACTTCCTCTGGTTTTCATCTGCCTATGAATTCACTAACTCACCTGAGTGGCACGGGCTTGGGAATCCCTTCTCTAATATCCAGGGTTCTTCTCCTTGCTCTATTTTGAAGATCACTTCTGGCTTAGTAACGCAATACCCTGTTAAGACAAAATAACACAGGGCTGGGGCTAAATAGCTTAGCTTTAGAGACTCTGCAAAAATGAAGGAAAAGAAAGGTACAGCTTCAGGAATGCTCAGAGAAGGTGCTCAGATTAACCAACCACTGAGGGATAAGAACACATTCTTTATATAGAAGACTAAAAAGATCAGTCACCTCATAGCATTGAATCTCAAGCTTTTAAACAGCAAACCATGAATCTCAAGCTTTAAAACAGAAAACCACAGGGCTTTCACTGTTCACTGTCAGCAACTAAGAAGTGCATACAATTAGTAACCGCACTAAAAAAAAAAATTCTTACCAACTGAGACAAGGTTACTGTAATTTTCCAGGACCACATCTCTGTATAGTATCTTCTGAGCAGGATCCAGCAGACTCCATTCTTCCTTGGTAAAGTCCACACACACATCCTTGAATGACACTTGCTCCTGTAAGAGAATATTCCCTTTATATATGAAGTGGTCAGAATGAAATGGAATAGAAAAGATTTACTGAAAAATGACAGAATGAATCCTTTTATGCTTTACTACATAGAATAATATATTTTGCAAAAATTGAGTTTCCAGTAAGGGCTTAGAACTGTCCTAGTTGCTACAAATATTACTGATGCTAACATAAAACATGGTTCCTGTTCTCAAAGTACTTATGACCTCATTAGGACACATACAGTGAACACTTAAAAAGATGGATATTGCAGAAACTGGCAGGTATACGAAGTAGACTAGAGTTATAGAGACCCTTTTTTCCTACTATCTTTTACATTACCATGTTAATTTTCATCAGGAAGTAATATCTGCAGTTGTTAAAATAAACAGTGAGATTACAATGTATATGGCACAGGCCCTGACCAAGAGAAGTCCATGATTAGTTGCCCTGCGGTCTTAACTGCCCGCCAGAAAAAAGGATGAATCTTCTCTGCTTGAAGAGATTATCTTCTGGAGTCTTTGAAGAATTTTTGTTCTTAAACACAATATTTGACATTCAGTAAAAAATTTAGTTGTATGTGAAATAACAGGGACCAAGAATAAAAGAGAATAAAAGCAGTCACCCCAGTCACATGTGGTAGCATATGCCCGTAATCCCAGCCATGTAGGGGAGGCTCACAAGGGGACTGGCAAGCCTGAGGCCAGCCCAGACAACCTATTAACAAGATCCTGTCTCAAAATAAAAATTTAAAAAGGGCTACAAATATAGTTGAGTGGTAAAGCTCTTGCCTAACATGCACAATACCCTGGCCATGAAAAAAAACAAACAAAACAAAACAAAAAGCAGATCCATGGGTGACCCAGATACTGGAATTAAGAAACAAGACCTTGCCGGGCACAGTGGCGCACGCCTGTAATCCCAGCACTTGGGTGGGTGAGGCAGGAGGATCGCGAGTTCAAAGCCAGCCTCAGCAATGGCGAGGCACTTAGCAACTCAGTGAGACCCTGTCTCTAATAAAATACAAAATAGGGCTGGGGATGTGGCCCAGTGGTCAAGTGCCTCTGAGGTCAATCCCCAGTACCAAAAAAAAAAAAGAAAGAAAGAAAGAAAGAAACAAGACCTTCAATATAAATTATGATGAATATGTCCAATAAAAAAGAGGCAAATATGAACAAAATAAATGGGAGGATGGTAAAAATTCAACAGATAAATGAATATATGTTGTGTAGAAAAAGGGCTAAGACCGTAGGTCTGAGACTGATGTCCTTTGAAAGGTCTACTAGGGGATCACCCTTTGCTAGCATCTGGGAACTTGAATTTCAAGAGAATTTTCATTATCATTGCCTGATAAGAACAACCCACTGAGCCTGAACCGCTTATGTAAACAATATAGTTTATTTTGCATATGTGCTTTCCTTCTGGGAGTCTAGAATTTTGGGACATGCTGTAACAGTGGTTCGCTCTATGCTTTGAATATAACCCTTGCTGCTCTGCCACTGCAACATATTTTTTAAAATGGACGTGTTTCTTTCTCTTCCTTTCTCCCTGGCTCCACCCTCATCTCCCCCCCCCCTCCCTAATCTTGGGGAAAACAGGATTATCTTTCTTTCCCAACCTAGGCAGAATTATCTGTCCTTGAGTAAACACCCACCATAGGAATGAAGTAATCCAGACTTTAGGTATGGTACCAGAAGATCTCAGAAATGACATCTCCCAAATTAACAAGTGAATTACAATTCCAGACAGAGAAAATGTGGAATGTGCCTTTGAGTCACCTCTTTAAAAGCCCTCTGTTTCTTCTGATAGGCAGAATCACAGCCTTTGGGACAGGAGTTCCCTGTGTTTCTCCTTGCTAGCAAAGCAATAAACCTTCATTTTCCTTTTTCTCAAAACCATGTCTTCGTTATTAGATTGGTATTGGGAACAAGGACCAAGCTTTCAGCAGCAATACCAGACAGACAGTACCTATATGACCAGCCCCTGACAAAAACTCTGAATGCCAAGTGTCTTTGGGCTTCCCAGGTATATATTTCATGTGTCATGGCTAAAGGACTTAAGTGTGTTCTTTAAGACTCCACTGGTAGAAAGCTCTTAGAATCTTGTTCATTATGCTTATATTCTTTTTATATGCACTAAATCACAGCCATTAAGAATGATTACATGCTGAGTCATTCTAGGGACTCACTGCACCTAGGATAATCCTGGGGACCCCTTATACATGTATACACACACACAGTGGGCATATCAGAGCTAAAAAACACAGCATCTGAAATTAAGAGCTCATTAGATGGATTCAGATTCATATTAGAAAAAGACACAATCTAGAACAGTATGCATCTAACAAGACTGTTGAAATATGTTAGAAAAAAACTGAAAAACATGAAAGGAGAAACTGACCAATGTACATCACAGTTGAAGACTTCAACCCACCTGTTTGTGAGTACTGATAGATCAAGTGTAGAAAAATCAATAAGCATATAAAGGACATACTGTATAGTATATTAATTGATCTAACCAACATTCATAGAGTACTCCATCCAAAAGAGTAAAGAACACATCCTGTCATTCTACTGTCACATATAACTAAATAAACAAAAAATATTTTTCCTATCCCCCTTCTTTCTTTTCTAATTTTTATTCTTTTTATTTCACACATATACAAATATTTACTTTTTTACATTCTGCTTTATTGTGTGTGTGTATATGTATGGGTGTATTTGGGAGGGGTTGGGGGTGTTAGTGTTCTCACTATGTGGATAGGTACAAAAATATATGATATAAATGTTCATATAATTTTTATTCATTTTAATTGCTCTCTTATTCACTGTTTTGTTTTAGTATTTATTTTTATTTTTTACTAGTGGGGATTGAACCCAGGGATGCTTAACCACTGAGCCACATCTCTAGCCTTTTTTAATATTTTATTTAGAGACAGGGTCTGGCTAAGTTGCTTAGGGCCTCGCTAAGTTGTTGAGGGTGGCTTTGAACTTGCAAACCTCCTGCCTCAGCCTCCCAAGCTGCTGGGATTACAAGCATGTGCTGCTGCGTCCAGCTGGTGCTGAGATTACAAGCATGTGCTGCTGCGTCCAGCTGGTAGGGTAAAATTTTACATGGGTTTATTTTCTTTAGATCTTTTGTTTGTTCATTCTTCAGTTTTTGTTCCTCTTATTACCCCTCATTCTCTTATACCATTAATAACCAACTTTTCCTCTACCTCTTTCTTCCTCTATTACTTTTAGTTATTTCTTGTTCCCCTATCTTTATAGCCATCATCTGATACCTTTCTCCTGCTTCTCCTTTGTTCTCTCTTAAAATATTTCAAGCCGGGCGTGGTGGCTCACGCCTGTAATTCCAGCACTTGGGTGGGTGAGGCAGGAGGATCGCAAGTTCAAAGCCAGCCTCAGCAATGGTGAGGCACTTAGCAACTCAGTGAGACCCTGTCTCTAATAAAATACAAAAAAGGGCTGGGGATGTGGCCCAGTGGTCAAGTGCCCCTGAATTCAATCCCTGGTACCAAAAAAAAAAATAAAAAAAATTTCAAACTTTTTCTTGCCTTTCCACCATATTTTCTCTTCATTTAAGGAACTGTAATTCCATTATCTGGTAAAATTATATAGTTTATGTAATTAGTACCCCATACATGTTGTGATTATTACAGTTGACAGCACAGTAGATATCCGCTGGTTAATGTCTGGTTTAGGTCATAATTGTTTACTAATAGCACTGATGTTAAATGCTGACCCCACTATTCCTCTATGGGTAGCAGAGATGTCCAAGCAGACACGGGACATTTATTTTAAGGATGTACATTGGTTGTTAACATTGCTGGTCCCTGCCCTGTTTCTCTAAGAGGAGCTGTGAAATGATAGGGATACTTCAAGCTTACAGAGTAGGACTCCACACACAAACTAGCCCTATTTGAGCCTCAACAACACTTCAACACATAGAATACAAGGAAGAAAAACCCAAAACCAACATCTGTGCCCGAAGTAGGAACAATTAGACGGGGACCTCAGGTCTACTCCTAGACATCTACTCATACAGCAAAAACAGAGAGAAGTCCCTAGAACAAAAAAGATAACTACATATTGATGGACACATGTATAAAAGAGTAAGAGGAATCCAACGTTGCTGATGCACAAGTCCAAGACCTCAGAAAACATGAGGAAACAGGCAAACAGATCTCCCCACAAAATTCACAGTCCAACAAAGAAACCCATACATATGAAAGTGGATGAAATTTCAGAGAAAGGCCAAAACAATGAATGAACCAAAAGAACATCTAAGGGATGAATTAGAGAGCAAATGCAGGTGAAAAGCCATTTCAAAAAAGAAATAGAGATATTGAAAAGAAACAAATCAGAACTCCTGGAAATGAAAGGCACAATGAATCAAATTCAAAATTCAATTGGAAGTATCACCAACAGTAGAGATTGTAAACAAAATAGAACTCCACACCTCAAAGGTCGAGCTCAGGCCTTGAAGACTGGGTATGTGATTCTGAATACTCAGTATGCAATAAAGTGTGTGTGGTGGGGAGACCATGATCAGAATATACAAGAACTCTGGGACAACAGCAAGAGATCAAACATGAGAGTCATTAGGATAGAAGAGAACATGGAAATACAGGCTAAAAGCATTATGGACCTCTTCAGTGTGATAGAAGCAGAAAAATTTCCCTACCTTAAAAAATGAGATAGACATCCACATACAGGAAGTATACAGGACCCCAAACAGACAAGATCAAAACAGAACCTCTTCAAGATACATCATAATCAAAATGCCTAACATAGAAAATAAGGGGAGAATATTAAAAGCTTGAAGAGAAAAATGTCAGGTCACATTTAGAGGCAAAACTAGTAAGACTTACGTCTGACTCTCAACTCAAACCCTAAAATCAAGAAGGGTCTGGAATGAGCTCTAAAAGCTCTGAAAGAAAACAACTGCTAGCCAAGATTGCTATATCTGGGAAAGTTATCTGGCAAAGTTATCTGTCGGAATCATGGACAAATAAAAACTTTCCAGATAAGAATAAACTAAAAGTGCTGACTACTGAACCAACATTACAAAGAGTACTTAAAGATACACAAAGGGACCCAAATACAAACCCCACAGCTCCCAAACAGAGGAAACTCACTAGAACAATTAACTAAATGCAAATCAAGACCATTAAATGCCATGACACAACTAAATAAGTCAGGGTCACTCCAAGTGAACTGGGCTGGCACGAAATAATCACACAAAGACAGAGAAAAATACCTTTTTCTTTGGGTTCTGTGACAGCTCCTCTGACCCAGTTCCCACAAAGGGGGCAAGGCAGGCAAGGAAAAGAGAGCATGCCTCAAACCCTGGTTTTATTGGGGGAGGCTATTCAAAAGAACATTCTATCCATATAAGGCAGAAGGGTAATATTACAAGGGGCAGCCACTCCCATTGGGTAATGCCCACTCCCAAAACTTTGCTCTTCTGCTAAGCTGAGATGGGGATCCACCTGCATCTAGGTCAGGGAAGCCAGTCTCCACATATCCATCGCTCAAAGCTAGGGGGCACTCAGCTCCTATGTGGCAGCTCCCAACAATTAAATACAGCAAACTAACCAAAGTGGCAAGAAGTAATAATCATCTATCCACAAAAATTCAATGTAAATATTCTCAACTCCCCAATTAAAAGGCACAGATTGTTAGAATGGATTAAAAAATAAGATCCAACTATGTGCTATTTGAAGAGACTCATCTCATGGGCAAAGGCATTCACAGGCTAAAAGTAAAGAATAGAAAAAATATTCCATTCAAATGGAGTCCCCAAACAAGAAGGAGTAGCTATTCTTATATCTGTCAATACAGATTTCAAGCAAAAATTAATCAGAGGAGACAAAGAAAACCACTATATATTGATGAAGGTAACAATTCAACAAGAAGACAGAACAACACAAATAATTATGCCATAAATCTACGTGCACCTAATTACACAAGACACTACTTCTTCACATTAACCTCACCTACAATAATACTGGGTGATTTCAAATACCCCTATCACCAATAGCCTGGTCAGCTAAACATAAAATCAATAAAATTATGTCCAACCTAAATGATACTATAAATTAAATAGACCCATAAGACATCTATAGCTGAATTCACTTTCTTCTCAGAAGCTCAATGAAGTTTTTAAAAAATAGATCATATTTGAGGTCAAAATCCAAGTCTCAGAAAATACCAAAAATTGATATATCCATGCATCCTATTAGCTCATAATGGAATTAAACTAGAAATCAACAGCAAGAAACATTATAGAAACCACATAAACACATGGAGATTGAACAATACTCTTTTTTAAAAAAAAATTCTTTAGTTGTTGATGGACCTTTATTATTTATTTATTTATATATAGTGCTGAGAATCAAACCCAGTGCCTCATACATGCTAGGCAAGTGCTCTACCACTGAGCCACAACCCCAGCCCTTGAACAATATTCTTTTAGACAAGGAATGGATCATAGAAGAAACAAGTGAAGAAATAAAAAAATTTATAGAAACAAATGACAACAAATATACAACATATCAAATCTCCAGGAGAGCATGAAGGAAGTTCTAAAAGGCTAGTTTACAGATTTGAAAGCTTACATTAAAAAATAGAAAGATCCCAAATAATCTAAAGCTATACCTCAAGGCCTTAGAAAAGGAAGAAAAAAAAAAGTCAAAATCACTAGAAGACAGGAAATAATTAAGATTAGAACTGAAATTAATGAATTGAGAATAATAAAACAATATACAGAATCAATGTAATGAAGAGTAGATCCTTTCAAAAGATAAATGAGATTGATAAACCCCTAGCCAAACTAACCAGAAAACAAAAAACAAACCAAAAAATGCACTCAAAAACTCTTCAAGGCAATAGTTGAAAATAGTATACCATATTCAAATGGGTTTAATCCTTGGGATGCAAGTTTGGTTCAACATATACAAATCACTAAGTATAATTCACCACATAAATGCAAGTAAGGACAAGAGTCATGATTATTTCAATAGATAAAGACAAGGCCTTTGATAAAATCCAGCATCTATTCATGTTAAAAACGCTGGAGAAACTAGGGATAGAAGGAATTTACCTCAACATTACAAAGGCTAGATACAACAAACCCAAAGCCAAAATCATACTGAATGAAGAAAAACTGAAAACATTTATTCTAAAATCAGGAAGAAGACAAGGATTGTCCACTCTTAGAACTTCTATTCAATATAGTCCTTGAAACTACAACCAAAGCAAACAGGCAAGAAAAGGAAATTGAAGGAATACCATGTTTGCTGAATATATGATCCAATATCTGGAAAATCTAAAACATTCCACAAGAAGACTCGTAGAGTTGATAAATTCAACAAGGTAATAGGATACAAGATCACTATTCACAAATCAAGAGCTTTCCTATACTCCAGTAGAGATTCTGCTGGGAAAGAAATTAGGAAAACTATACCAAAATCAGAATAACCGCAAAAAATAAAATAAAATGCTTGAAAATTAATTTAGACCAATTCCCAAGTATTTTATTTTGTAGAGGAAGTGAAAGCCCTCTACAATGAAAAATATGAATACTTTAGAAAGAAATTGAAGACCTTAGAAGACAGAAAAACTTCCCATGTTCTTGAGTAGGCAGAAATAATACTGTCAAAATGACCTTACTACAAAAATATCATATAGGGACTGGTGTTGTGGCTCAGCGGTAGAGTGCTTGCCCAGCATGTGCGAGGCCCAGTTTTTGATCCTCAGCACCACGTAAAAATAAATAAAGGCATTGTGTACAACTAATAGATAAATAAATATTTTAAAAATATCATACAGATTCAATGTAATCCCTATCAAAATACCAATAACATTCTTCACAGAACTAGAAAAAATAGTCCTAAAATTTATTTGGAAGAATAAAAAGACCCAGAATAGCCAAAGCAATCCTGAACAAGAAGAGTGATGCTGAAGGCATCAAAATACTGGACCTCAAATTATAATACAGGGCTATAGTAACAAAACCAGCATGATACTGTCATCGAAACAGACATGAAGGGGGCTGGGGTTATGGCTCAGTGGTAGAGGGCTTGCCTAGCACATGTGACGCACTGGTTTGACCCTCAGTACCACAGAAAAAATAAACAAATAAAATAAAGTATTGTTCACATCTATAACTAAACCAAACAAACAAAAAACCAGAATGAAGACTAATAGAAAAGAATAGAAGACACAGAGATAAACCCACAGTTACAGTCATCTGATACTTGACAAAAGTACCAAAAACATGTTGGAAGAAAAGATAGCCTTTTTAATAAATTGTGCTGGAAAAACTTGATACCCTATGTAGAAAAATGAAACAAGATCCCTATCCCTTATCCTGCACATGTCAACTCAAAGTGGATCAAAGACATAGGAACTAGACCAGAAACTTTTCAACTGCTAGAAGAAAACATACAGCTAACACTCTAACATATTGACACATGCACTGAATTCCTTAACAAGATCCCTGAAGCTCAAGAAATAGAACTAAGAATTAATAAATGGGTCAGCATCAAATTAAAAAGCTTTGGCACAGCAAATAAACCATAAAAAGTATAAAAAGAAAACCTATAGAATGGAAGAAAATCTTTGTCAGTTATTTTTCTGACAGGGTATGAATATCCAGAATTTATAAAGAACACCAAAAACAAACAAACAAACAAACACAAAACAAACAAAAAAACACCAAACAAACCAAATAACAATTAATAAATGGGCAAAAGAACTAAATAGACTAAACAGATGTACCTCAAAAGAAGAAACACAAATGGCCAACAAATGTAAGGAAAAAATGTTTAACATACCTAGCAATTAGAGGAATATGAATTACAATTATATTGAGATTTCATCTCACCCCAGTGAGAATGGCAATTATCAGGAATACAAATGATAAGCCAGACATGGTGGTACATGCTTATAATCCCAGAGGCTAGAGAGGCCGAGGGAGGAGGATTACATGTTCAAAGGCAGCCTCAGCAATTTAGCGAGGTCCTAAGCAACTTAGTAAGACCCTATTAAAAAAAAAAAAAAGAGCTGGGAATGTGGCTCAGTGTTTAAGTGCCCCTGAGTTCAATTCCCAGTACCAAATAAAAAGAATACAAATAATGATAAAGACTGGTAAGGATGCAGGAAAAAAGGTTTGTTCATTTGTTGTTGGTGGGACTGCAAATTAGTATAACCACTCTGGAAAGCAGTATGGACATTCCCTCAAAAATATGGGAATGGAACCATTAGCTATCTCACTCAGAATTTATCCAAAAGAACTAAAATCAGCTATCTATAGTGAACAGTCATATCTATGTTTATAGTAACACAACTCACAATAGCCATATGGAACTAGCCCAGGTGCCCATCAACAGATAAATGGATTAAGAAAATATGGTATATATACATAATGGAGTTTTACTGGGCCATTAAGAATGAAATCATGGGCCGGGCGCGGTGGCGCACGCCTGTAATCCCAGCACTTTGGGAGGCTGAGGCAGGAGGATCGCGAGTTCAAAGCCAGCCTCAGCAATGGCGAGGCACTTAGCAACTCAGTGAGACCCTGTCTCTAAATAAAATACAAAAAGGGCCAGGGATGTGGCCCAGTGGTTGAGTGCCCCTGAGTTCAATCCCTGGTACCAAAAAAAAAAAAAAAGAAATCATGGCATGCTAAGTGAAATAAGCCAGACTCAGAAAATCAAGGGTCAAGTGTTCTCTCTCATATGTGGAAACTAGAGTGAATGAAGCAGGGAAAAGGGATGGTCAGATATCATAAGGACAGGGGGAAGATCAACAGAGTAAAAGAAGATTGAAGAGTGGGGATGGGAAAGGGGAGGAAATGTACAATGAATTTGACAAAATTAGGCAATGTGCATGTATAAATATACCATAATGAACTCTACCTTTAGGTATATCTATAATAAGCACCAATTAAAAATATATGAATAGGGGCTAGGGCTGTAGCTCAGTGGTAGAGCACTTGTTTCGCATGTATGAGGCACTGGGTTTGATCCTCAACACCACATAAAAATAAATATTTAAAAAAAGAAATAAATGCAAAAATATATATAAAATACATATTATATATATGTATATAATATATGTATATTATATACATATTATATATATGTATGTATATAATATATAATCATATATATAATATATATTATATACACACATATATTATGTATATAATATACATATTATATATATGTATATTATATATATATATATGCTTATATACATGTATGAATAGAAGGCAGGCCAGTAAAGTGGTAGAAAGGGAATAGGGGGAGGGAAAGGAGGGGCACTGGGGACTGAAATGGAGTAAATTAATTTCCATTCATGTATGATTATGTCAAAATGAACCCAACTATTATGTACAACTATGATGCACCAATAAAAGCCAAAAACAAAACAAACAAAAAACTCAATGCGAAAGATAACTTTAGGGGTACAGAATATAGGTCCCTACAACAAAATAAACACAGCTGGAGAACTAACATTTTTGAAAGAGAGGTCTAGATTTAGACAAGAAGAAATAAAGGAAGGAAAAGAAAAGAATGACAAGAAATGTTATGCATGCTAAAAGACATAGGGAACTGAGAGATTCTGATTAAGTGTAATTGGAATCCCAGAAGAGAAGTAGCAAATTTTTTTTTGGGGGGGGGGCTGAGAACTTTCTCAAACTGATAAAAAAAGATATCACACCTCAGAATCAAAACCGCCTGTAATCCCAGCACTTGGGAGGCTGAGGCAGGAGGATCGTGAGTTCAAAGCCAGCCTCAGCAATGGCGAGGCACTTAGTAACTCAGTGAGACCCTGTCTCTAGTAAAATACAAAAAAAAAAAAAAAAAAAAAAAAAAAAAAAAAAAAAAGGGCTGGGGATATGGCCCAGTGGTTGAGTGCCCCTGAGTTCAATCCCCAGTACAAAAAAAAAAAAAAAAAAAAAAAAAATCCAGAATACAGGATAAGTACACATAGAGAAAACAAAACCAAATAGTATCAATTAACAACTGTGAGAAAGAAAAGAGAAATTCTCATAAGCTGCCAAAGTTTTGAAAAAAAAAAAAATCAACTGCTTTCAAGGGGGAAGAATATTTAAAATATTTCAGGGTCAGGTGTAGCTCGGTGGTAGAGTGTTTGCCTAGTAAACATGAGGCCCCAGGTTTGATCCCCAGCACAAGAAAAAAATTAAAATAAATAAGGCTGACTTCAGATAAAAACAACAAAGTTTCAAAAGATATTGGGATGGTATACTTTAAAGTACTAAAGGGGAGAGGGTGAGCTCTTAGTCCAGAATTCTGTACTCATCCAAAATGTCCGTCAGAAACAAAGAAATGCAGACATCTTTAAAAAAAGAGAGAGAGAGAGAGAGATTTCTTACTGAAAGACCTGCACAAGAAATAATGAAAGAAGTTCTTTGGGCTAAAGGCAAATGATCAGAGATGAAGTAGAAACTGCTGTTACACGGAAGGAAAACATAGGAAAGAGCAAGCATTTAAGTAAATATAAAGCTACTGACTAACTGTCCCATTCTTGCATACTGTAATAAACTCCAAATGTATAACACACAATGTACTAAATTTCAGGAGCAGATTCTTTATAATCATGACATGAGAACTTTCTAATTATTCCCTTAAATGCTATAAAGTTTAAACCCATAAAAGATTGATATAACAAAAAAATAGTAGTTTGCAACTCATATTAAAAAAAAGCAAATTGTGCTTTATATGTGTAATATGAATTGTAATGCATTCTGCTGTCATATATAACAAATTAAAATTTAAAAATGCAAAAAAAATAAACCCACTAGCATTATTATCTCTATAAAGAGCTAACTAGACACAGGGTAAGAGCAAAATGGGCATAATAACAGATAGTTCACAGAAAAATACAAGGCACTCTTAGACATATGAAAAGGTACTCAACTTCATCCAGAGTGAAGAAAACTGTAGATGCAAACTACACAAAATACAACTTTTTACCTATCTGGTACCCCAAATCCAAAGGTTGACCCATACCTCTATGGGAGAAGCTGTGGAGAAACAAGCCCTCTCATGAATTGCCAATGAGCCTATAAAATATACTACCTCTAGGACAAGGCAGTCTAACTAAGCTGATCAAGTTCTGGGAATTAATCTAACAGACAAATCTATCCAGTACATTTGTACTGTATGTGTGTGCATACATGTACATGTGTGTATACAAAGTTACTCATTTCAACCTGGTTTAGAATAACAAAAGGTTGGAAGTAGTTTAGTAAACTTGAATACTTACACTTAAATTACCATGTGCTTGTGACAAAGAATGAAGAAGCAATCCATGTTCTGTCAAAGAAATCTCTGGTGTGTGTTAAGTGGAAAATAGCGTACAGGCTTGCTGCTCAAAGGGTATGCAGAACTGGCTTCAGCTGGAAGCTTATTAGAAATTCAGAATCCAGGATACCATCTATATCTACTAACTCAGAATCTGCCATTAACATGACACTAAAGATGCACAGGCCCATGTAAGTTTGAGAAGCCCTAAAGGACAACGGATTCCTTCTTAAATAAAGGTAGGGAGTGTTTAAGAATATGCACACTTATTTTCTTTTAACCAGATAAAGAAACACTGGAAGGATAGAAAAGAAACTATTTTTTTAAATAGGGATATATAGTAGGGTGACCATACATTCCAGTTTGGAGTTGTCCCAATATATGCCATTTATCCCAGCATACTAATTTATAGAACTACTTCCACACTCTGAAAATGTCTCTGGACAGTAAATATCACCCCACCTAGAGGGAGGCAGCAGAAATGAAGAGAAAGGAAGTGCAAAATTTTGTATCTTTTATATTATCATTTTTCTGGTTTGAAGTTTTAATTTTTTATTAATATAGTCACTTAATTTTCAAACATATTGGTATGCTACTGATTCAAAAGCATTTCATTAAGAAAAAAAAAAAGTCAAAACACATGAAACCAGTCAATAAAACACAGAGGAGGAGTAGGTAAAGGATGGAAATATGAGCATAAAAAATCACCTGGGGCAAGGCAAAGATGAGGACTAAAGAGGAAATCAAGTATTAGAAACAGGGAAAGCTTAAAGAATGATGTCACAGACACCAACAGAGGAGACATTCAAATCAGAGATTGAGGTCAATACTATCAAATGCTACTCAATAGTCTAGTAAGGCAAAGACAAAAATATCCACTGGTGTCGACTATAATTTGGTGGCTTTTTCTATAACTAACTCAGGTGAGTGGTGGTAATGGGACAAGGCTGTATTTATCAGGTTAAAAATCAAGACATAAGCCAGAACTACCTGTGACTCTACAAAGAAACAACAAGCCAACACATTAAGGAATGCTGCTTTGAGGACATGTAACCCCTCCATTCCTCCATATCTTTCAGGTTCTATTCTTGGATTAAGCAGGATCATCAGAGAGCAGTCTACTCAATCCCCTCAATGTTTGGTCTCCTGAAAAGTATGTGCACTGGGTTTTGCTCCAGCACTGCTTTGTTTCTAGCCAAGAAATTATAGACAATATATCACATTTATTTCAGGGATGTTATTAGAAAGATCACAGAGAATTTTACAATAACTTGGATAATCCTATTCCTTCAGCTAATTTTGCCAACTTCCCTATTTTGAATTTGCTACTCTCTATTTCCCTTAATGTAAACTTTTTGCCTATTTTTACTTTTTCTCTTAAAAATCGAGTCCTTATAAACTTAAAACAAAGTGTGAGTAAATAAACAAAACACTCACCTGGGATTTGTTCATTTTCCGCTCTTATTGGAGGAGGGAAAGCTAAGAGAGAAGGAAGGAGGATGTCAGGAGAGACTTGGCCTGCCTTGCACTTCCTAGATTCACCTGCCTATGCAGCTCCACAACAAGATACTTACCTGTCCATGTGTGGCTCCCATATGTGTTGAGTTTAAGTATGATACTTTTCACTGGGTATATGTAAATATTTGTTTCTTATTGATTTGTTATCAATTTAGGTTCTGTTATACAGAGAAATTTTTAAAAAATTTTGCTGTTTAAAAGTAACAATAAATCTAAAGAAGTAAATAATATGGATACCAATGTTGCAAAGGGAGGAAAAACTGCACCTACTGCACCTCAGGCCATATTGTTTATTTACCTGTTAACATCATTAATCCCTTGAGGTCAGATAACCCAAGAAATCTCTAACCCTCAGTCCCTAAAGGATAGGGGTGTTGAAGGCAAGATAAGATTTGTAATAATGTTTGTTCTAACTTGCTCAGAACAAAATTGCTTAGGGTTCTTGCTAAATTGCTGAGGCTGGCCTTGAAATTGCGATTTTCCTGCCTCAGCCTGCCTCAGTCTCAGGACCCACTGGGATTACAAACTTGCACCACCGTGCCCAGCTCAAAAAGATCTTTTAATAAGAAACCAACTGTGACTTAATAGTGACAAAATGGATAGCAACAGCCCAGGAACCTGCAGATCTTATATTCGTGGTCGGGCCAATGACAAACTGCATGATGTGAATCACTTTCTCACAAACTATTTTTAATCGTTCAAATGAGATGAAACAAAGAGAACCTACCTGCACTACCATCCTGTGACTCTATAAGGCCAAGAGAGCAGGCATCTCTCTAAATTCCACCCTTGGATGGAGCACTGAGATGTGCTACTCTTAATAAAGAGTGAACAGGATAGGAAGGGTGTGGGAGACATTTAGCGAGAAGGGATGACATTTTCTTAGCTGTGTCTGGTGAGCCTTTCATTCCAGCCCATGCTCCAAAGAGGTGACATTTCCTGTACAGCCTGGGTGCCCACCCCTCTCAACTCCAGCTCACCTCTCTCTTCTTAAACTTGTCCCAGACCTTCCACCGGCACACAGCCTTCGATGACTTCAGAATACTGTGTTATGATTATACATAATAAATAACAAAGAAGTAACAAATAAGGAATATCTTAGAATCCAGGTGTGTTTGAGCCAGCAAAGGGCCTTGGTGGCTGGATATGCCAGTCCTTTCCCTTTTCCACTTCACTAACACAAAGGCCTTAGGGACCAGTCCAAGCTCCAGCAGACCCTCCCAGTGTGCTACATATACACAATAAATCTATACAGTGTCGGCTAAAAACCTGAAGGTGCTCAAAACAACCCAAAGCGGCAAATATCCTTAACATCCGCATTTTATAGAGAAGGAAGAATCTCGCGTGGATTATTTTGTCAAGAGTAACTCAGTCACACCAGACCTGGCCCTCGCCGCCCCGCCCCTTCCCCGTGGGTCCAGCAAAAGGCACACGTCATAACGTCAAGCGTGCGCCCCGAACATGTCACACGCTACGCATGCGCGGTCCCTTCCCCATAACCCCGCCCGCCGCAACCCTGCTCCCTCCCCCGGCCGGAGCCTACGACACTCACATGCACTCCCCACCTGTGGCCACACGACGGCGCCGCCGGCCAGGCGCTGGGGATGGACCATTGCAGACCCCGCGAGCCCAAACATTAGCGTTCCCACGCCAGACCCGAGCCCCTTCCCCCGACAGGGATGCGCCCGCCCGGATGGCCTTCTATAACTCTGCAGATGCCCGAGGTCTCACCGCGGAGTCCGCGGGGCTCCTCCTCTCCGCCTAGCATCGGCCGCCTCCTTCCGGTCCCTGGAGCCTCACGGGCCCCCTAGGCCTTTGCTCAATCCCTCCGGGCTCACCCGCCACTCCCTCGCGGCGTGGACCGGGAGGCCGGCAATTGTTTCCCACGAGGGACTGGAGGCCTGGGACGACGAACTGGGGGGGTGGAGGGGTGTAGGCGGGGTGCGCATGCGCGCGGAGGGAGAGGCGGGGGTGGGGTGGCTGCGAGCTGGAATGGGGGTTCTGGCTGCTGGGTGGAAAGGTAGCTATGCTGTGGGAAGGGATGCTGCTTGGAGTTACCGGCCCTCCATTCCTTATCTTCCAGTGTAGAATGAAGCTATTAACAGTGTCTAGCAAGTAGAATTTCTATGAAAATCAAAGGTGGTTTGCATTGTAAAAGCACTTACAATGGTCCTGACTGGTAAATTGGTCAGCACTTGACTCAAGTTTGTGCTTCCCGGTGTACACCATGCCCATGTCTCTAGAAATCATCTGGCGTTTTTGCCTGTATGCTAGGTTGTGGATCAAACCAACTTTTAGTCTCAAAGGAAAGATATGCTTAAGTTTCATTTATGAGTCTGCTTTTATCGGAAATAGAAAGCAGGTTCATGTAAACAACACCAGCCAGCATGACTATTCTATGGAATGAAGAAAAAAAGACAATCTACCAGTTTTGTGCTAGTGATACCACTGGTTGCTGGTGACGGGTGATGAGTTATGCGCCCCCAAATGCTGAAGTTTGAACATTAGAGAAGAACACTGAGGCAAGCATATAAAGCAGGGTTTATTTAAAAGGGGTAACATAGACTTCTCCCGGGAGGGAGAAGGGGGCCATTGCTGGTATCCTGGTATCCCAAGAAGTGGGGCAGGTCTTCCTTTTTTATAGGGCCCAGGCTACATTTGTTCTCCTGCTCTCTTCCGCTGATCTCTCTCCTTCTGGTGTATGTGACTAGGCCCCATGGAATGGCCAAAAGGTGAGAAGCAGATGGGCTGAAGGGGGAAGGGCAGGATGCAGTAATCCAGGACATAAGAATTAACAACTTTATAGCTCCCTGTAGGGAGGGGCAGTTCGTGGGACAGGTTACCTTGGCAACAGGTTGGGGCAGGATCATGTTCTTGATAAGGATGGAGGAAGGGCTCTGAAGGAATTAACATTTCAATCCCTCAGGGGACAGTCTCCAACTTCCTGGGACTCACTCAAAATTGGCTTTCTTGATCCCACCTGACGCGATTTACCTATCTATACTGACTGCCTGTCAGATTCTAGCTTCACTAAGAAGAAACTGGCAGGATGGCACATGCATATAATCCCAGCTCTTCAGGAGACTGAGGCAGGAGTCCAGCCTAGGCAGCATAGAAGACCCCCTAACCCTACCCCATCTCAAAAATTAAATAATAAAGTAAAATTGTTCATATGTAAGAAATTGTTCACATATCAAACTTACAGAGGAGAAACCTCTCTGATCTCAGTGAAACTGAAGGGCAAAGGAACACACGCTGAGGCCACCGTGTAGAAAAGGGCTTTATTAACTGGCCCCTAATGGCCAGTGGGGACGAGGGACACGTGGAGGGGGAGGAAAACTGGTGGGAGGAGAGGAACGGAAACAGGGAGACAGAGAAGAAGAAAAGGGGGGGAAAGGGCCGAAAGGGTGAAATGGGATGGAAAGAGGGAAAAGGGCAAAAAGGGACCGAAAGTGTGAAAAGGGACTGAAAGGCGAAAAAGGGGACGGAAAGGCAAAAAAAAAAGGGATGAGTTTCAGCCTGGCAGGGGTTTAAATAGCGACTCGGGTGGTCCGAGGGACCCCTGACTCCATAGGCTGCCTGGGGTCAGAAGGGGAACCCGTGTGCCATGATTGGCTCAGTAAGGGACCTGAGGTGTGGCCAGTTTAAGGCACCTGGGAGGTGTGGCCTGTCCAAGGTACCTGGGAATTGTGGCCTTCAGGCCTGGAAGTATTTAAAAGAAACCAAACATATTTTACAAACTAGAACAAAATACTCCTTTATGTACACATCCTCATACCATTTTTTTAGGACACTATTGTGTAAGCAGCAATGACTTAATCATTTGTTTCATGCCTCACTCTTCAAAATTAGCTTCATTTTGCAAAGTCTCCCCTTGTAAAATCATTTTTCTTTTGCCCAGGATTGTAAAGTTTAAAACTGCATTTAAATGACTGAGATAGTAACTGCTAGAGTCAACTATTCCAGGATTAGGAGTTGGGTTGGTTTTCATAATTCTTTTGAAAAATGCCCTTGGGATATTGATATATGCTTCTAGTCAATTGACTCTTCCTGTAGAACAAAGTTAACTTACACCAGGAACTCCATGTTAGTGGAATAAAAGGGTTTATTAGGGACCATGTGGTAGGGAAAGGAAGGGAAGGGAAGAGGGGTAGGGAATGGGAAAGGGGCAGGACAAGAAGAGAGCGGTTTCAGTCCGGAGCAGGCTTAAATAGCGAACAGGTGGTCTGAGGGACCCCTGGAGCCAGTCGGTGTCCCCATGGGCTGCCAGAGGTCAAGAGGGGGTGGGGAGGGCACCTGAAGTATCTGGGAGGTATAGTCTTTTCTCAAAGTACCTGGGAGGTGTGGCCTCCCTGCCCGGAATCCAACACTTCCATCATTAGGTAATCTCTGTCTCTCTCATTCACTCTCTATCTCTCTCTCTCTCCCTCTCTCTTGGTGTTTTTTTTTTTTTTTTTGTTTTGTTTTTTGTTTTTTTTTTTACTTAAAATCTATTTTATCTGCTAATAGAATAGCTTCCCTTTCTCTTTTGGTTACCCTTTCACGAAATATCATTTTCCATCCATTCACTTGTTATCCTATATGTCTCCTTAGATTTCATGTGCATGTCTTATAAACAACATATCATTGGATCTTTTTTCAAAAATCCATTCAGGACTTTAGAACTCTGCAGAAATCTCACCCTAGAAGTACATTAATCTTCTCAGTTCAGACAAGATTCCAATTAGCAGTATTTTATATTTCTTCCCACGTTATACTGGTGAGAAGGAAAACTGAACTATTTCAACCAACTTCAGCTCTAAGCCATTCCAGCTGGCAGCTCAGTGAGCAACACAAAAAGAGTAAAGTTTTAAAACCTTTCAGGTCATGCTCTCTCTAAAGGGTACTGTGAGAAAAAGAATGTAGGCTGGTCTATCTTCAGAATATTGTTTTTAACCTTAGTGATGTCTAACTGTAGCCCTTCCCTTTGCCTTGATAGGAGCAGCTCTGGGTAACAGTCTACTCAATTGACTAATTTTAAAATTGGCACAGGCAAAGTGGGGAGTTCTGTATTAGGGATAGAAGCAGGTGGACTACCCACCCAGGCACATCTTGCTAGCCATGTTCTGTAGCATGCCCTTCTGACAGAAATAAAATGTGCCTTGCCCACCCACTTCCAAGCACATGTTTGATTTATTGCAGCACCTCCCTATTTCCAACAGTACACAGCCCTAGAAAAAACAGAAAGAGGGCCAGTCTGGTTTAGGCAGCGGACATCCATCCTTGTTGACAGTTGCAACCACCTTGGCAGAAATAAAACTTCCATTTTTCATTAAGAAATTTTTCCTTTTTTTTTTTTTTTGGAATTCATGAATATATAAACACATACTCATTTTGTGTTTCTTCCCCCATTTTGATCATTTTTTAAAAATTGTAATATTTTATTGATTTATTTTTATTAGAGCTTTATAGTTGTATATAGTAATTTGATTCATCCTAACAAACTCATACATGCATGGAATTTGACTTCAGTAAAATACCTCCCTTCTTTTCCCTCCCCCTCTTTTCTCCTGTCCTCCCTCCCTTCCCATTCTCTTCCTGAATTACACTTCCTTTTGTTAATCTATTTGTTTATTTTTGATTGGTTCTTAAACATGCACATACCATGACTTTTTAAAGTATGCATTTTGCATTGCCTCTCCTTTCCCATCTCTCCACTCCACTCTGCCTCTCAATCTCTTTCTATGTTACTGATCTTCTCTATCTTTATCATATCCTATTCTTCCCTTTTCTTTTCCTTTATTTTACTGTAGCTTCTGTATATGAGAGAAAACATTTGACTTTTAGTTTCTGAGTTTGGCTTATTTCGCATAGCATGAAATTCTCCATTTGCATCCATTTATCAGCAAATGGCAAACTTTTTTTCTTTTCATGGCTTAGTAGAACTTCATTATATGTGTACACACACATCTATGTCACAATTTCTTAATCCATTTATCTAATCCATTTATTTGTACACACACACACACACACACACACACACACACACCCCACAATTTCTTAATCCATTTATCTACTGTTGGACACCCAGGTTGATTCTATAATTTAGCTACTGTGAATTGTGCTGCTATAATATTGATGTGGCTGTGTTACTGTAGTATGTCGATTTTAGATCTTTTGGGGAACGACCCACAAATGGAAAGCAAAGTCATATGGTGGTTCCATTTTTAGCTTTTTTTTTTTTTAACAGTCCATTGAGGCATTTTATTGTATGTATATTTTACAGCCCTAGAAAAAGAATCCCAGGATTTTTCTTCCTGTGTGTTTTCATCTTGCCTCTTCGTGGTCCATGATGCCACCTGAGGTTGTCAATACAATGAAACCAAACTGATGGGATGGGAGCAGATTATTCTGCCATTTTGCTAGGTCTTTGAGCTGCACATCAAAACTGGGGCTTATCACTCCACAGTTGTTTAACCTGCCTGTGAGGTTGACAACAATTTTCCCAGCTCTGTGATCATCAATGATTTCAAATTCGCCGATGTAACCATGCTTCATCATAACAGTTAGAAACCAGATGATGACTTTGGAGCATGGCCTATTAAGGACCTGGTGTTTGCCTCTCTTTTCAGCATTGTTGATGCTTTTGAGAGCATCAGCCAGGACATTTATGCACACTA
This sequence comes from Tamias sibiricus, assembly GCA_025594165.1. Classification (NCBI taxonomy): domain Eukaryota; kingdom Metazoa; phylum Chordata; class Mammalia; order Rodentia; family Sciuridae; genus Tamias; species Tamias sibiricus. Next base: position 89,594,915 of record CM046663.1, on the reverse strand, counting down.
TTATGGTGGCACAAAAAGATTTTTTGAGGAATCTCTGTACTGCTTTCCAGAATGGTTGTACTAGTCTGCAGTCCCACCAAAAAATGTATCAGTATTCCTTTCTCCCCACAACCTCATCAGCATTTATTATTGTTTGTATTTTTGATTATTGCCAATCTGACTGGAGTGAGATAAAATCTTAGTGTAGGTTTGATTTGCATTTCCCAGATTTTAGATGTTGAACATTTTTTCATATTGTTATTCATATATTTGTTGGCCTTTTGTGTTTCTTCTTTTGAGAAGATTCTGTTTAGTTCTTTTACTTATAGGTCTAGTTCCATTTATTGATTGGGTTATTTGTGTTTTTGGAGTTTTTTTGAGTTCTTTGTATATTCTGTATATTAATCCTCTATTGGAGGAGTAGCTGGCCAAAATTTCCCCCATTCTGTAGGCTCTTTCTTCATGCTCTTAATAATTTCCTTTGCTGTGGAGAAGCTTTTTAGTTTGATGCCATCCAACTTATTGATTCTTGGTTTTATTTCTTGTGCTTTGGGGGGTTTTGTTAAAAAAGTCAGTGCCAGCACCTATATGGTAGAGTGTTGACCTAGTAGTCCCCATGTCCAGCACAGGGGAGGGAATGGGTTTCCCTTTGGTGGGATGGGCTGGCTGAGAAATAAAAGCTAAGAAAAGTAGTACAATGAAATAACCACAGAACACAGAAAGTAGTTTCAAAGAGGAGGCAGAGATGGGCAAAGCTGACCAGAGGGATCCAGCTTCTAACAAAGAAAGGATCCTGCATTTGCTTTATTTATATCAGAACACATCAAAGGCTTTCTATAGAAAGTTCTTCACCAAAACAGGAGGTGAAGAGGTAGGGGCAGGTAGGCTGCTCAGTTCCTAATGGGTCATGCCCATCTCCAGGGCTGCATGAGATCTTTTAGCAAAGCAGAGGGGAAGTTCACTTGCATTTAGGCGATCTATCCTGGTGGGACTTCTGTGATAAGTTTCCAATACCAGATCTGCCCCTCACTGGCTCCAGTGCTGAAGTAGGGCCTCACACATTTCACGGATGCCTTCCCATATTGACCCTATGCTTCCTTCTAGCTGTTGCAAGGTTTCTCTAATTATTAAGTGTTTGATCCATTTCTATTAGAATTTTGTGCAGGTCTAGTTTCATTTTTCCATCTATCACTATTCAGTTTTCCCAGCACCATCTCTTTAAAAAGCTGTCTTTTCTCCAAAATATATTTTTGGCACCTTTGTCAACTATCACATGACTGTAGGTATGTGGATTTTTCTCTATGTCTTCTAGTAGATTCCATTGGTCTTCATGTCTATTTTGATGCCAATACAATGCTGTTTTTTGTTTCTGTAGTATAATTTCAGATTAGGTATAGTGCTGCCTCCTGCCTTACTTTTCTCAATTAGTATTGCTTTCCTATTCTGGCTCTCTTATTCTTTCCAAGGAATTATTAAGTTGTTCTTTCTAATTCTGCCAAGAATGTCATTAGTATTTTGATGGGGATTACATTATGTTGTATGGCTATTTTGGCAATATCAATTCTGCCTATCTAAGAACATGGGATATCTTTCCATCTTCTAAGTTCTTCAGTTTCTTTCTGCAGTGTTCTATAATTTTAAGTAATTTTAAGTGTAGAACTCTTTTATCCTTGGCTAGATTAATTCTCAAGTAATTTTTGAGGTTATTGTGAATTAGATGGTTTCCCCTATTTTAATCATTTAAAAAAATGTTTGGTTTTTTTCTTGATTTTTATCTTTTGAGGGATAGTTTTCTTATTTTTGTTTCTTTTTCTCTCTTTTCTTCTCCCACTAATAGCCAAATTTGCATTCTCTTTCCCTATTAAATTATTTTGTTTCTTTTATTTATTTTTCTCTTTAATTATAGCCATAATTTTACATCTCTTCTGTTCAGGTTTTGAACATCCTAAACTTTCTTTTACCTTCTTATCACAGTTAATTTTTTCTTAATGAACTATATTTTACCTTCTTTTAGAACCACTGGGTTTGTACATTTCCTGCTCCAACCGTTGATGTTGTTGTGTTTATTAGTGCTGTGGATGATTTAATGAACACCTGCTATTTACTTTAATGCCAGATCTAAATCACAGCTATTTATTGTTATTGCCATTGACAATTGCTGATCCTGCCATTCCAGTTTTTGTGTTAACTAGTGTTATAGATGTCATAGTAGGAACTGAGCATTTATTTTAATGCTGTTTATTGTTCACTGATGTTGTTTGTTTCCCTTTTTCTATGAGTTGCTGGGATTCTACTGGAAGTAGTAGTAGAAAGTTCACAGGGTAGAGACTCCTCTGCTTAGCTATACCCAAAAACCCAGCCAAGAGACAGCACACCTTGCTCAAACTAGCCACACTCAAACTTCAATAATATTTTAATATATGGAATAGGAAAGACAAAAAACTGCAACCAATAATCAGGGTCCAAGTAGGAATAGCTGGGATGGGGGCCCAGTCCCATGCATGAACATCCGCTCCTACAGCAAAAACAAGAGAATTACCAGATAGACATGAATACCATGTCCATGAAGGGTCTCAATCTAGATTGATCCCATACCCTCTTATAATACATAGTTAAATGAAGAAGATCAATCACAGAGGGTGTACTGCATGACCTGCTGTATAGAACACAATCGCAAGATCTATAAGAACACTATTGTGAGACTTTCAGGGAAAGTAGGATCCTCTAGCTCTGACACAACACAAACTGCATCAAAGCATGTTAATTTTCACTAAAGAAATAGCAGTGAAATCATACTACAAAACTCACTCAGAAATATATTGAAAAATTCATAAAAACCTAATATTCCAGAATTCTTTGCTAACAGAGGCCATGCCCTGAAAAAGTCCACACATAAAAATGGAAGGGAAATCCATCCCAACAGGTTCATAAAACCCAACAGAGTCATATAAGAAATATGAAAAGCCAAGGCAACAAGACACCTCCTAAGACTCAAAATTCACCAAAAACTGACTTCAATGACATTAAATTAGATGAAATTCCAGATAAAGAATTATTCTTTAAAATGATCAATTAATTGAAAAAGAACATAGAAAAACAGGACATGAGTGAAAAATTCAATAAGGAAATAGAGATGGTGAAAAAACATCCAAACAGAAATCTTGTAAATAAAAGGTATAATAAATCAAATGTTTAGTGGAATGTTTCTCTTATAGAGGAGACCATGCTGAAAACAGAATGTCAGAGCTGGAAGATAAAGTGGCTGGCCTAGAACATTAAGACAGTATTAATGAAAACCAAATAAATAGCCATGAGAATATGAAAAATCTCTGGACAACATTAAGAGTCCAAATTTACCAATCATTGGAACTAGAGAGGGCTATGAGATGAAGGTGAATGGCATCAATAACTTCTCCATAATAACAAAATTTTTTCAAAGCTTGGGAATGAGATGGATATCTAGATACAGAAGGAATTCAGAACTCTGATAAGGCAAGATAAAAAAAAGAACCTCTTCATGACACATTATAATTAAAATACCTAGCATACAGAACAAGAACAGTGTTTTAAAAACCTCAAGAGATAAATATTAGGTTACTAATTAGAGGCTAAGAATTACTTCTGATTTCTCAGCACACACACTAAAATCTAAAGGTCTTATGACAATGTTTTATAAACACTGAATGAAGATAACTGTCAACCCAGATTGCTGTATCCAGCAAAGCTATCCTATAGCTTTGAAGAAATTTAAAAAAAACCTTTCAAGATAAGCAGAAACTAAAAGAGCCGTAAATTGGCACTACAGAAAATACTTTTAAAATACTGCAAAAAGCAAAGAAAAATACTGAAATAAACTCCAGAACTGACAAATAGACAAATCTCATTTGAAGAGTGGCTAAGTAAATGAGAACCATAACCAAATTAAGCATCAAATGGTAGGAATTAATAAATCTCTCTACCATAACACTGAATGTAAGTGGTCCCAACTCTCCAATTAACAGACATAGGCTAATAGAATCAATTTAAAAAAAAAAAGACTCAAATATGTTGATAAGAGACTCAGCTTATAGGCAAAGATATCAACAGATTGAAACGGAAAGGATATATATATATATATATATATATAGGATATATATATATATATATATATATATATATATACATATATATATGACATACTAATGGACCCTGAAAACAAGAAGGAGTAGCTACTCTCATATCCAACAAAGCAGACTTAAAACCAAAATTAATCAGAAGAAACAAAGAAGGTAACTTTATACTGGTTAGGGAAACAATCCAACAATAAGATATAACAATAGAAAATATTTATGCCTCAAATGTCAGTGTATATAATTACATAAAACAGGTACTACTCAACAGAAAGACTCAGATGGACCTTAGAACAATGATGCTGGGTTGTTTCAACACGCTTTTTTCACCAACAGATATGTCGCCCAGACTTAAACTGAGTCAAGACTCTTTAGACCTAAAATATGTCATAAATCAAATGGACATAACAGACATCTATAGACTATCTCATCCAACAACAGCTAGATTCACTTTTTTCTCAGATGCTACTAGAACCTGGCCACAAAGCAATTCTTAGTAATCACAAAAATTTATATTATTCCTTTCATTTTATCTGGTCATAATGGAATGGCACTGGAAATCAACACATACAAACACAAATACAGAAACCACATAAACGCATGGAGATTGAACAATGCATTTTTAAATGATTAATGTGTGATAGAAGAAATCAGGGGAGAAATTTAAAAATTCTTAGAATCAAATGAGAATAGTGACAGAACATACCACTACCTCTGAGATACTCTGAAGGTTGTTCTAAGAAGAAAGTTTATAGCTATGAATACCTATATAAGAAAATCAGATAATACCAAACAACCTAATGGTTCTTCTGAGAGTCCTTTAATAAAGAAAGAACAAACCAATTACAAAACAAGTAGAAGGAAATAATTAAGATCATGATCAGAATCAATGAAATAGATAATTAAAAAACAATACAAAGAATCAATGAAATGAAGAGTTGATTAGACAAAATTGACAAACTCTTCAACCAAATAACCAAATTATTAAAATTAGAGATAAAGAGAGAAATTACCATAGATATCACAGAAATCCAGAGATCATTTGGTATTATTTTGAAAATATATCCTCCAATAAATTGGAAAATCAAGAAGAAATTAATATATGTCTAGACACAGATGACCTGCCAAAATTGAATCAAGAGGTCATAGATAACCTAAACCATTGAATAACAAGAAACAAGATAGAAAAATTAATGAAAAGCCTTCCAACATAGAAAGGCCCAGGACCAGATAGATTCTCAGCTGCATTCTAACAGATATTTAGAGAAAAACAATCGTCATTGCTCCTAAAATTATTACGAGAAATAGAAAGAGGTGGAACACTTCCAAATTCATTCTATAAAGCCAGTGTCACTGAAGGGCAAGAACCACACCAGGACCACCTTGTAGAAAAAGGTGGGGGGTTATTAAGGGAAGGGGAGAAGGGGGAAGGGGAAAGGGAGAAAGGGAAAGGGGAACGGGGAAGGGAAGAGCTGGTGAGAAGATGAAGGTGAAAAGAGAAGAGAGAGAGCTCTGGACAAGCCGGGGCTTAAGTACAGAGGGGTGGGAGCGTGACTTGTATGGTCCGGATTGGCTCAGAACGGGAGAGCCCGCCCTAGGTTGAATTCCTGCGAGAGGTGAGTATTCCCAGGATCAGGAAGGGTGGGGACTCTGAGCCAGCCAAAGGTGAATTCTCGCGAGAGATGGGCACTTCCAGGAAGGCGCCTGGGGGTATGGCCTGCCAGCCTGAATCTTATCCAACATTCCCCCCTTTTTGTTTTCTTAGGAAGTGGGGCATCGTGTCTCGATCTGGCTGCTTCGGAGCTGAAAGGGGGCGACGTGGGGTGTTATGGGGGGGGGGGGATGTAGGCATACAAAACAGGCAAATCAGGCTTGAGGGTGAAAAAATTCCCAGGAGGTAGGCACGGAAAAGATGAATCTCTGCAGATATGAGATGGATGAAGTTTCCTTGAGGCCATAGATCGGTGAGGGGTGTGAAACCAAGCTTCTGCAGAGGTCACAGGGGAAATCAGTCAGCTATCTTCTCAAAGAGCACGTAGGAATTGTAGGCCTTGCGAGTTTACAGGTAGCAGGTGAAGAGGCCAATGGAGAGTGCGAGGTGCATCATAATGAGCATAGGGTGGCAGGTTAGAGGCCTTTTGGAGCAAGCTGGCCAAGAGTCATCCAGGCGTAGTTGATCCCTTTAGAGACTGGCAAATTCGTCTTGAAGTGATGAGAAGTCATCTGTGGTTTTTACAGTTGATAATCCTGAGGAGAAGCTGGTTAAAGGTTTGGTTAGAGATTTTACTTAGGTGTCCCTGCAGAAATTTTATGACACAGGGAAGGAAGGCATAGAATGAGATAACTTCAACTAGAGGTCCCCATATTGGGAGAGCCTAGCTGATGAATTTTGTGAACATGTCCCAATGGGATTGTTGTGCCAGTTGTAATTTTTCCTTTCTAACTGTTCTCCTTCCTGCATACTGTGACCAGGCCCATACTGTGACCAGGCCCAGCGAGATGGCCAAAAGGTGGGAAGCATATGGGCTGAGGCAGGAAGGGCAGGATGGTGCATCCCAGGACACATGAATTAAAAACTGTATAGCTCCCTGTAGGAAGGGGCAATTCCTGGGACAGGTTACCTTGGCAATGGGTTGGGGCAGGTTGTTGATAAGGGTGGAAGAAGGGCTCTGAGAGAATTAACATTTCAATCCCTCAGGGGACAGTCTCCCAAGCTCCCAAAATTGGCTCACTCAAATTGGCTTTCGACCTGACTTGATTTACCTATACATGCTGACTGCCTATGAGATTCTGGCTTCATTTCCCTTCTAATTTTAGGAACTCCTTACTACTGTAAGGGAATGGGATGATGACCGGATCTAGCTTCTTCAAGCTGAACAGGGGTGACGAGATGGGGACAAGTAGTTTGGAGTTCCCTTTTTAGAAGTCAGGCCAGATTGAAGCCGGGGGAAGATTGTAAAGTCATCAGGGACAGGATCCTCTATGAGAGAAGCAAAAAACATGAGTACCGAAGAAATGTTGCAGCATCTGAAACGTCAATGTATACCATGAAGATGATAATTTCTCACCAGGAGGTGTGAGGGCTGAGAAGTTGTCCCTATAATAAGACCAGAGTGGATATGGCCTTTATTTGGGAATATAAATCTTTAACATCCCCAGAATCATCAGGAATGTAAACACAACATTTAATATGGTAGTCAAGCTACTTAATGTCATCTGATCCTATAAAATCTTTCTACTGGAGGGCTAGGTAATCATGCTAGTAAATATTAAGCATACCTATGTAGGTTAGGAAGATTTATTAAACTTTTTTTTTTTTTTTTTTTTTTAGAGTTGTTAGGCATTCCTGCCTAAGAATCTCTTTTGTAGCCTTCAGTCTTACCAATTCTTGGGGCTAATACAAGTGTATATTTTAAGTTACATTTAGCTATTATTTCTTAAATGCCCAGGAATGGTTGTGTTTTGGTTTCAACTGTTTTTGCTATTTGTTTAAGATGAAGTATGTCAAACTGACTTTTGCTTTTATCTATTGCTAAGAGTCAGCTGATTTCTGATGGAAATTACTCTTGGGGGAACTTAAGAGCAGCTTTTCCATTCTGCTAGTGCCTTCTGCAAGGATAGGTCCAGGTCTTGCTTGACCTTGTGGCTTCCCTTGGAAGCACCAGGGATGTCTCCCTTTTCCCAGGACCCTCCTTTTAGCAAGTGCACTGGTTGGCTTTCTCTTCTCCAGAAGTCTCCTGGCCTCCCTGCTCGAGAGACCATGTGGATCAAAGTTGCAAAGCTCTTTAGAGAAGTTCCCTGTTCCCTGGATCAGACCGACTCTAAAGGCAAGAGCCAAATATTGGTTTTCTTGGCCCTTTTAATTCAACTTTAAGTCTTGATCTTAAACATACAGCAAATTAGTCTCACCAGTCTCAAATTAAGAGCACTGGGCTTTACTTTCATGCCTATAACCTTACTACCATTTACCCTTTCCATTAATTGGGGTTTGTACCATCCTAGGTGATTGCTTATAATCTTAAATTAACCCAGGTTGTGTTCTTGAAGCAATACCTCTGCAAAATATTGACAGGCAACTTTTAGACAGTTTACAAGGAAAATACAAAATAAAATTGAGAATAAACACACATTTAACACAATATTACATTTAGAACAAACTAAGGAAAGGCTGAGAGCTTTTAACCTTTCATGGAAAAGTTGAAACAATCCTTACAGTAACAGTCAAAACCTTTGAACCTCTACATACATAGCAATCTTTTATAAACCTTTATACAGAATTACACATATCTGTTAACCACTTCACGAGAACACAATGTTCAAGCATATAGAATTATACCTGTTGAAACTTCAACCTTTTTTCAGTGATGACAAAGTAACCTTAAACCTCTCTTTAATTTACCAATTTATGAAAACAATCAATAATGTTACCCAATGGACTTAACAAAGTTACTCACAAATGAGTAATCCCATGTCAAATCTACTTTTACCAAAATATCAGACTGAACAGTATTAGTCATATCTTACATGCTGAAGAGAAGTTCTAGGACCAAGGGATATTAGATCATGAGCTCAAAAAATCCATATTTAATCTAAGAAAAAGCAAGAGTCCTAGAAAAATGACCAGTCAGTAATTACCATACAATTTGCTTTTTTGTTTAGTCCAATGTAAGTTTAGGTAAAAAAAAATTTTTTTCCCATTCTTTTGGGGACTGAGCCATCTCCTACTGAGCTTGCTGGCTTCCCCATTTGCATTTCAATGTAAGTCTCAGCTGAGGTCCGGAAGGTGGGCGCAGGGAAACTTATTCTGAGCAGAAACCTCATGTAGAATTAGGTAAGCAGCAGCTAGAGCCCTAAGACAAGGGGCCCATCCGTGAACGGTGGGGTCAAGCGGTTTAGAGAGACAGGCAACTGGAGCAAAGTTGGGGCCCTTGTATTGGCCTAGAACACCGAGAGCCAAACCCTTCATTTCATGGACATAAAGGGTGAACGGCTGAAGAAGGTCTGGGAGATGAAGAGCTGGGGCCTGTGACAGTGCCTGCTGCAGATGCTTAAACTCAGCCTGAATGCTTACAGGAAGGAAATTTCCCTCAATCCCCTTAGCTGCCGCATATGCTTTGCATAAAGAGAGAAATTGGGAATCCAGGCACGGAAATATCCTGCTAGCCCTAGGAAGGAGAGAATCTCTTCCTTTGTCTTGGGACATGGGAGCTCCTCGATGAGGGCCTTTCTGTCCACAGTAATGGCCTTCATTTGATGGGAAATCTGAACCCCTAAATGCACTACCTGGGTCTGGGCAAGCTGCACCTTAGATGGGGAAACAGGATACCTGCGAGAAGCAAGAAAATTTAAAAGGGTATAAGAGTCTTCATGAGCCATGAAGAAGGAAGGGCTGCAGAGGAGGAGGTCATCTACATATTGCAAGAGAGTGGAGTTAGGGAATTTAAGATCTTTGAGGTCTGTAGCCAATGTCTGTCTAAAGATATGAGGGCTGTCTCGAAAACCCTGAGGGAGGGCTGTCCAGGTCAACTGTTGGGACCGCTGAGTATCTGGATCTGTCCAAGTAAAGGCAAAGAGGTCTTGTGATTCGGGACCAAAAGGGACAGTGAAAAAGGCATCTTTCAGGTCAATAACTGAGAAATGGGTGGATAAGGAAGGAATTAAGGAGAGAATAGTATACGGATTTGGGACCACGGGGTGTATGGGCTTAACAGCCTCATTGATGAGACAAAGATCTTGGATTAGCCAATATGACCCATTGGACTTCTGAACTGCCAATATAGGGATCTTATAAGGGGAATGGGTGGGTCTGAGAAAACGTTTCCGCAAAAGATCTGAGATGATGGGTTGAAGACCTCTGAGGCTAGCGGCTGGAAGTGGATACTGGGCTTTATTGGAGAAATGCTGGAGATCTTTAAGGTACATTTGTATGGGGTCACACTGAGCAAGGGAGAGAGTCTGAGTATCCCAGACTTTGGGGTCCACTAAATCGGTGGGGACAGGGTAATGGGAAGTTTCTGCATTGGTAGAAGATTGGGGGGTTCCTGCCTCAGTAGGGAGCTGAGGGGTCCTCACATCAATAGGGGGTGGTGGGGTTTCCTCTTCAACATCAATAGGGGATGGTGGGCCAGTGGCCTTTGAAATAGTGAGAAGAAAGATGGGGGAGGAGATGAAGCAAAACGAGCCAGGGAGCACAATTGAGCTAGGCGGATCAGAGAACACAATAATTTCCTGCAGCTTATCAAAATTAACGGGTTTAAGACCACCTACTATGGAAACTAAAAACTGATCTCTCAAGACCACATCCCCTGGGGCATTGTAATCCCAGTTTGGGTCTCTATCTGGAACGGACTCAGGACCAAAGGGTAAGTTTGGGTTTACTCTCTGAGACTCGTCCACATATGCTCTTGCCTGCTTTCTCGAACGGGTCAGGGGAGGACTGAACGCAGACGGCAGCAGAATATCCCGCGAGTCTGGTAGAGACATCGCGAGAGCTGCTGGGGCCGGGGAGAAACTCTGCCGGAGACACTGGGGACGAAGCGCAGACTGTGCAGCTCTTTCCCTGCACCGCTGCCAGAGCCGTTGGGGAAGAAATCGGGGAAGGGGCCAAAGTCTGAATCGGTACATCTGGTAAAGGACGCGTCGCAGAATCCGCAGAAGTGAGGGCTAAAGTCTGAATCAGCTTGTCTGGTAAACAACTCGTTGCAGAAGATGGCGGAGAAGGCGTGGCAGGAAATGACGCAGAAAAAAGCGACGGAAGCTGAGTGGGCAGGGATAATGGCAGAGGAGGTGCGGAACCAGGAACGGGAAGTTGAGTGGGCGGGGAAAACGACAAAGGAGGAGTGGGCGGGGAAGGTGGTGGCGGAGCACAGGAAATGACGTGAAAGAAAGAGGAGGGTCTACGGAGGAAGGCACAGTGATTGCAGAAGTCAGAGCCGAAACGGAGAGAAGGGGAGGGGCAGAAGATGATGTAAAAGGAAGAGGAGGGTCTACAGACGAAGGCGCAGCAATTTCGGAAGTCAGAGCCTGAGCCGGGAGAGGGGGAGGGGCGGAATGTCTGGACTGCTGGTACGGGGGCAGTGGGGCTTCTAATCCTGGGTCAAAGTCAAGGTCAATCAAGGATGGAAGCACGTCACTGGGTCTGCATGCTAGTAAAACGGTTTCAGGACTACACTGAATACACAGGGAAGGATTTGAACAGAGAAGGGAAAAGGCATCTATGTAAGGCAACTCTCCATTTTTTCGACCGTTGGCAAAAGCTGGAAAGTTCCTGCAAAACCCGAGCATCTAGGGACCCTGACTCTGGCCACTGATTGGATAATGGGTAGGAAGGCCAAATTTTTGTACATAATTTTATTAATTTCTTTTTCTTTATGTGTGGCTTTAAGCCTAAGCTTGCCCGATTTTTTAGGAGGCAGTTAAGAGGAGAATCAGCTGGAATTGATAGGGAAGTTCCCATATTTCCCCGTTGATGGGGAGAGGCTAATACGATATTTCGAAAAGCGTCCCTTTCAAAATATGTATTAGAGTGAGATCCAAGTCCGCTCACCCAGTCGTCACTGGGTCAGGCTGACATGGGATATCATGAGAAATGTCTTCCTCAAGATACCGGAGGACTATGAACCCCCTGCGCAGGGGATTTTCGTGTCCCGTCCCGGACGGGAAAGAAAAGCTCAAGTCCGGAGTGTGGAGAGGAACTTCTCTAACCACTCCCAGCTGAAAGCTCTAATCACTACAGCTGAAAACTTTAGAGCGGGCAGATAGAGGTGGGGGTGGGGGGAGTTCCTGGGGTCCACCGTCGCCTTTAAGACTCAGATGGGGTGCTTTCCCCCCTGCACAGGTCACGGGCGAGATTGCTGGAAAATCAAGGTCAATTTTCACCACGTAGTGAAAAGACAGGTTTAGGAACTCGGGGCGGGGGGCGAGGGTGTGGGTCTGCCACGTGGCGCAGACTCACGAACCCTGACAGACACGTGCAGACTCATGGTGGGGGCTGTCGGATGCAGAGTGCGGAGGTGGCAGAAGCCACGGGCAGGCTGGAAGCGTGTTCCCAGAAAAGGGAGAGAGAGAGATTGAAAGAGAAAGAGAGTGAGCTCCTTGGGGCCCACTGTAACCTTGAAGGTCTTAGGTGGGGTGCGATCCCCCCGTATGGGCCACAAGTGGGGCTGCCGGACGATCAACGGTCAGTTCCCACTGTGAAAGGCCCAACAGGTTTAGGAGCCCTGAGGATGGAGGGGCTTACCAATCTGATGACCGGCAGTGGATGCATTGGAGTGGCGATCAAAAATGAGCGAAAGGCTGAGTCAGGCGGTTCCGAGAGGGTTATGCCCTCTGGAGGGATGAGGTTCCCGGCCAACGCACCAAATGAAGGGCAAGAACCACACCAGGACCACCTTGTAGAAAAAGGAGGGGATTTATTAAGGGAAGGGGAGAAGGGGGAAGGGGAAAGGGAGAAAGGGAAAGGGGAACAGGGAAGGGAAGAGCTGGTGAGAAGATGAAGGCGAAAAGAGAAGAGAGAGAGCTCTGGATAAGCCGGGGCTTAAGTACAGAGAGGTGGGAGCATGACTTGTATGGTCCGGATTGGCTCAGAAAGGGAGAGCCCGCCCTAGGTTGAATTCCCACGAGAGGTGAGTATTCCCAGGATCAGGAAGGGTGAGGACTCGGAGCCCGGCCAAAGGTGAATTCTCGCGAGAGATGGGCACTTCCAGGAAGGCGCCTGGGGGTATGGCCTGCCAGCCTGAATCTTATCCAACAGTCACCCTGATGCCAAAATCAGATAAAACATGCCAAGGGGTGGGGAAACTACAGACCAATATTCTTAATGAACTTAGATGCAAAATATCCTTAATCAAATGTTAACAAATCATATTCAACACTATGCTAAAATGTTGGTGCATCATGATCAAGTTGGTTCCATTCCAGTGTTGCAAGGATGGTTTAAGATATACAAATAAATAAATGTAATTTACCACATAAATGGAATTAAGGACATAAATCACACAGGCATCTCAATAGATGTTGAGAAAATCTTCAACAAAATCCAGCACCTACTCATGATAAAAACATGGAAGAAACTAGGGATATAAGAAACTTACTTCAACTTCATACAGGCTATATATAACAAGCTCAAAGCTAATATCATAGTGAATGGTGAAAAACTGAAAGCATTTCATTTAAAATCCAGAACAAGACAAGAATGCCCATTCTTACCATTCCTATTTAGTATGCTATAGAAATTCTAGCTAGAGCAATTAATGCAAGAGAAGGAAATAAAAAGGGTAAAAATAGAAAAGCAAAAAGTCAAATTATTGCTATTTGTAGATTACATAATCCTAAAAAGCTCCCAAAAGATCCACCAGAAGACTGATAGAACAGATTCAGCACAACAGCAGTTTACAAAATCAACATACAAAAATCAATAGTTTTGCCATACACCAATAATGAATCTGATGAGGAAAAAAAATCAGGAAAACTATCCCATTCACAATAGCCTAAAAAAAATAAAATACCTACGAATAAATCTAACCAAGGAGATGAAAGACCTCTACAATGAAAACGCTAGAACACATAAGAAAGAAATTAAAGAACACGCTAAAAGATGGAAAGACTTCTCATGTTCATGGAGAATCAGAATTAATATTGTCAAAATGGCCATATTACCAAAAACATACATATTCAATACAATTCCCATCCAAATATCCATTTCATTCTTCATAGAACTAGAAAAAACATACATAAAATTCCTTTGAAAGTATAAAAGATGCACCCTCGCATGGTGACAGATGCCTATAAACCCAGCAATTCAGGAGGCTGATGTAGGAAAATCACAAATTCAAGGACAGCTTCAGTAATTTAGCAAGAATATTAGCAACTTAGCAAGATCCTGTCTCAAAATAAAAAATAAAAAGGACTGGGGATGTAGCTCAGTGGTAAAGCCCCTCTGATTTCAATCTCCAGAGAAAGAAAAAGAACAATGAAAGAAAATAATAAAACACCCTGAATAGCCAAAGTAATTCTAAACCAGAAAAGCAATGTTGGAGACATCATGATATCCAACTTAAAATTGTACTACAAAAATGTGTGGTACTGGCATAAAAACAGACACATAGACCAATGGAATAGAATAGAAGACGCAGAGACAAATCCACACAGATACAATCATCTAATCTTTGACAGAGGAACCTGATAGATGGGCAGGAACCAACAGGCTTAACAGTCGCCAAAAGTTCACCCTGTTCCACAGGCAGAGGGCCAAAAGGTTGCTCTGTTCTTTGGGCAGGATATTTCATCATCCCCGGGCAGGAGCCAATAGGCTTCAAGGATGCCCTCACTCCATCAGCAGAAGCCAATAGGCTTAAAGTTCACTCTGGTACACCCCCAACCAGTAATCCCTATATGAACTCCCATCTATTCAAAGTTTGAGAGCCAGCCAGAGCCAGGCAGACGAAGAGCCAGCGAGATGGAGAGCCAGAGACACGACTAGAAGAGAGACACGATGAGAAGAGAGACGACGGAGATGGAGAAGAGGCAGCCACTGCACACTTACCCACCGTCTCCAGCCCAATGGAAGCTGCCCCAGCCGATAGCTCCAAAGACCACAACCGGCACAACCAGACTCCCACCTTCCATTCAGAGCTTGCACACTTCCTGACCTTGCACACCAGAGCTTGCACACTCCCCTCTCCCTGACTCTTTTCTCCCACCAGACACTTCCTTCTCCCTGGTTCCCCTCTCCCCATTCCTTTTCTACCCTTAACCAGCCAGTGAATAAATCCCTTGGCTGCACGGCCATCCCTGCCTGGTGTGATTTTTGCCCTTCAGAACCAAAAACATACACTGGAGAAAAAACAGCTTTTTAAACAAATTGTGCTGGGAAAACTGGTTATCCATATGTAGAAGAATGAAATTAAATCCCTATCTCTTACCCTATACTAAAGTCAACTCAAAATGGATCAAAGACATAGGAATTGTCCTAGAGACGTGACAACTTCTAGAAGAAAATGCAGGGTTAACACTCTAGCATATAGGTGCAGGCAATGACTTCCTCAATAGAACTCCTGAAGCTCAGGTAATTATACAAACAATTAATAAATGGAATGCCATCAAATTAAAAAACTTATGCACAATAAAGAAAACAATTAAGAAGATGATGTGAGAACCTATAGAATGGGAGAAAATCTTTAGACATAGAACTAATATCCAGAATATATAAAGAACTCAAAATAAAACACTTAACATCGCAAGAAAACAAACAACCCAATCAATAAATGGGCAAATGAACTAAACAGACACTTTTCAAAAGAAGAAATACAAGTGGTCAGCTAACATGAAGAAATGTTCAACATCTTTAGCAAAATTAGGAAATGCAAGTCAAAACTACAACGTGATTTCATCTCATTCTAATTAGAATGGCAGCCATCAAGAATAGAAATAATAATAAATGCTGGAGAGGAAGTGGGGATAAAGGAACTCTTCTACACTGTGGGTGAAATTGTAAATTAGTACAACCACTATGGAAATCAGTATGGAGTTATTTCAAAAGAGTAGGCATAGAAGCACCATATGACCCAGCTATACCACTCCTTGGTGTTTATCCTAAAGAATTAAAGTCAGCATAATATAGCAATACATGCATACCTATGTTTTAAGCAGCACAAGTCACAATGGCCAAATTATGAAACCAGCCCAAATATCTTTCAATGAATGAGTAAAGAAAATATGGTATATATACACAATGGATATTTATTCAGTGTTAAAGAAGAATAAAATTATGTCATTTGCAGGAAAATGGATAGAACTTGAAAGAAATAATGAAATGAGTGAAATAAGGCAAACTCAGAAAGTCAAGAGTTGTATATTTTCTCTCATATGTGGAAACTAGAGAAGAAAAAGATTCAAAAAAAGTGGGGGGATATCAAGAAAATTGAAGGGAGACCAATAAAGCAGATGAAAGGGACAAGGAGAAGTGAGGAGGAGAGGGAAAAGGCAAATACTAGGAAATAATACTGACCAAATTATATTATTATATCACGTGCATGTATCAATATACAACAATGAAACCCATCATTATGCACAATTATAATGTACCAATAAAAATATGGAAAAAAATCCATTCAACCAACCTATACTTTTGACTAGGGATTTTAATTCATTTACATTTAATGTAATTATAGATAGGAAAAGTCTTATCACTGGCATTTCATTATTTTTTTTTCTGTATTGTAGCTTTTTTGTCCATCATTTTCTCCTTGCTGCTCTAATGAACTTTCCTGTGTTTTCAGCAGCCTCCAATTTGATATACAAACTATGTCACCATTCCATCAATTCCTTGGGACATGTGAGACAGAGATCAGTTCCTTGGGCAATCCTCAGACAGGATAGAATGGTGAATAGAAGTTCTTTTTTTTTTTTTTTTTTTTTTTTTCCATCCTGAGAGAGGATCCAGGAATTGGGAAAAAAAGAAATTCCGTAATCGTACTATAATACACTGTTAGATGGTGCAGTGAGACTAAGCAAAATATGACATGCTCTCCTATCACCTTTGATGTAGTCCCTTTTCTTGTTTGTGTGCTTACCTGGATGCTGCAGCATCTTAGCTGGTTTCTAGAGAACTCACACGTGTATTTTCATACACATATTGTTCTTAACTCAGTTTCTCCTTAAGGACATAGGGTCTGGAGCTTCTTAGTCCATTCCTTATTGACATCAATTCCCACAATCACCACTGTTTTTTTTTAAATATTTATTTATTTGCTTTAGTTGTACACAATGCGTTTATTTTTACGTGGTGTTGAGGATTGAACCTGGGCCGTGCACGTGCTAGGCAAGCGCTCTACTGCTGAGCCACAACCCCGGGCTCTCACCACTGTTTTTGAGAGTGCTGTTAAGCATGAATTTTCCCATACTCTATTGTAAGTCAATTTATTTGAGGAGCAACTTGGAATTCTCTGTTCTATAACCTGCTTCTTCCCCATGACAAATTCTCAGAGCCATGACTTTGGAGCGATGACAACAGTTCCCTTCTCCCTGAATGGCAGACCTGATTAGGTAGATAAATAAACATTCTTAGCCTTCTTCTCTGTACATGAATCCTCTCTCAGAGATTGGGGCCAAAGTATTTTCAATGTCATCATGCCAATGTAGGGTCTCTCACCCACTAGAGGTGGCTGTACTCACCAGGAACTTAGACTTAGCAGAAAGTAGCTTGGAGCAAGATAGAAATGTCCATCTATTGCCTCTTTTGGGAAGATAGCCTTCTAAGCGAAAATTGAGGAAGTTATGCATTCTTGGCTTTAACTGTTCAAATGGGAATGAAGGTGAGGATCTTTGTTTAGGTACCACAGACTCTTACTGTTCTTACTGAGTTTTAGTAGATTTTCTTGAATAAGTGTTTCATTTGCTGCATGCACCTAGGATGATTTTTACAGACTTTCAGCGATTGCTTTTGAAGTTTCATTGCTTTCCCTGGGGAGCAGGTCCTCAGAGTTTCTCACACCCTCAAGTCTGAAGTGGAATGCTTTATATCTTTATATGTCACCATTTTTGTGTGTGTTTGAATACTTCCTTGCTTTCTGGCACTTCAAGATGCTCCATACTCTTCTTGTATATTTCTTGCCCCAGTTCTGGAATCAGCCATTTCTCCAAGGAGCTCTGATTTCTTTTATTAGATAATGGTATAGAAAGTAAGAATGGAGTGCTAGCTGTGCTTGTTGCTACAAACATTATTTCTTCAAGACCCTCTCAGTTGACAAAGCAAGAAGTTATATGTACGTACACTAACCCTTGTATATAAACATATCTATAAATATTTCTATATACAACACTCTGCAGTAATTTCATATGAAGCTAAGCATGAGTTAATAATGATGCCTTCTGCTATAATCAGTTATGCCACTGATAATTTTAGTCCCTTTCCCTTGCATGTGTATAAACTCTCACCCCAATTGTAAGAAATCAAGTTCTCCCTATCCACCATCCTTTTAGTTGTAAAGTTTCAGTATGTTGTATGGTGGTTTCAGGACAGTTAACTAGCACTCCCTTAGTAAACCACTTTATCAACTAGAGTACAGGGGCTGGGAGCGTAGGTCAGTGGTAGAGCACTGGCCTAGCAAGTGTGAAACCCTGGATTCAATCCCAATACCACCAAAAAAAAAAAATTATCATCTCTATAATGACTAAAGTTAGCACTTCTCCTACTTCATTTAGTTTTGTTGTTTCATACATTTATAATGCACTAAGATTATTTTAGTTCTGAATTCTATTCTGATATCCCTGACTAACCAAATTATGTTTTTGAATGCTTACATTAAAGTTCACTTTGTGCTATAAAGTTATATGTATTTTGACAAATGCATTTGTCCCAAATTCACCATTACTATATCATAAAGAATAGCTGTGCTGTCCTAAAAATTATCCTGTGCTTCATTTATTCAATATTACCCCAGGATATTAGCAACTGCTAATATGCTTACTGATTCTGAAATCAAGCATTGAGATCAATTCTTGTGCCCAACTACCTACTTAACCTCACCTGACCCTTATCTTCAACAATAATAAGGTGAAGTATGTTTTCTTTCATTGTCATGAGTTTGGTGAGTAGCAAGAAGGTCTCATGGCAGCTACCCTCTCTAACCTGTCCATTGTGTAATATGTCAGAATCTGTTATATTACACATTCTGAAATATGATCTTTGTTCTTGATATTTGCAGAACTGACAAGCATCTAATGACTAGGCAATTAAGATCAGGCATGCATCATTTGACCCATTCACTGTAATAAGGTACCCACCAGTCTGTGATCACATATCACTGCTGTGAGAAGATGTCCACAGTTTGGGAGTACCCATCAACTGCCTATGTAAACAACTCCTAAATCAGCATCCTGGCAAGATGGACTTTGGACACGAACACTTCACTTTCTTGACCAATTGGTTTTTTAAATAATTTTTCCTTCCTTGCCTCAATACTTTGTTTCTCTTGATTTACTTGGCCCATTGTGTAATGAACTGTCAGACCTCTGTCTGGGAGCATTTGCATACCTTTGCTTTCTTCCAGAGTGTCAGATAAATGGAATCTTAACCATTCATATTGGCTACTTACACTTGCTACTTACATTTAAGATTCATCTTTGGCTTTGCATGACTTGATGCTTACTATCTTTTATTAAATCATGGAATAGTGTTCCTGAGTTGCTTTTACTCACAACACTTCTGATACCGAATAAGATAATTTTTTTCTTCCTTTTAACACTAAATACATAGATTTTCTCCAGGCCCACTTCTCCAATTCTCTGATATCAACTGAGGCCCCAACAATTTACTTCTCACACTATTGAAAGGTTCCATGTTAACAAGCCTTGCCACACTTAATAAAGCAATCACAAGTCCCAGGCCACTCATATTTCAGGTGTTCTCGTGACCCCCTCCTCTTCTTAGATTTGATCATTTGCTAAAAATCCTTGTGAAAATATTTTTGTGTCACATATTTTTGTTTTTACATATATATATATATATATATATATATACACACATGTATGGGTTAGTAGCAGTATCTTACTGTATTTTAAATTTGCATTTCCTTGATGAATAGTAATGTTGAGTACCTCTTAATTTGCTTATTTACAGACTTTCATATATGTTTCTATAGACTGAATATTTGTGTGTCCAAAATTTAAATGTTGAGATCCTAATACCTCAAGGTATTGCATAGTTGGAGATATTACCTTTGGGAAGCTGTTGTACTTTTCAGCCCCGGAACTTTTATTCATAGTGCCTATTTGACCATCCATTGTTCTACCTTTAACTCTTTAAGCATATTTAAGTTAGTTAATTTAAAGTATTTGCTTAGTAAGTTCAACTCATGTTTCTCAGAGATGGTTCTTGTCAATTTTTTCTTTGATCCATATAGTTGTTTCTTTATACATCATGAAATTTTTGTTGATGCTGAGTATTTTGAATATTACAATATGATCACTTGGGAAATCAGATTCTCCCACCTCCCTAGAGTGATCTGTGTTGCTTATGTTTTTTTTTTTTTTTCTGTTATAAATGAGATTTCATTCTCTATTGGATTATTATTGGCCTATAATGAAGACAATGTTATGAAACAATACTAAGTGATAATGTTCACTATGTATTGTTTGGTGCAAAGAGATAAATTGTCTTTTTTGGATCTAATGATCCTATTGCAAAAATATCAGAAGGATTGTATCTAACATTTAATCTTGGTTGTCTGTGGGAAGTGAGTATGTGAGGCGCTGGCGTTCATTTTGTTCCTTCACTTGTATTTCTGCTTTATCTAAAATTTGCATATATTACTGCTTGATTTGCGGCCAAGTGTTCACAATTGCTCATTATTTACCCATTGAGACTGACCAGTTTTCAAGCTTCTCTCCTCTTGACAGGCCTCTGAAATTCTGAGAAAGCACTCAAATGCAGAGTGGCTGACCTTAGGGGGCATCTTATCCTGTCAGACTAACCCCATCAGGCTGTTTTCTCACTTTCCCATTTGCTTGCCCAGTTGCCTCTCAAAAGTTTCTAACCATTCTTATCCCTACATGTAAAAGAAAAATCCTTTAATTTTGAGATGCTTGCAGATCCTGAGGTCAGAGTATATTTCATATCGCAAAAAAGCTTTTTGAATAAACTTTCTTTTTACCCAAACCAGGACTTATTTCATTCATCATTTTAAGAGTCAACTTTCTTATTTTTCTCCCTGTTAAATTTTTTACTGATCACTTTTTTTTTTTTTTTTTTGTGGTATTGGGGATTGAACCCAGGGCCTTGTGATTACGAGGCAAGCACTCTACCAACTGAGCTATGTTCCCCAGCCCTTTACTGTTCACTTCTAAGTGTTGTTTTTATTTGCTAGTATTTTAATTTCCTGGTATAGTTTAACTTCTCTATCTATACATGCGTGTGTGTATATTTATACATACACGTTGTGTGTGTGTGTGTGTGTGTGTGTGTGCGCGCGCGCCTGCGCGCACACACACGCGCACCCAAGCTGTGTACTGGAGACCAAACCCTGGGTCTCCAGCATGCTAGGCAACCTTCCTCCCATTGTGTAAGCTGCCTGGTACCGAAAACTGGGAGGAAAAACTCTCGGAGGCAGAGTTAAGCTTTTACTACTTTTACTTCTACTTTCTTAGAGCTTAGAGAGGGAAAGAAAGATTTTTAGAGAGAAAGATTAGAACGAGCTTTTCTTCTTGTCTTCTTAGCTTAGAGTTAGAGTTAGAAAGATAGAGCTTAGCTTAGAGCTTAGAGTTAGAGAGATAGAGCTTAGCTTAGAGAAAGATTAGAGCTTCTTTCTTCTCTCTTCTTTCTTCTTCTTCTTTCTTCTGTCTTCTGTCTTCCTCAGGAGTCTCGGCCCAACTCTGACCAGTCATTACTTCTTCTATCTGGTTTCTCTTCTGTAACCGCTCTGCCTACGTTCTGGCCGCTCTGATTCTTCTGACCGACCGAGTGACTGCCCGGCTGACTGAATTCTCCGTTCTCCTAACTCGGACCGCTTTCACCCGGTTATATACCTTCAGGTTTGCGGGTGCCTACAGGTGCGTCACATACATATCAGGTGGAACTTATGGCTTCCAGCTAGCTGCAACAGCCCTTCCTAATTAGGGCTCCTTCACCATTGAACTACAAGCCCTAGTCCCTCGTTTATATTCATAATTCACACTGATTTATATCTTTGCTTCCTTTGGTAGTCTGGTGTTCAAATAATACACTGATTGTATACAGAGCCGATTTTTCTGGTACACTGAAAAACTTCAGGGTTGCTGAGAGTATAAGTTATAGCCCTGGACCACACCCCCTGAACGGCTAATGAAGGACTATTCCCCAATGTTGTGGCCAGGGCGTTTATGGGAAACAGAGTCTGAACACTGGTGGCTCGCTGTGCATGGCCCTGGACTGGTCCTGTGGTGTTTGTGCCATTCAGCGTAGACTTTTGCTTTTCAGATTCTTGGGTGCGATATGGTAGACAGTCCCGGATCCCGCAGGTTGACCGTCTGCTCAGGTCTGGCCCCGTGTAGGAGAGGCGGGCAAACCCCGGAGGTTACGCGAGGGCCGGGACCCCTCTTGCTCCAAGAGGGAAGGCGGGCGAGGGCAGGCAATGCCTGCGTGGGGAGGAACCCTGCGGATCCCGGGTACCTGCAATGGAGCCTGAGAGGGCTGGCAGGAGCGGCTTCGGCAGGAATGACTGACGGGCGGCGGGCGCAATGCCGGAGGAAAGGCGCTGCTGGCGTGGTGCGCGCGACCGCGGACGGCGCGAGTCCGCTGCGGGAGCTGGTGGTGCTGCAGCTGCTGCTTGGGTTCCAGGCAGTACCGGGTGCAGAGGAATTGTTCGGGGAAAACAGTTAACCTACGCGGAACTTGGTTTCCTCATCTGTGAAACGAGAATATTAATAAACTCCCTCGGGGTTGCCCAGAGGATTTAATACATAATAGTAAATATGGAACAACCTTTTTTTCTTACTAATTTATGCTCACATCTTCGCGCTTTTTTGGTGTAACTCTCCCCGCTCTATCACGTAAGGAAACCACGGAGAGAAAAGTTATATACCCAGAGTCACAAAATTAGCAAGCAAACTACGAACTAGAAGACAAGTTCAGGCGTTTCCCTTTCCAATGTCTTTCTAATTTTGCAGTCTGCTTAGAATAGCCAAAGTTGTATCTTCCACCGCAGTTATCAGAAATGAAGTGTGAAGAAATAATTTGAATGAATGAATATTACCATAGCAGTTCTGATCCCAGGAGTTTTGGTTGTGTCCTCTGAGCCCTTGAGACATCATAATTACTTCAGAGTTAGGTGCGAACAATCCAGAACAGCCTGTGTTCTCAGCAGCCTTGATTAGATTTTATAGTTTCACTGGTACAGGGAATATTAAGAATTAAATTGTGGTCCCAGAGGAAGGTTTGGTCAAGGAATTTAGTGCATTTCTCATTTTCCTTGGAGCATGTATACCTTCTGTAAGAAGGAGAAGGAGATATCCGGGGAACAGGATGTTGATCCATGATGCAAAGAAAAGACCACTGACTTCTATTTTAAATCAAATTAAAGCAAGCTTATATTGTGTACACAAAGAAGGCTGGCCAGCCTGTCTCTCACAAAACACAAGGCTGGAAAGCAGCACCACCCTCTGGGAAGACAAGGTTTTTAAAGCACAGAAAGTTACCAAAAAGTGGGGGGATGTCTTGGGTACTTACAGCTAACAGGGTTCTGGCAAATGTGATACAAAGGCAGATAGCAGGCTAATGATCTACATGGCTTAACATTTCAAGATAAGGAGTAAATTAAGATTCCTGTTGGAATTTATCAAGCTCCACTGAGGTTTTAGGGAGGGTTGTTGTCTGGTCAAGGAGAGCCAGGCTTGTGTGAGTTCCAAGTCTGGGCAGGAATTCCAAACAAGATTAGCCCTCAGAGTATGGTCAAAGCCAAATAAATATCTTAGTAAAACAGAAATGATTTTTTTTTAAACTTTATGGCTCCCTATCTTAGGATAGAATTAGGTTGGGTTCATCAAGGACTCTGTGTGAAAGAGGACTTCTCCTTATCTAAGTGTCTGAGCAGAGGCAATAGTTAGTTCCTAGACAGGTGCAGATCCTAGATTTGCACAGGCAAATCTTCCTGGAGAAAAGCAATAAAAAAGTAACTTACCTTAAAGTGTCTGTGTCCTTTTTTCCCCTAGCTTTACATGAGTTCTATAACTCAGAGGGTAAACCACAAAAAACTCATGTGTGGTACAATTTTTAATGGAGACTTAGAGTTACTGTATTTAGTATGCATAATTTGTTTCACCAGTTTTCTGGTAATTTTAAAAATTCCTTTGAGAACACAAAGAGATGCATACATAGTTTGTTTTTAAATAATCAGAGCCAGGAGCATGGGCCAAGCCTGCAATCCTAGGGACTCAGGAGGCTGAGGCAGAAGGACGGCAAATTCAAGGCCAGCCTCAGCAATTTAGCAGAACCCTGTCTCGAAAGTGGGGGCCAGGTGTGGTGGTGTACGCCTGTAATACCAGTAACTCTTGAGGGCATGTTTGAGACCAGTGTCAGCAACTTAGGAGGCCTTAAGCAAATTAGACACTGTCTATAAATAAATAAATATGGCTGGGGATGTGTCTCAGTGGTAGAGTGCCCCTTGGTTAAATCCAGACTACCACCAAAAAAGAAAAAAAATCAGTAGAAAAGTTATATTCACCAAGTAAAAAAATTACTCATCCAAGTTCCATGCATTATATAAGAGTCACAAATGAATATCTGGGTCCTTCTTCATTTGTCATTTCCTGCCCCTTCTCCAGGATGAAAGGATGTTCTCCCACAAAGACATTTTACCTAGGTACTATGTTTTGCATCTTAAATGTCCCTCAGAAAGCTCCTGTGTTGAAGGCTTGGTTCCTATGCAGCAGTGTTCAATGGTAGAGCCTTTGGGAGGTGATTGGATCATGACAGCTGTGGCTTCATCAGTGGATTAATCCAGTGATGGATTCATAATTTAATGGGCTACTGGAAGGTGGCAGAAACATTAGAAAGTGGGACCTGGTTGGAGGAAATAAGTCATTGGGTACATGCCCTTGAAAGGTATATTTATCATAAGTTCCTTACTCCCTCCATCTCTGCTTCCTGCCAGTCATGAGGTGAACAGATTTGCTCCATCATGTGCTCCCCACCATTTGGTTTGCCTCACCACAAGGTCTAGGGCAACAGGGTTTCATGCTAAAATTATGAGCCAAAATCAGGCTTTTCTTCTGCAAGTTGATTACTCTCAGGTATTTTGCAAGTGACACAAAGCTGATTGTTTTGGTCAGCTTTTTTGCTACTGTGACTTAAAGACCAAACCTGCACAACTGTAGAGGAGGAAAAGTGTACTGGGGCTCAGGGTTTCAGATGTCTTAGTCCATAGAGGGCTGACTCCATTCCTCCAGGAAAAACAAAACCACAACAGTGAGGTGATGAGGCAAAACATCATGGCAGAAGAGTGTGACGTGGGAAAGTATCTTACATGGTGATCAGGTGGCGGACAGAGAGGTCTCAATTTGCCAGATATAAATATATACCCCCATAGCCACACCCTCAATGAACCATTTCCTCCCACCATACCCCACCTGCCTCCAGTTACCAATTAATCCCATCGGGGATCAATCCACTGATTAGGTTAAGGGTATGACCCAATCATGTCTCCTCCAAACCTTCTTGCATTGTTTCAACATGAACTTTTTGGAGACACCACATCTAAACCATAACACTAACATTCCAGTTGATGTTTGCAGCTTTTTAAGTAGGTAAATCTAGAAATTGTAAGGCAGTTCATATCTCTAGTGACTTTATCCCTATTTTTCTATCCCAGCTATACCTTCAGAGATTTCTACATTTTTCCAAGATCAGCAGAAAATGAGAAGATCCCAGGTGAGTTGAAGTTATTCTATATTCCATAATGGATCTTATAAGGATAATAACTCCTATTTTAAAAGAATGGAAATGTAGAGTTAGGTATAATAAACTTCAAGGAAACAGTATAACAGTGGTTCTTAAACCTTAGTGTACATAAGAATTACCTGGAAAGAATTACCTGAGAGGGGCTGGGGTTGTGGCTCAGCGGTAGAGCACTCGCCTAGCACATGTGCGGCCTGGGTTTGAGCCTCACCACCACATAAAAATAAAGGCATTGTGTACAACTAAAACAAATTAAAAAAAAAAAGAATTACCTGATAATAGAGGCTGAAATTTACATTTTTAACAAGATTGCTGGTGATCTTAGTATTGAGATCTATCAGCCATGGCATTGGAAATAGTAGATCAATAGGGCAAAGTTGGCAAGGAGGCAGATCAATCATATGAAGTTGATCAAATTTGAGTTGCAAATGTTTTTGATCTTTCTGGTTACCATGGGAAAATAAGATTATCTGTTACATGGTAATAATGAAATGACCTGATTCCTTCTGGTACATAAAAACTTCTGACACTGAATCCTAAAAAAAGAAATCTTTTGTTACTTTTTTATATCAGTAATGAATAACCTTCTGGTAGCAAACATGAGATAAATGCCTGTAATTATTCTTCAGTGGAAGCAAAAGGCAAGATATCAAGCAACTCTCAGTTAATGAAGTTTTCAGGGAAACTTATTACCAGAGACCATGTAGATAGCTTTCCAATGGTGGTCATTTTGTCTTTTCTGGATAAAACTTATATATATATAATAGATTGAATGTCCTTAAAATAATTTTTAAAATTTTTAATTTTGCTCAGTCTGTAGAGCATTCAGCTAAAAGATTATCTTATGAAAAATGTTTTTGCATTTAATCAAATTTCAAACCATACTGCATGCACAATGGATTTTTATCCACTGTTTTTTGGAATTTGGTATGCAAAAATAACCAATTTGTTTATTTATTGTGGTAAATACATGTGACATAAGACTAACAATATATAGTATATGATTCAGTGGCATTTAGAATAT
Organism: Tamias sibiricus; assembly: GCA_025594165.1. Classification (NCBI taxonomy): domain Eukaryota; kingdom Metazoa; phylum Chordata; class Mammalia; order Rodentia; family Sciuridae; genus Tamias; species Tamias sibiricus. Next base: position 89,568,376 of record CM046663.1, on the reverse strand, counting down.
TTGTAATATTGTGCATCATCACTAGTTCCAGAGCATTTCTATTATCCCAAAGGAAATTCCATACACTTTACATTACTTACGATTCACCTCTCGCCCCCTGGTAAGCACATATCTACTTTTCTGACTAAGGACTTGCTTACTGGATATTTAATGTAAATATAGTCATACAATACATGTTTTTTTGTGTCTGTCTTCTTTCACTTAGTATAATGTTTCTAGGGTTCATCCATGTTGTAGCATGTATCAGACTTCATTCCTTTTTATGACCAAATAATATTACATTATATGAATGTACCTTATTTTGTTTAGTCAATGGTTAATGAACTTTTGGGTTGTTTACACATTATGGCTATTATTAATAGTGCTTCTCTGAACATCTGTATAAAGTTTTTGGTTGAACACTTTTTTTCAGTTCTTGTTATACGGTAGCATCTTCTTTCTGATGGCGAGCAAAGGCATCTCCATCATAGGCAGCAGAATCTATCCATCTGGGAGGAGCGCAAGGCAGCTCCCCTAAGAGAAGATGTAGCATAAATATGGCTAATTCTGATCCTATACTCTTACTGTCTTGTTTTCTGCTCATATATGTGGCCACTGGGTGTGAATACATTAATTATTAAGAATGAGACTGGGGGCTGGGGTTCTGGATCAGCGGCAGAGCGCTCGCCTCGCACGTGCACAGCCTGGGTTCGATCCTCAGTACCACATAAACATAAATGCATTGCATTGTGTACAACTAAAGTAAATAAATAAATATTAAAAAAGAATGAGACTGGTTCTGGAAATTATAGCTTTATGGAATCTGAGTTAGAAGCATAAAAACATTTTCTAAAGTTGTACTAACACAGGAGGGTTCTAGTTAAGAAACAGCTTTTGTAAATGCCTGCTGTTTGACCTCTTCTCGTTATAATCATGTGCACCAAGAAAAAGCTTTAAAGGTCTTTTTGTGATTGATAAGGATTCCTTTTACTTTTGAAGTAGTTTAAGATATATATACAAGTTCCTTAGGGTAAAAGTCCTTCAGACTTAACGTTTGGCTAATGAGAAAACACCTATTAGCTCGACTTCTGAAAAACAGCCATACTCCCTTTTTCCTGAATTCAAAACAAACTCATTATAGGGAACGAAGGAGCCTAGGAGTTTTGAGTTTAATTAAAGGTATTAGGGTGATTCAGCCATAAAACATTAAAGGTGGAATTGTTTAGACTTAGGCTATCATGGGAATAGGTTTAAGTAAAAAACATGTTTTGTACTTTATCTTATTAACATTTAAGATTAATCCTTATACACTTTTTTTTCTGTCTTTAGATAGATTAAGCAGTGGTATGTACTTAGAAAAAACACTCTGTTTTCCCCAGAATGTATAACCTTGAAACTCTTTGATGTAACTTCAAAAGCTGTAATGCAAATTGCTGTGTTTGCTGGGCTATAAAAACTGGAGAAAAAATAATAAAGTAAAAGTGAAGCCTCCAAGAGAGTGTGTATGTGTTTTTTCTCCGTCGCTGACTTGTCATCCCTATGCCGCATTACACGTGTTGTGTTGCACCCCCGTGCTTTTTTGCACCCCGACCGTGCTATTTGCACCCCGAGCGTGCTACTTTGCACCCCCTGCTGAGGCTGGACCTCAACATTACACCTACAAGTGGAATTGCTGAGTCATAAATATATTCTGTCTTTAGGAACTGCCGTATTATTTTTCACAGCCCTGCACAATTTTATATTTTTACTAGTGATATGTGTGTGTTATAGTTTCTCCATATCCATGACAATACTTGTTTATGTTATGCCCAGAGAACGGACCCCCCCAAACCACCAAGGAATCCGGAGTGCATGCAAGAACAAAGAGCCTCTATTCAGTCTTAAGCTCGGACTCTCAGATCTCACCAACACAGTGGATCTGTACTGAGAGTCCAGAACTGAGAAAAGACTGAGTCTTTAAAGGGCTAGAAGCAAGGAAAGGGAGGGGGCTCACCTGATTGGCCAGGGGAGCCCATGCGTGACTAAGGATGTTTTCATTGGTGGAAGCCATCTCCAGAGCTATGGAATGTTCTGACTATTCATTGCAGGTCCCTGCCATTGCCCTAGTTTATTGTGCACGGGCTGGCTTATCATACCCGGGCTTATTCCTGCCTTGTATGGGAAACTTGCAACAGTTTGAGGCAGCTGATGACAAAATGGGGTTACAGCAGTTTGGCTTCTATTATCTTTAAGCCAAGCATTTTACAGAAGCAAAAAGAAGCAGTTAAACTGAAAAGAGGCTTGGGGCTGAAAAAGGGGGGTTCAACAGTTTATCATTTTAATTACAGCCATTTTAAGATGTATTAGTATCTTGTTATGGTTTTGATTTCCTTTTCCGTATCAACTCATGACATTGAGTATCTTTTCGTGTTCTTCTGGGCCATTTGTGTGTGTGTGTGTGTGTGTGTGTGTGTGTGTGTGTCACACACACACACACACATATATATATATATATACATATATATTCATATATATTTAGAAATGACTATTCAAGTTATTTGTATGACCAAGGTCTTTGTCCATTTTTAAATTAGGTTGTTTATTATAAGAGTATTTTCTGTGTACTGGATCCTTATCAGATATCTGATTGTCAAATATTTCCTCCCATTCTGTGAGTTATGCTTTCTGACTCTTGATAGTATCTTTTTATTATCAAAATGTTTTAATTTTGACTAATGTGGGTTATCTATATTTTCTTTTGTTGCATTTGTTTTTGATGTCATATCTAAAAATCCGTTGCCAGGTCTAAGGTTATGAAGGTTTACTCTTATGTTTTCTCCCGAGTGCTATAGTTTTTGCTTTTACATTTAGATCTTTGATACATTTTGAGTTAATATAGCATGAGAAAGCAGTCCAGCTTTACTTGTTTGCATGTGGTTGTACAGGTATCCCAGCACCAAATTCAAAGAGACTGTTGTTTTGCTTGTTGAATTGAACTGTTCTTTTGTACTGGCACTCTTGTTGAGAATCAGTTGACCATATATGTATAGGTTTGTTTCTGGATTCTCAATTCTGTTTAATTCATTTATATGTCAATCTTTATGCCAGTTCTGTACTGCTTTGATTACTGCTCCTTTGTGCTAGTTTTTTTGGGTTACTGGGGGTTGAACCCAGGGTGCTTTACCACTGAGACACATCCACAGCCCTTTATTATTATTTTTTAAAATTTTAAGAAAAGGTCTTGCTAAGTTGTTTAGGGCCTTGTTAATTTGGTGAAGGGGAACTCGAACTTGTGATGCTCCTGCCTCAGCCTCCTGACTTCCTGGGATTACAGGTGTGTGCCACAATGCCCAGCTGTAGCTAGTTTTGTAGCCAGGAAGTAAAACTCTCCCAGTTTGTTCATCTTTTTCATGCTATTTAGGTCATGCTATTCACTTCTGCAGAAAAGGCTATTAGATTTTGGTAGAATACTTTGGGAAGTATTGCCTTGTTAATCATATTAAAAGTTCCATTCATTAATAAAAGTGTCTCTCCATTTTTCTAGTCTTCTTTAATTTCTTTCAGCAGAGTTTTGTAGTTTTCAGTAGACAAGTCTTCAAGCTTCTGGCTTAGATCTCTTTCTAAATATTTTATTCTTTTTGATATTATTGTAAATATAATTGTTTTTTTTTCCTTAAATCTCTTTGGTTTATCCTTAGTGTATAGAAAAGTAACTGATTTTGTATCTTGAAACTTTATCAAACTTGTTTATTAACTGTTATTTTGTGTATTCTTTAGGATTTTCTGAATGTTATCTATAAATAGAGGTAGTTTTATTGCTTAGGTGAGAGCTTAGGACTTTCTCAGGTCTTTTCTGAACATGTACCTTGTCCTAGATATTTATGTCATCATCTAGATTCCCAGGAATATATGGAAGATTTTAAAACCACAAAATATCTCGCTCCCCAGCTTTTCCACCCAGGCTTATTTGTGCATATCTATCGTTTGTACCAATTGATATTCATTGTCCCCCAATGGCAGTACCTGGTTTATTTGCCTTTAAATGTTTTCAGGAGGCACCCTCTGTTGATCCAAGATGCAAAGAAAAGACCACCAACTCCAATTTTAAATTAAAGCAAGCTTATATTGTGTACACACAAAGAGAGCTGGCCAGTGGCTGCCCCTCCCAAACACTGGGTTCGAGGTCAGCCCTGCTCTCAGGGAAGACAAGGTTTTTATAGTTCAAAGAGTTACAAAAAATCTTGGGAACTTACAGCAACAAGATCAGACATATGCAATTCAAGAGCAAGTAGCAAACTAATAATCTACATGGCATTGCATTCCAAGGGAGGGAGTATAGTCAAACCCCACATCAAAAGTCTATGAGGCACCATTCGTTTGAGAGAGAGAGAGTTGTTATCTGGTCAAGGAAAGCCAGGCCTGAGTGAGCTTAAGGCCTGGACATGAGTGCCAAACAATTTTAAAACATCAAAATGTGCTCAGGCCAAATAGGAATCCTAGCATTTCATAGAAAACTGAAGTGAGCTTTTCATAACTTTTTAACAGGATGGCTCCTGGTCTTAAGATGGAATTAGGCTGGTTTACATTCCCCTCTTATTTTATTTGTCCTTTTCAAATCTTTGAAAGGGAGTAATCATATAGGCTAATTTTATCAATGGTACATAATAGAATTAAATTGCAGCCCAATAAATCGGAGCATATAGTTAATGATGCATGGGACAATAACTAGTAGGAGAAGGATACAAATTATAGGACCCAAGAGAGAAGTTAACCATGGAAACCAATCTCCCAAGCCTAACCAATAATTACTCGTTTTAATTTTATCTCGTCTACCTGTTGTTGGATAACGTTAGAATAATCTGTAATATTAAAACAGCACATGCCTGGGAATTATTGGCAACCCAAGTGATGTTTCAGTAAAAGAAAATCAATAGCCGCTCTATTTTGTAACATTGAGGTTCAAAGTTCTTTCATCTCTTGATTAATCTCTGCCAAAACTTGTGCAGTAAGGTTAGCTGTTTTGCTAAAACTACAGGCTAATTTTGTGATTTCTCTTTGTATTCCCACAACTAGACCCGGAAGTGGCAAAAGAAAAGTTGCTGCAATTGCGGTGTCTAGTGGGTCCAGGAGGATTAAATTGTCATTGCAGTTGGAGGGCAGACTTTGGGTAATTCAGTGGGGAGGTGTCAGGGATGTCAGTAAAGAAAAGATCCGTCCAATAGAACAGATCCCAGAAAAGTTTTTAGGCAAAGCCTGGAAGGTTGCTTTATTACAGAGAAAAACCCATCCTGTCGGTAGTCGTTTGCCATTGGGTAGGAAGCTATTTTGCTCAATAGAACAATTTGGGGGGGATGGGGGAAGGATGCAATCTATGCATAAACAATGTTTTTGGATAACCAGTGAAGCTGGCAAAGCTGGCTCTGCATTGTACACTGGCCAGTCTTGCTGTGTCACTCTATCGCCAGTGACTTTAACATAGTCAGTATATTTTACATATAGCCCCATAAGATTGTTAGCTAGCAATTGATGGATGGAGTTTCCTTCTTGTATGCAGAAGGAACTTTTGTCCATAGTGTCAACAGCCAATTGTAACCAAAAGTTTTGAGTAGTTATAGAATTTAGGGGACTCACAGAAACATCCACCTTTAAAGTAGCTTTTGAATAAACAGTATCTATTGGGACCCCTTTTTTTAGCTTAGTACAGGAATACTGTCCTGAATCTTGAGGGTGAGCAGAGTATTTATAGATTCCAAAATTTATATATTATCCCGTCGAGATTGGTCTGCAAGATTTTTCCATGGTCCCTCCCTGAATACCTGACTGAAAATTTCTTGGTTATCTTTATGCCATTTGATAGGGCCAATTACTGGATCTTGACAAGATTGAGTACAATTTAGTATTAGTGGAGATCCTGCAATAGCAGGTCCTTCTTGGGCTACAGATGGGGTACAAGGTTTTTTGGGGCCAGAATAGCTAAAACCCAAGGATACATGTATACTCCAACAGGCAAAAATTATTAGCATAATGCTTATAATAACAGGAAAAGCAATAAGAAGCTAGTAACAAAATATTAAGCCCTAGTAATTTTAATTTTAAAGGGCCCATGCTCAGTCACTTTCTACCTCTGGCTGCTGGATTTTCCTCCAGTGGGTTCTTCCTCCGTGGTTTCTGAAGGTGCCTTCTTTAGCTGTGAATGATGGATGCAGGCAGGAATACCAGCAACTTTGATGGCAGTAGGAGTGCGGAGAATCACGATGTAAGGGCCCTTCCACCTGGGCTCAAGGCTGATAGTTCTTAAACATCATATCAGCACAGCATCGCCTGGTTGGAATGAATGATCGGGCAGTCTGTGTCCAACGGGCTGAGCAGCCTGGACCTGGGGAAAGATCTTATCTATGATTAGTTGTAGCCCTTTGAGTGTTTCTGAGATTGGAATGTCTCCCACCAGATCTTGGTGTACTCTAGGAACCGTAGGTGGTGGCCGCCTATAGATTATTTCATAAGGGGTAAATTTTTCCCGGTAAGGGGTGCAACGGGCCCTTAAGAGAGCAAAAGGCAGGAGATCAACCCAGTTACCACCAGTCTCAAGTATTAATTTAGTCAAAGTTTCCTTTAATGTTCTATTCATCCTTTCTACCTTTCCTGAGCTTTGAGGATGGTGCATACAGTGTAATTACCAGTTTATATTAAGGGCTCTTGAAATTACTTGAGATAATTTGGCTGTGAAGGCCTGGCCATTGTCAGACCCCAAAGTTAGAGGAAGGCCAAATCTACGAACAATCTCAGTTATTAGTTTTTTTTAACTACTATTTGTGCTATTTCTGTTCGAGTTGGAAAAGCTTCTACCCAGCCTGAGACAGTTTCAACAAAGACTAACAAGTATTTATATCCATATAGCGCTGGTTTGATTTTAGTAAAGTCCAATTCCCAAAATTCACCAGGTACAGTACCTTGACTTCTGTTTCCCTGTGGAAGATTGTTTTTTTTTTTAGCATTTACCTGTGCACATGTCATGCAACAATTTGAGATGTTCTGGAGTATCCCTCGGTGTCCCAGGAGCCAAACGTGGGGTGAAATTAGTTCTGAAGTCTTCTTGGGGGATAAATGCATCGCCTGATGAAGATCAGTTAACCATTTTCTTCCTAAGAGCTTAGGCATGCAAATTTTCCCATCTGGGAGAGTCCACCAGCCATGACAGTTTTGTTGGGCTCTCATAGAGGAGTACAAGTTTATCTCTTCAGTAGTGTATGAAGTAGTTTCTTCCTCAATTTTAACTGGGAGTTTGGGGTGATTTGAGAGTTCAAGAATAGTTTGGCATTTTGACTCCCCAAGGGCTATTTCCCTGGCTGTTTGATCAGCCAAGTTATTACCTTGGTTCTGGGGGCTATTGTCTCTACGGTGTCCAGGCCAGTGGATAATAGCCAGTTTATCTGGCAACCAGATAGCCTCCAGTAATTGAAGGATTTCTTGTTTATTTTTGATAGTCTTTCCATCTGAAGTTAAAAAACCCCCTTTGTTTGTATATCTGTTCATGCACATGTACTGTAGCAAAGGCATAACGGCTGTCTGTGTAAATGTTCACACGTTTTCCTTCTGCCCATCTCAATGCCTGTGTTACTGCAATGATTTCTGCTTTTTGGGCTGATGAACCTCTGGGCAAAGCCTGTGCCCAGATAATTTCTTTTTGGCCCATAACTACTGCCACTCCCGCATACCTTATTCCATCCCGGACATAACTGCTACCATCAGTGTAAAGGTCTGCGTCTCTGTTTGTGAGAGGAATGTCAGTCAGGTCTGGTCGGGTACCTTGGATGACATCCAGCATCTCTGAGCAGTCATGAATTGGCTCCTCTGGGTTATCATCAGGCAGCAGGGTTGCAGGATTGATTGCCAGGGATTTATTGAAGGTCAATCTGTCCTTGTCTAGGAGGAGAGCCTGGTACTGAGTGAGACGGGCATTTGACATCCATCGACTGGTGGCATCCCTCAATAGGGTTTCCACTGTGTGAGGGGCAGTCACAGTGAGAGTCTGCCCTAGAGAAAGTTTGTCTGCTTCCTTTACCAGTATTGCAGTATCCGCTATGGCTCGTAAACAAGGGGGCATCCTGATGCTACAGGATCCAGCCTTTTTGAAATGTAGGCTATTGGTCTTTTCCATGGCCCTAAATTTTAGGTAAGAACTCCTTTAGTAATACCCTTTCTCTCATGAACATAAAGATGGAAGGGCTTAGATATATCAGGGAGGATTAAGGCAGGGGCCTGAACCAGAGCCTCCTTTAAATTTTTGAAGGCCAATTCATTCTCCTCAGTCCAAATTAAAGGTGACTTGCCTCCTGCAGTTGCAGTATATAACAGCTTGGCAATTTCAGCAAATCCAGGTATCCAAAGGCGGCAGTATCCAACTGCCCCTAGAAATTCCCTAACCTGCTTTTTAGTGGTTAGGGTTGGGATCTTCATTATGGCTTCTATGTGGGTTTGGGATAACAGTCTTTTCCCTTCCCTCAGTTCATATCCCAAGTAAGTAACCTGAGAGGAACAGATTTTTTCCTTTTTCTTGGAGACTCGGTACCCCAATTGAGCCAAGGTTCCTAGCAAACCCCGGGTGGCCCTTAAACAGTCCTCTTTGTCTTTTGCTGCTAACAGAAGATTATCCACATATTGGAGCAGGGTACTTACTATGAAACAGTCTCAGATCTTGATTGAGAGTTTCATCAAAGATAGTGGGGGAATTCTTAAATCCCTGAGGTAGTTGAGTCCAGGTCAGTTGTCCCGATATCCCCATCTCCAAATCAGTGCATTCGAAAGTGAAGATAGGCTGACTCAGTTTTGACAAAGGGATGGAGAAAAATGCGTCTTTCAAATCTAATACAGTATAAACTGTATGTTCTGGTGGCAACAAACTGAGCAAAGTGTAGGGGTTAGGGACAGTTGGGTGTATAGTTTCTACCCATTTGTTCACTTCTCTTAAGTCCTGTACTGGTCTGTAATCTTGAGTCCCAGGCTTTTGGACAGGCAACAAGGGGGTGTTCCAAGCCCATTGACATCTAATTAGTATCCCCACTTCTAGAAGATGCCTGATGTGGGTTTTAATTCCTTCTCTGGCTTCAAAACTGATGGGGTATTGTTTAACTCAGATGGGCATAGCCCCAGATTTTAGTTGTATTACAACTGGTGGCACATGCTCAGCTAGCCCTGGAGGGTTATCCTCAGCCCAAACTATAGGAATTTCTTGAATTAATAATTTCTCCCATTTCCTTCTGAAGTTTAGATAGGATTTTGAAAGAGCAGATACTCCTCACTTAATGGGCAGGTTATAGTTAGGGCCTTTGCAGGATTCCCCAATTCTAATGTAGGCATATCTCCAGAAGATGAAATAGTTCCCTGAAGTTTGCTTCAAAGGTCCCGTCCCAGCAACGGGAAAGGGCATTCAGGGATAACAATGAAAGAGTGAGTTACAGTTCCTCATACTATGTTAACAGTCTGGTGTAGTCCATTTGTACTTTTTAATTTCTCCTGTTGTCCCTTGCACTTCCATGGTTTCATTAGTGAGGGGTCCTATGGGCTTCTGTAACTCCGAACGTGAAGCTCCTGTATCCACTAGGAAATTTACAGGTTGGCCCCCAATTGAGAAATTTACCATGGGCTCCCGGGAGCCTAGTTTGAAAGAGCCATGGTCCCCCTATTCTTCTAAAGTTAAAAGTGATTTTGGCTGAGGAGCTCTGGCCTGTGGCCGGGGCAAGCTCTTCGGATTACGTTGGGGGCATTCATTTTTCCAATGTCCAATTTTTTTGCAATAAGCACACTGGTTTTGTAGCAGAGAAGACGGCTTTTTGTCTCTATTGTATGTGGTCTGCCTCTGTCTAGGATTGGAGGTTTCAGAAGCCTTTAATGCGACCACTGTGGCCCGGTTTACTTTCCTTATCAGTAGATCAACTCGGCTATCTCTATTTTCAAATACCTTTTGGGCTATTTCCAATAATTCTGACCTGGTTTTTTCTGCAAAGCCATCTATCTTTTGAATCTTTTTATGGATGTCTGGGGCCGACTGAGTCACAAAAGCCAGGTTAATCACCTTGAGGCTTGTCGGGTCCTCAGGATCTATAGGAGTATATAGACGGTATGCTTCCAGGAGGCACTCGAGAAACGCTGAAGGCAATTCACCTGGCCCCTGTTTTACATCTGCTACCTTAGAAAGATTTGTGGGTTTTCGAGGTGCCCTCTTAAGGCCCTCTAATAGAATCTGGTGGTACTCACCGAGTGCTCTCCTACCTTCAGCTGTCCCATAGTCCCAGCTTGGTCTTCTCCTAGGTAAAGCTCGTTCAATCACTTCTTTTTTTTTTTTTTTTTTTTTTTTTTTTTTTGTTGTTGTTGTTGTTGTTGTTGCTTGTAAGAGTGCTTATCCCAGGCAGTGCTTTAGCCGCTTCTGCCAGGATTCGCTCCCTTTCCTCCGTAGTGAAGAGAGTATGGAGAATCTGTTGACAGTCATCCCAGGGGGGGAGGTGATTAAAGAAAATGGAATCAACCAAAGAAATCAAGGAACTAGGATCCGTGCTAAAAGGGGGATTCTGGTTTTTCCAGTTGTTAAGGTCTGTTGTGGAAAATGGAACATATATATATAGCGACCTTCTGGAATCTGGCGGAGAGGAAGAACGGGGGCCAGAGTCAGCTCCACTTCAGGGATATTAATAGAATTGGAGCCGGCAGGTCGGCCAGGGGAAGCAACTGAGTCAGGCCTTCCATAAGGGTGGCCCTGCCGGGTATGGGGAGGAGAAAGAACAGGGGCTGGCTCCTTTGGGAAGACTAGAGTTGGAGGAGTGGTTGAGTGGGGCGATTGAGGAAGCGGTTGAGGGGAGGGAGATGGAGATGGTGGAGTAGTCAGTGGAGCAGCTGTGACTGCACCCATGGCAGGAGGATAAAGAGGAGCCGAAGTATATGCAGGAAGGAGGGAATCCTCCAGAGAGTCCTGTAGGACAGGGTTCTTAGTGGATTTATGGTTTGTGTTTGAAGGACCCTGGGAGTTCTCCCAGCCACAACCAGGGTTTGCTCTCCCTATCCATTCTGGACCATCCAAACCTTCATCCAGGCAGGGGAATTAGTTGTTGCTTCTGCCCAGGGTAGAATATATCCTATTTGATCTGGGTGGCCAGGATTACCAAGAGTGATGTTAGATATAGCGCACGCCACTTGGGGATCAAAGGTGCCCTCAGGGGTCCAGCCGACTCCGAAGGTGGGCCATTCTACCTCACAGAACATTCAGAGGCATTTCTTGGTGATGGGATAATCATAATCCTGTTTAACAAAATGGGGATAAAGTTTGTCAAAATTCTTTAAAACACAGTTCAAAGGAGTATCAGGATTACTTGTCTTATTACCCATATTGTTGTTCAATTTTCTTACATTTACAACAGAGAAGACACACAATGAAAAGGCAGGAAACAAAACCAAAACCAAACCAAAACAAAACAAAAAACAGAACACAGGACAATACACAAGGGAACAAGAACCAGGCGCCAAACCAACCAGGGAGCAGTGCAACATCTTGCTAATGCTCCGGACATGTTGTGGCATTTTCTATAGCATCTTAGTGGCATCTTCCTTGAGGATAAGGCAAAATCAGTACAACCTATGGTGGTCTGCCAACAATATGCTGCCCTCAGCAATGATGATTGGGAACCCTATGAACTAGGCCACAGTCCTTGACAGGATGTGGAAGTCTAAATCATCCATGGGAAGCCTTCCCAAAGGCGACTGTTCTGTCCCATATCTTCCTCCCAGCCACCACAGCTTGCTGGCCTTGGGTAAGTCCACCTGAAGTGCTAGAATGGCAGCCAATGACTGGTAACGCCCCCAGAGCGGGGGGAACCTAAGACAGGCGCATTCTCGAGTACCGTGGACTCCCATCAACAGAAAAGGGGAAAAGAAATGTTGGGGACATTGAGAACACATCAGCCAAAAATATGACTTCCTGATATATGGACTTGGCCTGGCCCAGGGGTGCTGCCCTGACGTATGAAGAAAAACCAAACCACCACAAGGATTGGCTAATGGCTGTTACTCCAATATGATCTGCTCATATTCTCTATGCTTCCCTATAACCTTTCTGTTGATAAAGCCCTCTCTTTTTTCATGAAAGATATCTTGGTGCTCAAAGAGTTAACTTTGACTGCGTAAGTTCTTCTATTTACTTACTGTTCAGTTCTTTATTCACATATATGGCCACCAGGTATCGCTATTTCAATTATTGAGATCCAGACTAACTCTATACATTTATCTTTTCTTAAATTTAGAAAAGAGTAACACAAATCTTTTTCTATAAGTAGTTAATTTCTAGTTAATAAGCTTTAAGAGTCTTTTTCTGATTAAAAATAAATTTCTCTTACTTTTAAAGTAGATATAAATCCCTTAGAGCAAAAAGTCCTTCATGAGCTAACATTCAGCCTTGCCTCCCTCTTTTCCCTGCTTCTAGGTTTTATAAACAACTGCTATAAAAGAAAAACAATAGTGCTTTGGAATCCCAGACAGAGAAAGTTGACTTTTATCAGACAGCCTGAATGGTGTGCAGAGAAAACAGTTTCAGGGAATTCGTGAGAGATAAATTTTCACCCAAACTAATTAGGTAAATAATGATGAAATTATAATATGCCCAGGAAGTCACGTACAGGACCTTGAAAAGGTGCAAATGACCTCAAAACCTTGAAATATATAAAATAAGAAATTTAATATGTCTAAAATGTAATCTATAAATTAAGTCATATCTGTAATGAAATCACCAAAGAAAGTATAAACAATCTGTACTGCCAAAAATTATGCTTGAAAACCTACAACAAAGTGAAAGTAAAGAGAGAAGATTCCACAGCCTGACTCCTGTGTCGGTGTGTTATTTTCCCCATCGCTGCTTCTCTGCCTTCGTACTTCGTTGAGTGCTCGTGTTGTACCCCGTAGCTGGGGCTGGCCCCCAGCACGGACAGGAGTGCATATGTGCCTCATCAGGCACCTCTCTGTCCCCAGTAGGAATTCCCGACCAGACCAGTATCAGAAAGCAGTGCGACCTTTCGCTACTGCCCTGGACAGGAGTGTATGTGCCTTGCCAGGCACCTCACTGTCCCCAGAAGAGATCTCAAAACCAGATACCAGATGTTACTGGGGCACCACTTACCTGTGGAGGTTTTCCCCACTGGATGCTTGCTAATTCTTTTGATGCGGCAGTTCACTCCAGTAATCCGAAGGACCGAAGGCACACCCTGGGGCCTTGGAACGTCTCAAGGTGTGCACCCCCTAGGATGGCACTCCGCCCTGGAGTCCCAGAGCGAAGGTCCAGCCTCAGAATTTGTAGTGGTCTGAATCTCGCTGGGGCCTCCAAAAATGTAGATCCAAGACGCAAAGAAAAGACCACCAACTCCAATTTTAAATTAAAGCAAGCTTATATTGTGTACACACAAAGAGAGCTGGCCAGTGGCTGCCCCTCCAAAACATTGGGTTCGAGGTCAGCCCTGCTCTCAGGGAAGACAAGGTTTTTATAGTTCAAAGAGTTACAAAAAATCTTGGGAACTTACAGCTAACAAGATCAGACATATGCAATTCAAGAGCAAGTAGCAAACTAATAATCTACATGGCATTGCATTCCAAGGGAGGGAGTATAGTCAAACCCCACATCAAAAGTTTATGAGGCACCATTCGTTTGAGAGAGAGAGAGAGAGAGAGAGAGAGTTGTTATCTGGTCAAGGAAAGCCAGGCCTGAGTGAGCTCAAGGCCTGGGCATGAGTGCCAAACAATTTTAAAACATCTAAATGTGCTCAGGCCAAATAGGAATCCTAGCATTTCATAGAAAACTGAAGTGGGCTTTTCATAACTTTTTAACAGGATGGCTCCCAGTCTTAAGATGGAATTAGGCTGGTTTATCACCCTCTACATAAATAACATAAATAATTAAGTAAAAGCCAGGTCATTATAGTAGGCCCTAGTCCAATATGACTGATGTGCTTAAAAGGGGAATTTAGACACAGAGATATAAACAGAGGGAAGACAATGTGAAGACACAGGGAGAAGATGGCTGTCTACAGTCAAAGAGAGATCCTTTCCACATTGCCCTCTGGAAGAACCAATACTCCAGACACCATAATTTTGGACTTGTAGCCTCCAGAACTGTGAGAAGAGAAATTTCTGCTATTTAAACCACCAGTCTGCAAGTATTTTATTTTGACAGCCCTAGCAAACTGTGAGATTGAGATGGGGTAAAGGAGAATTGAAATAACACATCTCTTCTAGAAGAAGGTCACAGTTGCCTTTTTCTTGATTGAGGACATAACTGGTTGCTGTAAACCTTTGTTTTTCAGAATTCTGAAGAAGTTTTTCTGACAGTTTTTGCTAGTTTTCTTGGTGTTTCTGTGGAGGTGTTAACATGTAGGAGGTCTTTGATTTGTTGTCTCTGCTCAGCAAATAATTTAAGAGTAGGACACAAAGATAGGAAGCAAGCAGCAGATGTATTGCAAGAGCAAAAGTAACAAAGTAACAAACTTCTGGAAGAAAAGGGGCTCAGAGAGCTATAGGAAAGTACTGATTTGTTCTTTTCACAGGGTTTGGGTGGTCTTTCTTTTTCTATCTCCTCCCTTCTCCAAACTCTCCTTATAATTGCTCATTGGTATCCCCACCACCACGTCTATTTTAGTCTGTTACATCTTCCCCTTAAGTCCAGAAGTACAGAAATGAACCTGATTGGGGCCCTGCTCATGTCCATCAGCACTTTACTCAGTTAGGAGGTTGATCTTATTGGGGAACCATTTTTGTACTCTTACTGTGTGGACCTGCCCCAACTCCCTCCTTTGTTATCTTGCCCTGCAGTTCTAAATCTCCCTCAGAAGGATAGGCCCTGTGAATTCCCTACTCTGCCATTTTCCCTCACTGAGGTTGGTTACCAATGATATTTTGCAGTTTTTGAGTTATTTGACCCTTTGTAGCCTATAATGCTACCATTTGTTTTCTTCTTCAAAGCCTTCACTGGTGCTTCCTATGACACCACACTTTGCCAACTCTTCCTACCCCTCAGATGATGTCTCATTCATGGAATTTTTTCAACCTCTTGGAAAATAACTATCCTTTGTGTATTAGTTTTAGATTACAGACCATTTTGGATTTTGGATTTTTAGACCAGTGATGCTTGATAGATAGGTTACCCTCCCCCCAGAGTTCTCCACATCCTGAGAGAAGCAACCTTGTTTCATTCTCGGCAGGATGTTTCTTCCCCGGGCAGGTTGTTTTTTCCCCAGGCAGGATGTTTCTTCCCCGGGCAGGATGTTTCTTTTCCCCTGGCAAGAGCCAATAGGCTTAAAGGTCACCCTGTTCTAGGGGCAAAGAGCCAATGGCATTGGGGTTGCTCTAGTGTACCCCCCACCAGAAATCCCTATATAAGGCCCTGTCTGAGAGACTCAGATCAGACAGAGAGAGACACACACGGACACAACATTGGATCGTCGCTGCTGAGAGGAGGAAGACAGATACATCGGCTCGTCGCTGCAGAGAGGAGGAAGCCACTGCAACAGCTCCAGACCCATCGCCTCCAGCCAACGGCAGCTGCCCCAGCCAACAGCTCCAGACCGACCACCTTCAGCCCGACGGCCGCTCCCAGCTGACAGCTCCAGCCTCCAGCCAGACAGCAGCTGCTTTAGCCGACAGCTCCAGAGATCCCAGCCGGTGCAACCAAGCACCCACCTTCTGTCCAGAGCTTGCACACTCCCCTCTCCCTGACTCCCTTCTCCCACCAGAGCTTGCACACTCCCTTCTCCCTGACTCCCCTCTCCCACCTCTTTGACCATCGACCAGAGCACCTCTTCACCTCTTTTCGCTACCAGCCACGAAGGCTGTTGAATAAATCTTTTGGCTGCATGGCTGTCCCCGGTGTGATGCTTTGCCCTTCAATGCTCAACCAGTAAAGAATGTGGAAATATTCTAAGATCCAAGAACTCTGAAATCTGAAATACTTCTGGGACAAGTTATTTTTGTGTGTGTGTGTGTGTGTGTGTGTGTGTGTGTGTGTGTTTTCTTGTGACTATGTTTTGCAGTACTGGGGATCAAACCCAGGGCCTTGCACAGGATAGGCCTTGCATGTGTAGCTTAGCCCTGAGCTACATCCCTAGCCTTGGCCCAAGCTTTTTTTTGGATTGAGAATACTCAACCTGTACTGAATGTAGCAAAGTATCACAAATTTGGTAGCTTACACCAACACAAATTTAGCATCTAATATTCTAGAAATCAGAGGTCTGAAATAAGTCTCAGTTTTCTTCAATGAAATGTTTGTTCATATACTTTTCTGTTCATTTTGTTCTTTCTTACTAATATATGCATTATGAGTTTTGCATAGTAAGTAATCCTTTGTGTTATCTTTGTTTGTGATCTCTAGGTCTGTCTTGATTTATAACTTTGTGATATCATTGTCATATTTGTTTTATATTTTGATGTAGTCAGGTTTGTGAATCAATTTTTTCATGCTTTTTGCTCATCCTGTCTCCCAAACCTCACTATTTATTATGGGTAATTTCAACAAGTTAAATAATTAATTGGTTTTTAAAATCATGAATTAGTTCCTCATCATTTTCCATAGGTGATCTCTTTTGGGGGTGTATGAAAATGAATATATTTTTCAATCCATTGCAATTCTTATATTGCTCAGAGTATCCCTACTTTGTATGTTGGGGGCATTTCAGGTAAGGTTCTTTGTCCTTTCACCTAACCACAGTGGTTTTAATAGCTTCTTTGTTTTCTCTTTCTTTCTTTCTTCCTTTCTTTTGGGGGGGTGGGGGTTCTGGGGATTGAACTCAGGAGCACTCAACCACTGAGCCACATCCGCACCCCTATTTTTGTATTTTATTTAGAGACAGAGTCTCACTGAGTTACTTTATGCCTAGCTTTTGCTGAGACTGGATTTGAACTTGGGATCCTCCTGTGTTAGCCTCCTGAGCCGCTGGGATTACAGGTGTGCACCACCACGCCCGGCAGCTTCTTTCTAATATGAAATAATATCCCATATTCATTTTGTATGTTTCCTGCTCCTTGACCTAGAATCAGCCCTTTGTCTTAGAATTATTGATTTCTTTTAGTCAGGAATGACACCACAATCTAGCCTCTGGGGATGCTCAGTACTACAGAGGTTGTCATAATTTATGGAACTTGTAATTTGTTTCAATGGAAAAATATTTATCATGAATTCATAGTAAATATTTCTATTTTTAACTTTGTAGTGTAGAATTTTGCTTTACTTTGAATTTATGTTTTTCTTACTTTGAAAATTCAATTCCAAACAGCATTAACATGATTATATTTTTATCCTGCAAAATTTAATATACCAAAATAACACTATCAATATTGTTGTTAACAAAATAATATTTTCAAAACTATCTTAAGATCTCTTTTTACAGTTCTTTTGTCCTTAGGATATGTTCCCATTGAGACATGTAGTCTGATTCCTGTGTTTTAAACATAGCAAAGAATCATATGACATAAACTTCCCTGAATGGTATGACATCAACTTAAGACACATTAGATTTATTTCTTTCAATTGATATTTGATTTTAGGGTTTCATTTTCATTTTGATAATTTTTTTATACTATGAAAATTATTTAAAGATTTCTTAAGGCAAATCTATAAAGTATATTCAGAGGTCACTGTAGCTTCAGTCCTTTTCCCTCCAGCCTGTTCCCTTATCTTTGAGGAACCATTTTGTTTTATGATTTATCTTTAATTATTATTTTTAATATAAGCAAATCCATAGAAGTATTTTCCTTTTTTATGAAAGCTATTATATAATACTTAATTTTCTCAGATTTTCTATAATAATATAGTCTGGAGCTTACCCTTTAGTAGTACATAGAGCAATTTCTCTGTTTTCTTAAGATGCTAAGACCTCTGTGTGTGTATACCACAATACATTCAACCAGTTTATGAATCAACATTTTATTTGTTTCCAGTCTTTTGCAAATATAAAAAATAATGTAGACTTGTGCTTAGATCTTTTCATTTTTTGATCTATGTGTACTCATGGCAGGTGGATTCCTGGAAGTGAGATTTTTCTGAGTCAAATGGTAAATTCATATGTATTTTTACTAAATAGTGGTTGATTATTTTGATTCTCACCAGCAGGATGTAAAGATTTTTTTTGCCTATAGCAAAACCAAACTAATTATATATGTTATTATACTTTTGGATTTTTGTCAATCTGATAATGAAATGATTTGATGTTATTTTTATTTATATTTTTTCTTCTTATTTTAAAAGGTGATTTTGATTGCATAAACTTTAGTGTCTTTGGATTCTTTCTATGAATTTTCTGTGCAAAATTCTTACCCATAGTTCTGTAAGGTTGTTGGTTTCCTTACATCTCTATGCAGTTAGCTTTTTATATTGGATTCTGCATCCATCAATTCAAACAAATGTGGATTGAAAATATTTGGAAAGAATTGCAGCTGTACATGCTTTTCTCTTGTTATCACTCCCTATATAATATAGTATAATAAATGTTTATGTAGTATTTACATTGCGTTAAGTATCATAGGCAATCCAGGGATGGCTTTAAATATACAAAAAGTATATGCATACATTTTATGCAAATACATTGTAGATAAGGTAGTTGAACATGTGTGTATTCTGGCATCTGTGGGAGATCCTGAAACCAATCTCTCCTGGATGAGTGATGACTATATTTGTAAGAACTCTTCAATAGGAATGTGAGCCCTTTCTTTGTTAAGAAAATAGCAAATACTTATTCCCAGTTTGATCTTTTAAGTTTGATTGTGATTTTATTTTTCATTTACTTAACAATGCAGAATTGTTTTGTTGTTAACTTTTTAATTTTATGTAGACAGATTTGTCAATATTTTCTTTTAGTGCATCTGAAGTTTTAGTCATGGTTAGGAATATTAAGTTATGGGAAAATTCACACTTTGATTTTCTAGTGCTCATCACGTTTTTACATTTAACATTGACTAATCCATTGGATTCTTTTGATGTGTAAATGGGAATGGATTCTGTTTTTTTTTTCACCTATCTATTCAGTTATCTTATCATCTCTTAATGAAAATGTCTTTCCCCTGCTGTATAATACTACCTTTATCACTTGTTAAATTCTAGGTGTATTTGAGCCTAAATTTCTGGAATTTCCATTCATATTTCTATTTATGTGTTTATGTCCCATTATTTTAATGATAGGAACTTTATAATATGTTCAGTTTCTGATAGGTTGACTCTTCCCATTGTCCTTTTATTCAGGTTTTTCTCTGCTTTTCTGCCTTGTTTATTCTTCCAGTTAAGTTATGATTAGTTGAGAGATGTTCCCCAAAAGCTCATCTGGAGGTGAAATGATTGGGTTATGACAGTCTTAACCCAATCAGTGAGTTAATCCCCTGATATGGATTAACTAAATGGTAACTAAAGGCAGGTAGGGTGTGGCTGGAGAAGGTGGGTTATTTGGGGGGTGCCTTTGGGGTATGTATATTGGATCTAGTGAGTGAAGTCTCTCTCTGCTTCCTGGTGTGATGTCTTAAGCTGTTTCCAACTACTGCACTCTTCTGCCATAATGTTCAGTCTCACCTTAAGCTCCAAAGAATGGAATCAGTCCCAAATAAATTTTTACTCCTCTAATTGTTTTTGTCAGGTCTTTTGGTCAAAGCAATGAAAAAGCTGATGAAAACATGTATCAACTTGTTTTACTCCAGGATAAAAATTTCATGATATTTGTATTGAGACTGCGTTAAACCGCTAGATTAATTTATTATAAACTGACCTCTTTTTAATCAGGAGTTTTCCTGTCTAAAAACATGAAGTGGCTTTCAGGTTGTTCAAATATAATTTTTAGAAGTAATTTGATATTTCCTTTTACATATAGGTTTTGTTCATTTCTTGTTATAACTTCATGCCTGAGTACTTTTACTTTGGCTTTATATTTTGCCAAGTCAAAAAGAATATAATAAAAGCCCATTCATCTAGATTCAACAATTATAAGCATTTCCCATGTGTTTTCTATCTATATATAATATCCCAATACAACTTTCTACTTTTATAGCTTTGTTGGGCCCAAGGTCCAGTCAATCATGCTTTTCTATTCTCTCATATTGTACATTTAAAAAACATCCTAGTCAGGGTCTTGTTGAACAGATTTTGGGAATTTTACTGCACTTTAGTAGAGGTATCTGAAAAATCTTTAAATATTCCCATATGCTTGATGTACTCCAAATGTTAAGTCAGAAATCTGGGAATGACATCTCAGCAATGTGCAGAATGTTTCCAGATCCATTTTTAACTGTTCTTTTTTTTTTTTTTTTTTCACCTTACAATTGAGTGCCCCTGAGTACAATCCCCAGTACGTTAAAAAAAAAAAAAAAAAATGGTGGTTCCATTCCCAGTTTTCTGCACCAATTTGCAGTCCCACCAGCAATATATGAGTATACCTTTCCCCCACGTCCTTGCCAACATTTATTGTTGCCCATATTCTTGATGATTGCATTCTGACTGGAGTGAAATAAAATCTCACTGTAGTTTTAATTTGCATTTCTCTAATTGCTAGAGATGTTGAACACTTTTTCATTCTTTAGGTTTGGGAAATTTTCTGCTATTATATCATTGAAAAGATTGTGCATTCCTTCTCTTTGCCATCTTTCCGTTTTCTTGGTAGCCGCCGCCATGAAGGTCGAGCTGTGCAGTTTTAGCAGATACAAGATATACCCCGGACACGGGAGGCACTACGCCAGGACCAACGGAAAGGTTTTCCAATTTCTTAATGCAAAATGCGAGTCGGCATTCCTATCCAAGAGGAATCCTCAGCAGATAAACTGGACTGTCCTCTACAGAAGAAAGCACAAAAAGGGCCAGTCGGAAGAAATTCAAAAGAAGAGAACCCGACGTGCAGTCAAATTTCAGAGGGCCATCACTGGTGCATCTCTTGCGGATATCATGGCCAAGAGGAATCAGAAACCAGAAGTTAGAAAGGCTCAACAAGAGCAAGCTATCAGGGCTGCCAAGGAAGCAAAAAAGGCTAAGCAGGCATCTAAATAGACGGTAATGGCTGCTGCTAAGGCTCCCACAAAGGCAGCACCTAAACAAAAGATTGTGAAGCCTGTGAAGGTTTCTTCTCCCCGAGTTGGTGGAAAACGCTAAATTGGCAGATCAGATTTTAAGATAAAGATGTATCTATAAAAAAAAAAAAAAAAGAAAAAGATTGTGCATTCCTTTTGTTTGTATCTCTGGTCCTTAATCACTCCAATAACTCTTAAACTTGTTTTTTTCACATTATCCCATAACTCTTGGATGTTCTATTCATGGTTTCTTACCATCTTCTCTGAATGTTCAACTCTACTTGCAAGATTGTATATTTTGTCTTCATTGTCTGAGGTTCTGTCCTCCAAGTGGTCTGGTCTTTTGGTGATGCTTTCTATTGAATTTTTAATTTGGCTTACTGATTTCTTCATTTTAAGGATTTATGCTTTTTTTTTTTTTTTCATGATCTCTAACTCTTTATTGAAGTTGTCTTTCACTTCCTGTATGTTTTCTTTGATTTCACTCCTTATACTATCCTTTACTTCACATATCAATTTAACTATATACAATCTGAACTCCTTCTTGGACATTTCTTCCACTGTGTTATCAGTAGCTTCTGTTGTTGATGCATCTTTGTCTGTTTGGGGCACTTTATTCCCCAATTTATTCATGTTGTTAGTGTGTTTTCCTATCTAAAAGTATGGATCTAAGGCAGGATAAATTCTACCCTGTAGACTATCGCATCCCTAAAGGTTTCCAGTGCTTTGCCTTTACTTCAACAGCTCCCAGTGTACACAATATAAAGTCTTAAATCTAATAGCTCCCACTAAGGCATACCACTGCTTTCTTGGATTAACCCAAAATGATGAGTTCAATAACTATCTATAATACAAACAGAATATTTGTTAAATCCATTTGCAAGTTCAAATGGTAGATGAGAGAACAGAGATAGTGTAGTATGCAACATTGCCGAGGGAGGAAGAGAGAAGCTAGAGTAAAAAAATCACAGGAAGAGTGGAAGGGGAGCTGACAGAGATTGGCTGTTGGTTGGAGAAAAGTTGGAAAGAAAATCCAAGAAAATAGATAAGAGAGAGGAAGAATATGAACAAAGAGAAAAAATTAAAGACATAAGAAACAAAAATGCAAAACATCATTCATATATCATTGTCCTCCACATACTGATGCATAAAAAACATCCTGTTCCAAATATAGTAGAAATTAGTGAATCAAAAAATAAAATAAAATAAAATAAATCTTGCTGGAAAGCCGAACTGTCTCTGTCAGTGTTGAACAGTTTCTCAGCCCTATCTCTGTTGACTCTCTGGATCACCAAACCCAGATCAGCTCTTGCAAACCCAGTCTCTATCACACCAATATGGGCTTCAGATACCTCAGTCTCATCCACGCTGCAGTCTCAAGATCTTAATGCTGCTCCTCCTTGCAGAGAGACCACCAGGGATACCCTCATGCAAAGGAGCAACCCCGAGATGCAGCAGCAAGACAAGGGCCACCTGCACTCTCAGCAGGAAGATACCAGTTTCCTCCAAACCTGCAGGTATCCCCACACTGGACCTCCAGGTCCCAGATGGAGTCCCCAGACAGAGGATCTTATGGTGTTAAACCTGCTAGCACCCAGGTCCCAGGCCCTGGCTGGTGTCCCAGATGGGGTGCAGCCAAGTGCAACCACACCTGGAGTCCCACCCAAAGCAGTCTTCTAGGCCATGGTGGTAGAGGTAGTGGCTGTGGTTGTTGGCAGCAGGCAGCAGGTCTGCAATAGTGGCGGTTGTAGCAGCAGCTGCAACTGCAGATGTGGGGGCAATGTCACCAGGCAATCTCTGGGGGTCAGCAGCAGTATTGGCTTCAGTTGCATCTGGGGCAGCGGTTTCTTCTGTGGCAGCAGAAGCACCCAGAAAGAAGACCTCCAAGTGATCTCAATCTGGCAGCAGTGGAATTAGAGGCAGCAGCAATGGTGGTAGCGGCACAGGTGGCACTTGATTGACAGGAGAATTCCAGTTCAGTGGCAGCACCCTCGGAGGTAGCACTGCAATTCGTGTCTGAGGTAACAAAGGCCATGCCCAGAGAAGAGACTTCTGGGCATGGCAGTGGCTTCTTATATATAACAATTTTAAAGAAGGAAAGTTTATTTGAGGGCTCACAGTTTCAGATGTCTTAGTCCATAAAGGGTCAGCTCCATTTCTCAGGGCTTGAGGTGAGACTGAATATCATGGCAGAAGAGTGTGGCAGGTGGAAGCAGCTTACATCATGATCAGGAAGCAGTGAGAGAATCCACTCTCCAGATACAAAATATATACCCCATAACCATGCCTCCAATGAACACTTCCTCTAGATACACCCCACCTGTCTCCAGTTACCACCCAGTTAATCCCATCAGGGATTGATTATCTGATAGGCTATAACCCAATCATTTCTCCTCCAAACCTTCTTGCATTGACTCACATGTGAGCTTTTGTGGGACACCACATCTAAACCATAACACAGTCTCCCTCCCCCTCTACATATATATAAGATATATAGAGAGATATAGATATATAACATATATTTTATATTATATAATAGATGTTTTATATTATATATAATAGATCAGGTGTCCATTATTTGTGGTTCTGTTGCTAGACTATAAATTTTGTTTCATTGGACTCTGAGTTTATTCTTTCACCAATACCACACTGTCTTAAATTACTCTAACTTCATAATAAATCTTCATATCCTTTCACGTATTACTTCTCTACTACTTAATAATAAGCTTCCACACATTGTACAACTTAAAACAGCACCAATTATTATCTCACAGTTTCTATAGTTCAGGATTCTAGAAATATTAACTGGGTTCTCTGCTTGGGCATGAGGTTGTAACCAAGGTATTGTCTAAGATACCTAATCTTACTGGAAGGCATAGAGTCCCTTCTGTGTGCATATGATAGAATTTAGTTCATGCAGCTACAGAATTTATTCATAGTGTCTTGCTTCTTTGAGGCCAGTAGGGGCTTTTCTCTGATACTTCACCTTCTTTTTAAGGATTCACCTGAATAGGTCAGGCCAACTCAATGCAATTATGTCTGCAAAATTTATTTGCTATATAACATAATTATTGGAGTCACAAATCTCTCACACTCAATGAAAGGAGATTATATAATGGAGATTTGAGCAATTGAGGGTTGCTATGGGATGAAAGTGTCCCCTAAAAGTTTATGTTTTGAAAATTCCCCAAATTCACATGTTAATAGTGTTTGATGCTTGTTAATCTGGAGAATTTTGGAGGTAATTAGATGAAGTCATGAGGTGGGACCTCCATGATTTGATTAGTGACTTTATAAAAAGAGGGATCCCACCTAGCAGTTTTGCTATGGGTTACCATGTGATGTCCTCTGTCATGTCAAGATGCAGCAAGGGCACCTAGGTTGATTCCATAGTTTAGCTATTATGAATTGAGCTTCTATAAACATTAATGTGGCTGTAGTATGCTGATTTTAAGTCTTTGGGTATAAACCTAGGAGTGGGATAGCTGGGCCAAATGGTGGTCCATTTGAAGCTTTCTGAGGAATCTCCATACTGCTTTCCAGAGTGGTTGCACCAATTTGCAGTCCTACCAGCAATGTGTAAGTATACCTTTTCCTCCACATCATAGCCAACATTTATTGGTGCTTGAATTCTTGATAATTGCCATTCTGACTAGAGTGGGAAGGAATTTCAGTGTACCATTGCTAGTTTTTTTTTTTTTTTGTTTGTTTGTTTGTTTTTTGTTTTGAGGAATCTCCATTCTGCTTTCCAGAGTGGTTGTACCAATTTACAGTCCTACCAATAATGTATGAATGTAACCTTTTCTCTATTTCCTTGCCAACATTTATTGTTACTTGTATTCTTGATAGTTGCCATTCTGACTGGAGTCAGATGAAATCTCAATGTAGTTTTAATTTTCATTTCTCTAATTGTTAGAGATGTTGAATATTTTTTCATATATTTGTTGACCATTCATATTTCTTCTTCTGAGAATTGCCTGTTTAATTTTGTTGCCCATTTATTGATTAGGTTATTATTATTATTTTTTGGTATTTGTTGAGTTCTTTGTATACCTTAAATTTAAAAAAAAATTTTTTTAGATGTTGGGCTGGGATTGTGGCTCAGTGGTAGAGCGCTCGCCTAGAACATGCGCGGCCCAGGTTCGATCCTCAGCACCATGTACAAATAAACGAACTGTGTACAACTAAAGCAAATAAATAAATATTTAAAAAATTTTTTTAGATGTTGATGGACCTTTATTTTATTTATTTATTTATATGTGGTGCTGAGAATCAAACCCAGTGCCTCACACATGCTAGGCAAGCACTGTACCACTGAGCCACAACCCCAGCGCCTACCATGAATATTAATGCCTTCTCTGACAAGCAGGTGGCAAAGATTTTCTCCCATTCTGTAGGTTCACTCTATACTTTTAATTGTTTTCTTTGCTATGAAGAAGACTTTTTAATTTGATGCCATTCCATTTCTTGATTTTTGATGTTTTTTCTTGTGCTTTTGGAGTTTGTTGAGGAAGTCAGTTCCTGAGCCCACATGTTGTAATGTTGGGCCTACATTTTCTTCTAGCAGATGCAGGACTTCTGGTCTACTTCCTAGTTCTTTGATCCACTTTGAGTTGTTTTGTGCAGGGTGTGAAGGGTTAAATTTCATTTTACTAGTCATGGATTTCCAGTTTTCCATGCACTATTTATTGAAGAGGCTATCTCCAACCTATGTTTTTGGCACCTTTGTCAAGTATAAGATAATTGTATTTATGTGGGTTTGTCTCTGTCTTCTATATCATTGGTCTATGTGTTGGTTTTGATGTGAATACCATGTTGTTTTTTGTTGTTATAGCTCAAAGTGTAATTTGAGTCTGGTATTGTGATGCCTCCTGCTTCTCCTTTCTCATTAAGGCTTGCTTTGGCTATTCTGGGTCTCTTGTTTTTCCAAATGAATTTTGTGACTGGATTTTCTATTTCTATGAAGAACATCATTGGAATTTTGAGGAGCATTGCATTGAATCTATGTAGCACTTTTGTAGTATGACCATTTTGACAATATAAATTCTGCTTATCCAAGAACATGGTAGGTCTTTCCATCTTCTAAGTCTTTCAATTTCTTTCTTTAGTGTTCTATATAACACCATGGAGGCCCTTCACCTCTTACATCAGATTGATTCCCAAATATTTTATTCTATTTTATGAGGCTATTGTGAAAGGATAGTATTCCTAATTTCTTTTTCAACAGATTCACCATTGGAGTAGAGGGATGT
Organism: Tamias sibiricus; assembly: GCA_025594165.1. Lineage (NCBI taxonomy): Eukaryota > Metazoa > Chordata > Mammalia > Rodentia > Sciuridae > Tamias > Tamias sibiricus. The sequence continues at coordinate 89,542,109 of CM046663.1, read as the reverse complement.
GATTGATTTGTGGGTGTTGCCTTTGTATTCTGCTACTTTGCTGAATTAATTTGTGAGTTCTAGAAGTATTCTTGTGGAGTTTTGGGGGTCTTCTAAATATAGGATTATGTCATCAGCAAGCAGAATAGTTGGAGCTTTTCTTTTTCTATTTATATCCATTTAATTTCCCTTTCATGCCTAATTACTCTGGTTATAGATTTAAAGGACTATGTTAATAGGAGTGGTGAAAGTGGGCATTCCTGTCTTGTTCCTTATTTTTAAAGGAAATGCTTTCAGTTTTTCTATATTCAGAATGATGTTGGCCTTGGGTTTGTAATATATGGATTTTTACAATGTTGAGGTATGCTCCTTCTATCCAAGTTTTTCTAGTGTTTTAAACATGAACAGATGTTGTCCTTTGTTAAAGAGTTTTTCTCTATCTATTGAGATAATCACGTGATTCCTGTACTTAACTCTATGTGGCGAATTACATTATTGATTTCCATATGTTGAAGCAACCTTGCATAACTGGGATGTAACCCACTAAATCATGGTGTGCTATCTTTTTAATGTGGTTTTGCATGTGGTTTGTCAGTATTTTATTAAGAATTTTTCTATCTATGTTCATCAAGGATATTAGTCTGAAGATATTTTTCTTGGTTTGTCTTTGGTTTTGGTACCAGGTGACACTGGCTTCAAAGAATGAGTTTGGAAGTGTTCCCTCCTTTTCTGTTTCATGGAATAATTTGAGGATTGTATTAGTTCTTCTTTGAAGGTCTTATAGAACTCAGCTTTGAATCCACCAGGTCCTAGGCCTTTCTTTGTTGGATGCTTTTAATGGCTGCTTCAGTTTCATTATTTAAAATTGATCTGTTTAAATTTTCTATATCCTCCTGTTTCAATTTGGGTAGGTCATATGTCTCTAGGAATTTGTTGATGTATTGGAGTATAAATTTTCAAAATAGTGTTTCTGATATTCCTGTAGATTTAAGTGATGTCTTTGGCAATATTTCCTTTTTCATCTTGGATTTTAATAATTTGAGTTTTTCTCTTTCTTTTGGTTAACTTGTCTTAGGGTTTAACAGTTTAGTTCATTCTTTCAAAAACCAACCTTTTGTTTTGTTGATCTTTTGAATGTTTTTTTTTAAATGTCAATTTCATTGATTTTGGCTTTGATTTTAATTATTTACTATCTTCTGATTTTAGTGTTATTTTGTTTTTCTTCTTCTAAAGATTTGAGATGTAATATTAGATTATTTATTTGGTATCTTTCTATTTTTCAGTGTATGAACTCAATGCTTTGAACTTTCATCTTATAATTGCCTTCATAGTGTTCCATTGATTTTGATGTGTTTTATCACTATTTTTATTTACCTATAAATATTTTTTTATTTCTTATGCTACCATTTATCATCCTGAAATGTATTATTTACTCTCCAGGTGTTAGAGTAATTTCTATTTTTTATCTTATGGTTGATACCTAATTTCATTCCATTATGACCTGGCAGAAGGCAAGGTATTATGTCTGCCTTTTAAAAATATGGTCTATTCTAGAAAATGTCCCACATGCTGCTGAGAAGAAAATGAGCACTGGGGTAAGGGCATTATTGACACTTATGAATTCAGTCATGTCTGATGCAATGATGACTCTCAGAATAGAATCTTATGGAGACCAGTTGATACAAAGTTCTTATCACAGATCATTTTCACAGTTGGTGCAGTGGATCCACAGATTTGCCCTGTAGTTGCTTCTGCAATTATTGTGTGTGTGCTTGGAATGAGTAGACACAGCTAGAAGAACCCTCATATTGGTGCTCTATCCTGAAATTTAAATGGTAAGAAATGTCAAGAAATGTCAAGTAGAAGCCTCTAGAACTTTTTCTTAGCCAAGATAGTACTTCATTCTAGATAGTAATTTAGAGTTTTATAGAACTATTAAAACTTAAAAGTATTAGGTCTGGTTATCCACAGTATTTCCAAATTCATTTTACTTGTTTTGATCCTTCAAAAACCAGATGGCTTGTGGCAGATGATTGTGGACTACTATAAACTTAACAAAAATTATGAAATTTTAGAAGTTCTGCTGGATGTGGTATTTTTATTTATTTATTCATTCATTCATTCTGATTTGTTATATATAACAGCAGAATGCATTTCAATTCATATTACACATATAGAGCACAAATTTTCATGTCTCTGGTTGCACACAAAGTAGAGTCACACCATTTGTGTCTTCACACATGTACTCAGGGTAATGATGTCCATCTTATTGCACCGTCTTTCCTACATGCATGTGCCCTCCCTTCCCCTCCCTCCCCTTTGCCCTATCTAAAGTTCCTCCATACCTCCCATGCTCCCCCCTCCTATCCCCATTATGGATCAGCATCTTCATATCAGAGAAAACATCAGCATTTGGTTTTTTGGGATTGGCTTACTTCACTTAGCATAATAGTCTCCAACTCCATCCATTTACCTGCAAATGCCATGATTTTATTCTCTTTTAATGCTGAGTAATATTCCATTGTGTATATATACCATATGTTCTTTATCCATTCATCTACTGAAGAGCATCTAGGATGGTTCCACAATTTTGCTATTGTAAATTATACTGCTATAAACATTGATGTAGCTGCAACCCCTGTAGTATGGTGTTTTTAAGTCCTTTGAATATAAACAGAGGAGTGGGATAGCTGGGTCAAATGGTGGTTTCATTACAAGTTTTTCAAGGAATCTCCATACTGCTTTCCATATTGTCTGCACCAATTTGCAGTCCCACTAGCAATGTATGAGTGTACCTTTTCCTCCACCAGATGTGCTATTTTTTATTATGGTAAACAGGCCTCTAGTTTATTCTTTGGAAAATGTTCTTTTAAACCCTATTAGTAAAATGGAGCAAAAGCATTTTGATTTTACATGGGGTGAATAGCGGAATACCTTAATGTCTTGCTTCAAATGTTAATTTCATGTTTTCTCTCAGTCATAGTATAATCTCCTGGGACCTTGATCAGCTTCACATTCTGTAATATTTCAAACTAATACATCATATTGAAGGCATCATGTTAATCAGGCCATGTGAGGAAGAAATAGGAAGTACCTTCGATGCCTTTGTTTCATACATATGTCAGAAGATGAGCAAACTTAGAGGTATAGAACTCTGTCACATTGTTGATTTCTATTATACCTTGCTTTCCCCAAAAGTCTGGGAAGAGCAGCACATAACTTTTTTTTTAAATATTTATTTATTTACTTTAGTTGTACACAATGTAATGCATTTATGTTCACGTGGTGCTGAGGATCGAACCCGGGCCACACTCGTGCGAGGCGAGCGCTCTGCCGCTGAGCCACAACCCCAGCCCAGCACATAACTTTAATGATAAGTTACTGCACTTTGCACCCCCTAATGCTACAAACTATAAGCACTTAGTAAACCTTCTTGGAATTAAGAAGCAAAATATTGCATTGTGGGAAAATTGTTCTGACTTATACATTGCTCACAGTTTTGAACAGAGTCCAGAAGAAGAATGGGGTTACGGTAGGTATACAGTCTTCTGTTCATACTCTCCTGACACTCAGGCTATGTAGTCTGCTGGATTCAACAGAATTAAAAGTTTTCTGTGGTACATAAGTACATCTTATTCAGCACAAACTGGATCTCAAATTCCTATGTCTTTGAAGAAAAGTCATAACTTCTAAGGAATCAGAAAACTACTTGATGTTTAATAATTAAATCTTGGAGTGCTATAGGCCCTAACAGTTACTCAGAATCTTATTATGATACATCAAGTAATTGTTTGAATAGAGCTGCCCATTTAGAAGCTGTGTGCTATCACATTCACTGTCCTCCACAGTATGAAATAATTCTATGCTGAGGATCAGACCTCAGTCCTGAAAATCTATATTCAAAGTGGTAAATTCTATTGTTGATGCTTTCTGTTGAATTTTTAATTTTGTTTATTGATTCCTTCATTTTGAAGATTTGTTTGGCTCCTTTTAAGAATCTCTTTTCATTGAAGGGATTTTTCGTTTCCTGTATTTTTTCTGTTTTCTCTCCTTACATTGTCTTTTAGCTCCTAGAACATTTTAACTATGAACTTTCTCTATTCCTTCTCTGACATTTCCTGTACTCTGGTGTTAAGAATGTCTGTTGTTGAAGCATTATGGGTTGTTTGGGATGGTTTGTTCCCTTGGGTTTTTTTCATATTTCATTTATTGTTTTATGTTTCATTTTATGTTTTTATGTCAACCCATCTGTCAGGATGATTCTGACTTTCTGACTTACTTTAAGTAAAGGAATACGCTATTAGCTTCTTTTTAAGAGCCTTCAGTATGATGTCTTTCACAAACACATTCACACCTTCATGTTCCCTACCACTGTGATTTTTCCTTCAATTTATACCTTTAGCATTTTGGAGGATTCCCTAAAACCAGGCCTAGTCATAAACGGATTGAGTCAACTTCTTGATATATATAGCTTCACTTAGGAGTGACCTTAAAAAACATACTGCTCACTTTGGGAGGCTGATCGCGAGTTCAAAGCCAGCCTCAGCAAAGGCACTTAGCAACTCAGTGAGACCCTGTCTCTAAATAAAAATACAAAAAAAAAAAGGGCTGGGGATGTTGGTCGAGTGCCCCTGAGTTCAATGTACCACAACAAAAAAAAAAAAAAAAAAAAAAAAAAAAAAAAAAAAAAAAAAAAAACATACTGCTGAAAAATCTTTTCAGTGAGCAATGTTTCTTTATTTCTACTTGGTTTTTAGCCTTGTGGAAATAACCTGAAGTATTCATAGACTTCCATTCCTTTATATTCCTATCCTTATAACCTATATTCATGGACTAGAAGGCAAACTATTGCCTTGTTAGAAACCTGAAAGAACAAGACTGAAATATAAGAGAGAAGGGGTTTAGGGAAGGGGTATATTGAAGGACTCACAAATATGCCCATAACGTGTGTGGAAATATGTCTCATACTGATGCATTCAAGAAAATTATCCACAAACAAGACACTCAATAACCAGACAGACAAGACAACATGTTGAATGGACATCAGCCTGGCTCCATCCTTGACCACTCTAGTACTTCTGAAATGGGTACATGAATGGAGTTAATGGTGGAAATAAAGATGTAGGCTCTATGTAGGCACGGAAGTATTACATAGTTAGTATGATACCATTCCCCAGCCTCTTAAGAATGAAGTTCTGGGTCTTCATACCAAGCAAGCAACATAGACCAGTTGATATGCTGGTAAAGGGTGAGCAGAATCCAGAAAGTGTTGTTTGTATAAAAGGGAGAAAATACACAATATAATTGTATCTGTGAGAACTGTAGCTTATTATGCTAACCCTGATTTCTATGAGTGATATAGTTGGCCATCACTAAGAAGAGGTAATGACAGAGAGGACTTATTTTGGGGCCTGAGCAAATTTTAGATGTGCAAGCTTAGACTGCAGAATATATACTTGTTGCCTCATGTCACAGCCTCTCAGCTTACCTCCGTCTCAAGCTTTTTCCATGCATGTTGATATGGAGTCTTGCTCAGTTGTGGAGGCTACTGTGAGCCTATGCATCAGTCCCACAGATGTCTTTAAGGGGACCCTCCAAGTAGCTGGGATTACAAACATGTACCACTATTCCCAGAGGCTAGCTTGTTTTAATGAAATATTTTTATGCTTAATATGTTAGCCCTATTCTCACCAACACAAGCAGTAATGATTTCTTAACTTTTTAAACATTTTTTCAATTGACAAAATTTGTATATATTTTTATAACATGTTTCAAGTGTGCAATATGCCTTGTCGAATGGCTAAATTAGGTAATTAAAATGTAGTGCCTCACATAGAAATCATTTTGTGGTAACTACTTAAAATCTACTTTCATTACTTTTCAAAAATACAATATATTGTTATTAACTATAATTATCATGTTGTGTAATAGATCTCTTGAACTTCCTTCCATCTAACTGAACTGTTGTATACTTTGACCAACATCTCTGTAATCTTACCCTATAACTCTAGCTGTAGTCACCACCATTCTTCTCTCTACTTCTGTGAGTTCAACCTTTTTAGATTCCATACGTAAATGAGATCCTATGATTTTTATTTTGCTTAACATAATGTGCTCCAGAATGTACCATTTTTATCTTATAACAAATTGGTGCTTGTGGTTAGTCAGCTTTCCATTACTGAAACACAATACCTGAGGTAATCAACTTAAAAATAGGAAAAGTTTATTTCACCTCACTATTTTTGAGGTTGGTTGGCCCCATTGCTTTTGGGTCTGTGGCAAGGCAGATATCTATGGCAAGAAGTACACAGTGGAGCAGGGTGCTCACCCTCATGTCAGAGAAAGAGGGAGAGAGGGAGATAGAGAGGGTGGGAATAGAGACTGGAGTCCCACAGATGTCCTTAAGGGGACCCTCTCAAAGGCTCCACCGCCTCCTAATATTGCCACAGACTAGGGACGAAGGCATTAACACTTATCCAAACTGTAGCATGGTTCTATCTACAAGACTTACTATAGGGCTGGATGTATGTAACAATACCCAGTGCATGAGGGCAGCTTCATTTGCACAGTTGTTTTTTCTCCTGGTCAGATACTGTAAGAGTGAGGGCTAGTAGCATTCTAAGAGCTGTTTTCAAAATGGAGACAAACTCTTTATTGAAGAACAAGTTTTTTAGCCACAGAAGCCTAGGAATATACACTGTGACTTTCCTGTTGTGCTTTACCCATTATCTAGCAAAATCTACTGGGTCTGTCATCTTATAGGGCCTGAGTAGTGGGCCAGCTTATATCATAGCCTTATCCATTTTGAAAGAATCCTGTCTTGCCTTATTGCAATACAGTTTGTTGATTCTCTCATGCCTGGGCCAGTATCTATACCTTATACTTTATGCAAGGTATACAGATGTTTTGATTACATGTCCATTTCTTCACTGAAACGCTGGGCAGTCACTTTTTTTTTAATGAGCAATAATTGTACCTAAGACTAACTTCATTGGCTATGATACTGCCACTGCACAAAGCTCGGCAGTCACTTTTGAGAATACCAACCCTGTAACCCATAATTCCATTCCTCTGTGTAACCACTGGAGCTTTGGCTTTACACCTGGGGGATAACATTTGCTTGTAGATTGTGACATTTACTCAGTGGATTTGGGGAAAATGTTTTCACATACAAGGCTGGAATGGAATATAAAATAAGAGTACATTATCCCAAATTCTTCCCCTGAACAAATATATTTTTCCCTCCTCTAGGGATTCTCTTCCTATCCTTTTAGTCTTTTCTAGCCATTTTATAAGGCATTGAACTTACAGACAAAGCTAGGCAAATTTACAAATTTATTTTATGCAATACAGAGCTAGGAATTTGACCCTACTCAAAATATGTATGCATATTCTTGAGTTCACTCAGAAGAGAGGCTATAAGTTTAATGTGTGATTCTAGGACTCATGAAAAATTGAGGAATGGTCACATAGTAAAAACCTACTTTATTTTTAAAAAAGAAAATATAAGACATTTTACCTCTCTGAGAAAAAATAATAGGGAATATAAACCATTATTCAATAAACATTAAATAAGGAGAAATACATCCTATAAGCATATACTGTAGGAAGGCAATGGGAATGAGAATAAAGAAAAAAGGAAGAACAAAGGAAAGGAAAAGAAAGAGGCAAGGGGAGAAAAAGCAAGAGTAAAATTTGAGCCAGATACAGACAATATAAATGTGTAAATGTATACCAGACATTTACAGTGGGCAGCATTACTGTCTATTGTACTTTTAAGGCAATTGGTTCATTTTCTAACTCTGGGCCTAAATCAGGACATTTAGATTGGAGCTCATGCTCTGTGGCCTAATAAAATTTAGTGAACGATTGGGCCCAGCCCATGGTCTAGGAGTCCTTACCTGCAGGGTAATCTGATAGAAATTGACAGTGGTCTCTTAAATTGGGAAGAGTTGAGGGTTCTTTGGGTCCCTCTTTAAAGGAGCATTTCTAAATGGCAGATGAGATTAAATTTTCTTTCTATATCACCACATTGCCTTTTTTCTTTCTTTCTTTTTTTTTTTTTTTTTTTTTTTTTTTGGTACCGGGGATTGAACTCAGGGGCACTCGACCACTGGGCCACATCCCCAGCCCTTTTTTGTATTTTATTAGACACAGGGTCTCACTGAGTTACTAAGTGCCTCGCCATTGCTGAGGCTGGCTTTGAACTCGCGATCCTCCTGCCTCAGCCTCCCAAAGTGCTGGGATTACAGGCACGCGCCACCGCGCCCAGCCCACATTGCCTTATTTGTTATAATAAGCAAGAACTTCTTTTAAATGGACTTTAAAAAGTAGGATCAAAGCATCTTGCATATACTCATACATAAAGAGGCAATTGATTAGAGGGGGGGAATCTTTGAAACCATTTATTTTGTGTAATACCTTTTAAAGTCTTTTCCAATTAAAAAAAATCTCCAGTTTTATTTTTAAGTTATTTATTTGTAGTAGTATTTAATATATTTTTATTTAATATAATTGCCATTAACTTGCCGTATTGATATTTGTCCATCTTTTTTCCCAGCCTTCTTCTGTATTTGTCCAGTATGTTCTATTATTCAACTTCATCTTCTCTAGTGGGTTTTATTTGTATGTTCTTATATTTTAAGTGTTACTCATATAGAGATTATAATAGTGTTCTTTAATTTATCACAGTCAACCTTAAGTTATTATATTCATCCATGAGCAATGTAACAGTATGGTTCCACTTACTCCTCTCTCCTTTGTGCCATTTTATATATTTTACTTCTAATATATCATAAGCCCAAGGATAAATGTTTATATGTGCTTTTAAAAAAAGAGTACATTATAAGACATAGGACATTTTTCCAGGAAAACTTTATCCATAATGCACTAATTAAAAAAATATAAATAAATAGAAGATCAGTAGAGTAGAGGAAAGGAAATAGGAAGGAGGAAGAGGGGGAGGGAAAGTGAAAGTACTGGAGACTTAATTAGAGCAAATTATGTTCCATGTTTGTATAATTATGTCAGAACGAACCCCAATATTATATATATCTATAATGAATGAATAAAAAACAGAATTGAACAGAATTAATTAGAAAATGTAAAACACATCATGGGTAGAAAAGTATTGTTTAACAAAACACTGTTTCAGTTTGATATATATACATTGTTCAACTATGAATATATATGTAAATATATAAACACATGTGGTTACATAAATATTATCTACATATAAACCACATATTCACATATCATATATTTTAACGCATACCCACAAAATTTGCCTTCCTATTCTTTTTTAGCTATTTACTGAAATGTAATTTTTTTAGTGAGACTTTCTTTTGCCACCCTTTAAAATAGAATCCCTTCTGTGTTTACATCTTTCTCTTTAAAAAAAAAAAAAAAAGAAAAGAAAAAAGCCCTGGATAACTTACGTATTATATGTTTTTATTTTTTTTTTAAATATTGATTAGATTCTGAACCTCTCCCTTCCCCACCTCCACTAGCATCATTAAGGTAAAGTTTTTTTTTTTTTTTTTTTAACTCATTATGATTTTCTTAGTGCCTAAAATAGTTCCCTGATGGCACTCAATACAATTTGCAAATCACTTTAAGTTGGTGTAGGTGTGTTGAGTCTTAATGTAATAAGTTATTTCTTAAACTATGTTAAGAGTGTGTAAATGTTTAAAATGCTCTGTAAAGGAGTTCTTAATAGCAGAAGACATGGGCAAAAATTATACTTCACTAAAATAGGGAAATTATGTTACTATATTTCACTACTTACAAAAAATTGGAAAAATTTAAATGTTCAGTAACTGAAAAGACTATTTTAGTTGTATAAAGTACAATACTGTACAACACTTAAAACAGTTAAAACTTGAGCTACACCGATCAGTATGGATAAATTTCCAAACTAGAATTGAATAAAAAAGCAAGTTTCGAAAGAGCATACAAGTTACCATTGATGTAAAAAATTGCTAAGCAAAACATATATTTACAGATGTATGAATATAAAGTGAAAGTATAAATAGAGAGGACCAATAAACATCAAGTTTAGAACATCTGTTGAGAGTGAAAAGGGCTGTAGGTTGGGGAATAATTTTGCAAAGGTACACATGGGCTTTAGTTTTGTGATCTTATTTGTAAACAAGACGGATGATCATGTTATTCTGTATTTTTCTGTTCATATGAAATACTATATATTTTTTTTTTAAATATGAGGCTTTCTATACCCTGTAAGAATCAGCTGTAGCTTAGCACCTTACACCTCCCTGACCCAGTGCTTCCTGGGAATTGAAGTGGTGGCAATGAGGGCACCCATCCTGGGGGTTTGGGGAATGGCAGTTCTCTAGCTCTAGGGTTGTGCATAAACATTTTGCTTCAAGGAGAGGCAGGGACAACCTTGAGATAACAACATCACCCTCCCTCAGAGATTGGGAGCAGCAGTCCCAATCTCTGTTTGGGGGAGGTTTGGCCAATCTTAAACTCCTCAAGGAAAACACTAGGATGAAATATGCAGCCAGTTTCTGAAAAGCTGATGCTAGTCTTTTAGCAAAAAAAGTGATATAGGATAAAAACACTAAATCTTATTTTTATATATTTTAGGTAAACTGAGTTGTTGGTAGCTAACAGAGTTCAGTCTGGGAGGTCTGTCTTTAGGCAGGCTATCCAGAACATCCAAAAATGTTAGTTTTTGATGGAAACAAAATAAACACTTTCAATCAAATATTAGTTTTTTCTCTGTTTAATCCAAACAGAATTTACATAAACTTTTTCAAACACCTTATGCTTTGAAGTAACTGTCTAAATTCCCTGTAAGAGTACCCTAAGCCATGTCTGAACTTTATAGATAAAGCAAGATCTGGCCACCTGTTCAATCCCTTGAATACAATCTTTATTTACAAAAATGGACAATTTCCCTATTAACTTGGGTTTTTATTCTTTGCTCTGTAGGTTTTAAGTTTTGATATAGGTTGGGATAATACCATGCAATATTAGGTATAAGACAATCTAATTTAACCAACATTGCTTGTCTTTCATTGGGGCAGATGAATATATTTGGATAAGTCCTTTTTATAAATCAGATTAAATAACTGTCATATATAGTGGCAAACTCCCTGAGGGCCACATATACTGCATAACTATTGTGAAAGGTAGTAACCATTTAGTCTCTCAAACAAAAAAGGTTTATTTATTGTTTCCTGTTTCAATTCAAAACACTCAGCACATCATGGCAGGAGCACATGGTGGAGCAAAATCTCTCCCTTCCTGGCCAGGAAGCAAAAGAAGAAGAAAGGGCCAGGATCTCACAATCCCTTCCAGGGGGCACACCCCCAGTGATATCTCACTAGGCCCCACTTCTTAAAGCTTCCACAGCCTCCCAGTCCCCTCACCCTGGGGACCATGTGATTTTGTGGGGACAGTCATCATCTGAACTATAATGGCCCCCCCAAGACCCTACTTTCTCTAGCCTTGTTCTTCAGCCCTATTAAAAAAGAAGCCCTTTCTGCCTAACTTTCTGAGCACTTATGGAGCTTATGTTCAGAGGATTCCAACGGAAAAACTCTCCCTCTCCCTTTGAAATGTCTTTTGTAAATAAATTCCCTCCTCACCTAAAAAACAAACAAACAAAAAGCACTCAAAAGCTCATGACTTAAAACAACGATTCTTTATTTTTCTGTGTAGATTGGTTATTATTCTGTTTCACCTGGTTTTGGCTGGTCTTTCATTTGACCAGTTTCATTCAGCCAGTGGTGGGGCTGGGTGTGATGATGGTGGGGCTGCTGAGAAAACTTCACTGACATCCTTGATACCACAGAGTTTACCGTGGGTAGCTCAAGTTTCTTCAGAGCATGGCCTCAGACTTGCTCAACTTTTTACATGACTGAGAACAGAAGTTGCCACACTTCATAAAGGGTAGGCCTGGCACTTCTGCCACATTCTCTGAAGCCAAAGCAAGTCACAGATCTATGGGCTGTATACTTGTACATCACAGTAAAACAAAGCATGAAATGACATGGGATTTAGGGAACGAGGGTACCCAGGGATAGGCAGAGCTTTCAGAAGCAGTCGTGTGGAGGGACTGATTGACTTTCAGTCATAAAAATACATTCACTAGACTGAGGCTTGACTTACTTGCTCACTTTTCAAAAGCATGGTCTGAGGCAGGAGCATTGCAAGCTCAAGGTTAGCCTTAGCAACTTAATGAGGCCCTAATCAACATAGACTCTGTCTTAAAATAAAAAATACAAAAGTATGGGGATACAGTTTTAGTGGTAAAGTACCCCTGGGTTCAATCCTCAGTACAAAAAAAAAGCATGGTCTGAATGAAAGTTTTTGTTGATTGGTTTTGAGAAAAGCGGAGCTGTTGCAAATTGGTGGACCTTCATGAACACATGTACTAGTGAGAGATTGTATTGGATTAACTGCTATCATCAGTTGTCTCTTTATCAATTTTGGTGGTTAATAATTTGTGGTTTGAGACCATGGTCAAGAAACAGTCTCAGGATTGAATTTGTAGAATAGAAATATAATATTTTCATCAGCTATGGTATTATTTTTTAAGTATTCTCTTCAGTACAGACTTTATTCTTAATAACAGATTTGTCATAGTTATTTGGAGTGTCCCCAGAAAGTGCTAATTAACTTTTATTTTTTGATGGAGAAGCTCGATGGATTTAGAAAATGTCTTTTTTTTTCACAATAGGTTGAAATAAAGAACAACTCTAAATGCATGCCCATGCCTAAACTTCTCGTAGATGGTTTGAGTAGAATGAGATATTGATAATAGTTTACCATAGTGTGCAAAAGTTATAGCATGTAAATACAAAGTATACCCTTCTAAAATGTAAGCAATCACTAAATATCATATTAAGTGTTCATTAGACAAATTAGAATGACATATGCTTAAGAAGTTCAACATCAATGAAAGTCATCTATATTAGGAAGGGGAAGTAAGATGCTGGTGGCATTTAGATTAGAGCAGCAACTGGCAGTTACAGATGCTGCTTGACTTATATTGGTGTTATATCCCAATAAGCCCATATTAAGTTGAAAATATCAAGTAAAAAATGAATTTAACATACCTACTGAACACCATAGCTTACCAACACATATTTGTTTATCCTCTGACTGTGTGGCTGACTGGTTGCTGTGGCTTGCTGCTGCTGCTCAGTGATACAAGGGAGTATTATACCACATATTAATTGCCTGAGAGAGGATCAAAATTCAAAACTTGAAGTATGATTTCTACTCAATGTGTATTGCATTCATACCATCATAAAGTAAAAAAAAAATTCTAATCTGAACTGTCTTAAATTAAGAACCATTTATCTATGAAGTACAGGCAATAATTTTATAGGTTAGTAGTAACACAGCTGGTGGAGTCAAGTATTACAAATTTCTGTCATTAGGTGATGTTATGTATAACATAGAGATGGTAACCTGTGATGGGATATTGAGCAAATTGTAAAACAACATAGGGAAAACTGCTCATTGACTTGGAAGAAAATAAATAAATACTGTAGGAAAGGATCAATTAACAATACAATGCAATTTAGGCAAAGTTTATTTCATACATTTGTTTGTTACACTCCATCAGGAAATTTCTTTTGATTTTATGTTAATACAGCAAGTAAAAAACACACTTCTTTGAAAAAAATACTTCTAAGCTTAGGCTTTAAACATATAAATATAATGCATAAAATAAATATACTGCACAAAAACATCCACCCACAAATTGCTGTATACATCATTTCTGAATCACGTTCCATGTATAAAAGTATACCTCTACATTGGCTGCAATGTTTTCAGCTCTATGTAACAGAAAACTTATTTTGTAAAGTGCCAAGTAGTAAATGTTATAGGCTCTGTGGGCCATATGGTCTGTCACAACTACTCAATTCTACTGGTGAAGGCAACCAGAGGCAAGGAAAAAAATAAAGAAATGTTTTTTATTTGTATTAGTGTTCTCAAAGTGCTCTATGGACACTGAAATTTGAATATCATATAATTTGCATGTGTCCCAAAATATTCTGTAAGTTTTTTCAACCATTTAGTAATAAAAAACTTTTCTCAGCTTGTAGTGGACCAGATCTGGCAGATGGGCTATGATTTGCCAACCACTGGCCTAGCCCAATCAGGATCACTTCCAGAACTTCCCGAATCACTGGGAAAACAAACAACCAAACCAAACCAAGGCACTGGCAGCAATAAGGTGGGAGATGAGTGTTGGGTTGCTAACATTATTTTTAATAGGATAATTCAGGAAATACAAATTATAATTACTACAATATATAATATATAGTTCTTGTGTCTCAGACACTATTCTAAGTGCTTTAAAATATTAACTCACTTCAACCTCAAAGCAATGTTAAGACATTACTATCACTACTCTTACAGAAAAGAAACTGAGGCATAGGGAGGTTAAGTGACATGGCCCCTTTGCTATAATCTGGGCCTAGGCTAGTAGCCCAGAGTCCTCACTCTTAACCTATGCCACGTTGCTTCTACTAGGGATAAAAAGGTTTGGGAGAACATTTAGGACTCTGATAGAAAATACAAGCACAGATAACTGTACACACACCCTGCTAAAACACCAACAGATATTTATATTTCTTACATAGAGTATAATAAATTTTCTATTATGTATTATGTAGAGTATAATAAATGTTACTGTTGTCAACTGCTTTAAAAGCAGCTCAGACTTTTGCTACAAATAAATGTGTCCCTACTACAAAATTTGACTGACCATAAGACAGCTGAACATTTTACAAGAACATTTCAGCTTCATTTTAAAAGGTTAGTTCAGTAACAATGTCTGTATCTATTTACAAGTGCCAGGAAATGGGAGGAAAAGATACACTAAGAAAAAACAAGAGTATAACACTACAATACATAACAACAACAAAAATCACTCACTGCTCAGCTCAGATAATGTGACATGTCCTCCCACAGAAAACAATTATTGAACTAAGGTTACATGTTTTCCTATGTACAATTAGGGAAGGGTTCTTCTTGCATGTCCCATGTCTACAAGTTATGTTTTGTAGCACACTCACATGCACACATAAGTCCTACATACTAAAAGACCTTTCATGTGTGTTTAATGATGTTGTCTGGTTACTCAATTTAGTGTTGCTATTTTAAAAAGCTTCATATCTATGGACATTTGCAAGTTTCTTTAAAAAGAAAAAATAAACCCTTGGAATATTCATCTTGCCTTACAGCATAACTGCTTCCATCAGTAAAAATTATTTGAAATTTTGTTGAAAATCTTTCAAATATTTAGAGATTTTATCCAAATTGTCAATGACATGACATTCATTGAAACATCAGTTCTTTAATAAAGGCTTCCATACCATTACAAACTTTGCAGCTATCCCCCTTGAGTTCTCTAATAACTTATAAGTGCAACTTGTGTAAAAAGACTTCTGAATACTCAGGATGTTCACAGGAGTTTCTATACACATTAGCTTTGGATGAAAAGTGCTGACTGTCCTGTCAGAAAACGTCTTAACATTTATTTACTCATTTATTTACTCTTGTGTGATTTTGATGTTGTAAAATAAAGTATGAATTCTGAAAGAAAGATTTTCTTCATATTTTATAGTCTGTAGAGTTTCTGCCATCTACATTGTCTCAAATTTAAAAGTGTACTGTGTGGTAAAATTTTCTCCCTAATAAATTTATAGAATTTCTCTCTATGCATTTGGTGATATTCTATGAGTAAAGACTGTGGCTGAAATTTTTCCCTCATTGATGATACTCATGAGTTTTCACTCATGTAAATTATCTGATAACACTGAAAGATAAATTCAGACAGAAATTCTCAACTCATACTACTTCTCAGCTTTTCCCTTCCGTGTGTGTGTCTTCTGATGTGCAGTGAGTTGTGACTTCTGGATAAAGGTGTCTCCACACTCCTGACACTCATAGGGTTTCTCCCCTGTGTGCTTTCTCTGATGTATGGTAAAATGTGACTTCTGAGAAAAGGATTTCCCACATTCCTTGCATTCATAGGGTTTCTCTCCTGTATGAGTCCTTTGATGTAATCTGAGGACTGAATTCACAGAGAATGATTTACCACACTCTGTACATTCATAGGGCTTCTCTCCTGTGTGTTTTCTTTGATGTTTAGTGAGGTCTGATTTATAGTAAAAGTTTTTACCACATTTATTACATTCAAAAGGTTTTTCCCCTGTATGAGTTCGCTGATGTACTGTGAGGGCTGACTTCTGGTAGAAGCATTTACCACATTCTTTACATTCATAAGGTTTTTCTCCTGTGTGAGTCCTCTGATGAGTTTTAAGGTGTGAATTTCTAGAAAAGAATTTCCCACATTCCTTACATTTATAGGGTTTCTCCCCTGTGTGTGTTCTTTGATGTACTGTGAGGTGTGACTTCTGAGAAAAGTTCTTCCCACATTCCTTACACTCAAAAGGTTTTTCCCCTGTATGTGTTTTCTGATGTACCATGAGGTATGCCTTTACATAGAAGAACTTCCCACATTCAGTACACTCAAAGGGTTTCTCCCCTGTGTGTGTTTTCTGATGTTCTGTAAGGTGGGGTTTCTGATAGAAAGATTTTTCACACTGATTACATTCATAGGGTTTCTCCCCTGCATGGGTTCTCAGGTGTCTACTAAGAGATGATAGGTGGTAGAAAATTTTCTTACATTCTTTACATTCATAGGTTTTATCTCTGGTGTGAATTTTCTGATGTTTTATGAGGTCTTCATTTATAGAGAAAGATTTTCCACATTTTTCACAATCATAGGATTTGTTCTTGTAATGTGTATGCCGATGCACTATGAGGGCAGACTTTTGGCAGAAGGATTTTCCGCACTGGTTACATTCATAAGTTTCCTCCTGGTTATGAGTTTTCTGATGTTTTGTGAGTTCTCCATTCCTAAATAGAAAGTTCCAAATTCATTAATGTATAAGACAACGTTTAAGGCTTTTTTTGTGCTGTGTATTTTCTAAGTTGCTCTGAGGACTAACTTCTAGAGATGTTCCCATATTCTTTAGCCTCATAGGTTTTCTCTACTATGAACATTCTCTGACATACTCTGTGGTTTAACATTTCTTAGACTGAACTTGCATAACATATGTAAGGTTTATTAACTGACTTCATTCTACTTTGTGTAACAAAGCCTCCCTTTTTGTATAATTCAGAAAAAAAGAAGATGACTTCAAGGTTTGAATAACCTGATCTTAAGTAAGGTCTCCTGGGAAAAAGAGCATTCCCATTTGAATTACTCTCTTTGGGATTCACTCCAGTATTTTCTCACATTTAGTATTAAATAGTGCTTTCACATTTCCAGTACCCCCTTCAAGACTTTCTTACAAAACTTTTCTCTTTAAGTATTCTTGGACTTGCCTTGAATTTCCAGCTTGACTTTTCTGGTACTTTGCCCCACGGTCATGAACATTCCCTAGTTCTTCTACAAAAGAATCAAGATTTTAATACATTATTATGATTATAGGGTTGATTCTAGGTTTCAGGTCAATCTATCAAAATGAAAGAACTCTCAAATGGAAATTTCTTCTAATCCTTTGTTTTGGAAAAACACAGAGCAAACATTAAAAACTTCTGAAGCAGACAGTGGGAGGAACCTGATTACAAACCAAAGTACCTTTGGCACAATTAAAACAAATATGACCTTAAAAACTTGGATGTAAGAGTTAAGACAAAAAACAAAGAATATGGAAGACAGAACAAAAGATATTTAAAGTCATCCTGAACAAGAACATGGGAATCACAGAGAATGCTGTGAGTTCATTAAAGACAATCCACCAATGCACAGTGATTTGGGTAAGAAAAATTGGTGTACAATTATGTTTACTGGAATTATCAGGAAAAAAGATAAAATTGGATGGAGGAGCTAATGTATAGGATCTATCCAGGTGCAGTAGCTCATGTTTGTAATCCTAGCAACTCAGGAGGCTGAGGCAGGAGGTTTACAAGTTTGAAGCCAGCCTTAGTAAAACCTGTTTCAAAATAAAAAAGGACTGGGGATGTACCTCAGTGGCAAACACTCCTGTGCTCAATCCCCAGTGGGAAAAAAAAAAAATCCCCAGAAGTCTTAATCCTCTCAAACTTAAAATTTATATTACTGTGTTAGGATTCCTAGTTCAGTAGTCCCTCCTTACCTGGAGGGGATATGTTCCAATATCCCACTAATACCTGAAACCACAGATAGTACTGAATTCTCTCTCTATATATATACTTAGTTTTTTCTATATATACATACATACCTATGATAAACTTCCATCTTTCTACTTAAAGGAAGCACTTTAAGGCTTTACTTTGGCATATGTTCATTGCCAGCATCACTACTCTTGAACTTTGGGGCCATTATAAAGCAAAATGAGGGTTTCTTGAATATAAATGCTATGATCCCTCAACAGTCTATCTGATAACTGAGATGGCTATTGAGTGACTAATGCAGGTAGCATGTTACAGTGCAGATATGCTAGACAGAGTTGATTCATATCCAGGCCAGACAGAGTGGAACTACACTAGATTTTATCACAGTACTCAGAATGACATATATTTTAAGACTATGAATTGATTATATCTGAAATTTTCCATTTAATATTTTCAGACTGCAGATGACTGTGGGTAACTGAAAGGAAAGTGAAAGTGTATGGGGCTGGGGCTCTGATCTTGCATGTGTGAGGCCCTGGGTTCAATCCTCAGCACCACGTAAATAAAGTCAAGGTATTGTGTCCACCCACAACTAAAAGAAAGAAAGAAAGAGAGAAAGAAAGAAGGAGGGAGGGAGGGAGGGAGGGAGGGAGGGAGGAAGGAAGGAAGGGAGAAAGAAAGAGAGAGAGAGAGAAAGAGAAAGAAAGAAATAGAGAGAGAGAGAGAGCACACATCAGGGGAAATAAGGTAGTTAACAGACTATAAACTTATACTTTGTTTCTTCTTTATCTATCCATAAAAACATAGCTGTCAATGCTAAAGTGGATTTCTCAGATCATCAATGTTCTCATGGTGAGAAGAATAGTCCTATAGCTTAGGCTTTCACTAGCCATATAATTGGCTTAATTTTCACCAGGACAGGAAGATCCAAGAACATATACTTCCAAAAGGAAGGAATTTTTAAAAAGCAGAGGCATGTCATCTATACAACAGGATGAATTTCCTCTTGTAGCATCACAGATTTTCAGTTTTGAACTTATCCTGGCCATCAAAATCCTGCATTTCTAAAGATTCAACTTAAGTTTAGAATTCTACTTTCATAATCTTGGCTCCTTCATTTCTGCTTCTAATTTGCTACATGTTCCCTAAGCATTAGATTACTCAACATCATCCTACAACCATTCAGACCTTCATATTTATTCATATTAAAAAAATAAAAGATTATGAGCAGAGGCTTGGGGTTGTAATTTCATGGCACATGTGCATGTGACTTGTGCAAAGTTAACTTGAATGTGTATGAAATAAGATCTTATGTATATAAAACATGTAATGGTAAAGTGGAAATTAACATGTGTTTGGGGGTTACAAGGAAAAATAAGTCACAGTAGGCAAGAGAGGGCCATACTTGTTCTTGACAGAAAATTAACATAAGTGTATACTGTAATGGTGAGTCAGTATTAGTTTACCATGACAGGCTAGTGGCAATAGAAGTCTGCTGCATTATACAATGACCTTGAGAATTTAAATTAAGAATTTTATTTTGACCTTTAGGAAGGGAGTGGATCAATGGAACTATCTTGTAAGAAGGTAAAATATGAAACCAGAATACAAAATAGAACAGAGATGCTGTCAGTTTTAGGTGTTCTTAGCACAAAAATACATGATTTGTTCTTAAGAGTGGATAAGCCTTCACAGGAGTTAGTGAAAAGAGTATAGAGCACAGAGTAGAGATTGTCTATTTCTTATAAATCGAATTTCATTCTTTTAACAAATACCTTGTGAGCAACTAATATGTACCAAGCTAATATGTACTAGTATGTACCATCAGTCAGAAGATAATGAAAAAGATTTAAGAAGCAGGGTGGGATTCTCTTGTTGTTATAACACACGCAAATAAGGTGCTGAAGATTTTAGGAAGGATAATCAACACTTTGTGTGAAGGACAACTCCACATGGAAGGTAATAACTCTACTGAAAAAAAAAATAATGAGCAACATAATGGTTTATAATTTGAGTTCAGAGCTTAAAGACAGATGAGGAAATACCTTTTTTTGTTTTTTTTTCTCATTTGAAAAAACATAACTCATATTTATGAACACTGTCAAAGATTATAATCACACATTATAATGTGCAGGGAGGCAGTAACTGAATTCTAGAGAAAAGACAAAAATCTCAGTGAAGGTTAGATATGGATTTGATTCTAAAAATATAGAAAATAGAAGTAAATCTATTTAAAAATATCTAGCAAATGAGGAATTTAAATGGAGAGAATGAAATTTGAGGTGTGATTTAGGTTTAATACACGTACAGATCAAGTGTTCTCATTTCCAGAACTCTAGGAAATTTAGAGAAATTCCTGAAAAATATTTCAAAAATCAAGAAGCATCAAACCACCTGACTAATAATGGAATATAATTTCTAATTTACCAGGACAGCGCCGACGTGGAAATTCTGCTTCCAATATCCACGGCTCTTTTCCTTGCTTCAAATTGAAGATCAGATTTGATTTACTCACACGATAACCTATTAATGGAAAATATAAAGGAAATGATACAAATTGCTTGAAGTTTGTATGGATAAGAAAAATACAATTTCAGGAAAACAATGAAGGTTCCATGTAGGCTTGGCAAATTTTAGATTCTTTCACTGGAGATGTAGGAACACATATTCTGGTACCCAAAATGGATTAAGTTTGACCTCTGAAGCAAAGCTAATATCATTCAATCCCATAAGGATTTTATATGCTACAGAAACTGAGAGAAGAAATGTAAACAACTAGGATTTATCTAATGTTATGGTTTGGATATAAGGTGTCCCCCAAAAGTTCACGTAGGAGACTATACAAGAAGGTTTGGAGAAGAAATGATTGGGTTATAGCCTTAATCTAATCAGTGAATTAATCCCTGATGGTATTTACTGAGTGGTAACTGGAGGCAGAGGGGAGGTGGCTGGAGGAAGTGGTTTATTGAGGGCATGGCTATGGGGTATATATTTGTATATGGAAAGTGGAGGCCCCTCTCTGCTTCCTGATCACCACACTATTTCTTCTGCCATACTCTTCCACTATGATATTCAGCCTCACCTTCAGCCCCAAGGTATGGAGCCAGCCTTCTATGGACTAAGACCTCTGAAACCATGATCCCTAAATAAACCTTTCCTCCTCTATGGTTGTTCTGGTTGGGTCCTTTTAGTCACAGCAGAGAAAAAGCTGACTAAAACATATATGGGGAAGTTTTTCTCACCCACTGAGACCAGGTGATTGTAGTTCTCCAGCATGACATCCTTGTACAGAGTCCTTTGAGCAGGAGTCAGTAATTTCCACTCCTCTTTGGTGAATTCCACAGTAACATCCTTAAGTGTCACTGGTCCCTAGAACAATATTTCAATTAAATCTGAAGTGACCAGAAAAGAGTACCATTGAAAAGATACATTAAGGGCTGGGGACATGACTCAGTGGTAAAGCATTTGCTTTACTTGCATGAAGCTCTAGATTTAAACCCCAGCATGGGTGGGTGGGTGGGGGGGCAGCATATTAAACTAGCTTTGTGCTGTTTAATATTTACTGTTTTATTTATTATTTATTTAATATTTGTTGTTATATTTACTCTGGATAGTTATGTTACTAACTATATACACTGTTTTATATACAGATATCTGTTCAATACATATTTACTGAGCTCCTACTCTGCCTGCTACTCTGCTGGAGGTACCAAAGATGAATAAAAGTAATTTCTTCTGTTATCAAAGAACTGATATTTAAAAAAAAACTTTTTTTTAGTTATACCTGGACACAATATCTTTACTTTATTTATTTTTATGTGGTGCTGAGTATTGAACCCAGTGCCTCACATGTGCTCTGACCCTGAGCCACAATCCCAGCCCAAAGAACTGATATTTTGACATGAGGCAAAAATGTAAATGCTTAAAGGCAATATGCATAGAGGGTACAATGTCAAATATATACAAGATATAAGATGGTTACAAATGGAGATAGTTATTTGTATTTTGTATTATCATGTTAGATTTTATTAGATGGTCAACCTGACTTATGTACACTTTAGGAATAAACAGTACGTGATTGGAAAAAGCATGGGGCATGAGAAATGATGAAAGTTAAGAAACTACAAATAACACAGTATAACAGGAGAACAGGGTGTGGGACCAAAATTAATTAGGTTATAAATTCAGGTGAAAGAACATAAAGAAATTACATCATTTGACCCATAAAATATATTTTTCATACATTTAATAGATTTCTTATTAATATGTTACACCTATTAAAATAGGTTAACAAGTCTTAAATTTAAAGAGCTTTTTGTTTATATAAGAGGAAAATATCTATATCACACTATGTAGACTACTATCTTATACATCTTAGGGATGCTCATGCCTTCACTTTGTAGATGTAAATACAGACAATAGGAGCCATTGAAGAGACAGATGTAAGCACTGGAATTATAGCAGATTAGTAGTTTAGAAGAAAACTTTAAGTAGAAGTAGCAAATGGCACATCACAAAGAGACAGATATAAGCAACAGACATTTACGTAAAGTAGCAGCAGCAGTAGTAGTAGTATGGCAAAGTAGTATAATCTAACTATAATTAGTTGGTAATTAAGTAATAGCCACTAGGAGGAAGAGAGAGGATAGCTCCCATGTTATGATTTGCTATGGCCAGAGTTAGGATGCTAATTTCTTTCATTTGTATTAAAAGGCTATAAAATTTCTTCTGGTAATTGTTTTATTTATATTCCATAGGATCTGAAATGTATTTTCACTTGAACAACAACTTGGTTGGGCATAAAATGCCTGATTCATACTTTTTTCTTGATTTCTTGTAAACGCTATTATTCTTATTTTATATGTTTACATAATTTGCTACTAAGAATTATGTCAATTTTATTTTCTTTCCTTGGCAAGTGACTTGGACTTTTCCCCCTTGAGACCAGAGGACTTTTTGTTAATTACTTTTAAATGAGCATGGTGGTTACCATTCTGGCATACAGAGTTCTCTTCAATAAGTAGATTCAGTTCTTCTCTTAGTGGAAAGTTCCTTGAATTATAGTTTTAAATTTTATTCTCTTTCACTATTGGTTTTTGTACATTAGGGACTCTACTTTGTCTTTCTTTTACTTTTATTACTCAAATCTTCCTGATCCTCATTCATTTTGTTTCTCCCCTAACTTTGATCTCTTGTCCATTCATTTATTTCATGTCATTTCATGTCATTTATTGAACCTTCATTCACCTCTTCTTCCTTGAGCAGGTTGTAACTTAATCTATTTGAGTTTCTGTTCTGCTATTTTTTTTCCTAAGTTAATGAACCTACATTTTGTATCTACTTGCTTTTCCATTTCTATCATGAGTTTTTAATTTCTGGTTTGTAAGTTTCTTTATTGTCCTAAATTACTTAATATTGAAGAGTTGTGTTAACAGTTTTCTTCTACTTTGTTTTTGTTTTGGGAAATTTACAACAAGCGAAAAAAGTTAATTCACACTTTCTGCTTTCTTCTTATATTATTAATGCATGGTTGTTGTTCTTCTATTCATGATAAGTGACAATAAAAGTTAATTTTATGGTGGGTAGGAAAGAAGAAATTATTATCTACTCTTGGTTAAAATATCATCAACTATTTGAAAATAATAAGTGAGTACTTTGCTTAATGTTATTGGAAAATAAACACAAAGTTATTGTTTTTTTTTTTTGGGGGGGGGTGCTATAGGGGATTGAACTCAGGGGCACTCGACCACTGAGCCACATCCCCAACCCTATTTTGTATTTTATTTAGAGAAAGGGTCACACTGAGTTGCTTAGCACCTTGTTTTTGCTGAGGCTGGCTTTGAACTAGCGATCCTCCTGCCTCAGCCTCCTCCCAAGCCATTGGGATTACAGGTGTGTGCCACTGTGCCCAGCCTGCATAGACACTTTAAATCAACTGTTTTAAGCATGCTCAAAGAAGTATAGGAAACTGTGGACAAAGAACTAAAGGAAACCAGGACTTTATATACTACAAGTAAAGAATATCAATAAAGAATGTTTAAAAAGGGAAAGAAGTTACAGAGATCAAAGGTAGAATAACTGAAATTGAAAATTCACTTGAGAGGATCAACATCAGATTTGAGCAGGCAGAAGAAAGAATCTATAAAACTGAAGATTAGACAATTTATCCTGTTGCAAGTCTGGCTCAAAATAAAAATATCAATCAATGTAAGTCACAAACAGGAACAAATTAAAAAAGAAAAAATCATCATCTCAACAGATGCAGAAAAGCTTTTCACAAATTTTCAAAATAATTATCATTTATGATTAAACCTCTGACAAATTAGGTGAAAAAGATATTATAATTTGCTTTTTGTTTCCTCTGAAGAATATGTAGTAAAGGCTTGCTTCCCAGTGTAACACTATTGAAAACAGAGCCTTACTATTGGGTAGAACTTTAAGGAGGTTGGGTCTAGTGGGAGGTCTTTGGGGTCATTGGGACTGTCCCTTTGAAGGTGAATGTGGGACCCTGGTCCCGTTCTCTTTCTCTCTCTTGCTTTCTGGCCATAAGAGCAGTTTTGTTCCATCATGTGCTCATGGCATAATGTGCTGCTTCAACACAAGTGTAAATGCAACAGGTTCAACTGATCATGGACTGAAATCTCTGAAACTGTGATCCCAAATAACCCTTTTCTTTTTATAAGTTGCTTATTTCAGGTATTTATTACAGTGACAGAAGCCAACTAATGCAGAAGGGAACTTCCTTAATCTGAAAAAAAGGCATTTATATAAAATCTGTACCTAGTACAACACTTACTGAATGACTAAATTCTTTACCCCTAAAGACAGGGGAAAAAAAATGTCTAATTTCAGTACTCCTACTTAACACCACACTATAAATAATAGCCAGTGCCATAAAGAAAAGCATACAGATTACAAAGGGAAAAATGAAACTTTCTGTTTTTAAATGACATTTACTTATGTGGACAGCCTCTAAGAATCTTCAAAACAAATTCTGGAACTAATCATTAAGCTTACTAAGGTCACAAACCAAATTTATTTTTAAAAATGTATATTTTTATATGCTAATAAAGAACAAGAAGAAATATAAAAAGAGAAAACAATATTATTTATAATAGTAACAAAAATGCAATACTTGAGTATTAATCTAACACTTAGCATGGTCTATATCCAGAAAACTACAAAACAATGAAGAAAGAAGTCAAAGACCTAACTAAATGGGGTGATAAATTGACTCTGGACCATGTTAATTCTTTTTAATATAATCTTATCTTAATGTAATTCCAATCAAAACCTGAGAAGGCTTTTTTTTTTTTTGGTAGATATCAATAGCTGATTCTAAAATATATAAGGAAAAGCAATGAAATTAAAATAGCTTTTGCAAAAGAACAAATTATGTGGATTCACACTATCTGATTTTAAGACTCACTGCTATATTAAGGAAGATACTGTACTAATAAAAAAGGATAAACACAAAGATCAATGTAATAAAAGAGTATTTGGCAGTAGAACCAAGTGTATAATTTTGATAATGTTTCAAAAGCCTCCTTAGTCTCTCTGGTTTATGAGTCTTCCTTGATTTTTTTTAAAAACATTATTATTTACTTTTGAAGTTCTGGGGATTGAACCCACAGCCTTGCACATGGAGAGCTATGTCCCTAGACCCTTCCTTGATTTTTATTACCTCAACAGTTTTGAAGAATACTACTCAGAAGTTTTCTAGAATGCCCCTCCAAGTTGAATTTGCCTGAAGTTTGTCTCGTGATTAGACTAAGATTATAGGTTTAGGGGAATAATAACAAAGAGCCCTTATCAAAATATAACAGGGGGGTTCATAATATTATTGGTGATGTTAACCTGGCTCACTTTGTTAGGGTAGTGTTTGCCATTTTTCTCCATTGTAAAGTAGCTACTTTTCTTTTACACATTCTATTTTTTGGAAGCAAATCAAAGTCTAGCCCATATGCAAGAAGAGGGGGTGGTGATAAGCTCCACTTCCTAGAGGGGCAGCATCTGTACATATCACTTGGGATTCTTCATAAAGAATTGTCTTTTCTCACCATTTACCTACTTATTCATTTACTTATATCAACATGGCCTGTTTTTTTTTTAATGTTTTGAGTTAGAATATAATACTGTGTACTTGTTTTGTTGCTCAAATTGCTTCAGCTTTGCCAGTGAGGAGCTCTTGTAGACTGGTTCTTGTGTCTATTTGACATGTCCTAATCATCTGAACCATTTGTTTACTTTTATGTTACAACATTTCCTAACTTTGTAATGGCACAAAATTCCTTTGGCTTATTTTGTATTTCCTTTGCTTCAGTCCCAGAATTAACCAATTATCCAAGGAGTTCTAGTTCCTTTTATTGGAAAATGGTATAAAAATGAGGATGTGGACACTAGGCATGTTCTTGCAACTGGGTCACTGCTCTTAGGCCTTCTTAGCACAGTTAGTAAATACATGTATGTATACTGACACACTTATATGCATGTATCTATAATTATTTTCATAGCTAGCTATATACAGGAGCCAATATATTAAGATTATGTATAAATTACAAACATACATATATACATACATATTACTTTTCAATAAATGGCACTGGAACATAACAGAAATCCATGTATAAAGAAAAGTACCTAAAAATGAAACTCAGCCAATAATTTATATAAATATCACCTAAAATTATGTAAAATAAAATTTTTAGAAATAAAAAGGATTTGTGACCTTTGGTTAAGCAGATATTTTAGATATGATACCAAAAGAAGCTAAAAAAGAAAAAAATATGGAGCTAATCAAAATTAGCTCTGCGAATGACGTTGTTAAGTAAATGAAGAGAAAAGCCATAGATAATGAAAAAATGTTTGAAAATTTACAAATTTAATAAGGCACTTATGTCCAGAACATATAAAAAGCTCTCAAAATGCAACAAGAAAAAAACCCCAATTTAAAAATGGACTGAAGCTTTGAATAGATACTTCATAAAAATAAGGTATAGAGACAACAAATAAACACACCAAAATATATTCAATATCATTAAACATTAGGGAAATGAAAATTAAAAGCATAATGGGATACGACTACTCAACCATCAGCACTACTTTAAAAAAACTGACAATACTAAGTGCTAATAAGTAATGTGAAGCAAATGGATCTCTAATACATTGCAGTAGGAATACAAAATGGTAAATCTATTCTGGGAAACAGTTTGGCAAATTCTTATAAAGTCAAAGATAATACCATATAACCTAGAAAGCCCACTCCTAGGTATATACCCAAGGAAAAGAAAATCTATGTTCACACAAAATTCAGTACACAAATATCTGAAATGGCTCTGTTCACAATTGCCAAAAAAAAGATGGAAACAAGTTTTCAACTAGTAAATGTAGAAATAAGGTCTACTCATACAACTGAATCCTGTTTAATAACAAAAAAGAACAAACTATTGATATATACAACAATATGATCAAATCTCAAATGCATTATGCTGAATGAAAGAAGTCAGTCTCAAAAGTCAATTCAATATAAATTGAATTTATGTGATAGTCAGGAAAAGTCAAAATTATAAGAATGCACAATAGATCAGTGATTGCCAGGAATTTGGATAAAAAGGCTACAAAGAGGGAACTAAGAGAAATTTGAGGTTATGGAATTGTCAGTAGCTTGAGTGTGGTGATGATTATGTGCTTTTATGAATGTGTCAAAATTCAATGAAATGTACAACCCAAAAGAGTATATTTTGTTGTAAGTTATAACAATATAACAAAAAGCATAAATCACTTTATACCCAGTAGGATAGCTATTCTTTAAAAACTACAAAATAACAATGTTGGTGAAGACTAGAGAAATTGGAAACCTGTGCATTTTTGGTTGGAATATAAAATGGTACAGCTCCTGTGGAAAACAGCATGGCAGCTGGTGAAGGCGTTCCTCTACCTGCTGTCTTGACAAGGTCACAGTAAGGATGACAATTGTTGGCAAGGCCCACTTGTGGGAAACCGAAGCTATGAGACCCTTTTAATAGTGATTGGGACTTTTTCATTCTTATGCTCATATTCCTGACAGGATGCATGAGTATACTTATTGCTAAATCAAATTAAAATCCAGGTGGCTAGAACATAACAGGCAGTTCATGCCTTGAAGTTTGTTTTATTACTCTTCAGTTTATCAAGGACAAAATAGAAGACTGTTTTACTATTATAGTACATTGAGGACAAAATTGATATCAATGAACAACAATCATTCTCCGAAAGGTCATAGAAATTTCAGGCACCACATTGATTATATCAACTAAGAATCCAAGCCCATATCTCTAGTTTCTTAAGAAGCCTAATTATTATGCTTATTGCACAAAGCCCACCATATGTAGTTTATTAGATTAAAGGAAGGTTGTGGTATCTACCCAGGAGAGAAAAGTTTAATAAAATACATCTTCCCATCCAACAGACCCTCTTTTACCTTACATAGGAACTTATGATGAGCATAGTTAACATTGGAGGTAGGTGGACTGATATTTAGAACTTGCCTTTCAGTTAGAGAGATTACAAAGACATAAGCACTAGTGTACTTTGATTAAGGAACAAAGAAATTCTCTGAGAAAGCAGCTCAACCAGTTTTATGAGAATAAACACAGGCATTAATTTAAAAAGGCTTTATAAGATTTATTTTTAGAATGTTACAAATAATAATCTAGAATAATGGAAAATATTTTCAGATTCTTAAATCTTTACCTGTATGGGTTTTTTAGATGCTTTAAGAATAAGTCTATAGATTTTAGGTTAACATAAGCTTTAAGACTTAAGGGGACTTTCAGATAGGAATCTTAGATTAGAAATAAAGTCCAGGTGTACTTTAAACTTAAAGGTTAATGATGGGCTAGGAGACTTAGAGTCTGGTTACATAGTTTGGCATCTGTTAATAAAGAAATATTACATCTTGGGAAAATCTGAAAAATGTAAATCAGTGACACATTTTATTAATGATTTTGTAGCTATGATGATTATTAAGGAAATGTCACAACCTAGAAACTGTAAAGCATTGATGTATTCTATTAATGATTCTGAATCCATAATGATGAGAAAGCATAATAAATGTGGACCCAGAGAAAGCAAAATTAGCTCTCTCTCTCTGGAGATTGCTCAAACGGAATGACTCCTCATCTCATCCTTCGCACAGACGCCACTCATCCTTCATGACTCCCTGGACCCGGCAGAGGCAGGACCTCCACAGGTAGCTCCTCAAAAAACTAACATGTGATCCAGCAATCCCCTTTCTGGATGTATATCTTAAAGAACTAAAAACAGGGACTCAAATAGTATTTGTTCATCTGTGTTCAAACAAGCATTATTTACAGTAACCAAAAGGAGAAGGTAAACCAAGTGCCCATGAATATATGAATGGGTAAACATACTGTGGTCTATACAACCAATATAATATTATTCAGCTTTTAAAAAGAAGGAAATTTTGACATAGACTACAACATGGTTGAAACTTGAAGACATTACACTAAGTGAAATAAATCAGAGAAAGACAAATATTGTATGATTTACTTACACAAGATACCTACAGTAGTCAAATTCATACAAACAGAAAATAAGAGTAGTGATTGCCAGGGATTGGGAGAAGAGTGGAATAGAATTGTTATGTAATGGGTTGTGAGATGAAAAAATTCTGGAGATAAATGGTGGTTATTGTTATATAACAATGTGAAGGTATGTAATGCCACTGAACTAAACACTTGAAAAAGTTAAAATAGTAAATTTTATGTGTCTTTAACCACAAGTAAAAATAAAGATGAAAAACTAAAACCCCCCAAACATACTAAAAATAGCTGTATGAAAGGATAATAGTCACCAGGATTTGAGGGATCAACATTTGGAAAAGTGGAAAATCCATTGAGATGAGCCCTACTCCTCTGCTTAGAAATTTCAGGACATTTGTAAAGTCCAAAGCCATGAAAAAGAGAGCAGAAAAGCAGATTAGAGCTAGTATCTCTACACTAAGGATTTTAAAAAGTGGTTCTGAGTAGAATGTAGAACATCAAAAGATAAACTGATCTTACCCTAACAATTAGAACAAGCCCTTAACCTAGGAAATCAAGGTTTCCAAAATTCATCAGAGAACTGAGAATCCAAAGATGAACAAAAGCAAAAATTCAGAAGATAAGAATATTTTAGAAAACAACTGCTTTCATTTTGGGGGGATTTCTTTAAAATATTAATAACCATTTCCAACAAAAATAACAAGTAAATATTGGGGTTGTGGCTCAGCGATAGAGAACTTGCCTAGCATGTGTGCAGCCCTGGGTTCAATCCTCAGCACCATGTAAAAATAAATAAATAAAATAAAAGTATTGTGTCCAACAACAACTAAAAAATAAATATTTAAAAAAGTATATTACAAATGAACTATAAGACAAAGACCACAAAGAAAGAGAAGGATAAGAACAGAATTATACTACTGAAAGTTTACTTCACTGTTTATGAATAAACAGTATATTATTTGAAGATATTACATAAGTTAACCATGCATAGTATAATTTCCAGGCTAATCAACAAAGACAATAACAAAAAAAGTAGAGCTTAAAGTCCATGAGTATAATATTCAAAACACAAATCCTCAAACCCAAAGAAGTACAAATAAATTTCATTAGGATAAAGAGAAATCCACATATAAACACACAATGGTAAAATACATCTCAAAAGCAGTTAGCCCAAAACAGACAAATTTGCTTTAAAGATCTAACAAACGGATAGGTATATTTTTAACAGTATCAGGAGCACAAGACCATGTATGTTTTTCAATGTTTTCAAAGATAAGAACTACCAAACAAGAATTCTATACACAGTGCAAATTTTCATAAATATTTCAGATGAACAAAACAGAACTTTCCACTAGCAAACCCTCCTCCAAATAAAATAAAAATAGTAAATATAAAGGATTTTTTCAAAAGCAGAGAGTTGTGCCAATAAAAGTTTTAGAGATGCAAGAAAGAATACAAAAAAGAGAGGTCTACTCCGGCAAAAATGGCTATGGACAAACAGTTCCAGAATCTGCAACAAATAAAACTTTCAAGGAGCTGGTAATGACAACTACACTTAAGAAAAAAAAAAAAAAGGCAGAAAAAGGCAGAGCTGGTAATGGTATCCCTTGTCTATGGTTCCAGCTACTTAGGGAGGCTGAAGCAGGAGAATCACTTGAGCTCAGTAATCTGAGACAAGCTTGAACAACATAGTGAGACCCTATCTCAAATAAATGAAAACCCCTCACAGAAACCAGGCTCATTAATTGTTCCTATTGTCCCAGACTGACCATTGAGCAATTAGTTGTAGATTATAAGAAAACACACATAATCCCCAATGAATTTTGGATAAGGAGGATTTCACGTAAAAGATAAAAATATATTCAAGATTTGACTATAGCAGAACCGTAGGTTCTACTGTAGGTTTTAGTTGGTTCTATTGAATAGGTTAAATCTTAGCTTCCTTCTACTGACTTTCTTCTCTCTCCAGCAAAATGCCCAAAGGTTGTGATTTTGAATTGATATCAGGTGAAGTCCATACTAAAAATTTGTGATATAGTAGTATTAACATTTCAAAAAGTGATTGTGAGGATTATGTGAGAAGAAGAATATACTAACTGCTTAGCAGAGGGTTGGATGTTTAATTAACAATTATGCTGTTTTATTTAAAGTAAATTTTAAAAAACAATGAACTGATTACAGAATTCAGTATTCATTTTTCCTGGTAATGGTGAGATCAAAACTATCAGTTGTTACCAGTAATATTCATTTCTTAAGCCCAACAGGGCTGATGTTATTTAATATTCCTTAAATTACACATATACATTATACATTTTAAATGAACAAATAAAAACAAAATTCAAAGTTCTACAGTCCACAAGGTCCTACACCTTCTAGCCTCTTCCACTTCTTTGATGTTACTTCTTGCAATTCTCTTCCTAAGTCATTTCTCTCGAGCTATAATATCCTGAATATTGTTTCTAGAACATGCCTCAGGGTGACTGTATTTGCTGTTCCTCTATCTAACATGCTTTGCCACTAGATTTTTAAGTAGCTCCCTCTCTCATTTAATTCAGGATTTTCCACAAACACCACTTTTTAGAATGGCCTAATTAACTTATAACCTAATAAACCTAAGTGTCCTTTATTTCTTTGTATTGTTCTGTTCTCTCAAATTACTTGAGTCTATCTCTGAGCATATGCTTCAGAAATATTACTCAAATGTTTCTAGGCACCGTGGCACAAGCCTGCAACTCAGCTACTTGGGCAGCTGAGGTAAGAGGATTGTAATTTCGAGGCCAGAGACTAGCCTGGGTAACGTAGTAAGCTGGAGATGTAGCTCAGTGGTACAGCACCCTAGTACCACACACACAGAAAAGGTATGTGTATATGTGTGTGCATGTGTGTCTACACACACATACATATATAGACACACACATTTATACAGTACATATATACATATATACACACACATATATACACATATATGCATTCCACTTTTGAAAAATTTTCTTATACATTTTAAAAATTATGTTAGTGTCAGCACCAATATTATCAGAAAAGTCTTTTATGTATTAGAAAGTTGTCCACTTCATGATAAAGATACAAGTTTTACAAAAATCTGATTTATACCTTAAAGCCCCAATTTTAATATTGGCAAAAAATACCTTGAAGTGACAGGCTCACTTCATTCACTTTTGAGAAAATGTTTGTTAAATACCCAAGTGTGAATAACTATAGCTTTTTTGCCATTTTTTCTTTCATATAAAAAAGATCTTCCATGAAAAGCATGTGCACAAATCAATTGAACAAGGATCCAGACAACAGAGAACTGTCATAGTTCAGGATGCAGAAGGGCATTATTTTAACTTCCCATTTCCTCACATGGAATATTAAAAATATGTGCACTTGAGGATCAATATTTAACAAAATTAATAATTTTTACTGTTTTATTAAGGTTATCCTTAAGTAAATGGCAGGTTTTTACTTGGAAGAATGCAATGATCATAAATTTGGTGTCTTTATCTTAATTCATGCCAACAGGCAGGAATCTATCTACCATTGCTTTCATACCTGCAGTGCAATTAGCAGCTTAGCACTTAGTTTTGAACTTAAAGACCCCTTGAGAGGATCTTAGGGTTCCCAGGGGTCTGAAGACCATACTTTGAGAGCAGTATTTTCCTTGAACATGATCCTTAACTATATCTCCTTTTCTAGTTCAATATCTGGGCTCTCTTAAAAAAAAAATTAAACACACACATACACATAGTGAAACAAAGTAAAGGCTAAATAAATGACTCACCTTGAACTTGTTCATTTTCTGCTGCTCTTGGGAAAGGGTAGAAACTACAAAGCCCGAGCAGGGAAAGTTGTAAGAGAAAAGTCATAAGAGACCATATGTTACAGATCCAGGAATCTCCTGTGGAAAATTTCCATACAACATTTTAGTAAAACATAAACCCCTGGAAAAATGTCCCTTTGACCCATGAGAAAAAATAGGAAGGACTATGATGAAGTAGTACCCACCTGTCCATTGATGACTCTGACATAATCTTGATGAATCTGGGACATTTTTGAGAGAATCTAAACATTTCTTTCTTATTGGTTGCTTTGAAAATTATGTGTATATTCACTGAATAACACAAAAGAATTGAAAACATAAATAGTAAATAACAGATTAAATAAGGTGTATAATATATCCAAATATGGAACCCTATGTCTGGCATTACAGATGATGAATTGATATATTTATTGATATATAAAAGGTGTTTAGGTTACAAGTCATAACAATTTTTCCTGTTAATGCTATAAATCCCAGTTACAAAGTTATTTCAGAGTTTTCCAAAATGAGACATTTCTTCTCCCTGAATTAGTTTCTTAAAAAAACACTTATTCAAGAAACTTGTTTTGATTTAAATATGATATAGTGAGACTTCAGTTCTACCCTAGGCTCTGCTGTTCACATAGTGGCTTAGTTTCAACACTGCTAACCCTTAATATAAGGAGAAATCAGGTAATCTTAAATAATCTCTAATGTGATTTTTTAAAAGTCTTTACCCAAGACCACAAATCTAGATAGTATCCTGGAATTCACTGACCTTTCAAAATTTAGGCTGGGTCTAGGGTAAAATCTAGTTTGACCTTGATAAGCTGACATGCCCCCTAATTTGCTGACACTTAAATCTAGCTTCTAAAATAGCACTTTGGCACCAAAATTCCCAGAAACTTCATAGATGTAGCAACAGATGCCAGAAACCTGTGGTCCTTTTCATAAGCAACAGAAACCATTTCCAGCCAGCCCCTTGCTTACAAGATGATAATTATAATCCCAGATAGCACCAACCATCAGAAGCATTATCACATCACCTACATAATAAAAAGCATAAAAGAATCACAGTTTTCTTTTTTAAAAGTCTGTCTCTACCATTTCCCCTCTCTAGAAACTAGACTTTAGCCTTGATAGAATTTCCTGCTTCTTTGTAATGTTTAAAGTTGAAAGCTCAAACTCTGGTTTCAATTTATGCATTTGCTGAGAACAATCAGTTTGGAGGATGTAGGAAGGGCCTAACTTTTTGAGCCAAGGATTCTAAAGGAATCCCAAGAATTTTTGGAAATAGAACACTACGTGGTGAGATTAGGTTCAGTCACTGCACAACTATGTTTGGTGGTGCTTAGGTACAACTACTTGCTTACATACAAACTAAGACTGGATTTTAATGTAGGAAAGAGCATTAACTACAGAGTAAAATCAGTGAAATTTAAAATCCTACCTAATACCGAGTAAACCAACTTACTCTCTGAACCTGCAATACTATAATTTATTAAAATGGAGGTGGTTACTGTCAATGATAATTAAACGAGCCGACAATGAAAACAACAGCATGCCTTGTAATAAATGCAGCTCACCTTTATTGATTCCTTATTATTTACACCTACTGCCTTATTCAGGACAGCAAACGACCCTCAAGGGTACTTTCATCATCATTTTACCGATGATCGAGTCACCCTGAGATTAGCTGACCCATCCAGCCCCACACACTGGGTCTGAGCCAGGACTGGCTACAGCCAGCACCGCAGAAGCGCGCCCGGGATGCGGCGGGCCAAGCTCCACGTCACACAGGGCCGCTCGCTCCGGGCGGCCCGCTTTCCCACAAAGTGGGCCGTCCTGGGTTGCCCCTCACAGGTCGCGACAACAGCTTCTGGAGAAGGTCGGCTGTGCAAATGGTCGGCCTCCCCGCAAGTCCCTCCCGCAGGCCCTCTAGGCTCTTGGCGCAGGCCGCGGCCTCCAGATTTTGACCCGGTCGTCGCCAAGTCCCGCTTCCCCCCGCTCCCGACCCGCCCGCAGAGGCCTCGGACACACCTGCAGGGGATCTGCCTTCGCTCCCAGGCCACTCTGAGCCCAGGCCCCGCCCTCAGCAGCGCTGCGGCGACCTCAAAGTGCCGGAGTCCTCAACCCCCTGCGGTGTAGGACAAAGCCGCCACGACTGAAAGGACTGGGCATTGCACATGCGCAGAACGCACCGCGGCCCGCCCGGGGGAAGCCCCCGAGCTGACACGGGTTTGGATGAGGTTAAGGGATTTGGCGCCCTCTAGTAATCTGAGGATTCCTGCGGGGGTTTTCTTGGAGGCTTGATCATTTGGTTATTCGTGGAGTTGAGTGGTTAAAATTGTCTTAAAGGCAGAAAACCACCCGAAGTGGTATTGATGGTTAATTTAAGTAATGTGGTTGGGACTCTGTACCGTAGGATGTACGATAGAAGAAATAAGGAGAGAGGTATAAAAGGAGACAAATGGGGAAGTAAGGGATTGTAGCTTTAAATCTAAAATCTCCATGAACACCCTCACTTTCGCTTCCCAGGCCTATTACCTTCAGGCCTGAGTTCTTAAAAGGTACAATAAATCTTAGTCCAGATAATTAATGCCTTTATATTTTTTTAGTTAACAGACTGTATTTTTAGACTGAAGCCTGGAGAAATTGCCAAGTGCCATTAACTAGATATGACAATCTGAAATTGTGAAAAGAGCCAGATCACTGTAACCCACTCTGTGTTCTACAAAATAATTGAGCTCATCAAGCTGACTCAGGGGAGTGGAGAGCTGAAGCTCCAAACCTCAATTCTTACATCCCAATGAAATAAAAGCTAAAATCAGACAGGAAAAGTCAAGAGAATTTTTTTTATAAGTAAGAAAAGGTTTAAGCAAAGAACGCTTTCTAGAGTGGGTCGCCTGTGGGCAGAGAAGGGCAAAGGAAACAATGCTGCTTCCAAATTTATTGCTGTCTTATGTTTACCTTAAGAGCTGGGGTCCACCTTCTGTAGTCTGTGCTAATCAGATGTTTAACTCCCTCTTCACATAGAGTGCAGGAGTTTGGGGACCTAGTTGGTCATCTCTCTGTTATGGTGACCATAATATTGGGGAGAGGGGCTTCATCTGCAAGTAAATTGTATGTTAATGAGGGTGCTGGGGTCATGACCTGGCAGACTTAATCTTAGTGTGCCTGTGGTATTAATGAAATTTCTGAACTACATTGAGAAACTACGGCCATAAATCCTAACTTTACAATGACCTTGGTAGACCCTGTCAGGAGTTAGCCCCACTGATCTTTTCTTTGGTAGTGTATTTCTTAGTTGTCTATCTTTGTTTTCTTCTGTTTATTCTCAGGTTAGTGCACCTGCAATAGATGCAATACTGACATAATCTACAGTCCATATTCAGATTGTGCTCACTGTCTCAATGAAGACTTAAATAGATAATTGTTTCTTGATTAAATGTTTATGCACCTAATAGGAGAGCTTAAAAATACATAGCTTTATACATTGCGTACAAATTTGTAGTTTTATATCTCATACTCCCTTCTCAATGTTTGGTATGACATATAGAAAATCAGCAAGTATATAAAATTCTTAATATCATTAATGTGACTAATGTTTGTAAAGTACTTTTACTCTCCAAAAGCAAAATATGTGTATTTTGAATGTGTTCTGTTCAAGTGCACATTCAATACTTATCAAAAGACACTATATATCATAAATTTCAAAGGATTAAAGTCTTTCAAAACACATTATTTGACCATATTGTAATTAAATTATAAATTAATACCTATACATATCTGGAAAATATCCAAACATTCAAAAATAAATAACAAGCTACTACATGTATACTATGGGTCAAAGTTGAAATCAAAGCAGAAATTAGAAACTAATTAGGACTGAATTAAAATAAAAGCATCCAAACTTGTATGATGTTACTAAAACTGCTGAATGAAAGGAACTTTATAACACTAAATGCTTTTTGTCTTTTTAAAGAAAAAGTCTCTAATGAATGATCTCAGCTTCTACTTGAGGAAACTAGAAATATAAGACCAACTATAACTGAAAGTAAGCAGAAGAAGGGAAATAATAGACAGTAGAGTGGAGAGATGGAGAAATAGAGGAATACTGCATTTTCCAGTTTGCTTCGTGGCATAAAGCAAGAGTTCTCAACATTGGACTGTCATAAACTCAAAGAGACATGGAAATTCTGGTGTTTTGAGTAGAGAACAAAAAATCATATATTGGTGCCAAGCTGGTGGTGGCAGCAAGGTCAGATCTCTGCAAAGGGAATGGTAACACAAAGAAAAAGAAACACAATGAACAAATTTGGTATGGAAAGCCCTATAGAATAGAAAGGCAGTAACTTAGTCGATAGAAAGCTGCAAAGTGAACTGGTATTTGGAAATTTCTCCATGTTTCTCAATTTGTGAACTGAGAGCAGATAAATGGAACCATCTTGTAGAAAGCACACTGGATCTTCCTGTTTCAGGAACCTGGGAGATCTGAGCAAACGTTGCCACATTGTCCCATCCAATGTCTACCATGTGGCCTAGGATGAAACTGTTGGAACATAGTCAAAGCAGACTCAGAGAAGATTGTATCCAGGGGGATTCAAGGCAGAGATATTGAGGGTAGTGCGATGCACTTTCCCTTTGAATATGGTGGCTTACATGAACAGCTGAGAAGGGTTGGGAGACTGAATAGGCAGACATGATTGCATTCAGGGGCTGAGTCTTGGATGGCCATATTCATGGGAAGAAGAGGTTGAGAGACCTGCCATGCCCTCTCCATCCAGGGTGGATGGTTACTTTACTCTACAAGTAAAATTCTTGGGACATGCCTGAGATCCAGATGCCCAGCAGAAATGGGCATCTGCCTAGCCCTAGAGGTGTGCTAATTTAATCTTGTTGGAATAGATAACACCTGACAAATTTCCAAAGTTCTGATTAGAGAGAGATTCCAGCCATTGAACTTCCCACTTAGAACTCTGCATCAGCCCCATCCTGGAAGGTCACTGATCTAATATTCAAAATAAAACTCCAATAGACAGTACTTCATGTTCTGTCATCTCTTGTTCTGGTCATCAGGGAAGCTGGGAGTCATTGCATCTAGCTTTGGTCCCAGGCCATTCCACCCAGTAGCTCGATGAACAACAGAAAAAGGAAGAAGGATTTAATACCCTCCCCAGCACTTCCTTTCTCTAAGAGGCACTGAGCCCAAGAATGGATGGAAATAAGGAAGTCTGGCACAGGTAGTAAATATCCAGCTGTGTCCACAATTTTGATGACCTCATCACAGGCAATTCTTTCATTTTCACTAAGAATTTTTTGTTGTTTTTATTGTGTTTGCTGATCGGTTCTATTTTGTTTTGTTTTGTTGAGGGGGAGTGGTTGATTTTTGTTTATTATTCTATTTGTTTTGTCTTTTGTGGTTTTTATTTTCTTTTGTTTTGCTAGTTTGTTTGTTTTGTTACTCTTTCATTTTTATATCCACTAATAAATAGTTGAAATTGTTCGTTCTCTCTCTTTTTTTTAAAAAATATTTATTTATTTACTTTAGTTGTACACAATGCAATGCATTTATGTTTACATGGTGCTGAGGACCGAACCCGGACTGCGCACATGCGAGGCAAGCGCTCTGCCGCTGAGCCACAACCCCAGCCCCGTTCTCTCTTTTCTCTCTTTATTTTAGTGACTTTTTCCTTTCTTTCTTCTCCTTTTTGGCTGTTGCATGCTAACTCTCTTCTGTTTCCTCACTTTTCACCTTTGAATATTCTTTGCATTCTTACCCTGTTGCCGCCTGCAGCTATTGCTGCCTGCAGCAACGATACTGCGGGAAAGAATTCGGAGGCAGACTGGAAATGAATAGGTTCTTTATTCTTCCTTCTTCTAACTTCTCTCTCCGGCTCCAACAACCTCTCCAACTCCAACCACCCCCTCTAGCCAACCTCACCAGTTTAATACATTTTGCCTTAACAAGTATACACATGTTAACAGCTCAAACTTACAGGTGCGTCACATAGTGTTCACGGGCATAGAAAGATTCTTAGATAAATGCATGAATATCAGGTGAAAATACTGAAACACCTCTTACGGCTCTCAGCTAGCCGCCATCTTAGCTATCTCCTTATTAGGGCTCTTACATTTACCCCCTTTTGTTTTAAAAGAGGGAAAAATAGATGGGTGAGCTCTCACCACATCAGGATCAACTGTGCCTGTCTTAGGCGTCCACATGTGCAACTGGCATTCTTACCCGTCATGGGATAATCAAGGCTGTGCCCTTGACTCCTGTCTTAGGTTGATATGTTGGCCACATGAGACTGTCCCGTTATTGACTACCAGCCGTCCAATCATGAGGAGATGCTCCAGTTCTAAGGTGGCAAGCTTTTTGCTGACGAGCCAAGTTCCATAGCGTATCAAGTTCTTTAAACAAATCAGCTGCCCTAAGTTCCATTAAGTAATGCACTGAGTTCTCTAGATAAATACCCGCAAGGTATTATCCCATGCAATGTCCCAAACATCTTATAGTAGAAAGATTTATCAAAATGTCCACTTGCTAACACATTGGTCTAGGAAGCCTCGTGCATGCAGAGCAGAGGCCACACTGCTGGTGAAGTTGTTTGATGCTTGAGCAGCAGGGATGCTTGTAGCGATTGTGATCCCTGCAGCTGTAGCAGCAGCCGTCTTTTTTATGTCTAGACAATGCCACCAACAAATCTTCAGGGCCCGCCACCTAGAAACTCAAGCATCAATCATTAGAGGAAAGGCAGTGCTATTCCAGCACTGAGTCAAGAGGTGAGTTGTCAAACTAAAAAATAGAATTATTAGATCAGGTAATTGAAGTTGATCTCTGCTCACACACATTGCTGCTTGAACTCCCACAAACATAAGCTGGGAAAATATCACATTTAGAACGGATTAAAGAAAGACTGAGGGTATTTAGCTGACAAAATATTACATTTAAGATAAATAAAAGCTAAGAGCATTTTAGAAAAATAATTTGTTAGCTGGAACTTTTGAGCCTCTGCATACACAGCAACCTTCCATGAATGTACCTATTGAAACAATTTAAATTAATCAGCTATTTAACAAATAAAGTTAATTACAAATAAACAATCCCATGACAAATACCAAAATATCAGGTTGAACAGTATTAGTCATATTCCTTGCTGAAGAGAAGTCCTAGAGATACTTATAAATTAAGATTGAAGGTACCCTCATTTTAAAATTGTTTACCCAATTAGAATACTTTTTAACTTAAATGAATTAAAGTTATTTGGATCCATATTTTTTATATAATATTAGTTTTTATGAGCACTCGGTTTTTGTTATTTGTGACATCACAAATTGGACAGATTCACAAATATAAAGACATATATTTGTGACGTCACATTTACATGAAATCTAGACAAGCGCACAGACATAAAGACATATATAAAAAAGAAAAAATACAATTGTGTGCACACTAAAGAGAAATCTTCTCATCCCGGCTGGGAAGAATGAGACTTAAGTTGTGAATTTATTGAAGGAAAAAGCGCGCAGCTTAAAAGTTTCTTAGCTGAAAAAGCAAAGATTTACCCATCCTCTGAAAAGAGACGAACCCGCGCAGGTGCGCAGATTGATAATTCTTTTAAGGGAATCATTCCACAACAACTTCATCTTGGCCCTTTTGATTTTGTACTTGTTTTATTAATCTTGATTCCGCAACAACTTTATCTTGGTCCTTTTGATTTGGTACCTGTTTTATTAATCTTGATGGTATCCATACTGGGGAGGACTCATGCTGTGGAAAAACACAAACAGATCCTCTCCCCCAAATTAATACTGGATCTGGGCCATTCCATGTGCCTGAAAGAACATCTTTCCAGTAAACCAAAGGTTTATATTGTTGGTGTGGATTCCAGTGTCTGTCTCCAGCCGAATATCCTTTGGAATCCAAAGTTAAAAATTTTAAAGTAAAAAGGGCAACGGCCAATCTGTCCCTAGGATTTGTCCAATTTCCTTCTTTTTGTTTCAAAAGCATAATTTTGAGTGTATGATTAGCTCGTTCAATTATACCTTGGCATTGAGGATTATATGGAATACCAGCCTTATGGAGTATACTGAATTTTGCGCAAAACTGTTTGAAAGATGAGGATGTATATGCAGGGCCATTGTCTGTTTTAAGCATTTTGGGAATGCCCAATGCAGCAAAAGCTTG
Organism: Tamias sibiricus; assembly: GCA_025594165.1. Lineage (NCBI taxonomy): Eukaryota > Metazoa > Chordata > Mammalia > Rodentia > Sciuridae > Tamias > Tamias sibiricus. The sequence continues at coordinate 89,500,444 of CM046663.1, read as the reverse complement.
TAGACAATGAGATGTAACATCTTTAACTTTTTCTCCAGCATGTAAGGAAGCAAAAATCATGCCTGAGCATGTATCTATGGTCACATGAATAAATCGCAATTTTCCAAAACTTGGCTCATGAGTGACATCCATCTGCCACAAATGATTGGGCATTAATCCTCTTGGGTTAACCCCATAATGTGGATTGGGCAAATGTGTCACATAAGATTGACAAGGCTTCACAATTGTTCGAGCTTGATCTTTAGTTATTTTGAAACTTTGTTGTAAAGTAGTACTATTAACATGAAATTGAGAATGGAACGAGGTAGCTTGTTGGACTGCTGAAAATATAAAGATTGTTTGAGTAAGGGCATCGGCCTTTTGATTACCTTCATGGAGAGGACCAGGCAAATTAGTATGAGCTCTGATATGTCCAATAAACAAAGGTTCTTTACGTTCCCATAGAAGGTTTTGAATTTGAAAAAACAATTTAAAGCCTGGAGTATGAGGTGCTATTGGACCTGCTAGCTCCAATTTAGGGACAGCATGTACAGTATAGTGGCTGTCTGAAAAATATTTATGGGCTGTTCTTTAAAACTTTCAAGAGCTATAATAATAGCTTCTAGCTCAACTAATTGAGCTGATTTATGGGCAGTAATATGAATCATATTTTCTTTTTGAGTGACTACTGCAGAAGTACTGTTAGAGGACCCATCTGTAAATACATTTAATACCTTAGGAATAGGTTCATTTTTTGTGGAAATATAATGGGATGATTGATAAAAAAAAGATAGTATAGGAGACTTAGGAAGATGGTTATCAAAATTTGCAGAAGTAGAGCATCTAGCTATAGTCCAGTCATTATCATTGAAGCATAAATATTCAACCTGTGACGATGAATAGGGAGTAATAATAGTAGCGGGGTGAATGCCAAATAGTTTAGTAGAAGTCTTAAGTTCTTGAAGAATAAGTTTAGCCACCATGGACATATAAGACTCAATTGTACTTTTAGGAGAGATGGGCAAATGTATCCATAATAAAGGCCCCTGTTGCCAAAATACTCCTGTGGGTGTATATTGTGAAGAAATAATAATCAATATCAGCGGTCGAGCAAAATCAATTCTATCACAATGGGATCCTTCAATGGCCTTTTCTACCAACTTTAAAGCTTCCCTAGCATCAGGAGTCAATGTTCGCGGTGAAGATGGATCAGGGTTCCCACAAAGGATATCAAATAAGGGTTTTAATTGGCCAGTAGTGAGGCTTAGTGTAGGGCAAAGCCAATTAATGTCTCCCAGCATTTTTTGAAAATCATTAAGAGTAGCTAGATGTTCCTTATTTATTAAAATTTTTGAGGCCTAATAAAAGTATCCATAATTTGGAATCCCAGACATAATATTGGAGATCTAGTTTGAACCTTTTCTTCAGCAATGTTTAGTCCATATTGTTTCAAGTTTTCTGATATATTGCTAAATATGGTGAATAAGACTTCTTGATTAGGATGAGCAAGCAAAACATCATCCATATAATGGAGGCACAAGCTCTGGGTATTTGTTCTTGATAGGCTGAATAACTTTACATAGATTTGACATATAGTGGGGCTATTAGCCATTCCCTGGGGTAAAACTTTCCACTGAAATCTTTGAACAGGGCCATTATTATTAATAGAAGGAACTGAAAAAGCAAACCTGGGGCCATCCAGAGGATGTAGAGGAATAGAAAAGAAACAATCAAGAGTTATAAGATGGAAATTTTTAGGAATAGCTACAGGATTAGGAAGTCCAGGTTGGGTAGGGCCCATAATTTGCATGGTTTTATTGATTTCTCTAAGATCATGTAACAATCTCCATTTTCCTGATTTTTTCCTGATCACAAATATGGGGGAATTCCAGGGAGAGGTGGAAGGTTCTATATGTCCTGCTTCTAGTTGTTCTTGGATTAGTAGGTGGGCCGCTTATAATTTCTCTCTAGATAGGGGCCACTGAGGGACCCAAACTGGCTGATCAGAAAGCCATGGTATTTTCAAAATTGTTTTCTCAGTGGCCCCTAAAAAAAATACCCTTTACCTTTTTGATGATGATTTCCTTTAAGCTCTATAGGGCTAAGATTACCCTGTAGATTTTTATTCTTAACACCTGCGGGCTTGGTTGTGAGGTGTACTCCCATTTGTTGCAAAATATCTCTTCCCCATAAGGTAACTGGCAAGCTGGACAAAACATAAGGCTGAAATGTTGCTTTATGCCCTTCATCATCCTCCCATTTTTAAAACTGTTGCACTTTGTTCTGGGCTGTTAGTATATCCCAAGCCTCTTAAACTGGTTGAAGCCTTCTGCAGAGGCCAGTGCTTAGGTCATTGTTGTAGATTGAAGATGGAAGAGCCAGCCCCAGTATCAAATCAATCCCTCCATCTCTATTCCTTGAATTTTTATTTGGCACATAGGCCTCTGTGAACAATCCTGAACCCAGCAAGCCATAGGTCCCGAGCCAGTGGAACCAAATCCCCTATTTTTCCTATTTGAGGCATACTCTTAAATGAGTCATGTAAACTGGGAAGGAGAAGCAGCTGAGCAATTCTATCTCCATGGTTAACAGAGCAAATGCCTCAAAGTGAACTAAGCATAATCTTAATTTCTCCTTGGTAGTCTGAGTCTATTACACCAGGAGTCACTTGAAAACCTGATAAGCTTTTAGAGCTTCTCCCAAGGATAAGTCCTACAGTTCCTGAGGGAAGAGATCCCCTGACTCCCATGGGAATCAGTTGAACCCCCATTTCAGGTGTTAGCACTATCCGGGCGGTGGAATAGAGGTCTAGTCCTGCACTTCCTCTTGTCCCTCTGACAAGGGAGTCAATGGGTAAGAGGAATTGTGTCGAGGAATCATCTGGATGGATGTTTGAGGATATTCCTCCTCTAATGCCTCGTACATTTGTGAGCCCCGGGGCATTGGGCCTTGGGGCATTGGGCCCTGTGCCCTGTTTTTTTAATTCCTAGACAAAATGTTCCCAAAAATATCTGTTTTAGATATGTACTTATTGGCCCAATGGTTTCCTTTTTTACACCTGGGGCAGCAGCCTGGGGCACGATATGAGCTTGGTCTTATTTCTCTTTGGGGATATTGCCTAGAATAATCTGATTGACTATAATAATTTTTAGGTTGAGCCCTTTTTGTGAAATTTTGAGGGGAAGCACCTCTCATTGCTGCTGCAATCACATTTCCTGTGACAAAGGCGTCATTTATATCTTTGCATAATCTTATATATACAGAAAGATCCCTTTTAGATTTCCAAGGTCTGATAGCGTCTTGACAATATTTGTTGGCATTTTCATATGCCAGCTGAACAACTAATGGCAGAGTCTCCAAACACTCTACCTGCAGTTCGTAAAAGCCTATCAGCAAAGTCAGCATATGGCTCATTAGGTCCCTGAATTACTTTAGACAAGCTACCCTGTAAGTCACCAGTTCCTTGTAAAGTTTTCCATGCCTTAACAGCTGCGGCGTATATTTGAGCATAAACTCCAGGATCATACTGAATCTGAACCTGTAAATCAGCAAACTGCCCTTCTCCAGTTAACATGTCTACGTTATGGTTTGGAAATCCTGCAGTCACATTTCTTCTAGCTATTTTTACACAAAACTCCTGGAATTGTGACCTCCAAATCAAGTATTGCCCCCTGCTCAATACTGCCTTACATAAGCCTTTCCAGTCTGAGGGGGTTAAAGTTAAAGTGTTAAGGGACTCCAACATGCTCAATGTGAAAGAAGCTTGGGGCCCACATGTCATTATTGCTTCTTTGAAATTTTTTATAGTTTTGAAATCTAATGATTGGTGGTACCTCTGTCCATTTTCATTTTCAAATACTGGCAGACCCCAACGTCCCTGTGAGTTTTGACATTCGAGGGCACTCAAGAGCTCAGAAAGACCATTAATCTCTGCTTCAAGGGCACACAAGTGCTCAGAAATCCCCCTCATAGTTTCTGTAATTGATTCAACCCATGAGGGAGCAGAGGGCACAAAGAGTTCCTCCACTTGACGGTCCTTTCTTGTCCTAACTGACTCAGCGGAGGAGGCTGTGCTTTCATGGTTATTTGACTCCTCCTCACTACTACTACTTTTACTGGTAGTAACATCCTGAGTCCCAGGTTCAATTGAGAGCACGTATTCTTCAGCTATCTCTAATAAATCTTGAATAGCTTTAGCAGCTCGGATCTTTGTCTTTTTTGAGCCCACACTAATACTAGTCTTACTGGTCCTAACTGACTCAGCGGAGGCTATGCTTTCATGATTACTTTCCTCCTCACTATCAACTGAGTCAGCTATTGAAGCAGCCCCAATCAGGGAGATGGCTATTGTGGCTAGCTGGAAGCCATAAGTTCCACCTGATAATAATCATATGCATGTGATGCACCTGTAAATGCACGTGACACACCCGCAAAGCTAAAGGTATATAACTGGGTGAAAGTGGTCAGAAGTGCGATTCATTCAGTCAGTTGTTCAGTCGCTCAGTCGGTCGGAAGAAGAGTTTGGATCAGAGAAAAAGAAAAGAGTCAGAGAGGCCAGAACGTAGTCAGAAGAAGAAATAAGAGTCAGAGCAGTTAAGAGTTCGGTCAGAAGAAGCTAGAGAAAGAAATGAGAAACCATAGATAGAGAGAAGTAGTTGTTGCTGGTTGGAGTCAGGCTGAGGCTGCCGAAGAAGAAAGAAGAAAGAAGAAACTTTCTCTCTCTCTCTCTCTTTCTCTCTCTAAGCTCTCTCTAAGAAAGTAAAAGTAAAAGAAAGTGAAAAAGAAAGAAGAAAGAAGAAGCTCTCTCTCTCTCTCTCTCTAAGCGCTCTCTAAGAAAGTAAAAGTAAAAGAAAGTAAAGAGTCAGTAGTCAGAAGAAGTAAAGAGTCAGAGAGGTTGCTGAAAGAGCCAGTGTTAGAGTTTTGAGAGATTGCTAAAGCCGAAGAATAAAAAACCTTCTTTCATCTTCATTCTGCCTCCGAGTTTTTCTCCCGCGGCGTTGTTGCTCCAAGTCAGGAAATAACAAGCTATATCAAAGAATTCTTCCATAGCCTTTATCACTCGGGTCTTAGTTATTTTTGAACCCATTTTAACCGCTCTGACAAGACTCCTCGATTTTCTTACCGTGCCGATTCCGAACTCCCCGTACGGGCCACCACTTGTTGCCGTCTGTAGCTATTGCCGCCTGCAGCAATGATACTGTGGGAAAGAATTCGGAGGCAGACTGGAAATGAATAGGTTCTTTATTCTTCCTTCTTCTAACTTCTCTCTCCGGCTCCAACAACCTCTCCAACTCCAACCACCCCCTCTAGCCAACCTCACCCGATTAAATACTTTTTGCCTTAACAAGTATACACATGTTAACAGCTCAAACTTACAGGTGCGTCACATAGTGTTCACGGGCATAGAAAGATTCTTAGATAAATGCATGAATATCAGGTGAAAATACTGAAACACCTCTTATGGCTCTCAGCTAGCCGCCATCTTAGCTAACTCCTTATTAGGGCTTTTACATTACCCTAATTTATTTTCTCTTAATGAAATGTGTTTTTGCCATCTTTAAAAACTATTTAGCTTAATACTTTGAGGAATGGAAATGGGGTAGTTGTTCTCTTGTTAACAGAGAAAAAAGAACCTTTATTGTATGGAGACTTGGACCTTTGAACATGACCAATCATATTTGTCTCTTTAGTTAAATGAACAAAACCTTCAGTGTATGCTCATAGAACAAAAGCATAATTAATTTCAGTGTTACCAGATTCAAAGACTTACACAACATGCCCACAACTGGTATATGACTAGACTGCTTAACCAAAAAGAAACATTCTGAACTGTATATATCAAATGATTGACATGGGATTTGATTTTCAAAGAAGCTTGCCTGAAAACCTACATATTTATTCCTAGGAAAATTATATATACTCAAGAAGTCAACCCTGGGTACATCACTCCTCTTTTCTTCTCTGAGAGGTGAGGAGCACCCACACCCTACCTTTGGGGTATGTATACCTTTGCTGCCCTAATAAATCTTTGCTTGTTCTTTGCTTTTGACATATCCTGAAGCTGTTTTCAGTGGTGTAAGCCAAGAACCCCACCCAGGCTGAATGGAGGTCCCAGTTCCCCCTTGAAGGGGCCTTCTTGGACCCCTTTTCCAGTGACAGGGTGAATCAGAGGAACCAACCATATTTTAGCAGCTCTATGAGAGTGAATTGAAATAGCAGTTCTAGAGCATCAGGCTGTGACTACAGAGCTGAGAAGAGGAAAGGACAATTTCTTTTGAAATTGGTGATCTGAACTCTGGGATAAGGAGCTGGATGACATGGGTATGGAACTAGAACTGATTAGTGTTGATCCACGATGCAAAGAAAAGACCACCAACTCCAATTTTAAATCAAATTAAAGCAAGCTTATATTGTGTACACAAAGAGAGCTGACCAGTGGCTGCCTCTCCCAAACATGGGGCTCAAGATCAGCCCTGCCCTCTGGGAAGACAAGGTTTTTATATCTCAGAAAGTTACAAAAACAGGGGATGTCTTGGGAACTTACAGTTAACAGGGTTCTGGCAAATGTGATACAAAAGCATATAGCGGGCTAAAGATCTACATGGCTTAACATTTCAAGGTAGGGAGTAAATTAAGATTCCTGTTTGAATTTATGAGGTGCCACTGAGGTTTTAGGGAGGGTTGTTATCTGGTCAAGGAGAGCAGGCATGTGTGAGTTCAGAGCCTGGGAAGGAATTCCAAACAAAATTAGCCCTCAGAGTATTGTCAGGCCAAATAACTATCTTAGTAAAACAGAAATGAAAAATTTTAAAAAGTTTATGGCTCCCAATCTTAGGATAGAATTAGGTTGGGCTCATCAATTAGGATCATTTGGACAGCACTAGTCCCTGGATTACCTTTCCCTAGCCTAGTAGGGGCTGGAAGATAGGTTTACATGTCCCAAATGCTTCCCCTCAGCACACATATAGAAATTTTCAAAAGGAGGTGTACAACACAGCTGGCCACGCAAGGACAGAGTGGAACACTGCACACAGACTCCCCTAACAAGTTTGACCAGTTTGGGTTAGAATGGAGAACAAACTACACAATATCTGAAAACCCAGGAATAAAGGACTTTATTTCAAAAGTCTCAGCAGGAAAAGTCAGAAAAAAATGCGAGAAAACTGAAGTACATCTAACTTCTTGATATTAACTGATTACTATTATCTCTTCACATTTTGTGTTTTATTAGAGTTACAATTTTATGTATTTTGTCAATTAATTGGATTCTCTCTCAGTACCCCTCTTCTCTCCTATTTCAATTTTCATTCTTTCTTACCTCTCCCATCTGGTAGCCCACCCATCTGGGCTTCATGATCACAACCAACAGCACCTCTGCTCAGGCTCTGTCCCATCTGCTGCCTGACCCCAGGCTTCTCCCACGCAAGGGCATCAGGCACCCTTGGAACTGCTGGTTCTTAGGCAAGAACAACCCAGAAAGAGTGGAGTCATGCTTCCAGGGTCACCCTTGACCAACGGCTAACAGGAGCAAATGGAAAGGGTTTCCCCCTGGGACCTCTGGGTGAATAATATGGAGGTGCAGTTCAGAAAGCTTCTGAGAAGGTCCCAGGGAAGTGAGTTCCAGTTACCTGCCACCAGAAAGTGCATTCTTACCTTGGTTCTCCCTTCTTTGTTTCTCTTCCTGTTTCCTGGCAGCACTTCTAAATCAACCTCACTGGAGGATCACAGAGAAATACAGCATGCAATGAAGCAACAAAAAACATCCCAAACACCGCCCTCCAGGTGTAACACACTGGATACCCTCTATTCAAGCATGGGATCATATCACAAGTGACTTTTTAAAAATCAGCCTTTTTCATCATTATTATTATCAGCATATCCCTCTTTTCCTTGCTCCAGCTAATTCCCTCTCCCAGTCACTAATGTCCTGTCCCACTCACTAATGTCCCACTCACTATGTGACCTGTGCTTTTCCAGATGCTCATATGATCGTGTTCTGACACAAGCAGGCACACAGCCACGTGTGCACAGACCACCAGTCGGGCTACACTAGAATTCTGCATGCTCACTATAACCCAGCATCTCAGTGGTTTGTTGCCCCAGGTTTTGTCTTGATGGCATAAGATCAGCAGGCCCTGGGGCAGCTGTTGCCCAGGATGGCTGTTGCCTTGAGGTAGCTGAGCCGTTGAGGCAGCTTTATGGGATGTCCCCGTCCATTCTCCCCATCCCAGGTCTTTGCTTTTACTAAGGCAGAGGAAAGAGAGACTCGGAATTGCCCAGAGATATTTTCTTCCAGAACTTTCTGGGGTAGATATGGTAAAGGTGTTGCTATTTCTAGGTGAAAGTAACAGAGCCTCAAAAATGAAGTGATTTGTCTGAGGCCACAGTTGGAAAGCAGGAGGACAAAATTCCCTACTGCCTCCTCCAGCCCTTTCCACCTGAATCAGTACTTAAATAATGCAGTCTGTCTCCTCCAGACCTCGACACCATGGCCTTGCAGGAGGGCGTGCGTATCAAATCGAGTTTGCCCTATAAGCAGGGAAAGAATGAAAGGAATTCCCCACTGTGGAACATCCCAGAATAGTTCCACCAGGTAAACACATTCTTTCCTAATAGAAGCCTGTTTGGAAAAAATTGCCTTTCAGAACAGTAGTCAACTGCTGTTGCTAAAATCAGAGTATGATTAATTACAACTAAGTGCACCCTAAAAAGTGCCATTTCCAACAGGCAGATGGCGATGTGGAGAGAGCAGGCTGCAGAGGCTGCTGGTTGAGCCGCAGGGTGGCAGAGCCCTGGGGTGGCTTGTGCTGTGCCTCACCCAGAGGGTTCCGGTGGAAGACCAGTGGTCTGTCTTGTGCACTTACGTCCGTCCACTGTGGAGAACTGTATCTGTGTAGGTATTTCTATTTTTTATTTTATTTTTTGGAAACAGTTCTGACAGTGAAACTAGAACTAAGGCCTATGTCTCCTCCTTATTCTCAAAGCTAAATAACTGTGAAGCGATGTTTCCATACTGTCAAATTTATTTGGACCCATTTGTCCTGGGATTAAGGCTATCATCTGTTCAAGTTTAGGACACAATAAATGTCTTTACCAAATTAACTCTCTATTTTGAAGACATTTTCTTTGTTAGAATTTCTCATCAAAACCTGCTTCCAAGCACAGCATTCCTCGTGGAATTAATACCACAGGCCCTTAGCTCAGTCCCAGAGCATTCTTGGTGTTAGCATAATTGCAGCCATCTTCCTTTTCCCCACCTCTTCTTTATGAATACTGTTCCCAGAGTAGTCTTGTCAGACTCCTGACAATAAACCCGCTTCTTTTCCAGGTGTGTGTGTGTGATCATTCCTGCGCCACTTTTCTTTCACTTGGCTGCTGTGATACCACAAAACCTGACAGTTGCCCATTGTGAGTAACATGCTGTTGCCGTTGGAGATCTTTCTAATAAAATTAAACAAAATTTCTTTGGGAAGAAATCTGCCTTAAGAAATGGATTGGGAAAGAAATTTGAATATAGAAACAAACAACTGTTCTTTAAAATGCTTATAAATCCATCAAGGCAACTCATTGGTTTTGTGACAGAGCTGCTTTATGGAGTAGGTAAGTAACCGGCAGCCTTGTGGTTAGGTATGGGACTCAAGTGCCCAAAACAGGCATGTGCTATTTTTAAAATGAAATGACTGTAACTTCACTCAGTGCTTCCAGACCTGTTGGGTTATTTCATGTGTATTCTTTACCGCCTTCATGTGCAATGGGTGTCATTTTATAAAGAACATTTAGGAGGAAGCAGGAGTGAATTCTCCCAAGTCTGCAAGTCTGACAATGTAATGTGGGAGGATCTGGTCTTCCCAGTGGATTCTTTTGTGTCATGTGCACATGCACATGTGTGTCCCAGACACTTGAGTAGGTAAAGGGGTTTAATTGTTGCCCTGATGGGTTCTGAACACCCACTTTGCATCTCTGAGAGTGGTCTCTCTACACCATGACAGTGACTCCACTGTTGTCTGAGATTCTGCTGCTCAGGACTTCCAGGTCTGATAGTAATGCCAGTGATGAGAATCAATCAGGGCCGAGTTCTGTTTCTCTGGAATGTTGAGGATTGAACATCCAAGAAACTCAGTCAAGCATAGAAAGAAAAGTTTTATTTAAAGGATAGAATTGAGAGATAGATTTTGTTAGTGCAAAAAGACCAGGATGAACATGAACTTCACAAATCAGCTCAGCGCTTCATTCAGGAACAAAGTTTCACACAGGAGCAGGGGATGCAGGGATTAAATGATGCTGTAGTGGGACCCAGTTTTCTGGTGGAAAATGAGCCCCCGAACAAAGAAAGGGCTTGGGCTTATATAAGTTATTCTGAGAGGTGGTCTAGTGAACATATCAATTTTCTTTGGGCGTCCAGGAATTTGGAGTTTGTCTGTAAATCAGTGAAGGAGTCAGTTTTAGTGTTTAGGGATTTAGGATTTGTTTTACAGGGTGAAATGGGAGGGAGTCTAGGGTCAGTGGTCAGTTTCTGGAATTTATTGTCCTAGACCTGATGGAGGGCCTGGGGTCCGTGGTTGGTACCTGGGAAGGATTTGTTTACAGAAGGGTTAATGCTTCAGCCTCTTCCCAGAGACTGCCTTTCCAGATTTGATGGACACCTCCTCCTCAGGGTTTGTTTTATAACCGGAAAAGACCTGTATTGGGAAAGGATCAGTGCTCTCAATGTATGGCTTTCCTTCTCACTCCCCTTTCCCCGGGTCTCACTACTATTGGGGTTTGTCATTTTCCATATCTAATAGACTTCTCCACAGAGAAGGGGCCACAGAGATGGGTGTCTGAGGAAGTGGGGGTGTCCTGCCCCTTTTATATGCTTTAGGTTTCCTTTGTTCTCACGCCCTCCTTCTCCCCTTATCATTCGTACTGACTAGTGACCAAAAGGTGGAAAAGAAGCCTTCCAGGGGTGCCCCTTCCTTTCTGCCCGAAGAGCTGCTAGGAGGTACTTTCTTAACAACTTCTTGGGAGGAACAATTCCTTGGAGCCAGGTATCCTTGGCAACCAGTGGAGGAGGGGGAACTGTGCTGAAGGTATTAGCATTTCATTTCCTCCTGAATTAGCCCCAATCTTTCTGGCCCAATCATTTATTACCTACACTGACCATCTTATTGTCCCCTGGCCTCTATGGCTTCCATGGTGGGAGGTGGTCTCAGTCTCTACATGCCATAGGGTGGCATGAATGGGCTCTTTCTTTGTCCTGGAACTCTTGGGGGCTGCCCCTGGAAGTCTGTAGGTGAGGGGACATAGTTTCGGCCCTAAGTCACTGGACAGAAAGGGTTCTATCTTTGTGTCACTACATTACCAGATATGTGAGGGACCAGAAATTGTGAAATTGCATTATTTCACTGAAACCAAATATTTTCTGCATAACCGCACTGAAAAAATCACACATCCGATTAATGTTTTCAGTTTCTGGCATTCTTAAAGAGCATCTAGTTCTTCATAGACATCCTCTCACCTCTGGGAGTGGATTCCCATCAGGCTTCCCAGATAAGTAACTATGGTGTTTACCTTGTATATTTGTCTGATCAGTATTTCTCCTTTTGTGAAAACTTTGGGGAAGATCGTGTGAAAAACATGGAACCTCTCATCCCTATTCATATTCTGGAATAGTGGCCCACAGGAAGCAGAGGTTGTTGCCTGTGACTACCTGGGATTACCACCTGCTGAGGAAGGAACAATTGAACTGGGGAAGATGTGCACATCATCTAGAGGTTTGGACTTGGGATAGAGCTGCTCCATCTACACTACTGCAAGAGCCATTAGATTGGTTACCTTCCATTGAAGAGAGTGTGGGTCTCCATTTTGGAATTGTATTGATGGAAGTGAGAAAGTGTATATGCATGGGGTGGCCAAGAAGGGGATGTGGGCCACACACCCCTCGAGTGCCAGCCTGCTCCTATGGTTTAGTGGGATGCTCCCCACACTCTGTATCCCGTACTGCAAGGGTAAGTTTATGACCAGGTTAAACCAGTCAGAATCTTCCCCCAGACCTCGAACCTTATCCACAAATACATAGGGTTGGGAGAAAATGGCAGTTGAGGCCACCAACTGGAAGGTGAAAGAAAAGGCTCATGAACTCCTGATGCTGAGATCTCCAGAATGGGAGCATCCCTGGCTCCTACATTTCTCAAGGCTGTATGTTTGGTTTTTCCACTTGATTTGATGGCTGACCCAGAATCCTCCCAAAGAGCCCTCCTAATTCAACCAGGCTTGAGTCACATGATATGGGACAAAACATTAAGTTATCCGTGATCATCTTGGGGTGCAATGGGCACCAGCTACCAAATTCTTCAAGATACATAAACTTTCATTTACTTCTCATGAGACTGTCAGGAAGGGTAGGGCTGTGGCAGACACTGCGGGCCTCACTCGCAAGGCTCAGACACATCTGAGTGCCCGGCTGCTGCTCTCTTTGTGTCTGAGGTGTTTCTGTAAAAATTCCCCCAGAAGTTCTCAGAACCTGGAGTAGAATAATTGTCAAATGCACGATTTGCCCAGCTTCCCTCTCATAGTCCAGTGTGGGTGCCCATTGAGGGCCCTGGTTCCTCAGCACTCCCTTTGCGGGCTATGTCCCTGGGTGACTTCCATCCTTCTGGCCATGCTACTCATACTTCCCTGACAATATGCTTCCGCTCACATCCTTGTCTTCATGTCTGCTCTTGGAGAAACAAGTCTAAGTAAGACTGGCGAAGTAAGGTGGCGAAGATGTAGCTCAGCATCGGCCACGTGTTAAGTGCCCTGGAAATGCTAGTCCACCTCTGTTTTACACATGTGGACACCAAGGGACAGAGGAGGCTGGGCACTTACCCACGGTCACTCAGCTAGTAGATGGAGTGCTTAGGATGGTCATCACCCTGCATGACAGCTCTGGTCCTCTGCTTGGACAAGGGCTTCTGGAACATGGCACTGTTGATGTTTGGGGCTGGGTAATTCTTTTTCTGTTTGTTTGTTCTTTTAACATTTATTTGTTCTACTTCGTTGTACATGATGGCAGGATGCTTTTCAATTCATCATACGCAAATGGAGTGCAACATTTCAATTCTCTCATTGTACATGGTATAGAGACGCACCATTCGTGCAATCATACATGTACCTAGGGTAATGAAGTTCATCTCATTCCACCATCTTTCCTATCTCATAACCTCTCCTCACCCTCCCCTTTGCCCAATCCCAAGTTCCTCCATTCTTCCCACGCACCGCCCCCCCCCCATCATAGATCAGCACCCACTAATCAGAGAAAGGGACATCAGAGAAAACATTCGGCCTTTAGTTTTTTGGGATTGGCTTACTTCCCTTAGCATATAGTCTTCAACTCCATGCATTCAAGCCCCAACAAAGAATTACCGGGAGTTGGAGAATATTATGCTATCTGGGTAAGTCTTTGTTGGGGCTTGACCTATGCATTGGGGGATGTTAATCAGCATCCCAGCTGTTTACTTGGGTCATCCTAGCACCCCACCTCCTGTTTTGACAACCAAACAAACAAGCCTCCCCCAAATGCAAGATTCCCTCTGTACGGAGGGGAGGTTCCCCCCAAGAGAACCAGGGGCCAGAGAGCCAGCTTTAATCAGAAAAAGTGCAGGGACAACAAGGGTCTGTGCTGAAGGAGGGGAGCAGAGTGGCAGCATAGGGACAGCCCAGCTTGAACCCCAGGTAAGCCTGCCACCATCTGTGTCTTCTGACTCTAGCCCTGGCCCACTTTTCCAGTGTGCGGGGCTTGCTGGGATCAATTGTTCCACTGCTGTGCTGATTAGAAAGTTCTTTCCTACTGAGCCCATGCCGCCTCCTGGTAACTGACTTCATCAGTGAGCCCTGCACAGCCCTGCACAGCCCTGTGGAGGGCTTAATCCCTCCTCATGGGCCAGCACTTGAACTATTTGAAAACAACTTGTGTGTGCCTGCCCTGTCCACTGTGCCAGCCCCTCCCGGCCTCTGGGTATCTTCCTAGCTGCTCAGGCGCTGGGAAAATTCACTCTGAACAACAAAGGCAGTGACCACACGTGCCAGGGAACTATTCTTAGAGGGACAATGACATCTGATGGAATAAGTGACAGGAATGCAGGATGCAATTGGGAGAAGCGGACCCACTGGGAGCCAGAGGGCAGTAGGATGGCAGAGCAGGAAAATGCCAGGTCTCCCCCCAGCACTCAAGGAACTGGAGAGAAGACCCTGCAGCTATGGGACCACAACACATCCAGGCAAAGCTCCCGATGTCCTAGAAACTGACATAAAGAACAAAAAATAGTGATGGCGGAGAAGTGAGAACAAAGGTTGGATTAAGTCACTAGTAATTCAGCCTGTTGGTTGAACATAGCCCTACACAAATGAGAATAATTAATTAATTCCCATTTCCCAGAGACTTGAATTTACATGACCCATATTCTATTTTAAGGGATTCCAAGCTCCATTAAGGAGCATGTAATTTTACTCCTTCCTTTTGCTGTCCCTTATTTCATTAAATAAATCACAATGGCTTGCTCTTTTTTTTGGGGGGGTGAGTCTTTCTGATGCCTTATTCCTGCCGCCCCTCTGAAACACTGCAGAAGCAGCCCTAAGCCTTTGACTTGAGTCCCTTCTAATGGATAGGTGTTCTCCTTTCTTCCTCACTGACATCTTCCTTTCCTCTGGGTAAAGGCTCATGTTATTTCTTGCTACCCTGATCGGGTCCTAGGCAGAGTCTGCAGCAGACACTCCCCTCCCTTGAGCCTCAAGGAGTTTGGATGATGAGCACAAAGTTTGCAAGTCTGTAAAGACCCCAGCAGCCTGAGCCCCACTTCTGTTAAAAGTGAAATAGAAGTCCACCTTGCAAACTACACCATAGCAGCTGGGAACCCTCCCAGAAGTCTCTGTTCTGCTGGAGTTATTTATGGATCTTTTGAGGGCAATTCATTTCATGTTGCAATCTCCCCCACCCCCCCTCTCCTCTCTCTCTCTCTCTCTCTCTCTCTCTCTCTGTGTGTGTGTGTGTGTGTGTGTGTGTGTGTGTATGTGTGTGTGGTGGGGAAGAGAGAGCATGAGAGAGAATTCTAGCAAAGCAATGTGCCTCTGAATAGTGGCAGGTAATGCTCCCCTAAATAACTTGAACTTCCACTGGCTGGCTTTTGTTCATGAAAAGCTAATCCTTTCAGGAAAGACCTATATAAAACATCAGGGATTAAAGGGTGCCCAGAAACCTCAAATCTCTTCTGCTCCATAAGGTAAAGGCATATCTAAACTAACAGATATCATTTTGAGGGTACTAACAAGTAATCTTTTTTTTTTAAACTGTCCAATTCTTTAAAAAAATATGAATGTACAGTATAAACACTAAGTAGGTTAGAGGACTTATTTTTGTAGCTTGTTTTTCAATGAACTGCTGTCTTTGGGGGGCAGAATCTGTCATGTCAACTATAATGACAGGGAGGGAGTGACTTTGTTTCACAAGGAAAAGTATGTTCTATTTCATTTTTAAAATAGCCTTTCTTCTCTTGCATGCCAGATGCAGAAATGTCTTGAATTTAATGTGCAGCATCTCAGGGTGACAGGTGGGAATTCCACATGCAGTGTCACGCTGCAGTCTCCTCCGAAGCTTGGAGAGGATGAGAGCAGTTGATATCGTATGTGTGAGAGCCTTTGTGTGGGTTACGGCTCTCAATACCCACAGCCCTCATAGGAGGGGGAGACATTACCTGCGCTTTCAATGCAGATCACACGTGGTGGAGCTGCCAGATGTAGGCTTCTCACCAGAGCTGAGGGGTCTGCATGCAGGACCTGCTGTGTGCTTGTCAATAGCCAGTCTGCTATTTTTTAGGCAGAACCATTAACTTCCTGAAATTATAGGGAAGTGGAAAAGAAGGAGCAAGTATCTGCAAGAGCAAAAAACTCCTGTGTAGCATAGACTGGTGGAGCAGTCTCCACTGGTTTGGTGAGTTAGAGAATTGGGGTAAATATTTGAACGGCTGAATCTAAAGCCAGTGAAAACATCATGTTACATGCACCACAGCCTCCTGTCTGTGTGATTCTGTTGCCTGGAGGTGAGAGGGTGCGGATGGAATTCCAGATGCTGCCCAGGGCTGGGGTCCTCCTCTGTGTGTTTGTTCACTGGTCAACTCCTCGCCTGAATGCCTGGCTTCAGCGTAGTTTTTGCATTCTCAGTAGTCATGGTTGGGCGGGGTGTCTAGCTACCATCCTTCACTGGTTGAAACAATAGGATACAGCAGCTCTTGTGTGTGTGGAATAAACCCAGATGGTAAAAACGGATGAGGAAAAGCATTTATGTTTTGTGAGAAAGACCAGAGTTGTCACTGTCACAGCATGGACTTAAGGCAAGCCAAGCGTTGTGAGTCATTTCAGGGCAAACTAGACAAGGAACACTACGGCTGAACCCAGGCAGCTTGGGCTGGGCTGACTGGTAGGCACTGGGCAGGGTATGCAGATGGGCTCCTGCTCTGACTCAGGGCTCTGTCACTGGCCAGTTGCAACTGCTCTTGGGCTGCTTCTCAATTTCTCCCTGTCTGGACTTTGCCACCTGAGACAGGATGTAACACAGTGCCTGATTCAGGGGGAGTTGAGAGGGTCACATGGATACACACAGAGCACTACAACTGTGCCGGGCAGCGGTGAGCACGGTGGTCCTCAGGCTGTCTTGGGCACTGCTGCTTTGATGCCAGTCAGTGATCCCCATAACCAGGTCTCCTGTGCCCAAACAGGTGGAGTTCTCGGTGCTTTAGAATCACTTTTGCTCTTCTGTCTCTCACCATTACCCTGAGCGAGGCAGATGCTGTCATCCCCTTTCTGCTGGTGAGGAAATGGGTGCTGAGGGGATTAGGTGGCTTGCCAAGTGTGAAGAGTGGGGAGCCGGGCCAGGTTCCTGGCTTGCAGCCCAGTGCTTTCTACTGCCTTCCAACAGAGCCTCAGATGAAAGCGGAGCAGCCTGGCGCTTGCTCCAAACCCTGGCTTGGCTCCTCAGCCATGATGCCATTACCTTTTAGTACCTCCAATGGTATGCAAAGCTGGGCAGATCTTCTTTATTGGAATTCGGCTCGAAAAGTTATTGGAAATGCATTTTAGACTCCCAGAACTTAGTGATGTGTTACAACACTTGGTGGCGGCAGAGAATGGCAAAGAATAAATTTGCAAAATAACCAAACCTTGCTGTAGCCCCGTGTGACAGTGCTTGTTCCCAGGCGATGCCTGCTCTGTGTTTGCATTTCTCCATGTGTAGACTTGGTTGTGTTTAACGTTCTCTCTGTACCTTGCCCTGCAAAGCCAAATGGCAGCTCCTTGGGTGGCTGCCTTGCTCTCCCAGGGAACTAAGCTGAAAAGCAGTCGTTCTTTTCAGCTCAGCAGATGCTAAGGCGATAAGCTACACTTTTGGATCCTTCAGGAGAGTCAGACTTTCCTTGGGCCAAATGACATGGGTCTTGTCCAGTTTTTTCCTTCCAGCAGGCTCCAGCTATGGACGGGTGTCTCAGCTCTGCGCAGCAGCCCCTGTGCCTGGGGGAGGCACCGAGCTCCCCGGGTGGCTGGTTGGAGAAGGAGGAGGGGGCTCTCCAGGAAGATGGCACCACGGGACCCCCAGGAGGTAAACTCCTTTTTGCTCACTGCCACAGTTTTCCTCAGTTGCTTTCCTAGCAATGACATTTTCAAGTAAACTTCAGCTGCAAGAATTTCCATTTCCTTTGAACTCTAGATTCTTATCATAATGAAGCATGGTTGACAACAGCCTTTGTGCATGAGAGACTGAAACATCACCCCGATTTTCTCATTTGCTTTATCAAGTCTGCAACTTTGTTTTTTCTTGTATCTAACTCTGAGAGCACCATATTTTTGTTACAAGAGCTTTGAAAAATAGTTTGTGTTAGAAAACTGCTGAAACATAGTTAACTTAGCTGGGAACACCGTGTTAGTGAAATAAAAGGGTTTATTGGGGTGCCACATGGGCAAGGGTAGGGAAAGGAAGGGGGGGGTAGGGAAGGGGATTAGGGAAGGGGGAAAAGGGATGGACGGGATCAGGGACAAGCAGGAACAGAGAGCAGGAACAAAAGGCGGCAGGAACAAGAAAAGGGCAGAGTTCAGTCCGGGGCTGGCTTAAATAGAGTAGGGGCCATAAAACCCCCTTGGAGTGAGTCCTTGTCCTATAGGCCAGCAGAGGTCATGGGGGGAGGTAGTGGTAGTGGACAAGGGACTTGCTGATCAGGTTTTGGTCACGCTGAGGATCTCGGGAGCCGTAGTTTTTCACAAGGCACCTGGAAAGGTGTGGCCTTCTGCCTGGGAGGTACAGCCTCTGCCTAGAATCCAACAGTTTGCTCTTTGCCGAAAGGCATTCCAGCAGCATGATAGACCCTTGTCAATCACAGTGCGTTTCTCCATTAGGACAGCAGTGTAGTATAGCTGCATTTCTGGGCACAGCTTCAGAAGTACATAAATAATAGACATAAAAATGATATAATAAGAGCCATTTAAAACACAATCATTTAAAGAGTAAAACTATGTCTTAACTCTATTAAATGAGGATGTTATTTATTTTTTACTGAATCGTTAACATAAAAATGCAACTCTACCTTCTCTCTCAAATCTGATCTCTGAACTACCCGGCAAAACAAATGAAAATATTTAAAGTTCTGCAATCATACAATTTTCTATTTTTGTAGAGCTTCAAAGGGTCTTATGGGAAAACATTTGTATGCCAGTGTTTCTTAATAATGTTGATCAGAAAATACACTGTCAAGCTTGTTATTTGTCAGTTTACTTACTTGTGAAGAGATGAGCTATGCAAAATCAGTCCACCAACTTTTCCTACAGTTCTGAGAGAAAAATAAGTCCCCAAAAGGCGGTCCTTGGGAGGAATGAAGGAGGGTGCACCTGGGCATGGGGGAGGGACGCAGGGGCTGGCAGGGTCCCTGGTGTCTGGTTGCTCTCAGTCTCCCACCCCAGAGGCATGCTGGAGATGGCACTTGAACTTCAAGAATTGTGCAACTGGGTGTGGAACACAGCTATACTAAAATTTAGGTTATACAAACTTAGAATTCAATAGATTATATGAAAGGCCAACGTCTATTAAATGTTCAAAGCCCCCCAGCAGTTACTTTACTCCATGTCACTCTCAGCTGTGCTCTTGAGGTGGTTTCTGTGGGCTGCATTTGTGTGCAGGGAATATTGCTGGGCCATGAGCTGCCGCCTGTATTTCTCATCATGTCGCAGAGGTTGGAACTCGGCCACCGTGGGAGTATTGGCACCAGGCATTTGCCAGACACGACAAATCAGGGCTTTTTTTCATCTCTCAGAAGTGGCTGCTCCACCTGCCTCAGCACAGTGCTGCCTGTCCTCTGCCCTCTGTCTCTGAACCAGAACTGAGTCAGCCTCTCAGCCCTAGGGTGAGGAGTTAGCCCTCTTCCATTACTCAGAAGTACTGGGCTGGTTTTGTTCAGTGTTCAAGTGTCCTATGACAAGAGGCAGGTGAAGGCCAAAACTCTTCTCCTTACCCGGCAGCCTCCTGACCACCCCCTAACAGGGCATGTGACAGCAAAGAACCAAGTCTCAAGCCACACTGGCTATTTATTGCCAGGCACTTACCAGCTCAGGGAAGCTAACCCTTTTGAGATTCTTCTTTCAAGTGGTAAAACACACAAAGGAGAACCATGGCCATGGACAACACTGGGCAGAGCTCAGGGCATTTTATGCTAATTTACAGATGACTCACTTCACCCACACTGTGGTCAAGGATCATTTCCTAAAGTGCTGCAAACTGATACTTCAGTAAAATACAACGAAAAAGGACAAAAAGAAATGAAGCATACATAGACATTTTCAAGCTCTTTTTTTATAATCATACTCAATGGGCATCATCAAATTGTATTTCTAAATGCTTTCTCCACATTTCCATACTGATCGGTGAGCCTGTTAGAATCAATATGCAGCCTCCCAGCATAGAACCGCTCAGGTGCATATTGAAATTAGTGATGTTTGAAATAGCTGTGGGACCTGCCTGAGATGGTGGACTGCAGATCAGGTTTCCTCCAAGGCTGACTTTCCTCACCTAGTATCCACATCCCCCTCTTCCATAGCTACTTCTGATTAGGGCACTTCAAATGTTAACTGACAGCTGTCCTCCCAAGCCCATATTTCACTGCTGGTTAAAGATCTTCTATCATATCCCAGGCAACAGGGCAAGTTTCCTGCAGATAAAATCAGCCCCTGGGCTATGAAACTCCTCCCTGCTAATCCCCACTACCACCACTACCAGTCAAGGTCCCGGAGTGCACACATGCGCTCAGCATCCTCCCTCCTGACATTTACACTCGCTGCTCTTTTATTCTGAAACCTTCTGGAAAACCCATAATAATCTGTGATTCTGTGATGTCAGCTCCGTCAGGTGCTCTTCCCTCATTTTATATGCTATTTGAGAGCTGCTATCACGGGTCATGGGGGTTAAAGGAGTATTTAAAGCATTAGTAACTTAATATTCAGGGCTCATCTGACAGCCTCCCCGACTCTAGTAGAGCTGGCTCTGCTGCCGGTGGCCTGTGCCTTTTGAGGGGCAGTTGCGGGAAGGATTTTAGGAACGCCTGGGCAGCCAGCATGTGGGAATGTCACTTCACTTCAAGACCTAAAAATAGTCAGGTTCCTGTTCACCTAGTTCCTTCTTAATTGCAGAGAGTTTGCTCCCTGGTGCCATTTTCCTGATAATTTAGTTTTCTCCTGGCACCAAAACACAGATTGGGGATGGGTTTTCACCTCTTTTGCCCTCTTCTTGAGAAGGGAGAAGCCAAGGGCATCCTTCAGTATTTTGCCATATAACGAAAAGGTCACATCTGAACCTTGTGTGCCATCCCCTCATAAAACCCAGTTTGGTATTAATTGCAGACACTGGTTGATGGTGCCGCCCTGCTTGGGGAAAGATGGCTTGTCTCCTCCATCTTACCCAGTGTAGGTTCGCCCTGGATCAATGGAGCTTGAAGCCTGTTTTACTTTTGTGCTTCACAGATGCTAACAACATAGAAGCGTCTCTCCGTAGCCTCCAGAAATTCGTTCCTACAGATTATGCCAGCTATACTCAGGAGCATTACCAGTTTGCTGGCAAGAAGATCGTTATCCAAGAGTCGATAGAGAGCTATGGAACAGTGGTGTGGCCAGCGGTGAGAGCATGGTGACATTTGTGCTGTCAGTCATTCTGGAGGTGACAGTTTTGTGCATCTGTGTTGCTGTGGGCAGGTGGCCACCTGCTTCTACCTTCTGTGCTTCTCAAGTTGAGGATGGATTACCTGGTCCCCCAGAGGTGCTGGTGGTGTGCTTGGTCCCCAGAGAAGCATAACATTTCCTTTAGAAGCTGGTTTTGCCTTAAGCTGTGTTCCTTAAACATTATTTTTATGTTAAATAAACCTGACCTTATTGGGAAGTAGGATTCAGCATGAATACAATTGCGAGGTTAAAAAAAAAAAAAAAATCAAGAATTTAGAGTTTGCAATAGGCACCTTTGGGCCACACCCATTGGCCCTTGGCCATTCCTATTTCCTTGACTTGATGGGTATTTTCACAGAAATGTTTAGGAGGTATTATTCCAGCTGATGTCATCATTGTGACAGCCCAGCAAGAATGGTGCAAGAATGGAGGAAAACCTGCCATTTTCAGGGTGCAGGGGCCCAGGGGCTCACTGCACCTCCAATTGCCTCCATTTCCACATTTGAAACATGGAGTAGAGCTCATGTCTAGTTCCTGACATAATTGGAACAAATGCAGTGCTACATGCAAGCCCACATTAGCTGTAATTATTAATGTGACATTATTCTCACCTCATGACTGTGGACATGGGAGTTCATAAAGCTTCCTTGGCTTGATGAAGCTATTCCCCTGGGGCTCCATGGATCTTTCACTCTAAAGGCTGTCAGCCTGAGCTTAGAAAGGCTCCAGAACAAACTTCTCAGCCTCTGTGTTCTGAGTCACACTGAGATCTTATTAAAATGCAGATTCGGATTCAGGTGTGGTGTGGTGTGGTGTGGTGTGTGTGTGTGTATGTGTGTGTGTATGTCTGTGGTCCTGCATTTCTTAAAAAACTCCCCAGTGATGCTCATCTCCTGGTCCAGGGATGTGGAGCAGAAGTTCATGACTAGAGGTTCTCAGGAGCTGTCCAGGCAGTCTTGGGAAGTGGTAGTAAGTGAGCTGGGAGAAGAGGAGCCAAAGGCCCTAGGCTTTTAGGGCTCTGCTCCCTTCTGAGCAAGGAGCAGAGTATTTTTTTCACCTTATTCATTATGATTTTCTTCAAACAAAGGCTTTCTTTTGCCTAATAAGTTTGAAAATACCTAATGCCTTTCCAAGCTTCCTATTCTAATACATTTAGCAAATAGACAACCATAGTGGTGGTAACAGATTAGGAATGGAAACAGAACATTTGTCCACTCAATTGTTTTATGCTAAGACCTCAGCCATTTATGCACTCAAACACACCTCTCTTGTGACCTCATGAAAGCTTTAGGAGAATCGACTGTCAAGTGGGTAGACCCTTTCTGGTGCCTGCAGGGGCAGAATCTGTGAAGGAGCTGCCTTCAGAGTTTGCTCACAGGGCTAATAGGGATGGGTGTTTGTAATGTCAAAAGTTGTAGCTGTTCCTGAGAAAACTTTTATCTCCAGATGACCTCCCTGCTGGAGGACAGAGCAGCATGCGTCCTCCAGCCATGCCAGGTGACACTCTCCTCTTATTGAATGACCTCACAGCAAAACTCAATTCCTTCCTCAAAAGTCCCCTTCTCAACTCTGAGCACCTTGCCAAGTGCTGCAGGTTGGTGCTATTTGACACCATTGTCTCACCAGGTGGTCTCACCTGGAGTACTCTGCCCCCTCATCTTTCCACACTTGGCCCACCTCTCCCTGGCACCCAGAATGCAGCCCTGACTCCCAGCGGCCTCTGTCATGTGCCCCTCAACCTGGTATGTCCCTCCTTTATGTCCCTGAAATCACTGCAATTAGTTTACAATTGGTTTGCTTACCTCTAGCCCTGCCACCAAATAACTTGGCAGTAGAGAAAAAGGCAATATGCATCTTTGCATGTGTCAATTTCCTATGCACAGATGAGAATTAAATAAAGTGACTTATGGGGTAAAGTCTGCAGTACTAGCCTTGGCCCTGCCAATCATGAGTGGCAGGTCTGGAATTACCCCGGGCAACTCCTCTCCAACCTAGACTAGCACATGGAGTCCAGAGGCAGAAGAGCCTATCTATAGCTGGGGCTGAAACATAAAAACAAATTATAGAGCTCAATAGTTTTTCATCTCAATGTTCACTTCCCCAACTCTAGGCTACTTATATTCAAATTTAAATAACTTTCTCATGCACAGTTCTTCCTGTTCTCTCTCTAGTTCAGGGCTTTGCTAGTGGAAACTTCTTTGGCATAAATAACACCTGGAGAAGCAACGCAAACTGAACATTTGTTTTCTCTTTGCAGAAATGTCAGGATAAGGTAGAGATGGAAGAGAATGAATAAAGGAGAGGGATGATTGATTTCATGTATAATGAACAACTTGTCCATACTCAAAGTGTGGTCCACAAGCCAGCAGGCTGGCATCACCTGGGGGCTTCTCTAGACATGCAGAATTTTGAGCCCCACCTCAGATCTACAAGAGAAGGATCTGCATCTTTAATAAGCTATCCCAGGGCATTTGTTGGCACAGTAAAGTTTGAAAAGCACTGTTTTTTTTTAAATTTTAATTTGTTATATGACAGCAGAATGCATTACAATTCATATTACACATATAGAGCACAATTTTTCATATCTCTGGTTGTATACAAAGTATATTCACACCATTCATGTCTTCATACTTAGGGTAATGATGACCATTGCATTCCACCATCTTTTATACTCTCATGCCCTCTCTTTTCCCCTCCTACCCCTTTGCCCTCTCTAGAGTTCATCTAATCCTCCCATGCTCCCTCTCCCAACCCCACTATGAATCAGCCTCCTTAAAACATTTGGCATTTGATTTTTTTGGAATTGGCTAACTTCAATATTCTCCAACTCCATCCATTTACCTGCAAATGCCATGATTTTATTCTTTAAATGCTGAATAATATTCCATTGTATGTATGTATGTATGTATGTATGTATGTATATACATACATATGTGTGTATGTATACCACATTTTCTTTGTCCATTTATCTACTGAAGGGCATCTAGTTTGGTTCCACAATTTAGCTGTGGAATTTTGCTGCTATAAACATTGATGTGGCTATGTCCCTGTAGTATGCTGTTTTTAAGTCCTTTGGGTATAATACGACTGAGAAGTGGGATAGCTGGGTCAAATGGTGGTTCCATTCCCAGTTTTCCAAGGAATCTCCATACTGGAGAAGCACTGTTCTGATAGTCTGTTTCTTTGATGAACCATTTAAGAAAATGAGAAGCCAAGACACTACCCAGTTGTCCAAGATAGCACAGTCCTAATGAAGCTGAATTTTGATGGGTTGGGAAGAGAGGTGTTCAAGTCTATACAACACTCTAAATGCAGTTGGAAACCCAAAATGATGAAAGCAGGGGAAGAAGTCGCTGTTTGTTTAGGTACATTTCATCTCCCCAATTTGTAAGAGCTAAGCTGATCTACAGATATTCCCCCCACATTTTTTTTTTTTTTTTTGAGATTGGTCATATCTAGTATAGTCAATTCAATGAATCTGTTACTCCAGTTTGTGACGTGCAATTTACTATAACTTTTATGTTCCAGAGGTCTAAACATGGTATTGAATGAGATCTTGGTTCTTTTGAACCCTTCAATAAACAGAAAATAATGTCTTTCAGTATTTAACTTTGAGGGTAGAGGGGGCTGCTTCTGGTTTCCAATGTTCCAATTCCCAGGTGAAAATCTCAGTTGTTCGTGTGTTTTAGGCTACAGCTTTGTGCCAGTATTTGGAGGAACATGGAGAGGAGTTGAATCTCCAAGATGCCAAAATACTGGAAATTGGTGCTGGACCAGGCCTTGTTTCCATTGTGGCCAGTATTCTAGGTTTGTTTGTTCCTTCCTTCCTGATCGTGTTGCAAAAGACCTTCACTGTGACAATGACAATGAGTGCTTCCTGTGTGGCAGGCAGGCTGTGGTAGGTGTGTGGCCACCATTTCACTCACTGAATCTCCCCAAAATGCCACGCAGCAGGAATTGTGACTATGTCACCCACAGAGATGACTGAGGCTTGGAGAGGCTGAGCAGCTCCTCCAGCTCACCCAGTTTTCAAAGTGACCAAGTTGAGAGTCCAAGGTGTGACTCTGAGCCCTGGACGTCTTCACCTCAGGAGTGTGTGTGGGGGAGTTGCAGTTACTGACACCTAGCAGGGGGGGACCAGGGAGCATGCTAAGCACCTTTCAGTGTTCAGAAGGGCCCACCCACAAGAAAGAATTGTCCAGCCTGAGTAACGGCAAATGTGTTCAGCCTGTCCACCAGCAGGCCCAGGATGAGAAGCTGGGTTCTCTTATTATCCTCCCCAGAGTATATCAATAGTCTGGCCGCCTGAAAGTTTCCAGGTGATTGTCACCATTTCTCTCTTTTAGGAGCTCAAGTCACAGCAACGGATTTACCTGATGTCCTAGGAAACCTTCAATACAATCTTTTAAAAAACACCCTGAAATGCACAGCACATCTGCCTGAAGTGAAGGAACTGGTGTGGGGTCAAGACCTGGAGCAGAACTTCCCCAGGGCGGCCCTGTGTTACGACTACGTCCTGGCCTCTGACGTGGTGTACCACCATTACTTCCTGGACAAGCTGCTCCCCACCATGGTGCACCTTTCCCAGCAGGGGACCGTGGTACTTTGGGCAAACAAGTTCAGGTTCAGCACAGATTATGAATTCTTAGATAAATTCAAGCAGGTTTTTGATACGACTCTCTTAGCTGAATATCCAGAGTCAACAGTCAAACTTTTTAAGGGGACACTAAAATGGGACTAAGTAAAACAACACGTCTTTCAAAATGTGTGTCTTCTGATTTGTGTTAGGAGTGGTGTCGGGACCTTACACTGTCTGACTAGGGGATGGAAAGGCTCTGGATTTTTGGCTGCTTGCCACATTATTTGGGCCCCAAAGGGGGGTGGCTAAAGACCTTGGCCCCTTAATGTAAGTTCGTGACAGAGTGGCACAGGCAATCGGACTTTTTTTCTAAGATTGAGGAGGTAGTGCGTAGAAACAACTCGTGAACTTACAAGATGCAATTTAATACTAAAGCAACTTTAAATATATTTCAGATTATTTGATTAATCTAAATATCTACAAAGAAAAACATAAAACATGATGGTAACTTTGTTAACCTTCAAGAGTCTCAGTTTAAGTGTTCAATGGGTCTGACACGAGTAAGTTAATGAACAAGAGGATTTCTCCCTTATTTTTGCTGTAGAGCTCAGGTTTTGTATTTGTCAATATACTTTTTTCATATGCTTTTTGACACTGAGCTTGAAAGGGTCATTATAACAGTTTGAAGAAACTATGTATACAGATTTTAAATGTAGCAAAGGGGAAGAATTTTGAGTGATAGTAAATGTATAGGTTTAACATTGATTAAAAGTAGAAAATATAGAAACTGCTGGAATGAGAAAACAGATTCTGTCTTCGGAACTTCTTAAGAGAATTTGTACACATCCCCTCCCTTGGTGTCTATTACCTGTGATAATTTCAAGGTAAATTTCTTGATTGTTTGGTTTATTTGTAACTTTATTATTAAAGTTCTTAAATACTAGAAAAGAATGGAATTTTTGTTCTGATAAAAGCAAGCTATAGGAAATAAAACAATAAAAACTAAAAACAAATAACCATACTTAAGAAATTGAGCTTATCCTTTGAGATAGGGAGAATTTAAAACTCTCAGCTACCACCGTTTCTTTCTAACTTTACACTGGAGATTTTAGCTAATGTGGTAAAAGAAAGAAAATAAATAAAACGGAAGAAATAAAAACTGCAGTATTCACAGATGATGTGATTGTGTTAATGCCGAGCTAGCAAACTTTCTGTAAAGGGCCAGATAATAAATATTTTAGACTGAGCAGGCCACATACTGTTTCTGTAGACTGTTCCTTGCTTTTGGGCACTCACAATCGTTTATCAAAAGGTTAAGAACTATTCTTGGCCTGTGAAAACAGGCTGAGTTGGATCTGGCTTGTGGGTCATAGTTTGCTAAATCCTGGAACTGTAGGCAATCTACAGTGGAATTACTGGAATTTCTGAGCTTAGCAAGCCTGCCAAATGTCAATAAGCAAATCTCAATATCACTTACAAATTCTAACCACAAATAGCTAGAAAACAAAATTTCAGTAAAGACACAACTTATAATAGCAATGTCAAATACATAGAAATAAATATATACAAAAATATGAGAACTCAAATTTACAGCAATATTGAAAAAGCTTAAAGATATCTAATGGAGAGACAAACCAAGTTTGTACATTGGAAGACATTTCAAAGCTGCCAATTTTTCTCCAAATTTATCAACAGGTTATGCAGTCATAACCAAAATTCCAGTATGCATGCTTCTGCAACTAGTCCAGCTGATTCTAATTAAAATGAAAAGGCCAAAAGGAATAGACACACTCCTGAGGAAGAACCTGGAAGATTTACTTTATTTGAAGTCAAGAACTATTTTAAAGATGTGATGATTGAGAAAGCAGTTAGTATTGGTTGCTAAGACTACTTACCACATGGGTATTTCTAAAAGTGAACTTTAAAGCCACTTGTAAATTTTTTTTTTTCTATAAATTTAAGGGTAAAATAAATAATCTAGATATAATCTCAAATATTTATTTGCCTGTTTTCTCCTTGATTTATATTGTCAATTAATACCTTGGTGATGAATGTTATAAAATACTCCTTAATTTCTGCAGATAGAGATTAAAATTTCTTCTCTTTCAAAACAACTAGTAGTGTTCATCAACTAACATCAAGAGCTATCTGATAAACCTCATTTACAAGATTTAAAAATTAACACTTAAAATAATGAGAGAAAATTTTGTGTCTTCTACTTCTGCAAAGTAAGTAAAAAATAAAGCTAATTCTTGGCTGAGGCAGTAGCCTTAATTTCCTTCTCTCAAAAGGGAAGAAAAATGCCTTTTGCAATGACCTCTCCTAGAATATAGAATCCTAAGATCAGGCCCCCAAAGCAGATGAACGGTTGTAGGAAATGACAGATGTCTTTACAGCTGGACATTGTTTGGCAAGCAGAGGTCACCTAGATTCTTGATGACCCCACCCAGTGGCTGCTGCCTCTGTCAAATGAGCAAGGGTGGGAAAGGTTAAGCCAATCTGGACACCATTGATTTGGGTGAATTTCAGTAACCAAGTCAGTTAGTATTAACATAGGCATGTTGGTCAATGGAAAATAGAGTTCAGAAGTTGACCCACACATGTGGTCAACTGATTTTGACAAAGGTGCCAAGATAATAGGAAAGTATAGACTTTTAAACCAGTGGTGCTAGAATAATCATAAACATAAACTCTCTCTCTCTCTCTCTTGAATCTTCTTTCACTTCATACACAAAAATCAAATTGAAAGAGATCATAAACCTAAATACAAGAGCTACAGCTCTTTACCAACTGTAAAACTTCCAGAAGAAACCAAGATAAATTTTCATTACCTTGGGTTAGCCAAAGATTATCTTAGCTATGATACCAGGAATACAAATCATAAATGAAAAAAAAATTGAACTTAAACTTATCAAAATTAAAAACCTTCACTCTTCAAAAGACACCATTAAGACCTGTAAATCCCAGTGACTCAGGAGGCTGAGGCAGGAGGACTGCAAATTCAAGGTTAGCCTCAGTAACTTAGTGAGGCCTAAAGCAACTTAGTGAGACTCTGTCTCAAAAGATAAAAAGGGCTGGGATGTGGCTCAGGAGCATAGTGCCCCTGAGTTCAATTCCTAGTACCAAAGGGAAAAAAATATACTCAGAAAAAAATGTTTGTGAAGCATTTCTGAAAAAGGGTTTGTATCCAAAATATATAAAGAGCTCCTACAACTCAATAATGAGACAATCCAACTGAAAAAAAGGCATTGGGGGGGGGGGACTGGAACAGAAACTTCACCAAAAAACATACACAAATGTCTATTATTTGTAATATAAAGGCAAATTAAACCCACAATGGGATACTAAAACACAACCAAACACTAGAATGACCAAAGTTAAGAAGCTGAAAAATATCAAAAATCTATGAGGGTGTGTAAAACTTTCACTCTTTGCTAGTGGGGATGCAAGATGGTATAGCCACTTTGGAAAACAGTTTGCTGGTTTCTTCCAATGTTTGAAAGGAAATGTACCATTGAACAGAAGTTTTGTTTCTAGATGTGGGTAAACAAAATGTGGTACATCGTACAATGTAGTACTACTCAGCAATAAAAAGAACCAATACACCCTACAGACAATGTGGATGGAACCCAAGAACATCACACTAAATGAAAGCAGGCATAAAGATTATGTGTTTTACCATTCCACTTGCCAGGCATTTCTAGAACAGCTGAAACTGTAGTGCCAGAAAGTAGCCCACTGCTTGTTTGGGGCTGGGGTAGGAATAGACTAGACATTGACTACAAATGAACATGAATGATTGGAAATGTTCTAAAAGTATATTATGTTGATGGTTGCACTAGACATTGAACTACACACTTAACATGGTTAAATTTTGTGGTAGGCAAACTGTACCTCATAAAGTTGTTTAAAAATCCCATGAGTTCTCTCAAATGTTATTACTGATTTTCTTTCAAACCCTCTACCTTTCAAGTATATGATGTACAGACATCTTTGAAGAAAACTGTAGCAATGAGACCCTGTCCCCTAAATCTCTTCTTGAATTTACATATTTCTTTCTCATTTCCAGGGTAAAGGATATAATTCTATGCTGTTTTGTAAATGGAGAGGTCTTTTTAGAAAAGCTGGATTGATTGCAGTTATCTCGTTTTATTATAGAAAATTTAAGTATATGGAAAGTAGACAAATTGCATACTTTAAATATATGTGGTTTACTATCTGGCCATTATAGCTCAATAATGCCATCATGAGAACAGAATAGTACCATGAACATCCATAATTTTAACACAAGAAAATCATCTCTCTTCTAAACCTCCATTTCTCCACTCCTTTATTAATTTGCTGCAAATCACAAGGAAAACCTTTCCATAAGTTCAATTTGTATGCATATAACACTACTAGCACATATAAAATATTTTATATTAAATAATTACTTAGAAACTTATTAATAATATACGTAGTGTTTAAATTTCAATCAAAGAAATCATGGCATTTTAGTTGTGTTCAATCAAGACCCTAATAAGGTCCATGTTTTTCTCTCCTTTTATTTATTTATTTATGTTTGGTAATGTTTCTACCTACTGCATCGTGTGAACTGCATCATAACAGATCCTTTAATTTATTCCTCTATTTTTGGTTCTTCCTACAAATTATACATTTTAATGACCCAGGCTTAGAACCAACTAGGCCAAGTCTAGCCTAGATCAGCCAAATGCCAACCAACTTACACTTGTGAAAATAAATTGTTGGAGGCCACAGATTCTTGAGGTAGATCACCCACAGAATTACTGAGACCATGTGTTAATGCATTAACTTGTAACATACAAATAACAAAAGGGAATTATACAGAGGTATTTCCAATTGCTTTGCATTTTATTCATATTTTGGATAAGACCCACATGGTCAGATCTAGAGTGAATTTGGTTTAGTTGGCTGGAAAGGCAGGCAGGCCTAGCTGCAGGGTGAAGGCCTTACACACATAACTTTTGGGTGAACATGGCTTGAATTATACACGTACTTGACGGTTGTCTTAGATTCTCACAAAAGCAGGGGTTTAAATAAAATTAAAACAGGCCGGGCGCGGTGGTGCGTGCCTGTGATCCCAGCACTTGGGAGGTTGAGGCAGGAGGATCGAGAGTTCAAAGCCAGCCTCAGCAATGGTGAGGCACTTAGCAACTCAGTGAGACCCTGTCTCTAAATAAAATACAAAAAAGGGCTGGGGATGTGACCCAGTGGACGAGTGCCCCTGAGTTCAATCCCCAGTGCCACAAAATAAATAAATAAATAAAAATAAAAAAAAAAATAAAACTGGGTCTTTGCTGAGCTGGAAGCAACTGGTGTTCTGCTCCCCAACATGTCTTGATCTGCAATCCCTGGGGACCAGAGTGCAGGTGCAGAGTCCTGCCTAGAGATGCTCAGGCGTCCTTCCTGTTGGGAGAGACACTCACACCTTCCTTTCCTGGAGTTTCTAGGAAGGGATGCTAGTCTGCTTCCTTTCTCAATTTAGCGTCCCTTACTACGATGATGGTTTTCTCTTCTTGGTTTATTATGTTCAGACTCATGGTTCCAAGCTCATTTATTACTTTCTTACTCTTGGAGAAGAAACCCTCTCCATGCAAGTTGTTTTTGGGTGGGGCAGTGGTGAAGAGTCTCTCTTATCCATCTCCCTACACACAGGCTTCTTAGATCCTAGAAGTGAAGAAGATGCATATATTCCTAATGCTGTTTGTGAGTGCAGAGAATGGAAACTACACAGGAAAAGACTATTAATTCAGATTAAATAATTTTTGAGCTGGAGCTGACACATCAAATCCAACACTGTATTTTCCTGGTCAGGTATAGGCTTGTCATTGTCTCAGCCAGGTTAGACAGTAGGCTAGCACTTCCAGCATTACCCCCTGGACTTCTTGAGGGGGGGGATGAAGTGAGAAAGTGGGGGTCTGGGGTTTGTGGTGTCCCAGAGAAGGATCACGCTGGACTCTTTCTGGGGTATAGATGCAGGTAATATTAGTACTGAGAAATCACATGACATTAAAATCACAAGTAATGATCAGGAGCTGCTTATCACTGGAAATGGGTCACAACTAGTCCTGAGCACATACTCCGTAATGTTTCTGTAAAAAGTTATCTTTACCCAGCTCTTTGTTTTCAGTGGGTATGGGGCAAACACTGGCCGCTCTGACCAGAAGCAGACTTAAAAGCACCATCTTACGTCTTGCATTCTTTCTTACATTATTCTTTTTTTTTTTTTTTTTTTTTGGTACTGGGGATTGAACTCAGGGGCACGCAACCACTGGGCCACATCCCCAGTCCTTTTTTGTATTTTATTAGAGACAGGGTCTCACTGAGTTGCTAAGTGCCTCACCATGGCTGAGGCTGGCTTTGAACTCGCGATCCTCCTGCCTCAGCCTCCCAAGTGCAGGGATTACAGGCGTGCGCCACCACGCCCGGCTCTTACATTATTCTTAATCTAATCACATAGAAACAGGAATGATTTTGCTGAGGACATGTTTTTCTAGAAATTACTCAGATTCCACTGTCCCCAAGGCAGCACAGTAAGATCTAGAGACAGAACCCAGCAGCTGCCCTTGGCTGTAGCATTTATGAATGAATGTGCAGTCCAATAAAACCCACACTGACACAAACAGGAGGCCCAAGGGCCATGACCAACTGATGTAGTGAAGGAGCCCTATTTAAGGAGATAGCTAAGATTGCGGTTAGCTGAGAGCCATAAAAGATGTTCAAGTTCCACCTGATATTCATACATTTATCAAAGAATCTTTGTATGCCCGTGAACACTGTGTGATGCACCTGTAAGCTCGAGCTGTAAGCACTTGTCCTTGTTAAAGCAAAATGTATTTAACCGGGTGAGGGTTAGTGGCTGGGGGATGGTTGGTGTTGGTGGTTGATGTGGTTGGTTGGAGTTGGAGTTGGAGTTGGAGAGGTTACTGGAGCCGGAGAGAGAAGAATAAAAGTCAATCAGCAGTGTGAGCTTGGAAAGTCACCCTACTCTTTCCACGTTTTAATTTTCTTACAGGACTAAACTTATACCATATGGGGGTTTCAATGTGTGCAGATGGAAGTACTTGTAATACCATGAGAGAACATGTCTGGGTGGCTGTTCATGGAGGAACTGCAGATACTGTGTGTATAATGTTTTTGTGCATTTTGTATTTTCTTATAAAGATTCTAATGCTTCCATCAGATAAAAAGCAGTTCTGAGTGACTAGACTAGATTAGTTGGTAGGTCTTTTACAGCAGTAAATTCTATAGGAACAAGATGAAAAAAAAAAAACCACACATACAATTTGCTATTCGATAAGTGACTACAGATGTTTTAATATTATCTATTTCTATTTATTTCATGGAGGCAGGATAAAAGAAGCAAGAATAGTAGCCAGGAAAAAAAGATAATAAAAAGTTGAACATACACAAAAGCCAATCACACAATAAGAACTGGAAATATATTCAAATAATTGCAAGCCTATAAGAAACAGTATAAAATAAATTACTTGTTTAATTTTTTTTGTCTGTTGATTTAATATATATTATTTGTTTTAACCCCCAACTTGATTTATGAAAAATTAAGACCAACTTTAAGAAGCTTCAATATTCACTTTTATTATTTATTAAAAAAAATTAAGGTATCAGAGTGCATATGGTGTACTGTGATTCCGGTTTTGCACATTTATTCATGTGTTTTACATTATTTCAACTTTAATAAACATACCACGTGTGTATCTTTACAATACCTGATAAAGAGTCAGTTGTCTGGCACTTATACACACATTATTAATTCATTCTGATACTGTGTACTTCAAGAGGATGTAAAAAATGACTTGCCTATCATAACTGCAAGGTGAAAATTTATTGAAACAATTATGTTCTAGCAAATGCTACACATTTGTGAAGGTTTTATTTGCTTTCCCCCTTAATTGGATGTAAACATTTGCCAAAAAAAGAAAAAAAAAAAAATCTGGAAATGAGGTTCTGTTAATTTTTAGTCCAATAAATAATTTTAGCTACACTCAATGTAGCTTTTTTAAGGCCTTTATACAATTGAAAAAAATTAAAGTTGAGCATGTTAAAACCCTGTTCATTTATAAAATAAAAAATAGAATTTTACAGGTTTGCGTTAAAAGCTGCTGTTCTGAACCTATCATGCATGTAAGAAGCTGTGACCCAACTCAAAGTGCTTGGGGCTGGCAGCAAGGTCTATCCTCTCCTGCCAGCCATGTGAGGCATTAAGAAATCACCATGATGTCAGAGTCTACATTTACATGTATTAAGCCACACGCCAGTGAATTCTCTGATAAATACACATTGTTTTAATGATCAGTATTGATAGTGGATGAAAACATGCATTAGACTAAAAATGCCACAAATTTGTTCTTATATCCATTCACTATAAAACTTTCTTTTTTAAAATTTAAAGTCTTGGTTCTTATTTTAGAATACACAATAATCAGGAGGATACATGATGGGGAGCCAGTTTTCAGTAAAAGATGCACAATGGGTCCATCCAAGCAATTTCATCAGCTACAATAAAACACAATTAATATATTACTAAAAGAGATGACAGATTTCCAAGCTCAATATTTAGGGTGAGTTATCCATCAACTATTTAGTAAGAGTAAAGTAGCAGCAGATAGAATCTTCATTCTTTCCATCAACCAGCCCTAAGTCCACCACCCAGTGACCTTCTTTTTTACCACCCAGCTTTATTATCAGCCAATCAACCAACTTTCCACGAACCAGCCCTCCCACATGACAGTTATCGCTACAACTTTCCTTCTTTTTCTCTTTACCAATCTTGCCATCATCCTTTCTTTCCAACCTAACTTACTTGCTCCTTTCCTTGCTACTACCAACCTAACCTCTTTTCGCTCATTTTTTCTGGGTGCCTGCTATTAGGTAAGACACTGTTCTAGACACCGAGAAGATAGCACTAAACCAACTCCCTACTTTCAGGAAACAGATTCCATTCAGGAAAAACAAATAAGCAAGTATGGTGTACAATGAAAACAAATGACATACTATAGGGTATAACCGGGGAGCTAGATGGTCAAGTACGGATCTCTAAGGAGGTGGCACTTTAGCTGAAATTTTCTCTGAAAGTCTGGGGATGAACTTTCCATCACCACAGGCAGTGCCCAAGGCCTTCAGTGGGATGGGTGTGGTTGTTTCCAGTCACTAGAGAGAGTATGATGTGGCAGAAACAGTGAAGAACAGTGAATGTGGTGAGAGACTTGGCTGAAGAGAGGTAGGCAAGGACCCATGGGCTACAGGGAGGGTTTGGGTTTATTCTAATGTGACAGAGATTCCCAGTAGGCATCAAAAGACATCTTTCTGGCTGTTTGCTGCAGAACAGACAGTAGTGGGGCAGAGTAGAGGGGAGACAGATTAGGAAATAATGCCCAATGTCAATGTCTGAAAGCATCACGGGCTTTCACATTTGTATAATATAATTCACAAATTATATTCTATGATGAAAACCACACTAGACAGAATAACAGTTAGCTCCAGAAAGAGTTCTCTTACCCTAGTGAAAGATCTGAAGAGCCTTCTTTAAACTGTATTACAGTTTGGACTCACTGGCTAATGCATGCTTATATACAGAAAAAGTTCCAAGGATAAAAGATAATGTAGACCTCACTCATTTTACAGCAAAGTTTAGCTTTAAATACAAATGTAAGTGCCCTACATTAAATCCTGAGCTGCATCAGGCACCACCAAAACTCCCTGCTGTCATATATCCTTCAGGCATAAACCAATTATGCATGCAAAGACAATTACAGCAATAATTTCTGCAAAATTCTGTTAAGTTTTTAATACTTGATATTAACTTATATAGAAAGCTCAACTATAGAATTTCTCTTATATAATGTGATACATGGCAAAATAATTAACAAAAGTGGCCTATGATCTCAAGTGAAGAAAATCAAATAAAAGCTCTGAGTTCAACCATTTTAGAACTGTGGTGTCACATAGTTAAAAGAAAGTTTCCTTCATAAAGGAAAACATTGTCTTCTAATTACATAAAATAATACATTTTTCCCTTGTTCAAAACATCTGAGGCTAATACAAGTCTCCACCTGCCCCGCCCCATAGAAGTGAAGAATGTTTTCAAAATTTAAATAGCTTACTGAGGTCTCTCATATGCATTACATTAATTAAAGTAACAAGGGGCTGGGACATAGCTCAGTCGGTAGGGTGCTTGCCTTGCATGCACAAGGCCCTGGGTTTAATCCCCAGCACCAAATAAATAAATAAATAAATAAAAATGAAATAAAGTAATAAGTGGTCACGATAACATCAGTATTGTTATATCACTACCATGAGCCCTTTAAGGTCTCTTGTCACTGTGCAATACTGAAGTGACATTTAACAAAGACATTTTAATATCACTTACTTGAATACAATTTTTCCAGTTTTCTTTTGTTGGTTTTTCTTCCACAAGTTTAGTTGCAAACTTAAGGCCTCTCCCATACATTTTATTTACTAATGCATGCTTGTATGCAAATGTCAAAACCTATGACATAGAACAAGATAAAGGTTATCTATGAAATGGTTACATTTTAAGGCATGTAATTTTAATAATAAAAGAATTAAGGCTTTAACAGAAGTGTAGGTAAAATGAGTGTGTTACATCAAGAAAATTCTTAAAAACTTTTAAAAACAAGTAGTGTCTTTGAAAGGACTGAGTAATTCCACAGATGAGATAATTTATTTTGGGGAAGAAAATCAGTAATATGAGAGGTCACTAGCTGTTGAAATCCACTTTAAAATACCTCTTCATGTAAAAGAAACCCGAGTTAACACAAATAATTGCAAAAACAAAAATGAGGGTAGATATTAAAAAAAAAATGTGAAGACTCACTTATAAATCACTAAAACTGTAAATGAGGATTAAAGTTCAAAAAAGTTATCAAATTATGTATGCATCCCTTCTGTACAAGTTTTATACCTTTAATTATTACATTTGTCAAATATACTTGTAATCATTTATTTACATTTTGGACTCCATTTTAGAATGTGGAGAATGTCCTCAAAGAAAGGACTCCTGTCACACCGATTTGTATTCTGAAGCCAAGCAAGTGTTTAACAACTATTGCCACAAATGTAGTGAACAGACTAGTTGTGGAATGCACAGTCCCTAGTCCAGCAGCGCCACTGCAAAAACAGAATTATCCACAAGGATCTTATTGTGATGTTCACCAGTGTTTACAAGCTCTGCTACATTCCTCAACAGAGAAGGCCCCGTTCTTGTTCACTTTAGCTTCCTGTGGCACAGAGTCTGGCACACAGCAGACCTTCAATAACTGTTAATAACAAGAGGAACATTGTTGGGGACCTTCCATGTACTTAATACCATTCATAACACCCTAGGGTAGGTACTGTCCCTGTTCTCATTCAACAGATAAGAAACCGGGGCATCAGAATTTAGTAATTTGCCTAATTCACAGACTAAAAATGGTAGAGGCAGGAGTCTAACTCCAGGGGTGGAATTTCAGATCTAAGTTCTTAACTTCTGTGCAATTTTGACTTCTTTAGTTTCCTGAATGAGACTGAGTACCTTCTGTAATTCCACTTCTGTACTGTGGTGGAAAATCCCAAGCATATAGGAAGAACTTTTTCCTACTTTCAGGGTTCTCTAGTGCAAATTACCATAGTAATTAGAACATTAATTGCCATAGTAATTGCTCTCTTCTGAGAGCAAGCAGCTGACAACTAAACAAAGAGATGGTCTGTGCTGGGTGAGGAAAATTCTACTGCTTTACTTTGAGCCTTTATCTCTACAGCAAGGAAGACTGACAGCAAACTTGTAGTTATGTAATCTCTTCTCTCCTCTCTCTGCAGTACGGGGGTGCTCTACCACTGTGCTACATCCCCAGTCCTTTTTATTTTGAGACAGAGTCTTGCTAAATTGCTGAGGCTGGCCTCAAACTTTGGATCCTCCTGCCTCAGCCTCTTGAGTAGCTGGGATTAAAGGAATGCACTGCATTTGGCTTAGTAGTTATATAATCTCTACTGTCAGAATTATAGCAGAGCTGAAGAGGAGTGAAAATATTTTTATAACTAAAATCTAAAAAAGTTTATCAATGTTAACATTTTCCAAAAAAGGGTTCAAAATTGAGTAGTCTCCAATTAAAATAATTATTTAGAAGGTAGGGAGTTTTGAGGAAAATGATATCTAAGCAATCAGTACAATCCCCCTTCAACACACACATTAGCATTATCAACAAGGTGGGGAGGCCTGAAGATGTTTCTATAAGACTTCTCTGATTTATCTTCATACATAACTGGTTTAACCAAAAGACTATTACATGTATTTTCAAATTGTTTTCAAGATTATCATGGTTAAACAAACCCTCTGTAGACATAAAGGCAGGACAATCATGAGGCATCAGGGTCACGGTGTCTTCCTCAGAGCAGAGCTGAGAGCTTCCTTTCCTTCTTCCCTTCTTCCTTTGGCAGCAGTGAGGCTCAAGAGAGTTTGTGTTTAAACAAGAAGCAGAAGATTACCTTATTGTCAAAAAGATCAGTCCATTTTGTAGTTTCCCAAAATGTTTCTGACAGAGACTCCAAAGTACTCTCTCCTTCTTCTTCCCTTCCTTCTGCATCACCAGCCGCTGCCCCATCGTGAGCCTGCGTGTGGAGAAGGTGGTCCGCCAGGGCACATCCTTTCCTACAAAGGGCATCTACCAGGGTGGATTTCTGTTTATCCATGTCACTGGATAGTAATTAAAAAAAAAAAAAAAATTCACAGATCAGTAAAATTCGTTAGCATGACAGTATTACCTAACATTAAATGCATGCAGTCTTTTACCTAAGATTTACAATGCAGAAATATTTTAGATCCACGTATGTACATTTTTACTTTATATGAAATGATTCCTTATCAATACATATCAAATGAGCCATTGTCACACACACAGAGATTTAATGAATCAGGAAGTTGTGCTTGGTCGAAACAGAATGCCATCAGCAACAGAGCTGAAAGGGTGATCAGTTTTAAACTGTCAGCTGCAGAACCCTAGGCCAATTCTCTTCAGTCTCTGGATTTCTTACAAAAAGCCATTCTTTTTATTTTGGTGGTGCAAGGCAAGTACTCTATCAACTGAGCTATATCCCCAGCCTTCTAGGTTTCTTACAAATAGCCATTATTATATTTTTACTTGTGGATATGTACAGGAAGACAGGCTCTTCTAGGCATGAATTTTTATGTACAAATAGAGCAAACATAATGTTTACTCTGAGTAGGCCAGTAACCATCCTGGCATTAAAAAAAAATTTTTTTTTAGTTATAGTTGGACACAATACCTTTATTTCATTTATTTTTATGTGGTGCTGAGTATCGAACTCAGGGCCTTGCAGGTGCTAGGCGAACATTCTACCACTGAGCCACAACCCCAGCCCAACCACCCCAGCATTTTAACATATTAATTCATTTAACTCAATTCTGTGAGTAAGATACTATTCATTATGCCCATTTCGTGAAGGAGAAAACTGAAACCCCAAGAGATTAAGATTTTATCCACAGCCCTGCAGCCAGGAAGTGGCAAATGTGGGATTCTGGCCTACCAGTCTGCCTCTGAAACATGCTCTCGGTCCTCAGGGTGAACCGCTTTGCTCTGGTGCAGGAACAACATGTACAGGTGCCTAGGACATACCAGACACTCAACAACTATCAAGTGAAACAATAACAACCTTCCTCCAGGGAAAAGCACTAGTCTCTAGAATGCTTGCTTATTTTTGGCATTTTGTCCAACTCAGGTCAGATACAGATGAAGACCATGAGGACTGAGAGTGCTGAGAAAATGACCTGGAGGCATGAATCTGTGGATGACCTAGGAGTAAGACTGGCTCTGAAGGAGCAGGGGGAAGCGTGTGACATGTGGAAGTTATCGGGACTAAATCAGCAAGAATTAGTAGGAAAGACAATCCCCAGCCTGACAACTTGGGGGATCCAGGGCTCATCCATTAACTTTGCACACCTGAGTCCTGTTAATTCAAGAGGCTACACAGTGGGGCATGGGAAGACTAAATACCATGAAAATGCTGCTGAAACACCACCCAAGATAGGGGCATTCTGTGGTCCAAAGTCCATCTGATTCTGTGAGCTCTTACCTAAGAAGTCATTACAATTTTAACACATTTGCAATGTAGATGAAATTATGGCTATAAGATGCTTAACGGTTTAGCACTATGGGTTTCAACATTCACTTGCTTTTTGTGGAAACATGTCTGAGAGCTGCTTCATCACTCTGGTCTTAAGAACAACAGAATTTATGGGTTGACTTTTGTGGCATCTACACGGCTTCTCATTTACTGAGTGACCCTCTTTCTCCCGCCTTTTAGATGCCAGGTGCCATCCCACTTGCCCTCTTAGCAGTCTTTCATTTATGTTTTATGACAACCCTGGGAGTCAGGCACAACTCTTATTTCTACTTTGTGAAGGAGAATGGGCACTTAGAACAGAACTGATGGCAAGGCAGGCTTCATCGTCCTCGCCATACCTGGCCCATCCTTACTGCTAAGAGAAGGGTGGGAAGGATGCAGGACAAGCTGGGGGCAATAGGGGTGCTCAGAACTTGCCAAGCCTGGAATAAATCACTTGCAAGGTGCCTTTCTATTTCAGCATCCTCTGATTCATTCATCTAATTTCCACACATCTGGAATATTCCGTTCCTATACTCTTATCCCTTAGTAACCACCTGCTCAGATAGAATGCCCCTATTTATTCCTGGGGCTTTCCCCACTCAGGAAAGGCAGCTTTCCCTCCTGTAGGCTTCTATAACATAAAATGATGATTATATTTCATCTTTATATTCTATCTGGAAGTTCCATCTGCTGTATTATTAGATTATAAATTTTCTTAAAGTAATGTGTCTTGTTCATTTTTTAAGTTCTCCCTGGTGAAGTCTTACATAGAGTATTCGCTCAATAAACACCTTTTGAATCAGATCTAGTTAGGTATCCATCAATTGATCTCACCACATTTTGGAAGGAACCTTTTTTTAAAAAAATATTTTTTTAGTTGTAGATGGACACAATACCTTTATTTTATTTATTTTTATGTGGTGCTGAGGTTCGAACCCAGTGCATCATGCATGCTAGGCAAGCACTCTACCATGAGCCACAACCCCTGCCCCAAAAGTGAATCCCTAAGTTTAACTTTAATGACTAAGGAAGTGGTTTAAATGTAACTAAAAGTTGGTATCAGATCATATACAAAAAGCTAGTATCATTTTGAGAATTGTAAAATGGCTATTGTATCATTTTTCACATGAGTGACGAAGTAAAAACAATTTTGCATGGGAACAAGAAATCAATGACTAAAACATCTGCTGTTACCTGCTAACAGGCAATATCCCAAGAAATACTAACCATTTCCTGATAGCATCTCCTTGAAAGCAACATTATTTTAAACCTGTTCAAAGGCAACCTGGTCAGAGTCCATTTCAGTCTACCAAAGAAGGTCCAGGAAAATACTTTTTTATAGCAATGGACGAACTGATCCAATGTTGTCAGAATCTCAAAGCCAGCTTAATTCAGCATTTTACAATGCATTTTGGCTCTTTTCTAGATTTGTCCAAGTTTATTTCAAAGCACTGATAGGTATGCTGTTTAACAGCAAGTACTCTATGATTATCACTATCACCATCAACGGTCATTAGAGTTCAGGGTTCAGCACTCTCCAAAGAGCAGCAGCTGAAGAAAACACTTGAGATGAAAACAGTGGGGGAGAATACATTTCTGGCTCACTGTAACCTGGAATTGCAGTTCCTCCAAGGATAAAATTTAGAAAACACAGGCAAAATATCAGGAGATAAATGGACCTTAATCTTTACCGAAATATCAAGATGAGCCAGAGGTGTTGTTTCACATACACTTGAATGTGGGTATTATATTATTTTCACAAAGTAACTGATGCTAGGGAGAAGGCGTAGGGGATAGCTATGACGAGGTTGGTTGGGGAAGGCACAGAATGGGCCTATGATCCCTGGGGTTCTGGGAAGGCAGGGATAAGGTGACCAAGGCCAGACTCCTGCAGTGGGATGGCACACTGATGGTGTGCAGGAAGGAGAACACAGTGTAGTCCGGTTGTGCACAACCAGGAACCACGTGGGAACAAGAGCCAGTGCTGAGGGTGAGGCAGGCCTGCCCTGGAGTGCAGCACGTAGGGAGGGAGGACAGGGCGCAGTGCTGGCTGGAAGATCAGCCCTGGGAAGGGAGTCTCAATCTGGAGGCAGAAAGGAAGGTGGAGAGGATGGGTACAGCAGGGAGTGGAAAAGGAGCCACGTGAGTGCCACGAGACGGGGCGGGTACATGTGGAGAAAGGAAAGGCATAACTTGCCAATCCCTGGCTTTCCCCATTTTCCAGCAAGGCTCCCTGGCCACATCCTTTTAACCACCCTGAGCACCACGTTCTCCCCATGAGACTGGGATAAAATGTCCCACTTCACAGGGTGTTTGGAAGACTCACTACAAATGAGGTAAGGTATTTAAAAGCTCCAAACAGCCCAGTGCATGTTGACACTTGATAAATGGTGGCTATACTTTCTACTATTTTTATTGTAATAATTAACAACAGCAATAAGAGGGCAAGTTTATAAAAATTACTTCTTTGGAAAATACTAAAGGGCATTAACAATGGCCAAATGACCATTTTTTAAAAATAAATTTTATTCCACTTGAAAATTACTGCTTGTAAGATATTCTTAAGATCCTATAATGTCAGTATGAGCAATGTAATGGCAGGAGTTCAAGCAATTTCTAATTCCAAATACTTTAGAAAAAATACTGAATACAGCAGATAGAATTAAAAAAAAATTTTTTTAGTTGTAGTTGGACACAATACCTCTATTTAATTTATTTTTATGTAATGCTGAGGATTGAACCCAGTGCCTCACACATGCTACACAGGTGCTCTACTGCTGAGCCAACCCCAGCCATAAGCAGATAGAACTTTTAAGGAAAATCATTTAAGGCAGCTGAAGCAATTTAGGTTATTATTAAAACTAAAGGAATGAGGATAATTTTACCCTTGTAAATTAATGACACCCAATGTTGAAAATAAATCAGTGATAGGAAAACCTGATGCAGGTGAGCTACAAGATGATAGTGAGAATTCACAGAAGGGTGTGCCAGGCGTGGTGGCACATGCCTATAATCTCAGTAACTCAGGATGCTGAGGCAGTAGGATTGCAAGTTCCAGGCCAGTGACGGCAACTGAGCAAGACCCTGTCTCAAAGAAAGGGTTAGGGATGGAGGTCAGAGGTAGAGCACTTGCAAAACCTCTGGGCTCAATCCCTAGCACTACCAAAAAAAAAAAAAAAAAAAAAAAAGTTCACAGAAGGGTATAAGTGACCAAACAAAGAACACAGCCTGGTTCAGAGTCACTGGACGATCACACCTCTCACACACCTGGGTGGAAAGAACCACACTACCCACTAGTAAACCCAATTAAGCTCCAATGTCTGTATACAGTCTTGGGTCTTACAAAGGTTAAACTATAAACTCTCCCCTACCATTCTCCCCAGGTAAAGAGAGCTACAGAAAACTAAGGTTGCCAGATAACAGATTTAACCTAACTTTTAAAATAATTTATTTATAAGGCATTACAAACTAAAATTTACATTTTTCATGCTAAGGTCAATAAATAATTTAAAAATTAATTTCTAGGGCCGGGGTTGTGGCTCAGTGGCAGAGTGCTTGCCTCGCACATGGGAAGCACTGGGTTTGATCCTCAGTACCACATTAAAAAAAAAAAATAAGTAAACAAAATAAAGATATTGTGTCCATATATAACTAAAAAAATATTAAAAAAAAAAATCAATTCCTAGGTGCCATGCTTTTGTCCTCTCAATCTGTCCAGTTCACATAAACCCCCAAGGGGAGAGACTACTTGGTCACAGCTACTCGAACCACTCCACCTTGACACACTTAATGGAACAGAAAGCAAAATGCTTTCCTGCATGAGTCTTAAAAGGACTGAAGAAAATTATTACAACATTTCTAAGGAGGGAGTACCCAAATATTGATAATCTTGATTACAGGCATACACCAGACATCAGAAAAGAATACCCTCAATAACATTAGTCCCTAATTTTTATACACATAACTAAGAAATGAGATGCAAGAAAGATTATTTACTGGTTAGGTACTTTTTTATAGTAGCTGCATCAGGCCTGGGGTCAGTCTTCATTGCAATATAAACTGCTAGTGCCGTCTGATCTATATGAGAAATAACAGCATTTGCAGCTTCAACAATTTCATTAAGTCTTTTCATTCGTTCCTGGGGAGAAAAAAAGAAGAAAAACAAACAAACAAAGAGGGTATATTAATCAGTACAATAAAGCATTTGATTTTTGTTGTCTCAACCATGAGAACTGTGTCTGCAGTGAGGAGACCAGGTCATCTATTTGCAGCCCAGAGGCTCTGTCCTATCTCCTAATGAAGACTTTGGTAATTGCCAGCATCTCTGGAAAACTTGAGTGTAGACATAAATATAGCTAACTTACACTTCCTGCTATAGATCAACAGTGAGAGTAAACCATACATAAAGTTTGTAAAAATGCTTTTTTGTGTTTGTCTTTTTACAAAGGATACCCATTTTCTGCATGTCATAAGATTTCAGAGATGTGATTGGCTATGTTGTTCCACACATGAAAACAGAAGTAAAAAAGAAAATAAAGAAGAAAAGCACTAGCTGATGAAATAAACTGTTTCTAATCAATCATTAAAACAGATGAGAGTAATAAGATTATTATAATCATAGAGTCCAACTGTGATCACCAGAGTGCTCAGCAGTTGGCTTTTCTCTTATTCAAGTCTTTTAAGAGTTCTCCTTTAAACACACTCCAGGTCACCTGCCACCCTTCCTGATTTCTAAGTGATTATGGCTGGCACTTCCCTCCTGCCATGATTAGTAAAGTGCCCTGGCCCATGTTACGACAGTCTGAAACTGTAGCTAATCCTTACTAATGAGAATCACTAACGAAGTTAACACAAAGCAAGAACTGTTGCACCACAGGTATTCAGATTTCCATCTGGCCAGGAACTTGCCCTTTGGGTTAAGGTCACAAGTCAACCCATAGGCTGTCTTCTCCACTACCCTCTCACTAACCACAAGAC
This sequence comes from Tamias sibiricus, assembly GCA_025594165.1. NCBI lineage: Eukaryota > Metazoa > Chordata > Mammalia > Rodentia > Sciuridae > Tamias > Tamias sibiricus. Next base: position 89,455,545 of record CM046663.1, on the reverse strand, counting down.
TACTGAGGTCATTCCACGTATATACTACATGCTACCAGCATTGCTGCCAGTCAACTCACAGCAGTGGTTAGGTCCTATAACCACATTAATGGAAACAGAGTAACAGGACACTTGATTTGAGGAAACATGTTTTAGTTGGCAAGAACAGACTACAAAGATAAGGTTAACCTTTATTTGAAGTACAAATCTTATCTAATATTACAAACAAAATATTAAAAACAGAACATGTCCAACCTTTTCAGCATCCAATTGATGAAGCCGTGCAACATACAGGGGAAGATAAGAGGGATACGTTTCTTTCAATTCATTATAAATGTCACTAGAATCCAGCCTATGGAGGTAAGAGAAAGAAACATTCACTATTTTCTTTTAAAAAGAACATTTATCTTCTCTACTTTTTTTTTTTTTTTTTTTGGTAGTACAGATTCAACTCAGGGGTACGTGACCACTGAGCCACATCACCAGCCCTATTTTGTATTTTATTTAGAGACAAGGTCTCACTGAGCCATTGCAGAGGCTGGCTTTGAACTTGTGATCCTCCTGCCTCAGCCTCCCAAGCCACTGGTATTATAGGTGTGTACTACCATGCCTGGCTTGTCGTCTCTATTGTTTAATAACATTGTTTGGAAGTTCCAGTCAAAAAAGACATCAATTTGAAATACAAATGTCACTGACAAAGACGGGCACTATATGCAGGTACAAATGCTTACCTAGAACACCAAGAACAGTAAACTGAAAGTTATTTCATATAAGAGTTCTTTTAGGTGTTCAGATGAAAATAAACACCAACAGCTTTCTTACATACCAGCTATAAACAAATTTGTTAAAAATGAGGAAAACCACATGCCTATTAGAAAAGGAGAAAACAGCACATTCACAAATAGCAAGAAAGATTAAAGGTCCAGAAATGCCTAAGATCTATATGAAGAAAATTCTAGACTTTTCTGAAAATTCTAAAGTCTCAAATAAAGAGACATAAAGCAGAGTTTTCCTGTGGTTTTTTATGTGCCTTTCCCTGTGGACTAAGGATGCTGACCATCTTTTCATGTGCTTACTGGCTGTAATCTTACTTGTAGAAATGTCTGTTGGGATTCTTTGACTATTTATAAAACTGGGCCATCTGACTCTGGATTACCGACTTGTAATTTTTTTATATATTCTGATATAAGTTCCTCAGAGATTTAAAAAAAAATTATAAATATTTTCACTCATTCTTCTGTCTAATGTTCCAATAAAAGAATGGGCGAAGAACATATTTATAATTGATAGAAGTCATACAAATAATAAATAACTTGCAAAAAGCTCAATTTTACTGACTAAAGAAGTATAATTACATAATTTAACACAGCAATAATGGCCTCTTTTTTGCATCCTGTAGTAGTACATATATGCACAGATGAAATATAAATTATATTTTTACTAGGAAAGCAATCTAGCAAAACAGATGACCTAAAAAGATGACCTAAAAATTAATGTTTGACTAAAAATTTAAACTATGCTACCTGATGGAAGTTAAAAGAAATCTTTATAAAAATGGTCATCACAGCATTAGTGAAGAGTTTTAAACACATATATGCTAAATGTTTAAACAGATTACACTGCATCTGTAGAACCATCAAACATACAGTAATTAAAAATGGTTCTTTAATGGGCTATTAAATCACACAGGAAATGCTCATACACCCCAAATAATTGGAAAATTAGGACACATTATCTCATTCACACTGCTACATGTAAAAATAGAGAGAAAAATAATAAAGGGACAATGATTATCTTTGTATGGTGGGAGAAAGTTATCTATCTTTTCCTTTGTATACCTACCCACCAAAAAATTCTCTTCAAGAGCAAATTAAAGTGATTGAAATATTTAATTTTTTTCTTATCACAAAAGATTATTATAAAAATGAATATATATACAAGAAACACTTAGAAGAAACTGTAATCCTCCCATCCACTATTAGCAGTTTTGAATAGAATCTGGATATCCTCACAATATTGTAGTTGGGAACATAAAACTACACATCTGGAGGAATAAAACCCACTCAAAAACCTACTTTGTCATCCACTGAATTTTAAGATCCCGTAATGCTTCAGTAAACTCTTCTTTTAAATCTTTCTCTTTTTCTGAATCTTTTTCTTTGTCTTTGCTGCCATTCTTAGTCTTTGTTGGTGGGGGTATTAGGTAGTAATGAACAGGAATTACATCCTATGAATGTGAAGAGAGAATTCTGGATTAATATGACTACTTTTATGTACCATAAAATCATCAATAGTTGGATATGATGTAACCTGAGTTGTGTCTGAGTTGTACTACTTTATATTCCAGATTCTAAGGGTCATAAAACATCAAAAGTGTTCACCTGCAATCACAATAATTTTTTTTCCCCAAACTTTAAAGTACTAATACTTCTAAAAGTTCCTTTAAAATAAAGGAGGTAAGAACAAACTTTTCTCTAGTTGAGTGTATTTGGTATTTTTAGCTTTATTTGACAGACTAATGACAGGAGTACATTGACCTTTCACATTTTAAATTTAAGCAGGAGAGGGAATAAGTTAAAGATATAAAGAGATAAGATCCTCATTTCTAAGTAAATATAAGAGGCATTTACTCCTTTGTTTAATCAATAGGACTTGGTGAGCTCCTTCCATGTGTCAGATAATGCTCTAACAGGTGAAAAAAAAGCACAGACAAGGCCTTTTCCTGTCCTTACAAACACACATTCTAACAAGGGAAGTTAAAAATACACATACAAGAAAGTAAGTGATTTCTGATAGTGATTTGATGCTATGAAGAAACAAACAATAAAAGGAGAGAGTGATGGTTAGGTAAGGTGGGGGAACCAGTGAAGATAGAATGGCGATGAAAACCTAAAAGGATCTAAAATGAGCTACATGAATCAGTATAAATAAACCTAAATAATCTGACTGAAGAGAGAATGAGACATTCCCAGTTCAGGAATTAGGTTTTGAAAGCAGAAAGTGAGCAGCAGACACTGTAAAAAGGACTTGATGGAATATAGTTAAACAAATAGATGTAAAGTACATAGCAGAGCCTAGCATAACAGTTTTATGTAAAGTAGTTGATTTAAGACACAACTGAAGAATTTTGCATTTAAATGACTTGATCCTATGTGGATTAGGTTTTTGGTTTGTTTTTAATAACTCCCCATAATATTTGGAGAATGGATCACAGAAGGCAAAAGTAGAGGCAGGAAAACAAGTTAGGATGCAAACCTAGGAATTGCGATATGGTGTTAAAGAACAGGCTGTGGAAATAGAAGAAAATGAACAGATTTGAGATATTGTTTGAAGGTATCACCAACAGTGCTTGCTGACATTGGTGAAAACTACGGGGATGAGTAAGACCACCAGGGACAGGCGAAGGGGAAAGATAAGCCCAGGGCTTGTCCCAAAGTATTCTACTATCTAGAGGCACTGTGATTGAGAAAGCAAACCAAAGCAATCTGAGTCATGGAAACCTTGAGGAAAAAAGGAGCAACCAAGTGATGGCAGAGCCGGGGTGGTGCCAAACAGGGAAGGAGGTGAGCAGACACCTGGCAGCAAGGAGTCTGTGACCACCTTGGGAAGAGCAGTGCCAGTGGGATAAAGGCCAACAAAGAGAGCAGGGAGGGAATAAGTCTACAGTTGTTTTGAGAACTTTTACTCTGCAGTGAAGAAGGCTTTTCTTATGAAAAGTAATGCATTGTTTGGGAAATGAAATCACATGTTACACTAGGTTTGTTTTGGTTGTCTTTAATTAAATCACTATTAAGCTAGTTTCTCAAATGCCATCTTCATATTTATATTAAAAATAACGTTACATTATATGTTCATTTTAATTAAGTTTCTAAAAGCAGAACAAATTATGTTATCAAAAAGACTTTTACTTGGGGCTGGGGTTGTGGCTCAGCGGTAGAGCATTTGCCTAGCACATGCGAGGCCCTAGGTTTGATCCTCAGCACCACATAAAAAATAAATAAATAAATAAATAAAGGTATTGTGTCCAATTACAACTAAAAAATAAATAATAAAAAAAGATTTTACTGCCATCATTATAGTATTTAAGAAAAAAAATTCACATAAAATGAGACAAAAATCTTAGACAAGGCCCTATTCTTCCAAACAGAATTTTTCAGTGTATATACTATGTAAATATATTCACTTTGAAAAAATTCTCAGTGGAACTCAATTTTGGGTATAAAATGCTATAACAGTAAATATGAAGAACTACTGCTATAATTTTAATAGTGTTTCAACACAAAATAATAACTATTATCTCATGATTAATTTCTAGCTCAGAAAACCACTTTGACATGAGATTCCATACAAACACATCTGTAGTCATTTGGGACCCCTCCTCCTACTGAGGCCAGGGACAGGGCCTGAACAAGGGCTTTATCTGAAGTGTGAGATCAGGAAAGGAAACAAGTTATTGCTTAGCTTTTTCAGGACTCTGCCATAGTCCTTGAGGTTGACTCTCCTGAGTGGGCGTGGCCTTGGGCAAAGACTAGGTAAGGTGTTTACAAATGGTCTCTCACCAAGGACCTACTGAAACACCACCTTGGCATTGCCTGCTGCAGAGACAAGGCATCCAGGAATTAAAGGCAGAAGAGGCTTTTTAATATTCACTTTCTGTTAAGGCAGTTCTCTTCTCTCCATCGTCCAGTGTGTGAGAATGAGAATGCTGCTTGCCAGGCAGTCTCCATTCATTCTAACAGCAACAGTGCCCTCCCTCATTTTCCCAGACTAGGAAGAACTGTGACATCTCTGGGTAGGAAGCCTATGTAGTACTGTAAGGCACTTTCTCCTCTGAAACTCAGAGGTAAGGCATTTGCTATTATTGTTTTGGTACTGAAGAAAGAAAATAGAACTAATTAAAAACGAGAAATTCACTAAAATTAATTTATGAAAAAAATTAACAAAGACCTGTAAAAAGTATAAAGAAATCCTATAATAGAAAGCTTAATCTATTAGGAAAAAAATTAAAAGAAAAGTTTATGACGAATTATCTCAAGCAAAAATCAAGCCTTTATAATCAGTACCATTATAAATGCTAGTAAAATTCTATAAAGTACTTCAGGACAAGAATTTATTATTATTAAAATTATAAGTCTGATAGTTTTAATTCATTTACTATCAAAAAACGAAGCTGCTTTTCATTTGTGATATCAAAATCATTTTGTTCTTTTTTTATAATAAGTATCTTTTCAACTTGCTTCTGAAGGCTTAATGCAAGGTCAGTTTAATAGAAATGATTTTGTACCTTAAATCTTTTTTTTTCTTTATTCTTTTGAATTTATTTTTTATCCTAAGTTGTTAGAAATGATAGCAGAATGTATTACATTTCATATTATACTTGTAGAGCACATTTTTTCATATCTCTGTTTGTATACTGTACTTTAAATCTTGATTAGGGTTTACAAAGACAGCCAAGAAGCACCATCAGAGCAGAAAAGCTCTGAAGATTATTCCATAGTAGATATTTAATGGTAAATTAAAAAAAATTATTCCAGCTATTCACAAAGGATTTCAGTAGTGTTCAAACTGACAGAAAGTCAAATTCACTTGCCAAACTATTCTTTTGGTAGCATAACATTGCCATTTATATTCTGGTACAAAAGTGCAAATTCTTTAGTTCTTAAATTATTATTAATTGTAAATTCAATAATTTAAAAGCTTCATACAAACTAAATAACTAAAAATTAACATATCTGAATGCTATATATGATCTTTTAAAAGTAAATTCTTTCATATTACACATCCATATGTAATTTTCTTTGTGATGTGCCTACACTGCAAGTCAGAGCTTTACTATACACTTGCACTGAAGACAGGAAGGAACAGGCAGAAGTCATTGTGGTGGCTGGGTTCCTCATAAAAAGACTTGCTAGCCATCAAGTAATAACAATCTGATTCATTCAACTCTTTCCTACCTTTCACATCTTAACCCAAACAAAATCCACCAGAACGCCCCCAAAATCAACCAAAATATACAAGAGGAAAGAAAAAGCAAGCAAGCAAACAACAACAAAAAGAAACAAACAAACAAAAAAAACCATGCATGACCTTGATGATATGCATCTTCTAATCTCCAACGACTCCTAGAATACCTTCTCCCCATTCTCCAAAGCAATGACCTTAAAACTATCTTTGTGACAACACAAAGATGCAAACATCAATATATAAAATGAAATACAGCTTTTTTATGCCAGCTTCATTTCTTTGAATAAATTTACATGACATGGGTCAAAACATCCACCTGAGATGCACTGGTCTTTACTCTTCTATCTGGGAAGATAATTCCTGTGGTGTACTATGTTTGAACAAAGCATTTATTGTTGTGCAATAGTATGGACATTTTAATAAGGGAATTTTACCTATTATAAAATACAGTTCCATAGCACTATAAATTAAGAAATGTAGTTATCTTTTGTCTATGCCTTAGAACACTACTGACTCTCCACTGCAGTACTTCCTGCTGAAGCAAATGCTAAGCGGTGCCAGTAGAGTTTCACCAAATGTGAGTCCCTTTAAATCTTCTTTGTTGAATTACATTTGGCTCTAGCAGTCAACAGATTACCTTATGTGCAATGGGGAAGTCAAGCAGACCACAGGAAGGCAAAATTTATTCATATTAATATATGCTTTAATTTTTTTGTTAGCAGTTCTTATTTCTGGTCCTGTAATCTCCATTGGTGTGTTTTGTCTCTGTCCTTCCAGAACAGGATAGATTCGAGAGCAGAAAATAAACCTCACTTCAGAAAGCTGGAATATTTTATTAATCATATCAATCCAGTTTTAAAGTGACTTTAATTTTGTATATAAGTGCTTTGACCTCTATGGCTAAATTTTTATGCTGATCTTTTTATAAGATTTTAGATACAGAAAATCTCAAATTTTATTACTTGATATCATATCTGTGGCAAGAAATGAATAACATTAAAAAATTTTTGATACACAGGAACAATAGGAGTCTCCTAGCAATTTATGATTGGAAAAAGCCTTTAGAAAAGCAGTATGTCAACACTGCTTGTAGGTACAGTGAAGAGCTCTATACTGCAGAATGTAAAGAAAGGAAACTAAGGGTGAGATTAAAAAAAAAAAGATTTATAATAGTGACAGAAAGTTTAACTACTATGTAAATAAGGTTTTAAGACATTGTTTTTAAGAACTGACAATCAGTACCTTTTTAAATTTTCCTTGTCGTTTGGCTGCAGACTGCCCCTGGGAGTTAGAACGACATTCTGTAAGAAAACATGCACAATCTACACAGGATGGAGACACCACCTCTGTCTTCTGACTTGCATTCCACCTGCATGTGTCTGTGATCCAAATGGCACGCTTTATACAAAGCAACATTGCCACTTCAAGTTTTCAAATAAAAAAAGTATGCTACTCTAAGGACAAATGTTTCCCAGCTTTTTATCTAAAGTATTTAGTGATCAAAGTTCATTGCTTAAGATTAAAAACAAATTCAGCCAACAGTCCACAGGGTCTGATTCTAAAGGGTGTCATCACAATAACGCAAGCCTATGAATTCTAATAAAAAGCATCATTCAGGGTTATCATGAAAGTCAAACAGAAGTAAAACAAACAGTTATGTCCAATCTGCCAAATACATCAGAAAAGTAAAACTAATGAAGAAAGATTCAATAAAAAAATGCAATGGAAATTACAATGCAATCAACAGCTTAGGTTACTGCTCTAAGAAAGTCTACCTTACTGACTACAGTTAACTAACCATTGGTTCATCCCACATGGTTGTAATTTAATTTCACAATTGCTTCTGAAACGGCAATCTGGAAGTAGTAATAATTTATTGATATTTTAAGGCATGTTTTTACTAACTATTCTTTTCTGTTATGCTTGTCACAGAAAGTGAACTCTTCACAAGAGTCATCTGTCATCTAGGTGAAAAGTTCAGAGCTGCAGCCTCATATCTGAAGCAGCTATGCTTCCAAAGAATTGAAATCCACAAAAAAGATTTCTTAAATTCTAATATCAACTACTGACTTACTTCAAATTATACTAAAAGATAACTTAGAAATGAGACCCAAGAAACATCAAGACAGTTTTTCTAAGTACAAAATTCCTAAATTATGCTTCAATGGCAGTGAATAAATGACCTTGTTTCAACAGTGACCAAAAATAAAAATGATTTTTAAGATGTATAAAATCTTGTTTTGATAACATTAATAAATTTCAGCATTAAGTGGTAGATTTAGCTTTGTAAGAATTAAAGCTAATGAATGCAAAGTTGTTAAGAACGATAACTAATGAATATTGAGCTAAAATGACTCTGACAAAAGGTGACATATAGATGTAAGTACCATTCTCATAGTGAATTTGCAATGAAAACACAGATAGAAAAAACTGACAAATACTTATAAAGTCATAACATTTGTTTCTAACCTATGACAACCAGAAACAGGTTTCTAAGAGAAAACATAATTTTGAAACAATAAAAGGCAATGCCAAGACATCTCATCTATTTGTCTACATTAATTATGTAAGATTTCAATAAGAGAAAGGTCTGCTCAAGTGTGAAAAATGTTGTTCATTTGTAATAAATACTCTAATTGGCTTTTAGAAGCAACCCAAGAGAATGTGATTTATTCTCATTTCCATAATATTGTCAAATATTCTACAGCATGCTTTAGTTTTAAAGATTTTATTTACTTAAGCCAAGTTTGATTTGAATCTACAGGTTTCATAAGAAACTCAAGTACATCTGCCACTGACACAGGATGGATTCAGGGCCAGAGCACAAAGGCTTATGGAAACGAAGACTAAATATTTAGAAAATATGACACATTTTAAGAGACAGGCAAGTATTAATCCTCTTTCACTAGTTACTCGAGTAAAAATACTTTAAAACTGCTTCTCCTCTACCTACTACCCATGGATATTTTCTTTAACCCAAACTGAAATGTGGAATTAATTCCCATCTTTAAAGAAATGGAAATTTTGAAGTAAATAGTTTCAGTGCAAAATAACTAATACTTACAGCTTTTTTGCCAAGTTCAGTCTTTGACAATGTTAGTGATCCTGCAAGGTAGCATCCAGGTCCCGCCCCTTTCGGTATTCTAATGGGAGAATTAAAGAGGAAAAAAAGCAACAAAGAAGAAAGTTTCACAAAGATAAGTAGGGGAAAAACATCAAAACAATTCTGTACTGAAAAAATTCCCATAACTAAGACTTCAAAGAAATAACTTCAGCCTGAAGTGACAACATTCTACAAAAATTTGGCCTAATACAATAAACTCAAATTGGAAAGATGGCAGTTTAAGTGTTCACAGACCACAGTATCAGCAAAGTCATCACTTACTTGTCATCAGGTAAGGAAGTAACAAAGAATGGTTGGTTATATTTGGGTGGTAATGTCAAGTTGCTTGATTTCTTCTTTCCTAGAAGTGCAAGGCTATGATTTTCATGAATATCTAAGCTCAAGGTATTAGATAACCTATGAGAAACAATAAATGGAAGGTCTTTAAGACGTTCCAGGTCACTGATTTGTTCATGACGAATCTGTAGTCGAATTGTATAATCTCCTTTCTCCAATTTCAAAGAATACTAAAAAAGAAAACAAACAAACAAACAAACATACATACATTTGGGAAAAGTTAAATTTAACAAAGAAAAAGGAAATGACAATAAGAGGATGAAGAGAAACAGTTCCCTTTACAGACTGTTTACCCAGTGAGAGGGACAGTACAAGTTAACAAAGATACATGCACACACTAAGTGCCTAGTATGTCAATGAGCAGACAGGTCAGGACATCGAGCTGCTGCCTTTGGTCACACAAGGCAGTAAAGCACAGGGAGCTCAAGTCAGGTCTGACTCCTAGGCCCTTACTCTTTCCACAACAGAATACTCTCATTTTCTTGGCTAAACCAGTGTCCATTCTAGACTGATAAAAGCAATGATTTTTTTTAGTTCATGGGTCCTCAAAGACATGTACAAAATACAAAAAGAAAAATTAGCAAAACTGAAGTGCTGTAAATTATCTAAGACAAATATACATAGTGTATATGCCTACATATGACTTCTCGTAATGTTTACACTGTAACTCAAATGTCACACCCCTTTATAGCAAACAGGAAAGAGGAAGCCAGCAGAGATCAAGGAATATAGAGCAATAATGTTCATGGAGAATGGATGTTGTATTTTGCATCTGCACTTTCTTCTGAGAAGATCTGAAAAGTAACTAAAGTAATGGCACTGCAGTGATCCAGTATGCACCGAGATGAGACTGCTGCTTGCTCTGAGGAAAACAAATTTCAATCAGGGATAAGATTTCTACAAATTATGATTAACAAACTTCAATATGACAGCACAAAGCATAGTGCGTGGCATGACTTACAAGCATTCAATACACAGTTGTCAAATTAAGAAGTAGATTTGAAAGTGGTAACAAACTGAAGCCACCTGGACACTGCTTAATGTTCCCTTTAGATCACTACACCTTAGGTCACTTCGAGGCGCTCACGTACCTAGGATGATTTGCTTTCACACAGGTGGTGGCAGTGTGTAGGAAGGAGAAATACTACAAACAGCTACACTGGGCTAGGGGTGTAGCTCAGTGTAAAAGCATGTACATAGGATACACAAGACCCTAGCACCTTTAACAACAACAAACTACACTGTCCAGGGCCCACATGCATCATGCAAGTCCTCCTCTAACCCACACAATCAGCTCAACTACATGGCAGAAGAGCTGTCAATCTGTTCCTCAACAACCACAATAGACAAGGAGGTTCCTATAGTTTGTAAAAGTAGTAAACTGCAAGACCATGGCATCTGTAAAAAGCACAAATATTACAATAACAAGAAGTTAGGGTTTCATGAAATAGCTTCTGTTAATTCTAACAAATCACTGCCAATTTTATACCTGATGTGGATAGGCATCGCCTGAGCCCATCTGTCTTTTGTTCTGGTCAAAAATAATCCACAGTTGGCTGTCAAATTCTGATTCATATAACAATTCACAAAGAAGTGGGCAGCTTGGAGTTACTTCTCCACTCTTAGGCTATTAAAAAAAAAAAAAAGACTAATTATACAATGTGGCTTACATATAATTTCTTTCCCTCTTTTTGGAGGTACTGAATTCAGGGGCACCTGACCACTGAGCAATATCCCCAGCCCTATTTTGCATTTTATTTAGAAATAGGGTCTCAGGCTGAGTTGTTTAGTACCTCACTTTTGCTGAGGCTGGCTTGAACTCTTGATCCTCCTGCCTCAGCTTCCTGAACTGCTGTTTACATAAGATTTCTAATATAGATTTTGAATACTGGTATCAACATAAGACTTTTTTCATTAACTATTCAAAATGCTTTCTTCTAAAAATCCTGAAAATGCAGATCACCTAGTATTTTGACATTAATTAGACACTTTTCTTTATAAATGTTAAAAAATACAAATGTAGCTAATATGTTCTCATTGACCAAGCAATCAATATTCTTCAGGACCTCTAATTACTTTATTAAATTGAAATCTTTTGACAATTTATTGATATCTTTCATCTCCCCAACACCAAAACCAAATTCATATTTGTTCATCAATGACTGTTTTACTGAAATCGCACTGTAAAAACTCTGATCCAGTGTTCACACTGGTTTCAAGTACTGTCACACTCATTCCACCTGGGAGACATTCTGAGCTTTTACTCCTCTAAGGCCTCCTTCGGCAAGCTATCATGCCTGGCACCATAATCCGAAGGACTATGCCACTTCCAAGACATCTAATCATTCTGGGTCAGATGGCATCAAGGAACAGGTATCACTGATCATAAAAACTAAAACTCCAAGGTCAGGTCACTACTAAATTATGCTTTGTGACTTCACATCAGAATGGTACCTGGATGAGTAGAAACCATAATTTCCTAAGTATAATCCCAAATTAACCAGGGTTAATAACTTGATTCTGTAATTTATAAAACACTTTTCATCATGTGGGTATACTTGACCAAGCAAACACTTACTTGATGAAAATTATATGTCAGAACCATCTCATAAAGTTGACGATTATTTGGCAAAACATCTCTTGCTCCTAAAGGTTTTGTTTTTGCATTCACTGGGCTATAATAAAGCAATCACACAACTGATTTGATTCAAGAGTTCATTTAAGGAGACAAAACTTATATTACAAAAGTGACAATAAGCATTCCTAAAAACTGTCTTTTTCAATATACCTCATAACATTTAATCATTAACACATATAGTTCTTTATTGCCTAAATTATAGCAATACAGTTTAAATTTTGCAATAAATATTACAAAGACAATATTTTCAGGATAAAAATATTAACAAATAATGCAAACAGCTCTCAGCCCAACTAAATCTCACCACTAGGGTAGACAATTACTAATAGTGCTAAAGGAGAGGTTTGATTTGCACCCTCCGGTTCAAACTGCTGGTGGTGCTGTACTGGAATGGCAGGGCTATATACCCTGCCTTTGTCCTGATTCAGGGAATAGCATTTCATTTTTTTAATATTCTCTAAAGCAAGTTACTAAAGTACAAATTTTTACAAAAAAAGCACTGAGACTAGGAGAATCACTTTTTAAAATAATTAAAATGTCAAGTTTATTAATTTTATTATCCCATTTTTATAACATGTTAGCAGAGATAACCTGTGGATAGCAGAGTACAGATGATTCTACTTGTCCATTTTATTATTTGTAAGATACATACACACATTATAAAAAGTGCTCTCTTTTTTTTGTACCAGGGATTGAACTCAGAGACACTCATCCCTGGCCCCATTTTGTATTTTACTTTTGCTTAACTCCTTGCCACTGCTGAGGCTGGCTTTGAACTTGAGATTCTCCTGTCTCAGTCTCCCAAGCTACTGGAATTACAGGTGTGCACCACCACGCCTGATCTCTCCCTCTCTCTTTTTTTTTTTTTTTTGATTATAACATTCACAGAACTTTCTAATTACCAGATTCTGAACTATAGTGAGTCCTAGATATTCAAAGCAAAGGTAATGCTTTGTGTCACTGATACTTAGCTCCAATTTTTGAGATTTAGAGAAAATACAAGCGGGATGTACCCTCAACTACTATTCCTCAACGGGTGCTCTTAATGCATTTACTACCACGCTGTATGCCGCTATGGGTTAAAGTCAGATTAAACAATAAAAACCAAGGGCTCTCCTTAACACAGCAAATGTGAGTGCACAGCTCAGGTGCCTGTTCTCCAGGGAGACTGCAGAGGCACGAACAGAATCCAACAAGACCTGCCAGCATTGTGACTTCTAGAAATAACTGGCTAAGGAGGCACAAAATAAAATCAGAGATTATATTAACTTGTTGCTTTCTGTCAAGAAATGAAAAGGCTAATGTCCACTGATCCTAACTAGTCCTGACAGGATCAACTATCCTCTGTCCAGAGCTTTGCCAGCCAAGTGGGAAAGTAAGGACAGACACTGCTGCTGGGCTGCCTCACAGAGACCTGTGAAGGCTCCTGAGCTACAAAGTCAAACTGGATTTTCATCTCCAGTGTTCACATAGCTTAAGAAAAACAACTTTTTGAAGAGTGTAAGATATTCCCCACCTACCACCCACCATCAACATTTATATCGCCTAAATATTGAGCGATACCGTAGTGTTTGGACCCAGTTCTTCAAAGTTATGCAGGGAGCCAGATCCTCATATTTTAAGGAAGACTGAACATCAAAACGGTTGATTCCTTCTGATGCATGCTACAAAGGATATTTTAACAAATTAATTTCCCAAACTTTAACTGAAAATAAATAGTACTTTGTGTCTAAAATAAATGTATCAAATGTAAAACTTATAAACACCTATGAACAAAGATTATTATTTTCAGAACCACAGTTAATTTCCCCAATAAGGCTTCAATATAATCAATCAAATTAGTTTTCAATAACACAAATAAATGACATTTAAAAATGATGAAAATATCACAGAACTTACAATGTTTAACTGAGGAGCAGTACAAACTATCCCATGGAAAGAAATGGTATAATCAATATTGACATCACTTAGACTTGCCCACCAACGAGCAATACAAAATTCAATTGCTTTCCCACCCTGCAGATAAAAATAAGAATAAATTATAATATATAGGTGTCCTTTTACTTATTTTCCTCTAATTACAAAATATAAAAATCAGCTTTTTTTTTTTTTTTTTTTTTTTTTTTTTAGCAATTCTTTTCTTATTTGTAACATGAAAACTCAAAGGACTTTTGTTATTTGTACTAGGTGTTAGGCAAGGTAGATGTAGACTTAGATGGTTATCGGTACTTAAATACACAGTTACTTATCACAATCTTACACTTTTTATCAAAAGATTTGAGGCATGTTTTGAAAGCATGTACAGTAAAATAATGCTGAAAAAGTGAAATAAAAATTGGGATCAAAACAAAAATAATTAAGAGTGAGGACAAGAGAAAGGATAAACCTTTATAAGGCATATTCAATAGGCACATTTGAATTTTAGGCTAAGAGCCTCCAGCAAACTAAAAGAAAATGAAATTATGATGACACCTTTCTTCCTGTTAAGTAATAAAAGCAAAAAGGGGAAGAAAAACTGTTCCTAGCCCTGTTTTAAATTAATTTTTTTTAGGAATCAAGTGCATTAGAAAGTTTAGAGAGCAACCAGGTAACACTGACACAGTGCAAGGACATGGAAGTAACAGAAACACGAAACAGGAGATGTGGGAAAGACACACCCACTCAGACACAGAGCAGTAAGTGTGAGGAAGAAGGAGGTCAGTCCACCTGCCTCACTTCTTACACTACAGTCAAGGGTGGAGGCCTGCCCTGATGTGAGGTAACCTGCATGCCAAGCCCCTCACAGATTCTTGAGGCATTAATAAAATAAGTGACCTGGAGAAAAGTGTTCCATAAGGAAATAATTATATAGAGGAAACAATTTAACAATTTAAACCAGGGTCCAAATTATGAAGTGTCAGAAGCTACAAGATTAGCACTTTTGACTAAATTATTCCAGAGTTAAAAAGAGATGAATATTTATGTCCAGTATTTAGGTTTAAGTACCCTAATTAGACTACTTATCTACTACTTCATTTATTTGGTATGAACAAAATATAGAGTCCTAATGTGCTCTGGGTAGAAACTATAAAGTCAAGTTCAAATAGTTCATCTTAGCCCATACAAAAAAGGAAAGTGAGATTTCAATCTGTTAATTACACTTACTAGGACAGGAAAAGCTTCTGTCAGAGTTCCTTTTTCTGGAAGAGAGCAAAACTTATAGAATTCATGACTTCGATATGCTCTTTGCTTCACAAGCTGTACTGCATGAAGAACAAACTTGGCCGACACCTCAGAAGAACACGAACACACTGTAACTTCTAAAATAAGAAGGAAAGAAGCAAAGGTTTAAACTGGTCAGATTTAAAAATGTTCATAAAGTGCTTTTAATAATGACCTTTTGTTTAGGTAGTAGCCTATAAAGAATAAAGTGATATAGTGAAACGAAACCCTCCTTTTTGCTGGTTTTAGCTGAAAACCAATCAGTGCCTCATAAAGTGAGTAGGATTATAATTTTAAATACATCTATTATTTATCTTGGCCTTAATTCCATTAGCATCTACTCATTCAACTTATTTGATAATTTTTTCTAGTCTCTCCTGTCCCTCTTGATCTATCTCCATCTGGTCTACTTCTGGAGGAGGACCATCAGAGCATACCTATTTAGCTTTTACCAGAAGGCAATGCTGGAAATGAGCCTAAACTACTGTGAGGCAAGACCAGCAGCTCATCAGAAGAATACTCTCTGCTCTAATTCAAGGGAAATGGAGCAAGGTTCAAGGACAAGTGGGCACACAGCTCTTGGAACCTAATCAGTTGCTAAGAGTACAAAATCTAACATTATGACAATATTTCCAACTATTTGAAATAAAAACCATTGTAATACACTTCTTTTTAAAAAATTTTATTTATTTTTATTCTAATTTGTTATATATGACAGCAGAATGCATTACAATTCATTATTATATATATAGGGCACAATTTTTCATATCTCTGGTTGTATATAAAGTATATTCACTCCATTCATGTCTTCATACATGTAACTTTGAATAATGATGTCCACCTCATTCCACCATCCCATTGTAATACACTTCTACTCAAACATTGTAAAATGAATAATGATGTCCACCTCATTCCACCATCCCATTGTAATACACTTCTACTCAAACATTGTAAAATGCTCTTAGATACTTCCATTCTAGATAATTTAATAACTTTTCAAAACAAGAGAAACTATTTTCAATATCAACCTACACAAATCATAACCAGGGCAGTATACTCACTGTCATTTACCACTAAATAAGTAAGTATTAAATTCAGTATTAATTAACAATAGATTTTTTTTTTTATTCTTTAATATTACTGGTGTGCATGTTACCAGAGCCTTGAACTGGACAACTCTGAGAGGCCCTATGTGAATGCTACTACAGAGATGTTCAATTTAGCACCTCTAACCCTGAGCCCCAGAAGAACTGTCAAATACAATTCTTCTCTATGTAGCTCACCACCTCACCCTCTGAAGAGGACCAGGAACACAGAGGGTGTATAAAAGTATGTTTAGGGAATGAGTCTAGTGCACCTCCTGATTATCTTCAGGAAGAAAGCAACACTCCCACAACGCCACTCTTACTGGGGTGCAATTTAATAGGATATACTGGACCCTATTTCAATTCGGTACTCTAACTTACCATTTTTGTTATTTATCATTTTACCCCATTATATATTACAAGAAAAGTCCTGCATTTTCCTGTGATACCAAGAGGGAGGGAGACAGACAAACTGCATTTAGACAAATGACCAGAAGACAGTACAAGGAACCCCAGAGATAACAAGCTCTTCTCAATGAAGTCTCACAAATGTATTTCATGATTTCATTTTAAACAAATGCTCAAAAGAGACACACCTGTATTTACATATAAGCACAAAATGCTTGCCTAAGCCAAATAAAAACCATTTTTAATAATGATACTTATTGGCCTGGACAAGATAACCTGTGTAAAATGCTGAAGAACATGTCCACACCCTCGAAGTATTCAGTAATGCTGTCTATTAATTTAAATTGGGTTCATATACCTATAACACCTATACCTATAATCTATCTCCATCCATAAATAAGTGGTTCAGACAAACATTACTTACCAGCCCATGTTGCACCCTCAGGAACCTCAATGAAATGCCTTCGAATCTGACCAGGTTTAAAATGTACATCCGTAAAGGCTAGATCATAATGTGAAGACTCATTTACTCTGAAAATTAACAAAAAAATTATTAAATGTGATATTGTCATAAAAATAGCTGTTTGTAACAAGCCCACTAGCACTCTAGATTTTATACAATACATGCAAGAGTAGTTCACTAGAAATGAACATTGGGACTTGTTACTAGTTGGTTATAAAACAATAAACAAAATATCACCTCATTTTTAACGTGTTAGCAGAGGTAACCTCTGGATAGCAGAGGATAGATGATTCTATTCCCTTATTTTATAAATATATTTTTACATTTATTTTTTAGTTATAGATGGACACAATATCTTTATTTTATTTTTAAGTGGTGATGAGGATGTCTCATGTATGCTAGGAGAGTGCTCTACCTCTGAGCCACAACCCCAGCCCTTATTTTACAATTTGTAAGATACATACATACACGTTTAAAAAGCTCACATGCTCTTTTTTTTTTTTTTTTTTTTTTTTTTGTTAAAGGAATTCTACAATATTCACAAAATTTTCTACTTCCTAGATTCTGGACTATAGTGAATCCTAGATATTAAAATCGAAGGTAGTGTATACTTTTTTGTCACTGATAAGTGTCTTACAGCTATGAGGAAAACTGGTGTTAAGCCCCTCATGTTTCAAAATGCCCCCATACTGTAAAAACAGTTAAGACAAACCATCTACAAGAGAAATAAAAACAAACAAATAAACAAATAAATAAAGGTCAAATGTATAACTACCTTCTACAGAAAGTATATGATAGAGTTGAATTCTTATCAGTAGGACAAACATTTAATGAGTGTTTATACAAGGTAGCTAGAAATGTAACAGTGAGTAAAATATGATTCTTTGACCTAGATGAATTAGTGGGGAGAGAGATATTTTATACAGTAGGGATATGTCAGGGAAAACTGATGAAGAATTCTTGGTTCATTCAAAGGGAGCCTGCAGAATCTTCCTGGAAGAGAAAACGTTATCAGGTGATTGCTAAAGGTCTGCGTCTTACACACCTTGATGAAATTTCCACTGCACTTCTACGCAATGTATGACTGAGAATTTAACTTTGTACAATTTTCCCACATATGTGCCATTTTAAAAATTAATCTCCTTAGTTTCATCCTATATACCTCATAGGTTGAGATCCACCTGAGTAACTAACTCAATATAAACTGGTAATTTAGAGCTGTCACTTGTTTTCAGTATTCGCAATCCCAATCTCACTCTTTATCTACTGATCAATTTGTTTTGCACATCCTGTCTAATAGGGTCCATATAGGATGGAGTAAGATATAGTCTCTGCCTTTAGAGGGCTCACAGTCAAATAACGTAAGTTAAATAAATAAATTTTGTCCTGCTCCATGTAAAGTGTCATGATATAGGAAGACTGGACTCCTTTTATTCAGATGCCCAGAAATGAGCTGGTCAGTTAAGAGGCTCCAGTGCAGCAAAGGCATCAGCTGGCACATGCTCTCTCATAGACTGAGGAAACCTGGAGAGTCTGAGCAGAAAGCTGCAACTTGGTTTATGAAGTGACAGGAAGCATTGGGTTGGGGCTAGAGTTGTGAGGAGTCATCACTTGCTATTTTAAAGAGCCTGAACTTGATACTTGGAACTGCACTGATGTATTTTAGGCAGGAGTAATATGATCAAATGTGAACTCCCTGGTTCCAGGGTGGACAAGCAGGAAAGGGTTAAAAGTCTGGAAGCACAAAGTGACTAGAAAGGAGAAAGAGCCAGGGAAGCAAGGAGGGTGGAGTGGAGAAGGATGAAGCAGCTCTGCCAAAGGCTGCTAGGGCTTGGGGAAGTGGAAGGCTAAGCTACCTCTTTCCTGAGGAGCTCAACAGCAGCCCCCATGCAAGTATATTCAGTGAAGGGGGTGGGGAAGAGGCCAGGTGCCACCCATTGGTTCTCACAGCCAACAGGGACTAGCATGGCTGATTACATGCCACCAAAAAAAGGGAGGAAGAAG
Organism: Tamias sibiricus; assembly: GCA_025594165.1. NCBI lineage: Eukaryota > Metazoa > Chordata > Mammalia > Rodentia > Sciuridae > Tamias > Tamias sibiricus. The sequence continues at coordinate 89,436,343 of CM046663.1, read as the reverse complement.
CAGAACTAAGACTAAACGCTGATTACCTGGTTCTGTTGCCTAGTAATCCTTTAAAGTCCACAGTACTCCGCACATAGCCATTAACAACTTAGATGTAATAATAAGTTGTGAACAACCTCTTACTTACTTTGCTGCTATAACTGCAGTGATGGGAACTCTGAACAGAGGCCCTGCATTGGGGGAGGCTATGTCATAGCCGCAAACCTTGAAAGAAACACAGTTGGTTTCAATATCTATAAATATACTTGTAGAACAAGGAATTTAAAGGGATAATCTAGTAATATAATAAATTTACCTTAAAACTGAAAGGTCCTACACAAGTGAAACAGGTTTCATGACACTAGGTCACATAATTATTAGCAAAAAGCCCTAACAAATGCATATATAAAAACCTTTAAATAATTGAGCATAATAGGGAAATGAGACATCGAATAAAAAAAAAATTGCTTTTTAATGACTCAACTGCAAACTAGCTCAAATTAGTATTATAGACAACATCGGAGGTAGTTACTAAGATACTATTCTGTTTGCATACAACTATCATATATCTAACAGATGCTTTCTCCACCTGAGTATGCAGCTCAGGTTCAAGCGAATCAAGCAACTGATGAATTAGAAGGAAACTTAATTGAAAAGGCTTTACTGTTCTGCTTGTTTCTCTTGCCTTCTTCACATAAGGACACATTATATTCTTAAAGTACCCAACCGCTTAAACGAATACAGGAAGACCAGATGAGCTACAAACTCAGGCAAGTAGAAAGCAACATCTGGGAAATACAAGGGATTCTTTAATTTTTACTCTTAAACATATTATCCACTTGCTTTTTGTTTTTTTGTTACTGGGGATTTACTGGGGATTGAACCTGGGGCACTCTACCAATGAACTATCTTAGCCCTTTTTATTTTTGAGACAGGGTCTTACTAAGTTGCCCAGGCTGGCCTTGAACTTGTGATCCTCCTGCCTTAGCCTCTCAAGTTGCTGGGAATATGGGCCTGCACCACTGCACCTGGCCCTCTCAAAACATTTTAAAGAGTAAAGAAATGAAAACGAAGATATGACAATACCTCTGTATAATGCAATCCTTCTCGTAAGCCTCTTGGGTCCACACGTATGTTTATGTGTCTACACTGATTCATGAGTTCCAAATGGCTGGGACACTGAACCCAAGATGAATTTGAAGTTAAAGCTAAATGAAGCTGAAGGGATATTTTTTCAGAGTTTTCTGGCATTAAAAAGACCAAAAATTAAAATCAGCATTTTCCCCCTTTCCTTTCATTAAAAAAAGTTCTATCTCTTGTCAAGAAAATTCAGCAACTTAGTTTGGTCTGTTCTAAAATGCACTAGACATGGACACCCAAAACAGTTTAAATAAAACTGTTATGAGTCTTCCCTGCATTTTAGCTCTCATTCATAACTTTCACCAGACACTGCTATGCCTTAAAATACAGAATTTCAGTGGACATTTTACATCACTGTGTGCAGGTAACAGCACTTGAGTGAAATAAAAACTGTCATATATACAGTGATGAGTTTCCTGATACCTGTTGTTCCCATCATCTGCTACTACTTCCCACTCACCTGAAAGCTCTGGCTTATACCCAAGTAGTAAATGGGAAAAGAAAGGGAATATGTTATTTTACTATCAATTTAATAAAACATAGGTCACTGAAGGCCTGTCCTGCTGTTTTCCTTGGTGGTCGAGATGTTAACTGAATTACCATGGTACTATACTGGGACCCCTAATTGCTCTAGTTTCCCATCGGCTACACAGCATTCCTCTGTCATGCAGCATTCACCTAAACCATCAACGTGAACACTTCAGCTCACTGCCAGCCTCCTACTTACCTGTGTTCTCTGGAAATACAGGCTCAATGCCAACACCATGATCTGAAGGTGCAGCCACCTGAACGGGATCTCGGAGGTAGATGCCACGGTTATTTCCAACAGTAACAGTAAAACCTAGTCTATTAGCAAATGATGTATTCTGAACGAGGTAGTCATAGGCTTTGTCAACCTAATTAAAAGAATATAACTGGTAAGATAAAATGACTGGATGAAGAAAATATTTTATTACAAATTACCAATTAACTGACTTCAGTTGTAACAAAGTATTATAAGCAAAAAGTCAGTTTCTATATTCACTTTATACTAGTCAATAAATACTCCATCCAACTCAGATGCCAATTCTACATTTTTACCACTACATGAACCTTCCATTTCACACTTTGTTCACATTGTTAATGAATGCTGGAATAGATTCACCTGCCATTATGACAAGTTTTTGCTTCTACTTCTGTTTTGAATTTCCAGCCTCTATACATCTGTTTCTCTTAGTACAATGAATCTGTCTTAATATTTGGTTTTGGTTCCTTTTTGCTCTACTATAGCTATATAATCTGGACTTTAGACACAGTAAATCATATTACAATAGAAGATACTACTTACATTATTATTATTTTTTTAACGAGGTAACTTTTTCCCCATAGCTTTATATTACTGATGAATTTTTATGTGGTGCTGAGGATTGAACCCAGGGCCTCACATATGCTAGGCAAGCACTCTACAACTGAGCTACAACCCCAGCCCTCTACATTATTATTTTAATGGTGCTTTATAATCAGTTTTTCATACAGACAACAATACCTGAATAATACCATGTCCTTGGGCAAATACTTCTATATTGTCAGCCTTCACTGCAGTGTTTTCTAGAGCTCTTCTGACTGAATGAACTGTATAGTCAACATTATTAGCTTTCAGACCTAAAATTAAAAAAACAAAAGAAAATTGTGTTAGTGAGCCTGCTATTGGAAACCTTCTTTCTCCAACCAGTGTAAGGACAAGTTTTGTGTCTTGAATTTCAACACTCATTTTAAAATCTCTTCTTAAAAACTGAACTCAACAGTCTGGCTCAATTGCTTGCATTGCATACTCCACTCAAAAATCAACGCATACTGATTGGCAGGCTGCACAAAGGTAACATCAATGCACAAAACAGATACCCTATGACATTTTCTACTTTTTTAAAAAATTATTTTTAGTTGTAGATGGACACAATACCTTTATTTATTTTTATGTGGTGCTGAGGAACGAACTCAGTGTCTCACATATGCGAGGCAAGCACTCTACCACTGAGCTATGGCTCCAGCCTCTGAATGACATTTCCTTTAAGGTACTATCGGTCAAACACCATGGTTACTGGCAGCAGATTTCGATTCACATGCATCAAGGGAACTAAGGCAAAAGGCAGCTGAGGTTTTGTAACAGACCAACTAGATGAGAATCTTTAAGGACTGGCTGGATCCAGGGATTGTGAATTATTATAAGCTTCCCAGGGGATTCTAGCATGCAGCCAGTTTTGGAACTATGGGAAGGTTATAAAGGTCACCAATTTGTCAACCTTGTATTACTGACTGTTATTGATAAAAGATGACTACTGAACCATTTTTGTCCTCTCCAGAGTTCATGAAACACATGAAAACTTACTGTAATAAGTGGTAAGAGCTAATCAAGGGCACAATCAGTTTTGTTTATGAAAATCCAAAACAAGATAAAGCACTATCAGAGGAATAGATAAATGAACTGAATCTTATAGAACGCACAGGAGTTTGGTGCATGCCTGTAATCTCAGCTGCTAGAGAGGCTGAGGCAGGAAGAGCCCAAGTTCAAGGCCAGCCTGAGCAATTTAGCAAGACCCTGACTCACAATAAAATTAAAAAGGGGTGGGGATGTAGCTCAGTGACACAGCATTTGCCTAGCATGCATGAGGCAATGGGCTCAATCTCTAGCACCCCCACCCCACCCTGCAGCAGGATGCACAGGTGTTTGCAGGGCCGAAAAGGGCTTAGAGGTAGAGATATGCTCAAAGAGAGGTGACGCTGAACAGGACTAGAAATGAGGTAGACACATCAGTGTCCATCCTGAGAATTCTGACTCAAACTGGCAAATGAGGTGGCACTGACAAGTGTTTTAAAAAAATCAGTGATAAAAAACTATTGGCTTTTGTCTTTATCTCTCAGCACCAGCACAGACAAGATGAGCTGAGCAGGCACAGTGGGCAGAAGACAGCTGCGGTAGTCAGAAAAGGGGTGAATGAAGGAGGGAGGGAGCCTTGAACAGAGGGGCATTTCTGAGGAGGGAGCTTCACAGCAGCTTGTCCACCCTGAGTCCCAGGCAGCCCTGATGGTGCCCTCTTTAACACTGCATACCACCCTAGAAATCTCTGTTCCACTTAATTCTGCTTTATATCATTTATCACATTCTAATATGTAATATAAGCACTTTAAAGTTTTGTTCAAAGTCTGTCTCCCTCAATTATAACAAACTTGAAAAAGGCAAGTATTTTACATGTTCTATTCATTAACTTAGCCCCAAATAAGGATTAGCTTGAAAATCATTAACAGCAAAGAGCCAATAAATATGTTTGCCAAATGAATAAATAAACAAGTGATCATTATCACATAAATCATTTTCTACTTGAAACTTTACATTGTGTCCAGGACATTACCAAATAAACCATGAGAACTGCAGAAAACATGCAGTCAGCAGAAGAGGGCGGTCACAGGCAATATCCTCACCTGAGAGTATCAGGGCAATGCCCCCACACGCGTTGGGGGAAGACATCGATGTCCCGTTCATTAGCTGAGTCCCCCTCAACGTCCAGTTAGGGACAGAAGCAATGGCTCCTCCTGGTGCACTGATACTCACGCCAAGGGCCCCGTCGGCACTAAACAGAAAGCTTGAGGTTTGTTCATGATGGTGAAAGTGGGATATATATGGGCATTCTTGAGAAGGCCACTGGTCAAATCCATTATAGTCCAACACCATGGACTACTTGCAGTCATTACAAGTAATGACAAAGATATTATCATGGGGAAACAATGGGGGTGGGAGGAGAACTAGCACAGCTATTTCTGTATCATGTAGCAGTTATTTTCTCCTCACAAGTGGACAGAAATCTCTGCATGTGTATGTATCTGGGTTTATATGTGATAGGCCAAAGGTATCAGGTATATTGAGAGACAAAAAAAAAAGTTCAGATTCCTTGATGAAGTTTTCCACTGTTAATAATCTAATTCAGTATTGTATAATAGGAAAAATGAAGCAGGTTGTATATATAACTTGAAATTTTCTAAGAGTCACATTTTAAAAAAACTAACAGGAGACTGGTGAAATTAATTTTAATAACATTTTATTTAACAGAATATATCCAAAATATCATTTCAAAATGTAATTGATAGAAAAGGATAAAATGAGTTAGTTTACTTTTTTTGTTTTGTTTTGTTTTGCACTAAGACTTCAGAATCCAGTGCATTCTTTATACTTACAGCACATCTCAATTCAGACTAACCTCACATGACTGGTGACTGACAGACCAGACAGCTCAAGTCTAAAAGGACTGCCTAGTTTAGGCCTTTGGTAAAAAGGCTAAGGAGCTAAAAGCCCTTGGAGTTCATAATCATGCTGTCATCCAACACAGTTCTATCCTATTCCCCCACAGAGGCTGTTCTTCCACTATGATTCTCCCCCAGCAAAGGGAACTTTTGCTTCTGGCTAGAAATATTAGGGCAATTTGGTTTTACATTTTTACAGACAATGCACATATATCACTTCCAAAACGCATTGGTGGCACCTTTTCAGTGAATATCTTTACGCGAACATTATTGGGTAAATATCTGTTGACCCATAGATAGAGGCTCACACCATATTCTTGAGTGACAAAAGTACATGGATTTCCCATTTATGGTCAGGAGAATGACAAAAAGAATGTTTATCAAAATGTCACACATACATATACACCACTCACAGATAATGAGATTTAGTGTGATTTTTACTTTCTTACTTGCACTGTTATCTACCAATATTCACAATGAGCTCTAGATATTTTATAATTGAAAAATAACAAGTTGAAAGAGTCATGAATTTTAACTGAGCACTTTCCATTGCTCATTATTACCTTTTCACTAACCTGTAAATTGGCTGGCTAATCATAAAGCATTTTGTAAGTATTTAAAACAGTATTCTAAAAATGAGTTTAATGAATGTTTCTTTAAAATTAACAACAACAAATTAGTGATATTTTCCTCCTAAATTATTATACATAAAAGAAACTCAAACCCTTTTATGTAGACATTATTGGGTAGTCTGTCTTTAAGAGAGAGGCCACACTTGCAAATACCAGGAAATAAAAAAAATATGGTATGTGTAATGCTCAATACTGAAGGAGAGGAAGTGGTTTTCAAAGAGCACTATGGAATATATTCTGTTCAGTGATCATTAATCCATGTTTTATACTTTACACCTATCTAATAATTAAACCAAGTATTTCCAATAATATTTCACGTGTATATATGTAAGCATGCAACAAACTTTCTCAATTCTTAGAACAAATGATTTGTGAACTGATATTTGCTTTAATCTAAACTTCTTACAATTCACGAGCTTTGTTGTTTTCTTAAAATATATCTCTATACATTTTGTGTTTTGTTTCCTTTTTGTAGTTTGGTGCTGGGGATTGAACCCAAGGCCTTACACATGTTAAACCTGTGCTATCTCACTGAGCTACAACCCCCTGCCCCTAGCACTTGAAACAATTCTTTAAATGTTCTATGGCAAATAAGATTGGCAAAGGTTGGAGTAAACAATTCTCTAATACTTTGTTTTTATGTTGACCCTAACACATTTTAATAATTTGATACTTTGGCTAACTGAACACAACACACATAAACCTTTGTTAACTTTTGACTCTTAGTCATTCTTATTCAGCGACATTAGTTGGGCTGCTGAGGGCAGACTATGGTCATGGTAGGAGATAAAGCTTTCCAATCCATAGAGATTGCCAAAGTAATAGAATAAGTTTACATTTTAAAGAAGAAATTACCTAGAGAAAATTAGGAAGATATGTATAATTCAAAGAGTTAACATTATTACATTTGCTCCGATTCTAACCAATTTTCGAATCTTCCAGTATTCTTTATTATCTGTTTTATACTCCAAACACATCCAACTTCTAGTTACTTCCTTCCAAACCACTTAGTTTAGTATAATAAATTACTTTTGTAGTACAACCTGCTTATATTTGGGTTCAGGCTGTTCTCACCATATAGAACTTCCTTTTCTCTCAATGTTCTATCCATTCTTTAAGGGTGACTCCAATACTACCTCCTCCATGAAGGGTTCAGGTGACTGCTCCCACCTCTGTGGTCCCACCCTACAATGACATTCTGAACATGGATCACAACCTGTTCATTTATGCCTTGCCCACTTGGTGCCATGTAGGCATCAAGGTATTTGCTGATCTGAACTCAAAGTTCATTCTTCTAAATTAACTCCAAAGAGGCAAAGATATAAATTAAAATAGGCTTTATTTTTCAGAGGGTGCCTGTACTCACTGATGTCATACTGAGGGATTATAAAAATTAGGACTTAATATACCTTGAGAAAGATAATCAGTTCCCTGAACTAGACAAATATAGCTCAGAGGGTGTCAGTGAACCTAAACATCTGATAAACCTAAACATTGATAAATGTCATTTATCAATTAGAACTTGCTCACTTATGGATCTCATCCAAAGGTTAAAAGTTATAACTTCAAAAGCATGAACACAAGTGCACAGGCTCTGTAACTGCAATGCTTTACACACACTTAGGGCTTTTGTTACACCAAAGCTCAAATACCAAAATTATTTAAAACTGCTTATTATCTAAAACTCTGCCTCCCAGCCATGTAGTTTAACCAAGTACATGTAATAGTCCCATGTACTGCCTCACCCACCTTGGACCTCTAGAAGACCATGTGTACTGATTTGCAGGTAATTTCTCTCTCAGGGAATACTCAGCAACCATCATATCAGGGGAAACATAAGCACCAACACCTGTGAGATGGATTTTTATCATTAACAAAAGGAAACAAGATTGACTCAGAGGATCTTAATTTTCTCAATGAAATCCACTGTTCACATGGGTAAACTGCTTAATACCTACACCAATTCTCTTGTAAAACAGAAGAGAAAATTTAACAGGGAAACAAGGGAAACATACCATGTATCACACACTAATCCAAGCCCTCTGCCAACTTAGATTATTATTATGCCATCTTTTCCTAACAATGTACCAAAAGATGTGCATCTGTATACTTCTATTAGACAACTTATTCCAGGCTTCCTTAAATTATAATAAATTCTAGACAAGCTGGTTTCCCTATTAGACTTTGTTTCCTGAGGACACATTTAGTCTACAGTGTTTTGCACAGAGGAGAGATACAATTAACATTTGATTAGCATTTTGGTCGACTTGTTTTTAAACATTTCTATTTCTAAAGCAGGAAACTAACCTATCACACTTGACGTGGTGCCACCTGGACAACCGACGGTGGAAAGGCATGGACCATTATTTCCAGCACTGGAAACGTAAATTATATTGTGCTTCCATACTGCTTCATTAATTACTTCACAGATTCTCCTGGAAAAGAATATTCCTTTGAATAACACTGTCCCATTTCTTATTTATATATATAAAAAAATTACAAATGGGATTCAAATTGTAGAAGTTAAACAGTAACTATAAAGAAGGAGTGTGTATTAGAAACACTCAGTTAACCGTCTTAAACTGAAAATACTCAGCCTCTACTCCCAAAGTATATAAAATAACCAAAATGCTATTTAAATATATGGTTACACAAATGTTGGCAGGTCTACTTTTGGTGGAACATGATATAGTAATTTTAAATGAGGTATTCATTGGATTTTAGCATAGGGAAGGAATTATGAGGCCAGTAAATGTGGGGAAAATGCTAGATGCAAAATTTTATGTGGAAAAAATATACTACTAAGTACTACAATATGAGCAGTGTCTGGAAAGTAGGGCAGTAAATGGTTCCATATCCATCCCCCGCTTAAAAAGTATTTAGAGACAGTCCTCAAAATATTCCTACACATATATCCTATGCATAGATAATTCACCAGGAATTATCTAACCCCCAAAGCTAGTGTATTTAGTGGCAAAGATAAAGTGGAAATAAGGCAGAACTGGTGAAAGAAATCTGATCAGAGATCTTTATAGACAACAAGAAAACTTTACTGCCATTAATTAAAGAGGAAGAAGTTATCTGGGTGCAGTGGTGCATGTCTATAATCTCAATGGCTTGGGAGGCTGAGGCAGTAGGATCATAAGTTCAAAGCCAGCCTTAGCAATTTAGGGAGTCGCTAAGCAACTCAGTGAGACCCTGTCTCTAAATAACATATAAACAAGGGTTGGGGATGTGGCTCAGTGGTTAGGTGCCCCTGGGTTCAATCCCCAGTACCAAAAAAAAAAAGGAAGAAGTTAGACTATAAAAAACAAAATGAAGTTAATAGGGCAAAGATTCACCAAAGTCCTAAGTATGAATATCTGAGCAAGGAAAGAATATTGGGGAAAGACAACTTTAAAAGAATAAACATCCAAGGAGAGGATACACATATAGGAGAAAAAGATACTCAGGCAGGAGGAGAAGGAACAAGATTGCATGGAGGGGGCTGGGGTTGTGGCTCAGAGGTAGAGCACTCGCCTGGCACGTATGGGGCACTGGGTTCAATCCTCAGCACCACATAAAAATAAAATAAAGATATTGTGTCCACCTGTAACTAAAAAATAAAATAAATAAATAAAAGATTGCATGGAGGATGGGGTGCATGCTGCAGGGCAGTAAAGTGACCACTCACAAGAAACCCAGGACTGGCTAACTGAGAAAATTATTTGAAAACAGCAAACTACAGGGTCTATCTTGGTAAAATTTCCCATTTTGAAAAGATTTCAAATATAAAGTTTTATAAACCAGATAACTGGTGTTATTTAGTAGTGGCTTGGTGGTTGGAGTCAAGGAGAGATGACTGGTAAATAAGTACTCTAAATAAAGTACTTGAAATAGATACAATTGTGAAGAAAAAAAGATAAGGTAACATCAGGTCAATGCCATTGCACTGGATGTGGAGCGAAAGACACTGATGACACAGCAAGGAAGGAGGTGAGCAGGTTGAGGAAACAAACTCTTCAAGTGCAGAGAGTAAATGTGTACAACCACCAGCGAGTTCTGCAGATGAGCTGCAGGGCCTCTGAAGGGAACAGCAGGGTTTTGGCAAGCCTACGGGCTGGTCAGGCAAGGCTGAGGAAGGCTCCAGGGTGACTATGAAATGGCAATTATAACAATGGACAGTCTGATGGATTTAATCTGGCTAGCAAGGAAAGTAAGGATGCAGTGGAGCCATCAATGAAAAATACCAGAGGGCTTGGTAGCCTGAAAGTCTCAGGAGAACAATTACGATGGGCTATCCCAGCCACAGGGGAGTGTTGAGAATTGAGATTTCAGGTATGGTGCAGTGACTGGCACTGACATCATAGATATGAAACAGGAATTGGGGTCTGAAGGCAAGGCCACATGGTTTTCATCTCGCCACCATAGCCACCATAGCTGTTGTTGTCCACTGTGATGTTCAATCCACATGTTTAAAGTATTTCATGTATGCCAGCTGAGGATCTATAGTAACAACCATCAGGGAATACTCACCCAGAATTTGGCCAGTGAGTTGCTTCTCCATAGCTGTAGTTGACAAGATCACACTTATGATTTATGACTTCTATCATCTATTAAAGATTGAGAGCCTAGTTTAGGCAGCTGAACTAATTTAGTTTCTAATTTACAAGCAGTAGCCAATATAAAAGCATGTAATTCTACAGCTTCTTGACCAATCATATTCCAATTTATAAAGTTATTTCCACACATGATAATAAATAAAAACCAAAGGGTAGGAGGAGACAAAACACTGTAGTTGTCAAAAAATAAAACCAGTGTTTCTAGAATGGAATGGGACTGGAGGAAGAGAGAGCAAAAAGACTAGTCCTTACTAGATTTTAAAATCACTAAAATTACATGTCAAAATGAAGTACAGAGTATTAAAAATTTTAAATTCCTTTTAGGCTAATGGAGCAAGCTGGCTAAGATGACATTTTCTTAAAAAGTATCACAAAATTGCTTGCTGGAGAATTTACTAGAAATGATGAGTATAATAAAATAAGCATTTTCTTCCACAAAGGTTTTAAACCAAAAAAACTTTTTCCTAATAACTTTTATTAAAAATAATTTTAAAAGCAGAAAATTTTTTTGCTTTTAAAAATAAAGTCCTGTATACAAAATACAGTGCAATGTATTCTTGGTAAACCAGAAGTGCTTTATAAAAACACTAAAAATGTCTAAGATTAATCATTAACCTAAATTAACAATTCATAAACACTCACAGCTCTTATGAGACCTGTGCCTGTTTCCATTGTGCTTAATCTTGTATCACCAATTTTTATTGATAGAATTTGAGCACCAGGAGCTACTCCATTCCGTTCAGGTTCTTCTGGAAAATGCCCAGCAGCTATACTAGCTACGTGTGTGCCATGAGCTCCTAGAAGCAACAAGGAGGAAATGACAAAAATATTTTCACATATAAAAAATTTAACCATCCATTTCAATCTGCATATTATTAGTCATTATATATTGGATATATATGCTTTCCAGAATATATAATCTATAATCTTTATATAATCTAAAGAATATATAATCTTTCAAATTCAAAGGGGAGAACTTCCCCACACCTCCCCAGAAATGGGCAAAACATTTGAAAAAGTGTTTCACCAAAGATATCCAATGGCAAATAAAGAAGGAAAGATGTTCAAATTCATTAGTTATCTGGAAACTGCAAATTAAAGCCACAATGAGATGCCTCTATGTACTTTTTTAAGGATGGCTAAATTTCTGAGGGCTGACAGTAGAAGAGTGGGCTGGGTGGAAGTGCAAGCTGAGCAGGCACCTTCCTGCCCCATCTACACACCTGACAGAAACACATGCACATGTACACCAAGACATGCATGAAGCATTCATGGCAGCAATATTTGTATAATTCAAAATCCAAAACAACTTTCAGGTCCATTAACAGCAAATGGGCATATGGTATCACCAACTCACAGAAGTGATAATTATACTGCAATAAATATGAACTGCTTCTATACATTGAGATGAAGCTCACAAAAATAAGGTTGAGGTAAAGTTTCATACAAAAGGATTTATATTGTTTATGGAAAAGGTTGAACCATATTTTTGATTTTTTGAACCATTTGAAATTGCCACTATTTTATCATGTCTATCTTATAAAAGTCATATGGCACAAAATAATGTGGCAATGGAAATGAGGATAATAGTTAAATTAGGGTAGGAGTAAGAATACTGAGTATTAAGATACAAGAGGGGGGCTTCTACAATATTTTATTTTTGACCTGGGTGGTAGTTACACAGGATCATCTACTTTGTAATAATTCAATGAGCATACAATTATTGATTTGTATGCTTTCTTATACATGTTACATATCAATAAAGTAAAACAAAAACCTAAGACTATTCCCATATGTATGTTTTGTATCAATAAAGTAAAACAAAATCCTAAGTGATAAATTTCTTAGGAGACATGAAGAAAAGCAAGCCACTACTGTCAGGAAACCAACATAAGTACAATGATCATAGCAGATGGCCCTGGGCCTATCTATATTAGGGACAGATGAGAGGTGGAGCTCCAGATGTGAGGAACAAGACCCTTCTAAGTGGGTTGGCCACCAGGCTGCGATGACTCTAACCAACCACTGTCACATCCCGCAAGAAAATATGCCCCCAATGCTGCCAATTCTACCTTCCTTCCTTTTTTCCCCTAACCTTGTTACCTGCACACAGCAGTCACAGTGGTTATAGTAAAGAAGATGGACCTTGCCACACACTGAAGAGGATGTGGGGCACCCGGAGGTCTGCTGAGGCAGCCCAAGAGGAAAATAGCTTGGGAGCTTTTAAAGTTCAATATATATTTAGCATATCCAACAAGTTCTCCTTGAGATTGGTCCAAAATAAACAAAAACCTGTTTTCACACAGAAGCTTATATACAAATGTTGAAACAATCTCAATGTCCATCAATAAGTGATGAAAAAACAGTTTGGTGCATTCACATGATGAAATGTGACTCAGCAAAATGAGGAGCACACTACAATCATAGAAGCGACCAATCTCAAAATCACTGTGCTGAGTGAAAGAGGCAGGCACCCCCCCCCCCCCCAAAAAAAAAAAACCAAAACAAACAAACAAACAAAAAAACCCATATTTCTTATTCCACTTATATAAAATTTTAGAAAATACAAAGTAATCTAGAGTGACAGAAAGCAGATCAGTGACTCTGGGGATGTAGGCAGTCTGGATCACAAAGGAAGACAGGTGGCTTGCTGGAAGCAACAGTTATATGTTCATTATCTTGGTGGTAGCTTATCAGGTATACATGTGTATCAAAACTTATCAAATTATAGATGCATGTGCAGTTTACTGTACTTCAGCTATACCTCAATAAACCTGGGGGTGAAAGAGCTAGTCACTCTCCTTCATTCTCTTTTCTCCCTCCCTCAAAGTGACCATCATTTTGAAGCTAGTGTGCACAATCTTTGCATCTGTTTTTATACTTTCACCATAGAAACACACATACCCATAAACACTGCACAGTACTTATCTGGTATGTTTTTAAATTTTACTAAGTGTTTTATTATCAATATATTCTTTCATTAAAACTAATTTGAGGTTCACACATATATACATATGTCTACATATATTTTGATTGCTATGTAATATTCCATAGTATGAACAATGCAATTTTCAAAAACCTATTTTTTTTTAAACCGAGGCAAGAGCAAAAAGTTTTATTTAAAGGATAGAACAAAAGAGAGAGAGAGAGAGAGAGAGAGAGAGAGAGAGAGAGACCTACTTTTATTTATTAATGGATATTTAGGTGGGTTCCAACCATTTTGAAATTACAAGGAAAGCTGTGGTGAGGATCCTTTTAAATGATTCTCCATACTCATGAGTGAATTTTTCAAAGGTTAATATTTGGAAGTGAAATTACTGTTTATAAGATCATGTTGATGAGTTTTGTGACACTGGTCCATATGCTTGTATTCTTGGAATGGATAGTACACGGTTATGACTTTAAAAAACAACACCCAATCAAACCACAGCTATGATTCTAGACCTAATCCTTTAGTAGGAATCTCCATAGATTAAATTTTCTAGAAAGTTGCTTTGGGCTGCAGGAATTTATTATCTTACTACTCCATAAATTTATCTCTCATTAGTAAATGTGAAACAGAATACCTCCACTGGTCACAATGGAGAGCAGGTTTCCATCATCATAAATATTAACAGAGTAATTCAACATCTCAGCTGTGCCAAAAGAGCCATATTCTTGGGCTTCTTTGTAGTTTCTCAATACAGTAGATTTGCTCAAGTCCCCATCTTCATTCGAATCAATGCAGGCCCTGTTAATTCAAAGAAAGAGCAGGTTTCTAAACACATCATTTTCTCACCTTTCTAAAGAAGACCAGACACTACAGTTTCTCTGTTCTTTTCTTACTACCCTCCTACTCCCACCATCACAAACACAGCAATCCTTTGCTTCCCAGAGTCAGCAGGAAGGGTCAGGTCAAAGAGTACCCAGGATGCTTAAGCCTATGCACAAAGGCCTCAGAAGATGTCAGGCAGAAATCCATCCAGCCAGTGAAGAAATAAGAAATGAGAACCAGAGCTTGGGCTGGAGCTTTAAGAAAGGTCAAGATGGTTCAGAAACATGGCCTAGGCCTTACTTCTGCTTCTAATAGTACTGATTCTGTGAGCTGGACAGCTTAAGCAGGCTCCTTGAAACTAGATGAACGGTATTGAGTTCAGTCTCATATCAGAGCTTTAGGAAAACATTTTTTCTTCTCTTTTCTTTTTTTACAAAAAGCATTTTCTACATAATTTTATTGTTGTTCTACTTGTTCTTTCCCCATTTTGTTAACAATTTAATTAAAAACATATATGCTTATATGTTTTTAATTTTGTTAACTACAAACATGTTTTTAAATAAATAGTTAACATATGAAATATATAATAGTTAATATATGAAATAAATAAATACTGGCACTTGCCAGTACACGGACGGAATGGAAACATAGAACATCATGCTAAGTGAAAAACCAAACTCAGAAAATCAAGGATTGAATGTCTTCTCTCACACGTGGAAACAAGCAAAATGGGAGTTGTTATATGTATGTATACATATATATGTATGTGCACATATATGTATATGTATGAAGCATAAAACAAAAATAAACAAGTGAAAGGATGATCAGTAGAGAAAGGAGAATAGGGGGAGGGAAGAAGGAGGAGAATGGGGGTGTCACCCAGGACTGAAATGGAATAAACCAAATTCCATGTGTGTGTATGATTTTGTGAAATGAACCCAACTACTACGTGTAACTATAATGTTCTAATAAAACTATATACTATTTCAAATACTTTGGAAGATAGTCTGATTAAAATTACATATATTTAATATTAAGAAGTCAAATAAAATACACATTTAAAGACCAATATTATGTTTTTGGTTTTTAGACCTTAGCACGTTTTTTTTACATAAGAATTATGTTTTTACAAGCTAAACTAGTCAGTCAAAATTGCTTAAATGTACAACAGAAGCCCTCTAGTTTTGCACATGGATCATTTACCATAAATACCAAAGCACATGCATCATTAACAAACTAAGAGTTCAGGAGGAACGATCCTTCAAAACTTATTTTTATACATATACCAATAGTGAGATCCCAAAATGATCTACAATATTTCAAAATGTTGGGGAAAATGAACCAAAAAGAAAACAAGTAACACATCTAACAGAATCAGGATTGAGATGAACATTTAAAATGTATACCACCAAATCATCCACGTTAGAAAGCGCAGCAAAACATTTGTCTCCAAAATATATGTAATTGGCCAGCATCCCTGCAGGAAGGCATCTAAGAAGTCCTCCCATCTTTCCCTCCCACTTCAACTGATCACCACGGTCTATTTCCCGAATGTGTCCATTTCTCTATTTCCACTGTTTCTTCCTTACCTATGCTGCCTGATGAGTTGATGGCCTGTCTTAGCTATAGTGATTTCAAGTCTGATCATCTGATTCCTGCTTTAAACCCTTCTACATCTTCCAATGGCTCTCAGCATAATGTTGAAACTCCACAAAAGGACCCTCACTATCAAACCTCTACTTACCTCCCTATGTCCTCTTCCCACTACATACTCCATGGCCATACCAAGCTTCTACAGTTCCTCCAATGACCTCTATTCTTTTTTTCCACCTTCAAAACCCTTTTCTACTCTCTGCTTAATTAATTGTGCTGATAATTCATGTTTCAACTTAAGATGTTCCTTCTGGGAAATTCTTGATGCTTCTTAGCTTGGTTCCATGTTTAAAATACATGCTTCCATAGAGTCTAGAATTCATAGAATAGCTTCTATACTACAAAGAAGGCACTCAATAAATGCTTGACAAATAATGAATGAAAGAATTAATGAGTCAACATCCCACAGCAAATGCAATGACACTTTCCAGGTCAGCTTCTTATAATGAGCATCAGCATGGAGTAACTCAACAATGCAAGCATCTCCCTAAGAAACTCCACAGACCACAAATATGAGTGTTGCAAGAGTACAACTTTATGAAGGTCTGATTGGCTGAATTCAAGGAGTTGCTGTTGGAATCCAGAAAAAGGAACATGGAATGAGGTTTACAGGGCATATGAGTGAGAGTAAGGAGGGGCTGAGGTTTGATATATTACTTGACATTTTCCACATATTTCTTCGTCAATTATGGAAAGAATCCACAGTTTTCATCAAGAATTACAAAGGAAACATGACATAATGAGGTCAAACACCACCCAAAGGAAACTGATTTACAGCTTTTTCTTTACATAATCCTCTGTAAGCTGTTTCTCTCCACCTGTTTTGCTCCATTTTGAATGAAACCAAGTTTGACACTATACATTCTGATAAATGCTCAAAGGAAAGAGTAGCATTGTTAGGTTACCTGCTAAGTGCAGAGACAGGGGTTCATAATTTAGAAGTGTGGTGGGAAAGGGAAGACTTGACGTTCTTAACAAAAACAAAATAAGGTACTTAAAGAATAGGTCGCTTTACCTCCCCTCAGAAATAGCTGACATTTCTGAAATGAGAACTTTTACAGATAGTAGCTAAATTGTAAATTCATGCTAGGTATTGTGAGCTCTTCAAGAGTCTCCTCAAAAAGTCTGAAATCAAAGTACTGTAGGATATACTATATCATGTTTTAAAAAAAAAAAGTTAAATTGTTCTGGTAGCACCAGAAAGCATGATTCTGCTGTATGTTTCACTGATTATAATAAAATTTTCTAAAATATTCCTCTGGGATTTTAGATTTTTATTAGTTCTATTGTCTGACTAAATATCATTTCCAACACAAAAATTCTAAAAGAAGTATCAGCACAGTTGATAGCTAACAGCTACAACTGAATCACATTATCAGACTGCTGGAAGGATAAGGAAAGCTTCTGGAAACACACTGGTGTCCTGGGCTCTACTATTTAAGAGTTCAAAAGGTTTGTCCAAAACTAAAGCTGACTTGGTTCTCAAATAGATTCACTGAGTGATACTGTCACATGAACCAGAACTCTGTACAACTCTAAGAGTCCAATGTTCTTCAGAGACAGAGTGATCCCTTTAAGTAAAGATCTACACAATACAGAAACTTTACCTCCAGGCTTCACCATCATGCCATACCAGGCAGTCATACACAGGGCCAGGGTCACTATATTTTTTCTCGAAAGAATTTAGCAATTCCACTTGACTTTGAAGCTCTTCCTTGATTAGTTTGTTCACCTAATTAATTACAAAATACATTAATATTTAGTATACTTTGTGCTTCTCAAAGTTACATCAACATATGACCAAAGACACAGTGTTAGCCAATAGTAAAATCATTTTGCTCTGGAAAAATGTTAAGAAAGTTTTTCTTTTATATACATGTAACATGTAGTTCAATAAATTCAAAAAATTGAGCTACATATTGCATGCGTATAAAAGGAAAAAATTAAATTTGTATATATAGATATATAGGACATTAGTTCTCTTTTTGTTAAACTGGGGATTGAACTCAGGGTCATTTCACCACTAAGCTACATCCTCAGCACTTTTTAATTTTCCATTTTGAGACAGGATCTCACTAAGTTGCTCAGAGCATCACTAAATTATTAAGGGTAGCCTCAAACTTGTGATCCTCCTGCCTCAGCCTCCGGAGTGGCTGGGCTTATAGGTGTGCATTGCCCTGCCCAACCTTAGGCCATTAGTTCTGAACCCTAACTGCACTTCAACTGATGGTTCTAGGAAGCTTTAAAAATGCCAGTCTCCCTCACAAGGCTTGAATTTAATTTTCTATAACACAAGTATGGTCAGTTTTAAAAGCTCTTCATATGATTCTAACAGCCATCAGGGCTGGGAGCCATTTTTGATTAAGAAAAGTACATGCATGTATTAAAAGAATAATTCAGAAGGATAAACACCAACTATGGTGATCATGCCTGTGAGGTGAGATCATAAAGGCTTTTCACTGATTACATTGATTCAAAAAAACTTAATGGGCAAGATGTAGAACAATGGGTACTCTCATATACTTATTATGGGAATATAAATTGCTGCAATCACTGTATGACCTACCAAAAGGCATATACGACAATGTTTAAAACAGCATTATTCTTAATAAGAAAAAACAAATCAAGAAACAATATGAAAAATGGACACACTGTGGTTCATACATAGAAGAGAACATCTGGAGTAATGAAAAAGAACTGCAGCACCCAGAGCACAGACGTACATCACATCACTGCGCAAAGGGTGAGCTCACAGAAGACCACATGCTGCCACTTCCACCTCACGAAGACTACCCTGTGGTACTACCAGGCAGGGAGCAGCTGGCTTTGTGTGTGGGGGATTTCCTGGTGCAGCTTATAGGACAGAATCCAAAAGACACACTAAGCACTTACTTACTTTTACCTACATGTATTATGTGTTAAGTTTTGAAGCACTGATACATATGTAAATTGACTTCAGCTTAAACAACAAAGGAAAAATATAAAATTGACCTGAGGAGAACATTATGAAAAAGGAAAACCTGCGAGACCATTCTACTTATTCCCCAAGCACTCAGTCACACAGTTCTGTGGCAACATCTAGATAGAAGTGACTAGCACCAACTTGGGAAGAGCCGTTGTTGGCAACATCAAATTCTTCCTGTTTTCTACAGGCTTCTGCAAGGGCCACTCTGTGAACAGGATCCCAGATTTTTTCCTTCCGTTCTTTCTGCAATGACAAAAAAGTGACCTTACAATTCAACTGACAAATACTCAGATAAACCTCAATGATCGTTTTTATACATGGACTTTGTTGTCAGCAGCTGTGATGCCCCATCATTCTCATGTGAGAGTTCAAACAAATCATTTCTAAGGAAGTTGATGAAGTAACAGATCAATTATTAATAAGTGATTAGTTAATTCATTGCAGTTAGGATTTAAGAGAACAAGCTTATCAAAACATGTATTTTTAGATTCATATTCTCCAATTTAAATCTTCACCTTCTCTAACAATACATAGTACCATGTCCATAAAATGAATTTTCATCTAAAATAAGAAAATACGGCCTCCTGGGCCCACACAAAATCTGGGAATTCAGTGAAGCAAAAGCAAGCAGAGGACCAGAGGAAGGCTGCAACTGCATTTTGGACACATGCGCCTCCTCAATTTCCTTCCTCTCTAGGTTTTTCTCATCTGCTTTGACAGGATATGGTTCCGTGTTATTGAAACTGATGTTAAACTTATCTCCAGTTTCTTTAACCCACAGTGTCTCCTGACAGAAGTCTGCTAGTTTATGAAATAGGCAATTCAGCTAAGCTAAAGGAAAGATACATTTCAACTTAACCTCTCTATTTGTATGATAATTTGTACCTATGCAACACAATTTTAATACACTGCACACAACGGCCATAGTGTATGTGTACTTCAGCCTGAAACTTTAAAATAAAATAGTACTCAATCAGAGTTACATGAATTAGAGTAACTTCTTCTGGTTCATAGACTCCAGGGGAAGCAAACAACAACACTGTGATCAGATCATGGGGTCACAAATCTCATCCATCAGTATCAGTTTCAAAGACTATATACATATTTTTACCATTGAAACACTGGATGTGTATCAGTACTAGTGTTACAACAGACTTCTAAAGTGATACTGACCAATTCAGTAGCCATTAGCCACATGTTGCTATTTAAACTTTAAACTTAAAATATTACATAAAATTACAGTTCCAATTCCATAGTCACACTAGCCACATTCAAATTATCAGTAGGTCTGGTGGCTAGTGGCTCCCCTAATAGACACAGCAGATACCCAACACTTCAAACACTCCCATCATTATAGAAAGTTCTATGGAATAGCACTATTTTAAAGCAGGCTCCTTACCACTCCTACTTATGATTCTTCTACCTCTAATGACAGAGTTGTGTTTCTTTTCTTTTTTTAATATTTATTTATTTGTTTTAGTTGTACACAATGACTTTGTTTTTATGTGGTGCTGAGGATCGAAACCGGGCCGCACACGTGCTAGGCGAACGCTCTAACGCTGAGCTACAACCCTAGCCCCAGAGTTGTGTTTTTATACTTGTACTTCAGCAGTTTTAGGTCTGATTGATTCTTTTCTTAATACTGAATAATAATGAACTAGGAGCAAAAAGGTCAGTCAAGAGCTGGGATTTTAGCTCAGTGGTAGAGCGCTTGCCTAGCACATACACGGCACTGGGTTAGATCCTCAGCACCACATAAAAATAAATAAATAAAGCAGGGCATGGTGGCGCAAGCCTGTAATCCCAGCACTTGGGAGGCTGAGGCAGGAGGACTGCAAGTTCAAAGCCAGCCTCAGCAATGGCGAGGCACTTAACAACTCAGTGAGACCCTGTCTCTAATAAAATACAAAAAAAGGACTGGGGATGTGGCCCAGTGGTCGAGTGCCCCTGGGTTCAATCCTTGGTACGTATAAATAAATAAATAAATAAATAAATAAATAAATAAATAAATAAATTTAAATGTATCAAAAAAAGAAGAAGAAGAAGAAGAAGAAGAAGAAGAAGAAGAAAGTAGTAGTAGTAGTAGTCGTTGTCGTCGTCGAGTCAAGCAGCAAGAAAAAAATGAGTGAATTATAGAAACTATAAAATATAAATAAGGAGGCCTGGGCTTTAAATGAACTATAAATAAGGAGGCCTGGACTTTAAATGAACTGTCTTTAACCTTTATCAAGTAAAAATCCCTTCAAAAATTCAATGAAAGCTCTATGCCATTTCCCAGAAAAACATAAATAAAGTATGAGTGTAACTTGAGTATGTACAAATTCCCCAACCTTATCCATGCATCAAGGATTATGAACCATGACTTTAAATGGATAATATTCCATTGAACAGAATCGACTTTTAAGTAGTCATTAGTCAAAAAAAAAAAAAAAAAAAAAAGCTTCCCAATGCCCAAAATAATTAAGAGTTAAGGAGATTTTATGATAATTTTATTTTCCTCCAAGAGGAATAAAATCTGAGGAAGGAAATATGGAAGTCACTGACACTAAGTTGTACATTACCTGTATCCTTTCCTTCAGAGCCTTTGGATAGAAGTCATAGCCATTTTTAATGCCAATATGATATTTGCCTGAAGGATTTGTCCAGCTTGCAGGAATCTATAGAAAAAAGAAAATTGTTCCTTCAATCAATGCTTCCCAATGCCAATGATTCACCACTGGGGAAGAGTATTTACATTGACTCCAATAGCTCACGTTGGATAAGCAGGCCCATGTATTAGAGGAATACTTTCAATATTCTAAGTAGTCAATTAATATCTCAGGCTTCTTTTTCATGCATAAATAAGATGATTCAACTACACTTCCAAAATATATTGTTTCATTAAACACAATGATTATTATTAGTTCTTTTTCCTTTCTTTTTTTGTGGAGATACTGCAGATTGAACTTAGGGCTTCAGACATGCTAGGCAAATGCTCTACTACTGAGCTACACAGCACCCAGTCCTTTTTATTTTGAGACAGGGTCTCACTAAGTTGCCCAGGGCTGTCCTCAAACTTGTGATCCTCTTGCTTTAGCCTCCCAAGTAGCTGGGATTGTAGGGATAGGACATGATTAGTTCTTAGACATAGCTGACACTTCCATCTCCTACTCCTGCTAGTGCCCTAGATAATGGAGAGGGGAAGCAGTTTAACAACCTTCTCCGCATTTAGATTTCCTTTTTTTTTTTTTAAATATTTTTATTAGTTATCGGTGGACCTTTATTTATTTATTTATTTAATATGTGGTGCTGAGAATTGAACCCAGTGCCTCACACATGCTAGGCAAGCGCTCTACCACTGAGCCACAACCGCAGCATAGATTTCCTTTTAAGAAAAAGAACCTCATTCTCCTCTACAACACCACAGGGATAATGCAAAGATACTATATAAGAGCTCTTTGAGTCCTTATGAAAAATGCTCTATCAAACCATGTTAATTACATATAAAATCTTTCCGACTATCTCACAGTATTTACAAATAACACTTAAACTTTAATTAATAGAATGATATAAATAGTATGCCCAGTTTCCAAATGGAGCAAGCAAAGCAGCAAAGAGAAATTAAATTACCCACCCAAATAACAAGAGTGTCAGAAACCGGAACCTGGTTCCATTGTAGAGACCAAAAAATTCAGTGCAAAGGACATGGGATTTAAAATCAGATCAAAATGGCTGTGAATCTAAACTTTACTAATAACAAGCAGAACCCACAGGGCTATTTCTTCTTCTGTACAAGGAAGAAAACAATTCCTATTTTAGGATTCTTAAGAATAATGAAGTGCACTAAGCATCAACCCATCTGAAATGTCAAAATGTGGGTAATTCATACTCTCTGTAGCACAGGACCCCAACTAACTAGCATTGAAATGTGCAGATTATAAGATGAGCTATTAACCCCTTGGAATTGGTGGACTCATCAATCCTCACTTGTGCATTTTCTTCACTCACGTCCCTCATCCCAATATCTTCTGGACAGAAAACTTTTGGGTGAAATTTTCTCACAACTAAATACAGGAAAACATCATTAAAGGCCTATGTGTCATTAATAATTTCTCAATCAACTGGATATCTAGAGAATGTGAAAGTTCAAATATGCTGGCATATAATTAGTATTTATTATTAAAAACTTATCATTCTTCTTTTGAGAATAGGGATTCTTAACTTTACTGTTCTTGCAATAGCCCATGGCATTGCAAAACAATAATAAAGTGTGACGATAGCACAGTTAGTCATAACAGAACCACAAGCACCCACTACACAGGGATGTCATGACCCTTGGCTAACGGCAGCTTCTTTGTAGGAAAAGACTACAAAAAGCTGTGAAATGCCCAAGGAGTAAACAGAATAGCTAATAAAAACACTAAAAAATAAAAAGTTGTTAAAACATGTTTAATCATAATTATTTAATACAATGAAAATAATCCAACAAGCTAATTTATATTTAATTCTCATTGATACCAAAATCTGTAGGATCCATGGAATCAGATCACAAGTATATATTTTCCTTAGTAAAGGCAGATTAGATAGTTATAAAAATTACACATGAAAAATCAGAGAATAAGGTATAATTATGGTTATGCTATTTAATCTTTTTTTTAATATTTATTTATTTGCTTTAGTTGTACACAATGCAATGCATTTATGTTTATGTGGTGCTGAGGATTGAACTCGGGCCGCGCACGTGCTAAGTGAGTGCTCTACCGCTGAGCCACAACCCTAGCCCGCTATTTAATCTTAAGTTAGAGTAAAGCTAACTTTATCCTGAGACAATTATGTAATACATTATTTTACACATTTAGTATTGTACATAATTGAAGTTATTTTTGGTCTCTAAGAATCAAACTTTTACATTTTGACCATTTTAAGCTGATCTTTAAAATGGTTCAGATTCCACAACCACCACCACAGTGCTGATTTTCCTGTGATATATATAAAAATCTCTTTAAATTTCATTATTCTCTCAAAGAGAGAGGGCCTAACGAATAGAACATTTTTCTTAATGAGCCAAATGTCATTACATGTTTCCAAATCATATAGCAAGATCCAACATCCTTTTAGTTTTTTTTTGTTTGTTTGTGTTTGGTTTTTGCCTCAAAACTACTTCAGCCTCATGGCACATGCCAGTGTCACATACCAGTTCCTTGGCTGCTAATGCATCTAAACACTGTACTATTTCTGGCCACATCATATAGTACATCTGATTTATCTTTAACATTTTAAAAATATATAAGTCTAAATCTTAATGATTTAAAAAATAACTTCAACTTAAGTGTAATAAAATAAAAAAGAAAAACAAAACAAAACACTGCTTCCTTCCAAAATTAGAATGGGGAGGGGGCAACCACCCAAAAACCAAAAAGAGAACAGGAAATTAGGCTTCAGAAGGTCAACACCACATTTTGAAGTTTGCACAGTAAAAAGGAGGAACTGAAAATCAGTTGGGGAAATCAAGGAATATATGATGTTGGGGCACTGGGTCTATGGAAAAAAGGAAATCTGACTTCTATTTCAAATAAGCATAACATCAATTCCAGTTGAATTCCAGAATAAATACAAGAGAAAGACTGAAACGTTTTAGAAATATAAAAGAACATCTTCATGATCATGGGGTCAAGAACTCTATAAAACCTTAATCAGCTAGGTGCAGTGGTGTAAACCTGTAATCCCAGCTACTCAGAAGACCAAGGCAGGAGGATGGCAAGTTTGAGGCCAGTCTCAGCGACTTAGCAAGACCTGTCTCAAAATAAAATAAGTGCCAGGGCTGTAATTCAGTGGTAGAGCACCTGCCTAGTTAGCATGCATGAGGCCCTGGGTTCAATTCTCAGCACCTCAAACATACCCACATCCTAATCAAAAGGTCAAAGATAGGTATTCGATTACATTTAAAAACTTCCAGGCATCAAGATACATTATGTGGAAAGTAAAACACATGTACAGAATGGGAGAAGACCCCTCTAACATATGAGTAAAGGGCAGATGAACCCACAAAATCAGTAAGAAAGCAACAGACAACTCAGTAGAATAAACAAAGAAGCAAAGGACTTTTAATAAGTACTTCACAGAGAAGAAATCAAAATCCTAAACACATGAAAAGGCACTCAATTTCATTAGTAAACAGGGAAGTGCAAATTAAGACCACAATGTGATATACCTAGATTCCCAGCACGTTTTCAAACATTAAAGTCTGAATATACAAAGTTTTGGAAAGGTGTAGAAATACTTGGAAGAACTGTTTGGCATGACCCATTAGAGCTGGATCTCCATGAGTCAACAATTCCACTTCTAGGCATGCACAGGAGATGAGTACAAAATTGCTAATGAGGGTTGGGGCTGTAGCTTAGTGGCAGAGTGCTTGCCTAGCACATGTGAGGCACTGGGTTCAATCCTTAGCAATGCATATAAATAAACAGATAAAATAAAGGCATTCTGTTCATCTATAACAACAACAACAACAACATGTTAATGACAGTCCCAAACTGTAAATAACAACCATTCACCACAGCAGAATGGCTAGAATGTGCTATATATAAACCATGGCATACTACACAGCTTGGCTACTAAACAAATTACTGTTACATGCAACAACACAGAGAAATCTCATGGATCTCAAAGAATATCAAATCTTGCAACACACCACCAAGGGAAGAGGATGTAAAATATTATAGAAATGAGACTATTCATGCGAAGTTCAAAAACAGATAAACTAAACAATGTATGGATTCACACACCCATAGTAAAATTACAAAGGAAAGCGAAATGGTTGTGATGTGGAAGAAAGCAGGAATTTTATGAGATATGGCAATATTCTTTGTCTTGACCTGTATGCTGGATAGAACATATTTGCTTTAGTCACTCATAAAACTGTATTTATGCATTTCATACACTTTATGAATGTACATTTTACAATAAAGGCTTAAGATTCCATTCACTTTTTGCTTCTACCTGCTCATGGGAGGAACACCAGCCCTAAGTAATGGACCACTAGTTTCTCATAGAAGCCTGTATGAATATCATTTTTAGAGAAAGAGACTACTGAAATGTTTAAAGCTCTAAGCAGTCATTCACCTTATACTGGAAGAGGAATAAAAGACTGTCAGCAGTTTATGGGCTATTTGGAAGGAGAAATAGAATACAGACATTTAATTTATTTTAAAGTATGACTAAGTCAAAAAAAACTCAAAGATCATACTATAGTGTTGCTTTCTGAAAATTGTGTCCTAAAGAACTGGAGAGATCTAACTAGCCAGAGTTCCAGCAACTAACAACTGCTGTCTTCGCTGACTACTGCAAAACATCTAACACCTGTGTGTGGGTACATTTTCTGTGTGAATGGAGAAGGAAGCCGGAACTATGAAGACAGGCAGAAAGTTTGTGCAAAGAGCAAGTGGTCTCCCACTGCCCCATTCCACATTCTGTCCAAACATCACCAATCAACTAACTAACTCTCCGATATGAATCAGAGAGAAGTTGGGACATCAACTTTGTGGAGAAATGTACACAGCAAAGGAGAGAGATGAAACATATTGGAAATAGTCTGCATGTAGTACGCTCAGGCCATTATGCATGGCAGAGAGTCCCCAAATACTAAAGCCAATCCCCCCAAACCAAAGGCCCAATGTTCTCTCTGGTATGTGTATGCTAACCCACAAGAAAGGAGGGTGGGATAAGAAGAAGAGAAAGAAATCCATTGGATTAGACAAAGGAAATGAAGGAAAGGGAGGGGGAGGGGAGTAGGAAGGACAGTAGAATTAATCAGACATAATTTTCCTAGCCTCGTATTTGAATACACAAGCAGGGCAACTCTGCATCATGTACAACCATAAGAATAGGATACTAATTAGAATAAGTTATACTCCATGTATGTATAACATGCCAAAATACATTCTAGTGTCATGTAAAACTAAAAAGAATAAAAAACAAAACAAAACAAAAAAGGCTTATCTGTCACTCTTCTTCCTCAACTTCAGGCCAAACAGGCTAAGGTTCTCTTTCAGGTAACTGAACATCCCAGTGGGCATGGGGGGTACACTAATATTTTGAGGTCCTCAAGAACAGCATCATTATCTTACAGTGAAACTCACCACCAAAAGACTCTACACAAGCAAGAGAGCTTCCACATCTTGCGACACCCTCTTAAAGAGGAGACAGCTAGGGATGAATAGATACCCAAGGGAAATATCTAAAGTAGAAAGCAAATAACAAAGGAGAAAAGGATGATGAGGTGGCAGAGAAAGGAGGAAGAGAGGGCAGAGGTGAACAAAGAAGAAAGGAAAGGCAAGGAAAGGAGGAGGGTGTTAGAAGCAGAAGAGGAAGCTAAGAAAGGAAAATTGGAGAAAGAAGAAGGTAAGTAAAAAGAGGAAGAAAAGGCATCAAAATAATAAAAAAAAAATAAACCAGCACAAAGAAGATCAGTAGAGTGGAGGGAGGAGAAATAGGGGAAGGGAGGCAAGAGAGAAGGGGAGGAGGAATGGGGATTAAAATCAAATTCCATGAATGTATGATTTTTTCAAAATGGACCCAGCTACTATGTATAACCATAATACTAATACTCTTAAAAAAAAAATTGGAGGAGGAGGAGAAAAGAAACAAATTGAAAAAAATTATATTGTCAGAGATAAAAAGTTGCAAACATGACACAAAAACATGCTTAACATGCCTCAGAGAATATGAAGGGGCTTAAGAGTTAGAAGATAATATTGAGAAAATGTTGGAACTCTCTCATGAAGAGAAAAAGAAAAAAGCAATCAAGATAGAAAAACATAAAATTGGAGGACCCATTCAAGTGGTCCAATGTCCAAATCCTAGGTCCATCTTAATAGGAATTTCAGAAATAAGAAAAGCAAAAACAATAGGACATCTCCCAAAAGACAATGCAATAATTGCTGGAAAATAAAAGGCCTGAGAGCTAAATCCTTTTCCTCTGCATGTTAATTTTACAGATAAAGTCTAAAATTAGGGGAAAAAATTTAAAAATACAAGTATTTGCATGTTATCTAAAACACTGAAGAGAATATAATGTACTGAAAATTAAGCCCAGTGAGAGATGGAACTTATTAGAAACCTTGTAGATACTTGTCTTTTCCTTTCCTTTTTTTTTGGTACTGGGATTGAACTGGAGGGTGGGGGGGTCACTTGATCACTGAGCCACATCCCCAGCCCTATTTTGTATTTTATTTAGAGACAGAGTCTCAGTGAGTTGCTTAGCACCTTGCTTTTGCTGAGGCTGGCTGTGAACTTGTGATCCTCCTGCCTCAGCCTTGAGCAGTTGGGACTGTAGGTGTGCACAACTGTGCCTGGTGATACTTGTCTTTTTATACTATGCAGACACTGAACACAATTAAAAATTAAACCCCATTACATTGATGGGCTGAGAACACTTAGCAATAGAGCTAAAGAAAATATGTCATCAAGTTGAGAAAAAAAAAATTAGGCATCAATCTTACAATTGTATTAATCTTATTTAATATGGTTTCATAAGGTACATACAACTCCAGCTTTGAGCACTAGTAACATCAGTTCAGATGACTTATTTAAAGCATGGGTTACTATAGTTATTTAAGGTTCTAAATCTATAAGACGTATTAATATGTTAGAGTAACATATTTCACTCCAAACTAATTCTACTTCTTGGTTTGAAAGACAAGAATACTGAATCATGGTCAAATTCTTGTCATCCTCTATACTCGTTAGCTAATATGCCTGGTATTATAGGTATTTGCCACTGTGCCCAGTACTTTCTCCACCTTTTATTCAAAATTTAAAACAGAATTTATCAACCTTTTGAAAAAAAAAAAAATCCCAATTCTAAGTATTTCATTAAACAACAAAACAATGGCTTCTTCTGAGATTTTCCTAATGATCCCTACTTCCTGGCATTCATGCTCCTATGAAATCCCCTTCTCTTAGGCATGCTATGGATTTATAACACATTTATGGTTATACTTATGGTTATATCCAATAAACAGAATTCAATGAAGTGATGAGCTGTTACTTCTAAGATGACTTTATAAGTGATGAGTGTCTCTTCCAAGATGACTTTACAAAGACCATGGCTTTCTTTTGGGCACTCTCTGGGTTCATCCACCCTGAGGGAATCTAGTTACCATGCTGTCAAGCAGCACTGTGGAAAGAACCAAGGACTGCCTGTGTAACTCTGGCTAAGCCTGGTAACAATCCTGCCCTCTAAGTTGACAATCTGGGCCAACAGTTTGCAATCTGTGAGATACTCACTGAAGACACCCAGATAAGTCAAACCCAGATTCCTGATTCACAGAAACTAATGTCACCAACTATCTATTATTTCAAACCATGAGGTTTTCGGGGTAATTTGTTATGCAGCAACTACCCTATCACCAAATGTAACCTAAAAACATTACATGCTTTGAAGCAACAGTACAAAAAAAAAAAGTTGAAAAAACATTCAATAAGATAAAAGCTCTGACCTTAAGCACTCTTCCTGAAAGACCAATAATTTCACCGTCTTTTGGCTCTACTTCTGTAGCAGTGTTTACATCACCACTTCCTGTTGTATCAATGATATCAATGATTTTTGGTTTTCCATCGGTAGTAACCTGAAAATTAAGACAATTATAATATGAATTAGATATTAGGTTTTCTATCCTTAAAGCAGTGCAAATGTGTGTGTGCACAGGTGCAAACTTTCTTACAAATATCTGCATTCATTTTATGTATGTATGTATGAATATGTGTATATGTGTGTGTGTGTGTGTGTGCGCACGCCAGGGATTAGACCCAGGGCTTGGAGCACACTAGCCAAGTGCTCTACCATTGCGTTGCATCCCCAGGCCATCTATATTCATTTTAAAAAGAGAACAGTATTGTTTTAAGCCAAAAGCCTAATGAATATTAACCAGCAAATCTTATCATGCAAACTCAGAATCCTTCAAGTGGTTTCATGTATTCATAAACATTTACAAAATATTTAGGTGTACAAAAATTCCTTACCTCATCATCGATAAATAAAAAAGCAAAATATGGAAAGTTATACAGGGAAGGAGACAGGTGGCATGGGCTTTCAGTTTTACCCCAGCTGATCAAGGAAGGCCCAGCTGAGAAGATAACATTTGAGAAAAGATTTGAAGGAGGAGAACTTTAGGGTGGATATGTGCAAAACCTTAGGGAACAAATGTTCAGGACTATTTCATTACTGTCATAGGAGCACTGCAAATCTAACAAGTGCCAAGCCCCAAAATCTGTTTTTCTCTAGGCTTAGCCATCTCAGGAATCTCCACACACCCAGCTGCTCAAGCCACAAACTGAGAAGTCCTGCCCTGATTCTCTAGTTTATGTTTCACATGAAGCTATCAGGAAGTCCAGTTAATTGTTTCTCTAAAACAGAATTCAAATTCCTCTTCTCTGATTCTCACTACCATTGTTCTGATCCTCCAAACCATTAGCAGCTCTTGTCTTTCTAACGTAGTTTACTCCTTAGAGGTCCCTCAGATCCCACTGTTGGCCCCACGGAAAGCAATATTAAAACAAGCTCTACTGTATCAGGTCTCCTCTTTAAGCCCTTCAGTGCACCTACAAAGCACTCACTCAATGGGAAAAGCCCTGCTCCACCTGACCCTTGCCACTCCCAGTCACCTGCATCTCTAACCATGCTTACTTCCTTTCAATTAGAATGTACTTCCTTTCAATTAGAATGTACTTTTTCCTTTTTGTACACAAGGGTTAGTATTTTGTACACAAGTCTGCCTGGAATTCTTCGTTGTTTCACAGTATGCTATCTTTATATTTCAGTTTTCTAGTAAAGTGTCACCCTTTCAGAAAGGCCTCCCCAATGACCTTTTAAATGGTTGCCTTCTCAAACTTGATTATTCTTTCACACTGTACCCTGTTTCCATTACAGAACATAATTCAATTTGTAAATACACAGGTGATTCCTTATCAATTTCTTCTATCAGAATATATGCTCCATAATAGCAAGAATTATGTCCGTTTTATTTACCAACATACACCCAACACATAACTGTGCTTGCTAGGTACTCAAGAAATATTTATTACATTACTAAAAGATGCAACACCAATTACTCAGCTTTAACTGTTAATTTTGGGAAGGTATGGTTTCTTGCCAGCTACAAATTATTATTTGAGCCATAATATGAATGCTACAGGAAATGGAACAATATTTTCATGGGGAAAATCACTACTAGGCTCTTTCTGGGCTAGTTTTGCAAAGGGTATTTGTTGCATTCAGGATATATGTACTAAGTTACCAGCAGGATTCAGGCAGAGGAATACAAAGCCTGGAAAAAGTGGACCACTACCCTCAAGAACAGGAAGGTAACAAATGCCAACAGTATAAGAGTACAAAGTCTTCAGATTTGCCTTCCACTTGAAGAATTCATACTCTTAAGACAAGGTTCATGTCCACTTTTGAGTGTTTCTGACCAATGCACCCCTCCCCAAGACCATGTATTTGCTCGGTAGTATATGCAAAACTTTGTATTTAAGATATACCCCAAGGAAGGAGAGGGAAACTCACTAACTGGAGGAAGCAACACACTTCTTTCTTTACCATGCAAAGCACGGGGGTAGCTGGTGGATGGCAAATCTTATTTCAACCATGTTGCCATAGAACTGAGGGCCTGAACCCTGGAAAAGCCTAAAAGGCCTCCAGGGTACAACTGTTATTTTTATAAATGGTAATTCTTTAGCAGGATGTTTATTCTTTTAGCTGTCTACTAACAAAAATTCTGATAATCAGAAGACTCAACTTCATAACCTGAAAAAAAAAAAAAAAGATCAGTGTGGAAATCATACAAAGCTCTAACAAAATTATGCCAAAACTTAAATTACTTCTTGATTTTGAAAGAACGACTAAGTATCTTAAATAACAAAGTAACAAAGAAAATCTACCAAAATAAAAATGGAAATACTACCCCATAATTAAAACTAATCATGTATTAGTAAGAAAACAATTTATGTAAAGATGTATTCCAAATAGGTACATAATTTGGAAGACACCCCATAACCTATCTTCACCTTCATTCAAGGAGGAAACGTCACTGACTTGAAGTTAAGAATAACAAGAGATCACTAATAAGTCAGAGATCCTTCTAATAAGAAACCTAATTATCAGTATAAAGCAAAGGAAAAAGCTTAATGAGATATGGTGGCTTATTTACCATCTACTATTTCCACAAGCTTTCCTTACCAAGATCTCTCTTTCACTCTCATACAGATTTATATACACAAATTCTCCTCAAAATTTCTCATATATCCACTTTTCCTATCCAGGTATTTTTCTTATTTTAACATTATTGGCAACCACTCCATTGAAGATTGAAAAAAAAAAAAAAAAAGAATTCAGAGTCAGAAGGTATTTTTTTAAAGGCTAACTATGTAGAATTTTGCAAAGGAGCTTTGGGAGAAGAAGGAAACTGAACTGCTAGAACTAGAACTACATCCTTTATCTTTGAGGAGGGAGAGGCGTCACATGGGAAAGGACCAAAAGCCTGCACAGAGTAATTATGGGTAGAGCCAAGATAATAAGCCCTGTGTCCTGGGGTGGGAGACAGAGAGAGATGCTTACTGAGATACACTGGCTAGATGAACAGAAGCTGCCCACAGGTTTTCCCACAATGCCTAGGATCTAAATTACTTTATGGCCCACTGTTACCATCATGGTGGAGGACTGATGAGGGTTGGGAGCCATTCCTTAAACACCTGCAGAGCAGACCAGAAGGAAAAAGAAGGAAGTTTGCAAACTAAACCAAACAGAACAAAGTCAATGTGTTTGAAACTTCAGGGGAGATATTGAAAATGTTCTTTTAAGCAAGGGATTATTTAGTGAATTTTGAGAACACAATGAATAAGACAATCTTTGCTTACAGAATGTTTACTATCAGTTGAGAAAACAGGTGAGTCAAGATAATTATAATACAAGGCTATTAATAATAGAGGCAAATATATAAAAGTATACAAAAATAAAACCCAACTTGAGGAATGAGGGAAAGCTAACTGGAAAAAGGGTAATAAAATTAAGAACCAGCCGGGCGCAGTGGCGCATGCCTATAATCCCAGCACTTTGGGAGGCTGAGGCAGGAAGATCAAAGCCAGCCTCAGCAATGCCGAGGCACTTAGCAACTCAGTGAGACCCTGTCTGTAAGTAAAAAATACAAAAGGGGCTGGGGATGTGGCCCAGTGGTCGAGTGCCCCTGAATTCAATCCCTGGTACCACAAAAAAAAAAAAAAAAAAAAAAAAAAAAAAAAAAAAAAAAAAGAACCGCCAGATGTGGTGGTACACATCTATAATCCCTGTGGCTCCGGGGGCTGAGGCAGGAGAATCGCGAGTTCAAAGCCAGCCTCATCCAAAGCAAGGTGCTAAGCAACTCAGTGAGACCCTGTCTCCAAATAAAATACAAAATAGCTAGGGATGTGACTCAAGTGGAGTGCCCCTGAGTTCAATATCAAGTACAAAAAAAAAAAAAAAAAGAAAAGAAAAAAAAAATTAAAGGAACCAATGACCTATATATGTGGTTATTTACTTATTATATTCTATTATATTTTAGTGAGCATAAAATAGGTTTTTATAGGATTACTTGTATACTCCTTCCCCAAATCCTTCCCCCCAAACCCAAGAAGAAATTGGACTTTCTCATACAAAGATGTGACTTTTTTCCATTCATCAAAAATATTTAGTATTACAAGCAGATTTCATACAAAAAAAATTTGATATATGCTTTCAAAGAATTTTAACTAGTAAATACATATGTGAACAGAAATAGTAAATTATTTTTAAGTCCTATTGGGTTATATGAACAGATTGGTATGAAGACAAGTAAGGCAAAAAATGGAATTGACTCTATTAGCAGGGTTTCAGCCTTAATTCATATTTGAAGTCATAGGCCCTAATATAATAGGTAGTTCATAAAAATAAATATATGGTGGGGGTGCTGAACTAAATCAGTGGGTTTCCCAAAAGTAATGGGGTCAAGACCTAGTTGAGTTTTAAAAGGATTAAGGAGGAGTTTACAAGTGATTGTAGAAGGCCTCCTGGCAGACTAAACACTACATACAAAGGCACATGCTGGAAAAACACCTGCAACATCTAGGTGTATAGACCAGTGGAAAGTGCTCAAGAAGGAAACAAGGGGAGAACGGTGGGGCTGGAGGGGATATGAACAGAAGAAATGGTGGCGATTGAGACTACACAGGAGGCTGCTAGAGGTGGACTGTGCAGGGTCTTACATACAAAGTTCAAATTCTTGGATTTTTATTCAAAAGCAATTCGAATTCAGAATTTTTTTAAAAAATAAGGTTTATTTTTAGCAAAAACAGCTTAGCAAAGTGAAGCATGGATCAAAGAGAAGCTAGACTGGTGGCTGCCTTGTGTGTGGCTGCGGTATGTGAGTGTGTTTTGTGTGTGTGTGTGTGTGTGTGTGTGTATTTTCTAGTCAAGAGAAGTTCCATCTTGCATCCTGCCTATGCAATCTGACTGGTCTACCTTTACTGGCTGCCCCTCTCCCCATCTCTGTTAACAGAGTTTGCAAAATATTTAACTCAACCTTAGGCACCTGGCAAGTGTTTAAATATTTGCTGAGGAAATATTTAACCATTTATGTATCGCTCCTTTCATGCTGTTCATTCTCCACCTTTAACACTGCTGGATAGCTATCATAAAAGAGAACTTGGTCCAAGGAAGTCACAGAGCAATGACAATTCACTGTGTTCCTCCACGTTTTCACATGTGCTTCTAGTCCACTACTCATATCCAATGTGGTCTTCCAAATAGCCAGTGTGTTTTTCTCCTCCTCTTACTTCATTTTTCCTTCCTTTATTTCTATCCACCTTCTTACCTTAATGATGTATACATACATCTACAAAATAAATTTGTCAAAGGTAAAAGGATAAAGTCTTAAAACTCCACTCATGTTTGCCAGCCATCTTACTGAAGTCTCTTTTTTAAGTGGCCCTATTTAAGTCAATACCTCATACTTAAAGTTGTTAGAATAGTTATGTTCTCACACTTGATTTTGATATTTTATAATTTGAATATTTGTTATTATAGACAAACAATACACATTTGCCCTTCAAATAGTTGGTGAGTAAAGACTCAGCATAAACTCCTTCTGCTAAATGTTTACTTAAAAAAAAAATAGCATTGGTTTTGTACTTCTCTTGAGCACTTTAAAAAGTCCCATGTAATTAATCATTTCAATTTTCATAGCAACACTATGGGCTGAACACTATTTTTACTTTTCAGAGAGTTAACTAATTTAATAAGCAGATCTGGAAATTCTACAAAGAAATATCTACAGCAATACTGCTCCAAACGTTTCCCATCCTCCTCTACTGACAAAAAATCCAGTAAACCATTTAACCCAGCTGTTTTCCTCCCACATATCCCTACAAAAAGTAAATATCACAACAGAATGGGAAGCATTACTACTCTGTAACAAAGCCTCAATGAAGTGAGAGCTGTCACTGTTTTAAGTCTTAGGAATTATTAACATAATAACAACTACACAAATACAGTTGCCTGGAGGAAACTCATCACCTCTTCCTCTTCTAATTTATAGAAGTTGCCATATAGGATCATTATAAGGTGTGTTGTACTTCAGAGTGGCAATGCAGAATTAACACCAGGAAGCAAGATTTCCAGAGTGGCCAGACTGCTACCCATCTTCACCTCACCCCAACTTATTAATTTCCAGAATGCTACCTCAATTATCAGAAAGCACAATAAAGGAGCCAGAAGGGGAGGAACATGGGGGGGGGGGGGGAAGGGGGAGAGAAAAAGAATTATTAAACATCACTGTGTAGTGTAGAAAGAGGGTTAAGATTTACAAGATGAAGAACTAGTAAGGAAGTGATCAGCATACAGTAGGATTAATCAAGGAAGACTTTTATTTGAATAATGGTTATATGCTGTTTATTAGTATTTCAGTGAAAGGCTATACTCACAAAAGCTAAAGTTTCAAGACAGATGGTTTTTATAACTAAGATATATCTTTTAAAATTACCTTTCAGTATGGTCCTCTGATCTAAAGATATTTAAAAAGTTGACTACGGTAACACTAAATAATTTTTAAAAACAGTAATAAAGTATGTTCTCTTCTGTTTTGAGGTTTTTTAAAAACAGTACAATTTTCTAATGCCTTGAAAGTGCACCCAAACGAAACGAAATTGGCTTCTCTTTATGTAAAACGAAGACCAAGCCACGAGAATAGATGACCCTCAACAAATACATTGCAGATCGCTTAAAAAATTGAATAAGCAAAAACTATTAGAAGAAACGATTCAGGAAGTGGACTGGGTTATCGCCTGGAAAACCGGTTTTGGCGTTTAAAGATAAACTATTTTTACTAAAACCAAATCTTCCGAACCACAGCATAAAAATTAAGTTCTGATAGGTCTTTAGCCCCATCTGTTTCCAACCCCCGGCGCCCAATAATAAAAACCGTGCAATTCTTGCTTAACAATATCAGTTGCCGGGTGTGCAAGACAAGAGTGTCCGCAGAGACCGCGACGAGGTGGGAAGGAGCCCGGAGGTAGCCTGCCTGGCTGTGCCCAAGCAAAAAGGGGCTTCCCCGGGCCACGACGCAGAGCCGGGCTCCCCGGACCAGTCGCGCCAGGCTGCCTGCTTTTGTCTGGGCCGGGAACACGGCCCGGCCCGGGCCCTCGCCCACCCAGCGCCCGCGGTGCCCGGGCGCCGCCGATCCCCTGCGCAGACACCGGTGCCCCTGCGCCCGGCTCGCCCTCTGCCTCCTCCCGGGGCCCAGCTCTCGGCGCTGCCCATCCCGGCGCGGGCTCGGCCGCAGAGCGGGGCTCCGGCCTGGGAAGCTGCGTCCCGCCCGCGTCCCTCGCCTTCGCACCGGGCCCCCGGAGGCTGCCTCACCTGCATACCCGGGGCCCCTGGGTCGACCCCCGTGTCCAGGACGGCGATAAGCACACCCCGCCCGTCATACTCCGGGTAGCGACACAGGAAGGAGGCGGCCCCGGTCTCTTTCTTCGGCAGGAGACCGTGAAACGGGAAGGGCTCCTCGGTCGCGGCGGTGGCCATGGACGCAGGCTGGAGGACGGACGAGGAAGAGGCAAACTGCCAGGCTGCGCGCGGACGAGCAGCGCGAGGACACCCGGGCAGCCGCGGGCCAGCGGCGGGGGCGAGGAGCAGGGCCTTTCCGCCGCCAGCCAATCCTGGCCCGCCAGGGCGAGGCGGCCAATCAGACGCTGCTACGTAAGCTAACAGCGCCGCTTTCCGGAGCCGGGCCTGAGTGTTGCCCGGGCTGCAGCGGAGGGGGCGGAGTCTGAGCGCATTGCTAGAGGGTTCGGTTCTGGAACTCGCCTTTGTAGAGCCCCGCGGCTGGGGTTTTCAAGAGAGGTGCCCTTTGAGCAGAGGGTTCTGGACCGAAACGCTCCGCGAGGAGGCGGAAGAGGCAGGGGCCGCTGCCGGGAGGAGCGGGAACCTCCCACGCGGCAGACGGTGGTTTCCGAACTTGAGGTTATGGAGGAAACTTTCGGTGCAGTCCCTGCAGGGCCCCCGCCTGGTGCCGACCCGAGCAATGGGAGCCGGCGGATATCGGCGAAGTCCCGAACACGCGTTTTTGAAAGAGAGGTCTTAGATTTAGTGGTCAAGGTTTTGTGTTCCCAGTCTTGTGCCGCGTTCGTGGGGCGTGAGGGGTGGGACGAATAGGGTGGGGATAGGCAGTCGTTTCAGTCAACAGGAAGTGGGTTGTTGGCCGTTCTTTGGGCTATGTAGTCTGTAACAAAGCAGAAGACTGACATGGGCCCCTCCTGTCCTCATTTGCTTACAGTTGGCATCCGGGACTTCTGAAAAACTTTTTTTTTTTAAGTTGAAGTTCTTAATTGCTCCTTGCTGCTCTCCTCATAATTAGCGAGCCATAATTTAGAGTTTTACAGATTCAGATTCACTGTAGTGGTTATCATTTTCTCCATGCTTCAGTAGTGGTCCTTTAATGACCTGTATGTTTGTGTTCATTCCAGGATAATCTTAGCTTTTTGTGTTCCAAAAACCCGTTTGTCAAGTGAAAGGACTATCATATAGTGACTCCCCACTCCCGCCCCATGTCTGGCAACTAAACCCAGGGGTGCTCTACCACTTTTGAGACAGGGTCTCCTTTAGTTGCCCAGGCTGCCCTTGAAATTGTGATGCTGCTACCTTAGCCTCCCCAGTCGCTGGCCTTACAGACTTGTGCCACCTGCCTGGCTGCAGTGTTTTTAATGCATGTAATGAAATCTAGAATGAAAAAGGAAAGAAGTTGGGCTGAAATAGAGTTAAAATTATTAAAATCAATTTCGTATGTTCCAATAGTTTTGCTTTGTATGATTATATATGTGCTTCTTTTTGCATTAAATAATGGACTAGTTCTAAGTCTGATAAGCTACCATAATTTCAAAATAGTGAAGTGAGCATAAATGAGATATCTGTAACAACCACACAGATGAACTGATTTTTCTTGGTGACAGAATGACAGTAACTGCTACTATTGTTACGGTTATTGTCTTCACCCATAATTAAAGGAAACAATTATGAGGTGTTTTTTGTTTTTTAGTTGTAGATGGACACAATACCTTCGTTTTATTTATTTTTATGCTGTGCTGAGGATGGAACCCAGTGCCTCACACTTGCTAGGCAAGTGCTCTACCCACTGAGCTACAACCTCAGTCCCCCTACACAAGTTTTGATTCCCTCAGATTCTATGCATGGACTCCAGGATAAAAATGCCTGGTAAAGAGAATTCCTTTGTATGCCAGTTTCCAAAGCACAGAATTCAGGAGACTCTCCATGAATTATCAAAAATTATTCTAATGGCTGTGTAGTGGTTTTGGCCAATTCCTTGAACTTAATTCATTCCAAAAAGTTAGAGATGCATATTCTCTCTGGTGGAGAGGAAAAGAAAAAAGGTTAACGTTTTCCTTCTTATTTCCAATTGTGTTTACATTACCTGTAGAAAATAAATTTAAATTACTTGAGCAGGATGGAGAAGAGAATAAAAACCTCTCAGAAGACATTCAGCCTATAATGTCAGTGAAGTGGCTCATGGTTTGAAATGCACTGAAGTTCAGTCCCTTCATTTTACAGATGAGGAAACAAAGCTGGACAGTTGAACTGACTGCCATGAGTTAAAAAACCAGTTATTTGAAAAGGTAGTTTCCTGGTTTTCATGGTCTTATCCAGTATTTTCTACCACACCATGTTGTGCCTCCCTGAAAGCATGACTCTCCACTCAACGAATGGATAAGGAATGTTCATGATGAAACCTAAGTGGCAGAATTTTTATTAGACTCCTGTAATATTCTTCAATTTTTTATTTTTTATGAGTATCCCATAGAGATGTTTTACAAAAACTACCCTTTGTACAGTTGTCAGTTGACATATAACTTTGTCATCATAAGATTAAGAAAGTATAATGGACATAGATACTGGCGTTCTTTAAGGAAACTTACATCACCCATTTAAATATGACCGATTGAACATAACTCTTTGATACCATTATGTTTTTTATAAAATACATTTAAAGTCATACACTTTTTATTCTTGAAAGTTTATTTCAATTCTACACAGGATTTGATCTTAATGTGATTTCCATTTATGATGAACATATTGGGCATATTGATCTTTTATCATCTTCTGGACAAAAATACATCTTTTAATATTTAAAAGTTTCCTGAGATCAAAGTGTTAACATTTTTCTTCTGGATTAAATTATATTTTGATTGCAAAGTTCATCTTAACAACATGAATAAATATTCAGCTTTGATTAAAAGTTACAGATGGTAGAGTACTTGCCTAGCTTGTGCAAGCCATGTATTCATTCCCAACATGACAAAAGAAAAAAATTATAGAACAAAATAATACTTTTTAAAATGCAGCTTTTAAAAAGATGCATGATGTGAATAAGGCATACTTTGATTAATGACAGGTCTGTTGTAGTTACAAGGATAGGCTGTTTCCATGGTTGTTTCTCTTGTAAAATTGAAACCATCCACAGATAACATTTTAGCAACACCAGGATCTGGAAGTGTTATGTAACTTGCCTCAAAGGTGACATGAACAAGATTCAAAAGCGCAGCCACTCCCATCTTATGAGCCACTCATATGATAAATGTCATCTTTTGCTATAACCTTTGCCTAAATTGGAGAAAAGGTGGATTTAATGAGACAAATGAAAAGTTTAAGATAACACAGCAAAGCACTATATGCCATTATGCTTTGGTGTTTATTTCCTGGCAGCTGTTCCTCAAAGATGCTGGGATAATTTTAAAAGACTGGAGTCTTCTATTAATTGTGATCTTAAACTTATTCTTGATATAAAAAGTACATAGAACTGGGTATTGGACTTTGTTTAATAGGTTTACAGACAATATTTTAAAAATTGTCTATTTGATGCTTCAGAGGGGATTACACCTACAGGGCAGTACAGAATAATAATATTTAGGATTTGTGTTTTTTTTTTTTTTCTTAAAATATAGGAGACCCAGCCATAAAATGGGAGGTGCAAAAGAGAATAGATCTGTCCTTCCACCACACAAACACTGTCTGGCAGTTAAGTTTAGAAAAGAGTAGATGGGATTTTAATTGATTGTGTTGAAATTATTTGTGAGTTTGTACCACTATTTTATTTTATTTTTTTAAAGACTTGTTTATTCTCCTTTGCAACTGACTAGTTTGTCTTTGTTAGTATCTGAAATGTCATAGTTGATGACTTTGAAGAAGATTTCCCAGTTGGCCAGAGAGGATGAGAGGGTCTTCCACTTTTACTTCGCCCTCTGGAGATAGCAAGGAAATGGTGCAGAGGCTCCACACCTGGCTATTTTTTCCCAAATCTTTATGTTTCAGTTTTAGTGGTTTATATTTCATTATGTCCAAGTTACTGCTCATCTGTACCAATCTGGGTCTGTCTGTGAGTTTCAGTGTCTTTCTAACATGTCTCAACTCACTACCTACTAACTTCTTACTCTGTTTTGTATATCATCATAATACTTAAGCTTGAGTATTAAATTTGTATGTCTCCCCTCTCTAGATGGTAACTTCAAAGGATAGATACCTAAAAACATGGTAGGCCCTCAACAAATATTTGAACAAACCTGTGATTAGTGGGTCCACTTAGTTGCTCGGTTTGGTCTCTACATTTGTGTCTCACACTTTCTCGGTATGCAAATGTGTTTCTGTCTTGGTTGTCCCTTAAGGTTTCTGTCTTGATCCAGAGGTCTAAGTTCATCACTGTGTGAGACACGGATTTGCAGAGGCGGGGCCGCAGGCATTCCAGTGACTGCGGTGTAGTGCACCTTGGCATCTCATGTGCAGAGGCTCCACAGAACTCCATTCCGGGGTTCGCATAACCTCTTGTCATCTCTTGGGTTTAGTCCGTTGGGCTCTGTCCCGCACCTCAGTCTCCTTCAGAGTCTTACCAGCAAATGCATGGCACATGACTGAGCAGGATGAAACCTCCTCCTCCATCCCCCAAGACCTTTAAGTAATGCTTGGAATAGATTTAACTCAATACAAAGTCATTTATTTTTCATCTTCAAGCCAAGGTATTATATCGTTATGCATGTTTACACTTTTTCCTCCTTTGATTGAATGATATTCCCAGCTAAGGAGAATTTTTAAATGCTAAGTAGGTTTGTGCTTCTTAACAATTTGACAGTTCATTGAATATGGGGAAAATACAATGAAATATAGATAAATAAAACAAGGCTCAGACATGGGAGGACAAGGGAGGAGAGAAAGGGACAAAATAGTTAATAGACCAAGGTGTCAGTCACCCTATGTAAAGTCAAGTAACAGGCTGGGTACAAAAAAAACTCTCACACAGCATTGTTCAAAGTAGGAAGTGCTGAATCAGATGATAATGCCCCCATTCACATCTTCTGTCCCACTAGAAGCTGCAAGTCCAGGCATAGGTGTAGTGAAAGACAATATTGCTGCACCATATCATTTAGAGAACACTTTTAAAATCATTCTGTAGGCTCTCTTCATGCTCTGTTTCCTTTGCTGTGAAGAAGCTTTTTAGTTTGAATACCGTCCCATTTATTGATTCTTGCACTTTAGAAGTCTTGTTGAGGAAGTTAGTTCCTAAGCTGACATGATGGAGAGTTGAACATACATTTTCTTCTAGTAGGCTCAGGGTCTCTGGTCTAATGCCTGTGTCCTTAATCTACTTGGAGTTGAGTTTTATGCAGGGTGAGAGATAGGGGTTAAATTTTATTCTGCTATGTATGAATTTCCAGTTTCCTCAGAACCATTTGTTGAAGAAGCTATCTTTTTTCTAATGTATGTTTATGGTACTTTTGTCTAGTATGAGATAACTGTATTTATGTGGATTTGGCTCTGTGCCTTCTATTTTGTTCCATTGGCCTTCATGTCTGTTTTGGTGCCAATGTTATGCCATTTTTGTAACTATAGCTCTGTAGTTTTTATTTATTTATTTGGTACCAGGAATTGAACTCAGGGGTGCTTAACCACTGAGTCACATCCCAGCCCTTTTTAAAATATTTTATTTAGAGACAGGGTTTCGCTAAGTTGCTGAGGCTGTCTTTGAACTCGTGCTCCTCCTGCCTCAGCCTCCCAAGTCACTGTGATTACAGGCATGTACCACCACACCCAGCGTCTGTAGTATAATTTAAGGTCTGGTATTATGATGCCTCAAAAGTGTGAAGAGAAATCCTACAGAATGAGAGAAAAATATTTATCACCTGCACCTCAGATAAAGTGTTAAGCTCCTGGATATATAAAGAACTCAAAAAAACTTAACGCCAAAAAAAAAAAAAAAAAAAAAAAAAAAAACAAATAGCCCAATCAATAAATGGGCAAAGGAACTGAACAGACACTTCACAGAAGAAATACAAATGGCAAACAAATATATGAAAAAAATGTTCAAAATCTCTAGTAACTAGAGAAGTGCAAATTAAAACTATGCTGAGATTTTAAAATGGCAACAATCAAGAATATAAGCAACAATAAATGTTGGCAAGGATGTGGGGAAAAGGTACATGCATACATTGCCGGTGGAACTGTAAATTGGTGCAAC
The DNA here is from genome assembly GCA_025594165.1 of Tamias sibiricus. Lineage (NCBI taxonomy): Eukaryota > Metazoa > Chordata > Mammalia > Rodentia > Sciuridae > Tamias > Tamias sibiricus. Next base: position 89,393,285 of record CM046663.1, on the reverse strand, counting down.
CATCATGGAAAGCAGTATGGAGATTCCTCAGAAAACTTGGAATGGAACCACCTTTTGACCCAACTATCCCTAAAATAATGGGGAGGGGGGGGGGGGAAAACTCCTTGGTTTATGCCCAAAGGACTTTATATCCTCATACTACAGTGACACAGCTACATTGATGTTTATAGCAGCTAAATTTGCAATAGCTGAGCTATGGAACCAACCTAGGTGCCCTTCAACAGATGAATGGATAAAGAAAATGTGGTTATAAACACAATGTAGTATTACTCAGCCATAAAAAAAGAATGACTATGTCTTTTGCCAGTAAACAGATGGATCTGGACATTGGCATACTAATTGAAATAAGCCAATCCCCCAAAACCAAAGATTGAATGTTCTCTCTGATAGGCAGATGCTACCACACAACAAGGTGTGGGTGAGCAGGGGAAGAACAGAAGTTCAGTGGATTAGACAAAGGGGAATGAATAGAAGGGGGGAATAGGAATAGAATAGTGGAACGAATCAGACATAACTTTCCCATGTTCATATATGAATATACCACAGTGAATCTCAACCTCAGGTTCAACCGCAAGAATGGGATCCTAATTAGAATTGTTATAGTCCACATGTATAATTGTCAAAATACACTCTATTGTCTTGTATCTCCAATGAAGAAATTTTTAAAAATGAGAATCCTTTTAAATAAAATTCCCCAAACTATAGAAGTCATATAAGCATTCAGCATATCCCAGCTGTTGCAGTCCTCATCATTTGCAGCAAGGACACCCACAGCCAGTGACCAATTGCAATAGGCATACTGGAGAGTGCCAGTTTCTGGGAGACAGAGAATTTCTCTGATAGCTGTCTTAAGCTTCAGAACCCTCCAGTGGCTTCACCAAGCTTTCCCTACTGCATGGTTGTTCAGGACACTACTACTCAATCTTCTTTCCCTCTCCTTTTTGCTCAAGGTCACACTTGCATCAGAGCTTTGCCAGACTTTTATGGACCCTTGACTGTTTCCTCTTGTATAAGTTCTTCCCCCACATAGAATTCTTGCTTGTCTAATTCTGTCTTGGTATCTGCTTTGTGGAGGAGCCAGAATAAAATTCTATATATAAAATATATATACACATTCCCACATGTATATATAAATGTATACAGTGTACCTAAGAAATCTCAAGGCACTGCAGTCTAAAGCAAAGCTTCCCAATTGGACTTATCCTCTCCGTCTCAGGGAATCTTCAGAATTTGACTATGGACCTCCAGGGTTGATTGCCACAGGCACTGAGGAGCTCACCCATTTTCTTCAGTGAGGCATACAAATATTTTCATTTTCTCTGGGTATAATGATGTAGGAAATGTTGGAAAGCCTTGATATCAGGGATATCCATCTTCAGAGGCATCAAAATGAAGGCTACTATGGTAAATTCTTAGTATGTGTCAGCACATTTTAATTGCTCATTCCCTATGTGGCAATCATTTACTCCAAAGCCAGACAGAAAAAGGAATTAGATATCATTTCCACCATTAAGAAATTTATTTTCTACATTCTCTCACTTTTGAGCAAAACAGCTTGCTCTAGTATCTCGTAATAGCTAATTTCACTGTGGTCCCCGCTTACTATCCCTGTTTTTGAGCCAATCATTGGTTTCAGAATACAGTAGTTTCCCCTTATCTGTGGTTTCACTTTTCATGGTTCCAGTTACCTACAGTCAGCTGCAGCCCAAAAATATTAAGTGGAGAATTCTAGAAGTTAACAATTCATAACTATTAAATTGCACATCTTTTTGATGAAACCAGATAGAATCTCTTGTCATTTTGATTCATCCTACCTGGACTATGAATCATCCCTTCATCCAGTGTATCCACACTGTATATCTTACCTTCATAACAGTTACTTAGTAGCAGTCTTGGTTATCAGTACAGTATATACAGTTAGGTACTATCTATGGTTTTAGGCACTACTATATTTGTAAACAAGTGTATAGGACTTGAGGTATAGCATAGCTGATACAATCTATGAGCTGAGAGTACTTACAAATGGGATATCAGACAACTGCACAATTATCAGGAAAGTGGAGAGAAATTCTGGAAAATTAAAATTGTAGAGGTCATAGACAAATAGGGCAAGGCAATGGTCAATAGCCACCCATGTCTAGCTGCTTGAGGATATCAGTGTTGGGAAACAGAGGAGACCGGGCTTTCCTGTGCAAGGGAAGGGTCAATCTTCTTGTCCTGTTTAATAGCTTGGATGACTTATAAATACATTATTTTATTTCTTCCAGTAATGGAAGCTGGGAAATCCAAGATCAAGTTGTGGGCAAACTCAGTGTCTGGTGAGGGCCTGCTTTGTGGTTCACAGATGGCCGTCTTTTTTTCACTGAGTAAAAAAAGAGGGGAGGGGAAGGGAAGTCTCTGAGGTCTCTTTTATAAGGCACTAATTTCATTCTTGAGTACTCCCATCTCATTACTTAGTTCCCTTCCACCTTCGAAAACCACCTCTTTGGGGACTAGAATTCAACATATGAACTTTGGGTAGATACATTTATGGAGTCTGTGGCAAGAACAATAAGCAGGATAATTGAACAGCCCTGATTACTGCCACACTCTCACTGAGGTTCTGTTTGTTTTCACTGTAGTGAAACATTGATAATGTCATACTACAACAGGAAGTGTACCTCCTCCTGTGATCAGTATCCTTGTCTGAACTGAAAGGCAGACAGGTAAGGGGCAAGCACTCAAAAACTGCCTTATAGTAAAACAGTAGCGCAAACAAGGCAGGTTGCCTGAGAATCGGAGCTTTCTAGCTGTGTACCCAGCACCTAGGTGCATTGTGAACAGCAGTCTTTACCCAGGAGGGACACAGTGTACAGCTCAACTGTTTCAAGTCTTCTTTACGAGGTATCCTTTTATAAATTGCATGAAATGAAAAATTTATACAAGATAATTTTGAAGTAGTTATTTTTTTTATTTTTTTTTTTTTTTTTTTAACTTTTTGGTGCTTTCCTTATCTTATTAGGGTTGGGAATCAGTTTCTTCATTTTAAGAAGCTGTAATGCTACAGAGACCTGCTGACCTTCAAGTTTTCTCTTATGCTTTGAGAGGTCTTCAAATGAAGTTTCCAAAATCTCTTTGTCTTGGCTTCCCAAAGATTCAGTCTCTAAATTGTTTCCAGAATCTTTAATTCTGTTCTGAAGCCAAGGTATAGTTAAACTGTTCAGTCGGGGAACGACAGCTCTTACTTCATCCACAAAGTCAGTGGTGTTTTTTATGAACCCCAGTGCTAACACACATTTTAAGTCAATGACAGGGGTGAGTGTCTCACTCAGGTGGGGAACCTGACAGGCAGGGACAAGTCTGCTTACACTTAGCTGAATTAAGTGTGAGGTGATGATGGCAGGCTTGATGGGCTTGACCCACTTACACACCAGAACCAAGAGCAGTTCATGCGTTGGTGACTTCATTAACAGTATAAGTTCAGCAGCTGAAGAGGCTAGTCAGGAGGATCTCAAGTTTGAAGTCAACCTCAGAAATTTAGTGAGGCTCTCCTCAAAATAAAAAATAATAAGAAGAAAAGGACTGGGAATGTAACTCTGTGGTAAAGTGCATCTGGATACAATTCAATTCCCAGTACAAAAAACAAAATAACTTTAATAGGGTATGTTGTCAGCTTTCCCTTACTATAACAAATACCTGAGAGTAAATTTTTTTTTTTCAGTACTGGGGATTTAAACCCAACTTGCTTAACCCGAGCCATATCTCCAGTCCTTTTTTTATTCTGAGACAAGGTCTCAATAAGTTGCTTAGGGCCTCACTAAGTTGCTGAGACTAGCCTTGAACTTGTAAACCTCCTGCCTCAGCCTGCTGAACTATTGGGATTACAGGCATGAATTTATAAACAAAAAGTTTTTATAAAGAGCAAATTTGTAAAGAGAAAAGCTTTAGTTTGGCTCGTGAATTCAAGATTTCAGACCCTTGGTGGGACACATTACTTTAGTGCTTATGGTGGCACATCATGGTAGGAGCATAGGCAGAGCCAAACTAGTTACTTCATACCTGGAAAGCAAAGGAGAGGAGGAAGACAGGGCTGGGGTCCTACCATCCCCTGCAAGGGCACATCCCCATGACCTCAGGACCTCCCTCTAGGCCCTGCCTCCTAAAGGTGCCACACCTCCCAATAACACTACACAAGGTAAAGGGACCCAGCCTTTAAAACCTGGACCACTGGGGAAACTTAAGATCTCAACTGTAGCACCACATTTATTTTCTTTCACCCCAATTCCTGATGTGTTAATCAGCAAAAATATTTTCCCACTGAGTTTTCTGACTATAAATCCCTATGTTGATGATGAACATTAAATGGTATAGTGAAGGAATTATTCAAGGTGTAGTTCCTGCCCTATGTGGCCTCACTGCACAAAGCACCCCAGAGAGCACTGGGTCTCTCCATGGGCTCAGGCCAGGACCTGCCTGTCTGAAAAAATTTCTAGCAACTATGGGATTATCATAACATCTATGAATTTCATAACCATTGGCCCATACTTAGAGTACCAGAAAAACCAGTTAGGTTTAGGATTCAAATCATAAGTTGAGCCAAATAATGACCTCAAGCATCCTGAATTGAGAAAGAGAGGCAGAGAATATGGTAGGAAGGTAGGCAGTCAGAAGTTAAAGGATCTTGTTTTCTGTGTTTCATTCTGCTACTAATTAATTGACCTTTAACAAGATCTCTATTTCATAAACTATAAATTCCAGGGTTTTATAAGAGACAAGTGGGAAACAATACCTCCACAGTGGCAAAACATCATTACTATTATTATAAGGAAGCTGTATGCAGTAGAGACGCAATAAACCAAACCACTCATTATTAGCATTCCACTACCTCAAGACTTAATAATACAAACTGGCGGTATTTTAAAAGGACTATTAAGTTTGCAAGAAATGTTTTTTTAAAAAAAATCAGTTTAGACATATAGTAAAGAGAACTCATAAACTTGTTTCCTTGAGGTAGATAAGATATATACCGAGCCGGGCGCGGTGGCGCACGCCTGTAATCCCAGCACTTTGGGAGGCTGAGGCAGGAGGATCGCGAGTTCAAAGCCAGCCTCAGCAATGGCGAGGCACTTAGCAACTCAGTGAGACCCTGTCTCTAAATAAAAAATACAAAAAAAGGTCTGGGGATGTGACCCAGTGGTCGAGTGCCCCTGAGTTCAATCCCCGGTACCAAAAAAAAAAAAAAAAAAAAAAAAAAAAAAAGATATATACCTAGTGTACACATTAAAATCAGGAGGCTGTCATCACTTAAATACTTGGAAAAAAATTTCCTCAGCCACTGTCTCAAATCTTGCCTAAATATCTGAATCATCCAAGTGTTCTTATAACAAATACAGTGTTCTTCCAGACCTACTGAATCTGAATCTCTCAGGGAGGTCTACAATATATATTTTAGACAAAGATCCCAGGTGATTCTTACCATCAGGGAAGCTTGGGAAATGCTAAGCTCAAACATACTTATATGCTGTACTCATTTCTCATATTGTTTTGTAGTAGGGAAAATTAAAACTGGAAAGTTTCTTTAAGATTTTCTTATTCCATTGGGTAGTGTGCCAGTTATCAATTTATTGCCTCTCGGCTTCAAATCCACCCTTCTCTGCTCTGCCGTGTGATATAGGAGCTGGACCCTGGGAACATGGCTCTCTTGCCAGCTGGAACAATTTTAAGATCTGCCAATTTTCTGCCATCAGTTGTCTCCAATTAACTCCTTCAATTTTCTCCAGAACCTTGGATCAGACTCCCCCAACCCTGAAACTGTAAAATGAAAGTTCCTTCTTGATAGACTTTCTTTGGGTTTCAGGACACTACTCTGCTAATTGTCCACCTGTTCCCCTGCTTCAGTGTCCTCTACTAGCTCCTCCTTTTCTTCTGCCCTCTGATGTCTGCCTGCTCAGTCTCCCTACACTTAGCTCCCTGGATAATGATATCTCATCGCATGGCCATAAGTAACATGGACATCCTCAAGATTCCAAAATTGGAACCTCCAGTTGGATCTCCTTCCGAAACTCCAGCTGCCTGTTTTCTATCTCCACTTGCATATGCGGAATGGGAATAGTAAACTTTCCAGGCTCCAAACTTAACTGGGCAACTTCTGCAGTCTGCTCTTCTTTCAGCATTCCTCTTGTCAGTTACTACAAATGTCATGTTTCTAGTCGTTCAGGCCAAAAATTTTGTCTCCTCACTCTCTGGTCCTACATTCAATCTATCAGCAAAATATGTTGGCTCAGTCTTCAAAACACACCCAGAATCTGATCACTTCTCACTATCTCCACAGCAGCCTTCTTCTTCCAAGCCAGTTGATGTGTTGTCTGGATTATACAGGAGGCTACTCTGTCAGGACAGGCACAGTCGACCTGCAGTCCAAGTGACCTCCCAGATCTCAGTGGTTCACAGCCCGCCATCTTTTTCTGGGACAGTCATCATTGCATTGTTCCTCGACATTTTCTGTTCAGGCGCTGGCTTGTGGATTAGCTGTAGACAAGTACATGGCCACTGACCACGTGGCCAAGAGAAAAAGGGGCATGTTGGATGATATGATGACTTTGAAAGCTTTACTTGGACTCAAAATATGTCCCTTCTGCTTCCACTTGGTTGATCAAAGCATGGACATGCTGAGTTCAACATGATGGGAATGCAAAGCTGATTCTTGCTATTCATAGAAGTTATGATCTATAAGGTCACAGTAAACACTAAATCAGCAAATACTGAACCCTGGCACCAAAGCTAGGAAGTACAGGGTCAGCTTCCTGTGTATCTCTGGTCACAACGTTTTTATTAACTAAGATACTGTTTGCCAACATCTTTGTAAAATAAGCCAGTTTCATGGTTTTTGAAAACCTTTCTTCCACACAACACTTTTTCAAAAATTCTCAGCAGATATTCCTTATATCTGTGTTTTTATATTGGGGAAATAGAAATGAAAGCAAGCCTTATCCTGGGATGTATCCAATGGCATCTTTTTGTTCCATAGGACTAAGGAAGACACAGAGGAAATAAAAGTTGTTTGGAAGAATCCAGATATGGTTGCTTTGTATATTGTGATAGGTAGAAGGGATGAGGTGAAGTGTGAAGGCCCCTCACATCCTCCATCTTGTCTCAGACTATGTCCTGGAACCTGGGCAGAGAAAGCACCATCCACATTTCTTGCTTCTTGGGATGGCTGTTGGACTGGCAGCAACGGAGAATGACATGCAAGAGGAACAACATGCCAGGCAGGTTGGCGAAGATGGTGGGCTGCACAGTCATGTTGTCCTGATCAGCTCCACTGGGCACTTTGGAGGCCAACACTCTGGATGGCAGCTCTGAGGGCCAGGCCAGTGCCAACCCAGGTGCTTCCAGCATGTGACTCAGTGTGAGTGGCCTCTCCAGGACTGCTAGCTAACTTTTATAAAGTCTTCCTCAGCCTCCTGATGTGCAAACTCCCCCCCCCCCCCCCCCCCCCCAGGCTGAACAATTGTTCTGCCCTATGGCCTTTTGCAACAAGCAAGCCAGCCAGGGCTAGCTGAGAAAGGTTTACCCTTGTCCTCACACTGGGTAACATGATCTTTATTTATTTATTTATTTATTTATTTGCCTTCAGCCTCAAAACAATACTGTAAACTATGCCTTTTAACCAACAGTCATTTCATTGATCTGCCATTTTGCCCTTTTTTCATACCTTATTACACACTATACATGTTAACTTTATCACTCTCTGGATTGGTTTTACATATAAGTTAACAAATTCCCTCTTCTTTTTGTCTGGGATTGCCCTATTGTTGATTCATTAACATTGACTTCATGACCAGCAGCACTAAAACTCATGCCTTAATGAAGCTCATCTAATGTGTGTATTTTGTCTACAAGGTACATCATCATCTTGTGTTTGAGAACACTAAGCACTTTAGTACTGTATTGAGGAATATGGGCATTTTAACATCAAACTTACCTATAAAAAGCATACAAAAATGCAAAAACAAACAAACAACAACAACAACAACAACAAACCCACATCAGTGACCACAATTCCAAAAGGATACCTGTTACTCTTATAAAAGCTGAGACAAGAAGACAGTGTCCCCTTGCTTGACCTCATTGAGAAACTTGTCTATTGGGCAACTTGAATTTTTCTTTACCTGGAGTAATGATTTGGAGTTACAAGTAAATTCTAGAGAGTGAGTAAACTTGCAAATATGGAACCAATGAATAACAAGAGCCACTTGTATCCTCTTCCCTTGGGACAACCATCAAATTTTCATGAACAATATTGGAACCTATCGCACCTCCTGGCCGGCCTCCCTGAGTTAGTCTTTGCCCACTTCTCTATCGTCACACAGAAGCCAGAGTGATCCTCTTGCAAAGCAACTCAAACTTGCTTACCTGCTGAGACTTTCTGAAAGCTGCTCACATTACTCAGAATGAAGGCTGAAGTGCTTAGGAGCCTCTGCCCCTTCCCCTGACACTGACCTCTAGTATCTTACTTCACTCACTCTGCTGCAGCCCTAGCATAGCCACCTTGCTGCACTGATTCAGTCTGTTCCTTGGGCCCTGTAATGTTCTCCTCCCTTGGTTCCCACCACTTTCTTCCTCACTTCCTTCATCCCCTGCTCAAATGTCTTAAGTATGCTCTTCCTTGCCAAACTACTTAAAATTGGCTTCGTTTGTATGCTTTTCTCTCTTATATTGCCTTTTTAAAACTTATTTCTTTTTTTAACTTATTTTAATTAGTTATACATGTCAGTAGAATGCATTTATGCACTGTGATATATCATACATAGATGGGATATGATTTCTCATTTTTCTAAGTGTACGTGTTGCAGAATCATATTGGTCATATATATATATATACATATATATATATATATATATACAGTAATAATGTCTGTTTCATTCCACTATCTTTCCCATCCCCACATCCCCTCCCTCCCCTTCCGTCACTTCCCTCTACCTAATGTAAGGTAACACTATTTTTCCCTAGTGCCCCCCGCTTTATTGTGAATTAGCATCTGCATATTAGAGAAAACATTCAGCCTTTGGTCTTGTGGTATTGGCTTATATCACTTAGCATGATATTCTCCCACTCCAACCATTTACTGGCAAATGGCTTTTGACACTTGCATTTTTAAAAATTCTTTCTCATGCTTGTCCATTTTAAATACCTGTTCATGCTGTAAGCTCCTTCGCGAAGGTGTCCAGCACAAATAAGCAAACTATTGACTAATGGAGGAAGAGATAAGGGCTCAGGTCACCAAAGTTCATTCTATAGAACAAAGTTTGGATTAAAGTAAATAGATATAATGTATAAATTGTAAGATTTTCATTTGTCCCCTTATTAAATAGTGAAGCAATAGTAATTATTGGATTTAGGTGTAGTTAACTTGGAGAAGGGATGACTGGGTCCAGTTTTGAAGATAGGAAAGTTTGTGCTCTGGTACAAAGAAGAAAATATTACAAGTACCACACTTGTTTGACATTTAGAGCTTACCAAGACAGAATGTATCCATATTGCCATCATTACTCTCCTCTAGTAGGAAACCTAGTAGTTCACAGAAAATGCCCTGCCCTAAATAAAATGCTGCACATAAAGCACTAAGACAGTACTTGGTATATAGTAAGTGTTCAATAAACAGTTGTTATTAACAATAAGATTGGAAATGAAGTTTAGATCCTCAATTATCTCTATTATCACTCCAATGTGCAGTATCCTAAACATATCCCTTAGAGTTTTTGGAGTATCAGATCATTTAACAAATATTTAGAGCTTATCTACCATATTCCAAGTGGTCTGAGAGACACTGCAGGGGGCAAGAATGTCCCTTTTCTTAAGAAACTCCCAGTTTTATGGATGATGTCGTGCAATGTGAGGAATCTGGGGGCAGGAACTAAATACACTGCTCAACCAGGCTGATCCATTACTGTTAGCCGCCGGAAAGGGATTGCAGCCTGGAACAGCAGCGCCGCGGGAAGGAGTCCGGAGACAGGATGGAGACGAAAAAATTCTTTAATCTTTCTGTCTCTGTCTCTTGTAATTTCTAACACTACATACACACTCTCACAAGAAACCAAGCCACGTACTCTTACAAGAAACTACAATGTATCTATACAATAGCGATAACCCTGTCCTTTCTCTCTCTCGTCTCATCCCATGCGCCCGAGCAGGAATGGTGCTTGCTCGATCTGCTGAGTCACTCCTCAAATCTCTCGAGATCCTGGGCCAAGTCCCGTGAGACTACGGAAGGCGACAATGCCCAAAAATGTCAATCTGCTGAGTCATTGCTCAAATCTCTCGAGATCCTGGGCCAAGTCCTGTGAGACTACGGAAGGCGACAATGCCCAAAAATGTCTATGGCCCATAGTCAACCGCAATCTTAGCTATTTCCCCAAACAGGGCTCCTGCACATTTCCTGTCTTTTGTCTCAGCCATGAGGACGACCTTTATTAAGAGACTAAATCCAAACTGAAGCCTTCTTTCTGCAATCTTTGGATCCCAGACTGGTTGTTTGCTCCACGGAATTTCTAGCTGAAAAACTCCTGCGTGCATCTACTCTACAGGCATCATAGTCTGAATTAAATTCTATCCTTTGTACTTTTCCCCCACTCTCTAATTTTATTTGGATCATTTAGTTCTTAGTAATTGTTGGCCTACAAACCTGTAAAAAGAAAGAATGGACAGAATGCACAGAAAGGTGACACATGAACTGGAATATCCCAAATACAGGGACACTCAGTGCAAATTTTGTGGCACTTTGGTTAAATTAATTTGTTAAAGAAAAATAGTGATTACTATGCCTCCTTCACAATATAGGTGTCATATTTTAAGAGAGTGGGGATATGACAAACCAGGTATGTAGTAGATGCTCAATAAATGTTGGTTCCACCTACTCATGTTCATATACTTGGGATTAGACTGGAAGGGGTCACTGGAGTGGAAAACCATGGAGTCTGCTTATTATTCAGGTATAGTGAACAGTTAGGCTAGTTAAGAAAGACTTTGAAAGGAATAAGTGAAGAGGCATACAAACCATGATAAGAATTTCAATTTAATTCAAAGAACAAAATTTTGAGCAGCAGTTCAAAATGACCCTTGAAGATAAAATTTTCTATGCCCAAAAGAAAATTGAATAATAGAAAAATTAACATGTCCACACTTATATTTGCAAATTGGTTAACAATGTAAAGCAGAAGTGCAGCCATACATCACAGTAACCCAGTGACAAATTGGATTTTGCTACAGGGTAGAAACTTAAATGACACTTCTGGAATATTTAGCCACCTGGCTAGATGCTTAGGAAAAAACTCAATCAGCAAATCTCACCAGTGAAATTAATAGGAAGATAACTTACAGGAAGAAAAGTGAAGTGGTTCTACTCAGTGAGAAATACAGATCCTACCAAAAAAATTTGTGGGGAAGCATGTGGTCATGATGGCAAACTTTTAAAATACATGTTCAGTTTTACAATGATAATTCCACTGTAATGACCATCAACAGGAGTGTACATTTGTTGGTTCTTTTATCCATATAAACTTTGACCCAATATCTATTTTATTTGTGTGTGTGCACATGCATCTGATCAAATTCTAGAAAATGTGATACATCAAACCAGATTTTTTGGGGGTCAGCATTGGCTTTGCAATAGTGCCACCTTCTGGCTGGAGATCACCTTCACAAGCCAGCACTTGTCAACGCATGTCCTTTGGTGCTTGTTCAATTGATTTAGTTGGGGAATGCTTGAATGAGACATGGTAAACCAGTCCCTGCAGGCTGCCCTTGAAGATGTTGGTTGGAAATGTGCTAAAAGGCGAAAAAAAAAATCATACCCAGTGAAAGACAACAAAGAAAATAGAACTCAGAGTTCTAAAAACATATAAAAATACAGTCAGTAGCAGAGATTAGCATGCTTGCTTGCTTCTGGTTGTGCAGTTCTCCTTTAGAAAGATACAATGCAACCGAATAAGCTGAAGAAAAGGTCAAATGAGATGATCATCCCCAAAGGAGCAGGGAATTTCTGTAGTTTTGAACAGAGGGAATGCAGTGTCTCATGACTCTTCTGAGAAGATCAACTGTGGCAGTGCAGGGTAAGGGCAGCCTCTTGAAACCAGAAGTTGGGAAAGGTAGTGCCACACTCTACAGATCATGCCAGCACCATGGGACTCATTAGAGTGAAGGGAGAGGAACATAAAACATGAACATAAATAGACATTGTACATTTAATATCTAACTTAATTCTTGCAATAACCATGCCTTCCAATGGGTCTAACCACCTTTGTAGATATGAGATCCTGGAAGCTCAAAAAAAGTAAGTGTCTTTTGCTGAGAAGACACTTTTTAGTTTGAATCCATCCCATTTATTGATTCTTGGTTTTAGTTCTTGCGCTATAGGGGTCTTATTGAGGAAGTTGGGGCCTAAACCAACATGATGGAGATTTGGGCCTACTTTTTCTTCTATTAGGTGCAAGGTCTCCGGTTTAATTCCTAGGTCCTTGATCCACTTTGAGTTAAGTTTTGTGCATGATGAGAGAAAGAGATTTAATTTCATTTTATTACATGAGGATTTCCAGTTTTCCCAACACCATTTGTTGAAGAGGCTGTCTTTTCTCCAGTGAACGTTTTTGGACTGTAGGTGTATGGTTTAAGCTCTGTGTCTTCTATTCTGTACCATTGGTCAACTGGTCTATTTTGGTGCCAATACCATGCTGTTTCTGTTACAATTGCTTTGTAATACAATTTAAGGTCTAGAATAGTAATGCCACCAGCTTTATTCTTCCTGCTAAGAATTGCTTTGGCTATTCTGGGTCTCTTACTTTTCCAGATGAATTTCATGATTGCTTTTTCTATTTCTATGAGGAATGATATTGGGATTTTGATTGGTATTGCATGGAATCTGTATAGTGCTTTTGGGAAAATGGTCATTTGGACAATATTAGTTGTCCTATCCATGAACAAGATAGATCTTTCCATCTTCTAAGATCTTCATTAATTTCTTTCTTTAGCATGCTGTAGTTTTCATTGTAGAGGTCTTTCACTTCTTTTGTTAAGTTGATTCCCAAATATTTTATTTTATTTTTTGAGGCTATAGTAAATGGGGTGGATTTCCTAGTTTCTCTTTCTGAGGATTTGCCGCTGATGTACAGAAATGCCTTTGATTTATGGGTATTGATTTTATATCCAGCTACTTTGCTGAATTCATTTATAGAGAACGTACAGAATGGGAGCAAATCTTTACCACAAGCACATCAGATAGAATACTAACCTCAAGGATTTATAAAGCTCTCAAAAGCCTTAACACCAAAAAAACAAATAACCCAATCAATAAATGGGCCAAGGAACTAAACAGACACTTCTCAGATGATATGCAAACAATCAACAAATATATGAAAAAATGTTCAACATCTCTAGCAGTTAAAGAAATGCAAAACAAAACTAAGATTTCATCTTACTCCAGTCAGAATGGCAGCTATCAAAAAAAACAAACAATAAATGCTGGCGAGGATGTGGGGAAAAAGGCATACTCTTACATTGCTGGTGGAACTGCAAATTGGTGAAGCCAATCTGGAAAGCAGTATGGAGATTCCTAGGAAAACTTGGAATGGAACCACCATTTGACCCAGCTATCCCACTCCTTGGTCTTTTCCCAAAGGATATAAAAACAGCTTACTACAGGGACACAGCCACATGAATGTTTATAGCAGCACAATTCACAATAGCTAGATTGTGTAACCAACCCCGATGCCCATCAGCAGATGAATGGATAAGGAAACTTTGGTATATATACACAATGGAACACTACTCAGCACTAAAAGATAATAAAATCATGGCATTTACAGGTAAATGGATGGAGTTGGAGAAAATAATGCTAAGTGAAGTTAGCTAATCCCCCAAAAAACAAAGGTCGAATGATCTCTTTGATATGAAGATACTAACTTATAAAGGCAAGGGAGTGGGGATGAGAGGAATGAAAGAACTTTAAATAGAACAAAGAGGGAGGAGGGGAGAGGGGGTAAGGGGATAGGAATAATAGCAGACTGAGTTATCCATGATTACCCTAAATACATGTATGAAGACACAATTGTAAAAATACTTTATATAAAACCAACAACTTGAAAAATGTGCTCTTTATATGTAATATGAAATGAAATGTACTCTGCAAAGATGTATAACAAATTAGAATTTTAAAAAGTGTCTTGGTTATATAGAATGAACAAGTGACAGCTCTGTCTCTGACTCTAAAGGTTATATCATGCAAATACAGCAGATGTTCCATCCCCATGTGTATTTTATTTGACTATTTTTTAATTTTCAGAAAAGAGGGGGAAAATGGGAAACATGAACTAATGTTCATTCTTCTAGCATTTACTTTGTGCCACACATTATACTAAATGTTTTTCATGTATGGCTGCATTTACTTTATAAAATAGTATTGCTTAATCACAGTGTTTTTTCCTCTTGGAGTTCAGATATGCTACTGTTAATAAAATATTATTATTGTCACTTGTCTGGTCCAAGAACAAGATCTTCCCTTCTTCTTTTCTTTCCCTTTCTCTCTTGCTCATAGTCCAGCCCCATGAGACACAATTCTAACGTGTAGTGCATACATTTATTTGCACAGGTGTGTTGCAAAATGTGTGTTGCTGTTGTGCCTGCCTTTATTCTAACTGATGTGTGGGTGATTTTTTGTTGTTGTTGTTGTTACTGGGGATTGAACTCAGGGGCACTCAACCACTGAGCTACATCTCCAGCCCTATTTTGTATTTTATTTAGAGACAGGGTCTCACTGAGTTGCTTAGTGCCCAGTTTTTTCAGGGGCTGGCTTTGAACTTGTGATCCTTCTGCATCAGCCTCCTGAGCCACTGGGATTACAGGCATGCACCACTTCGCCTGGCCATGTGCATGATTTGTTCATTTCATTTTGCTTCTTTATTTGCTCAACATGGTTTTAAAAACCCTTATGTATTGTTCTGTGTGCACAGTTGGATTACTTCTAACAGTTAACTAATGCTGCTTTATGCGCCTGTGCCTCAGTTTACCATGCCACTTCTCAGGGATGGCAGAGCAGTGCCCATCCCCATGCATGCCTTTCTAAGACCTGAGGGTGGGAATTCCTGTGAGATACATATCTGGGATTCCTACTCACCAGGCAGAGTGAGCAGCATAAGTGTTTTGATGGAGACCAAACCCACTGTTCCCCAGAATGGCTGCCCAGAAATGGGGCCAAGGCCCAGCAACAGCATAAGCTTCCCTAAATTCTCATCTCAGCCAGCAATGGAATTATCCAGCTTTCTAATTTCTTCTTCTCCCATTAGTCTAAAATAAAACCTTGTCATTGCTTTAATTTGAGATTTTGATAACCAAATCATCTGAACATTTTTCTTAAAGGCCTTGGCCCCTAATGCTTCCTATTCAGGTCTTTTGACTGGTTCTTAAGGATTTGTTGGAATGCTTCACAGAAGTCCTATTAGTCCCATTTCTAGATATGCAGAGAATGATTTGGTGAGGTTAAGTGACTCCTTGGAGGTCATCGGAGCAAGCTGTGAAGCAGACATTTGAACACAGTACTATGCTTCTGCAAAGCTGGACATTAGGGACAGCCTGTTGTTGTCGATTCATCTTGACCTTGTATTCCTTAACCTTGGTCATTAGATAAGAAAACTGTGGGGTTTCAATTGTTAAATAACTCTTCAGTCTGTGAAAAGAAGTTTACCCAACGCCAATGCAAAAGCAAATGGGCTGGGGATATAGCTCAGTGGTTAAGCTCTCTTGGGTTGACCACTTGCTAAAAAAAAAAGCAAAAGCAAAAGAATGAGGTTGTGTTTCCTTTATTCAATGCCTCCTTCCTCTTGCCTACATTCCTCCTAAAAGCAAGTTTGTTTTTAATAAACTAAAACTAAAATAAGATTAATCCCCCATATTTCTATCAACTTGTGAGAAGCCCTGTGTCATGTCATGCCCATTTTCCCAAATTACCTTGAAAACATGTATAAGGTGGCATGGGGTTGTGGCTCAGCGGTAGAGTGCTCACCTGGCACGTGCTCAGCCTGGGTTTGATCCTCAGCACCACGTAAAAATAAAGGCATTGTGTACAAATAAAACAAATAAATAAATATTTTTTTTTAAAAAGTGTAAGGCATCTAGAATGTGCTAAACCCCCTCCTAGAAACCTCGAGAAACAGGCAGGGCCATGATTTTACAGATCCCTTTGATTTCCATCTAGGGGACACTTTAAAGGCAAGAGCCAAATCCTCAAATTGCTTGTGATCTTTTCCTTAATATCTGTCTTGATGAGGTTCTTTACATAATTCTTGTGGCAGATTGCAGACACATAGGCTATTGTTTATCCTCAAATTTAAGTTCACATTTATTCATCAAAATAGGTTGCTTATCTCTCTGTAAGAAGGACCAATGATAATTTAAAATGAATTTGTAGTTAAAAAGGCATAAAAAGGAGGCAGGCAAGAGATTTGATATCATCTCTTATGGTTGCCAGAGCTTTATTGCTATATTTAAACATTTTCACATGGCTTCACTAATACTATAGCAATACCTAGCATTACTAATATAATCTTTAATGGTTAAAAGTTGACAATTTATTGATTACAGAATAAGCTGTTAGTTTGAACTTCTTAAATGATGAGCTGGTGGTTCCCAGAGGCTGAGGGGTAGGGGTATGGGAGAAGAAGTTGGTTGAAGTACATAGGATTTCAGTTAGACAGGAGGAATAAGTTCAGGAGATCTATTGTACTTCATGGTGAATTTAGTTAATAAACATGTATTGTATAATGAAATTGTGAAGAGAGTAGATTTTAGGTGTGCTTATCACAGAAAAGAGTATGTGAAGTAATACACATGTTAAATAGCATGATTTAGCCATTCCACAATGTACATGTATGTGTGTGTATATATATTGACAATTTTGGTCAATTTAAAATCCCTTCCAAAAATATTTACAACCCCCAAGATTTCAAAGCTATATAATCCAACAAAGAAACAGAATTTTTAAGGCCTTATAATATTTTAAAGAAAATTTAAATGCCAGTTTGAGAAGTGTTATTCTTAGTAAATATTATAGTGGTGAAAGTTTCTAGTTGTATTTCTTACTTTTACGCACTGATGTGTCCTGGATTCCTATTTCATTGAAATACATTGATTATATTGTTAAATCATTAATTTGGCATTTATTTCCTCTTTATTTAAATATTAACAAATAAATCTTTGAAATCATATGAAGCATAGGAGATAGAGACAAACCCACATATATACAGTTATCTCATACTAGACAAAGGTGCCATAAATATACATTGGAGAAAAGATAGCCTCTTCAACAAATGGTGCTGGGGAGACTGGAAATCCATATGTGGCAAAATGAAGTTAAACCCCTATATCACCCTGCACAAAACTGAATGTGGATTGAGGACTTAGACACTAGAACAGAGACCCTGTGCCTACTAGAAGAAAAAGTAGGCTTAAATCTCCATCATGTAGGCTCAGGAACTGAATTCCATAATGAGACTCCTAGAGTGCAAGAAGTAAAATCAAGAATCAATAAATGGGGGGCTGGAGTTGTAGGTCAGTGGTTGAGTGCTTGCCTCACATGCATGAAGCATGGGGTTTGATCCTCAGCACCACATAAAAAAATTAATAAATAGATATTATGTCCATCTACAACTAAAAATATTTTTAAAAAGGAATAAATAAATGGCATGGTATCAAACTGAAAATCTTCTTTACAGCAAAGGAAACAATCAAGAATGTGAAGAGAAACCCTATAGAATGGGAGAAATATTTGCCACCTGAATCTCAGATACAGCATTAATTACCAGAATATACAAACAACCTAAAAAACTTAACACACACACAAAAACCTCCAAATAACCCACTCAATAAATGGGAATAGGAATGGAACAGGCACTTCACAGAAGAAGAAATACACATGGTCAACAAGTATATGAAAAAATGTTCAAGAAATGCAAAGTAAAACTACATGGAGGAGTTGTGGCTCAGTGGTAGAGTGCTTGCCTAGCATGCATGAGGCCCTGGGTTTTATCCTCAGCACCACATAAAAATAAAATAAAGATATTGTGTCCACCTAAAACAAAAACATAAACAAAAACAAAAACAAAAAACCAAACCCAGAACAAAGCAAACAAACAAAAAACTACACTGAGATTTCATCTCACTCCCTTCAGAATGGCAGCAATTAAGGATACAAGTAGCAATAAATGTTGGTGAGGATGTGGGCTGGTGGGACCACAAATTGGTGCAACCACTCTGGAAAGCAGTATGGAGATTCCCCAAAAAACTTGGAATGGAACCACCATTTGACCCAATTATCCCACAACTTGGCATATATCCAAAGGACTTAAAATCAGCATACTTTAGTGATGTGGCCACATGAATGTTTATAGCAGCTCAATTCTCAATAGCTAAACTATGGAACCAATCTAGGTGCCCTCCAACAGATGAATGGATAAAGAAAATGTGGTATATATACACAATGTAATATTACTCAGCCATAAAGAAGAATGAAATTATGGCATTTGCTGGTAAATGGATGGAACTAGAGACTAGTATACTAAGTGAAATAAACCAATCCCACAAAACCAAAGGCCGAATATTCTCTCTGATGTGCGAATGTTGACACACAGTAAGAGGGGTTGGAGAACAGAAGTTCAGAGGATTAGACAAAGGGGACTGAAGGGAAAGGAGGAAATTTGGAATTAGGAAATACAGTAGAATGAATTGGAAATAACTGTCCTATGCTTACATGTGAGTACACAACCAGTGTAACTCCACATCATGTACAAGCACAAGAATGGGAGGTTATACTCCATGTATGTATAATGTCAAAATACATTCTTCTGTCAGGTACAACTATACAGAACAAATAAATTAATTGCAGAAAAAAACAAATGAGGCTATTATAAAAGTTAGGAATTTTATTTTATTGCCAATTGCAGAGATCTGAAATAACAGTTACTTAAGCAAACAAAAAACCCACAAGGTTTTCCAGAACACCCCTGGCAGATATTTGCGATCAGCTCATGGCTGACTTGGTATCAGAGATCCAGGAGCCACCGTCTTACTCTGCACCTGCGTCTGCCTCTTTAAGGTTTCCTACTTCCATGACAGATAGAGCTTTAGACTTTATATATATATCCGTGTTCCAAGAATAAGAAAGAAGAGAGAACAAAAGGAGTGTCTCTGTCAGTGTAGCAAATACCTTAAAAATCTCTGCTACCACTTATATCTTACTGACCTTCTCTCTCTACAAGGGAGGATGGGAGGAGGTTTTTAATTGGCCTCATGACACAACAGAGACAGAGGTTTTTTTTTTTTTTTTTTTTTTTTTTTTTTTTTTTTGGTACTGGGGATTGAACTCAGGGGCATTCAACCACTGGGCCACATCCCCAGCCCTTTTTTGTATTTTATTAGAGACAGGGTCTCACTGAGTTGCTAAGTGCCTCGCCATTGCTGAGGCTGGCTTTGAACTCGCGATCCTCCTGCCTCAGCCTCCCAGGTGCTGGGATTACAGGCATGCACCACCACGCCTGGCAGAGTTTTTTTTTTTTTTTTTTTTTTTTTTTTCCATCAAGGGAAAATAAATAATGAATAGGCAACTAGCGGCATCTGACACAACTCTTTAAAAAAATTTATTTATTTGATTTGGTTGCACACAATGCCTTTATTTTTACATGGTGCTGAGGATAGAACCCGGGCTGCGCACATGCTAGGCGAGCGCTCTAACACTGAGCCACAACCCCAGCCCCCAACACAACTCTTAATCATCTTTTTTTGTTGTTTGTTTCAGTACGGGATCACCAACTGTGAATACATGTTTAAATATTTTGAATAACATCACAAGTAATAATGAATATAAGGTCCTAGATATAAAAAATTTTAAACCTATAAGCAACAACATCACATTATCTGATCTTAAAAACAACTGAAAAACTTTAATAAAATAGCATGATACTGTAATAAAACAAACATATAAACCAGTGGAAGAGAGAGGCCAGAAATAAATCCACACATTTATTATCAACTGACCTTTGACAAAGTTGCCAAAAATGCACAATGACAAAAGAATGGTCTCTTCAACAGTGTTGAGAGCAAATTGGATATCTACATACAGAAGGATGAAATTGGGCCCTTATCTCACACCATCTACAAAAAATCAACTCAAAATGAACTCAAGACTTTAAGATCTGAAAATATGAAACTAGCAGAAGAAAATACAGGGAAAAAAACTTAATGACATAGGTATTGACAAAGATTTTTTTTTGGATATGACCTGAAAGCACAGGCAACAAAAGCAAAAATTAACAAAAGGAATTGCATCAAACTAAAAGGCTTCTGCACAGCAAATGAAACAATGGAGTGAAGAGACAAGATACAAATGGGAGCATATGTTTGCAAACCTTACTCTTATAAGGGGTTAATAGCCAACATATATAAGGAATTCAACTCAACAGCAAGAAAACAAGTAGCCTGATTTAAAAATGAGAAAAAGAACTAACTAAACGTTTCTCCAAAGAAGACTTACAAATGGCCACTAGGTATATATATATGCTCAACATCACTAACTACTAAGGAGATACTATGAGATACCACCTTACATCAAAATTAACAAGTATTAGTAAGGATGTAGAAAAAGGGAATCCTTATATCATTTTGGTGAAAGTATAAATTAGTATAGACATCATGGAAAATAGTATGGAGGTTTCTAAAAAAATTTAGAATGATCATATGATCTAGCAATCTCACTACAGAATACATATCCAGGGAAATGAAATCACTGTGTTGAAGAGATATTTTTAACTCCCATGCTCTCTGAAGCATTATTCCTAAGAGCCAAGAGATGGAAACATTGTAAATGTCCATGAATGGATGAATGGAAAAAGAAAATGTGGTGTATATACACAATGGAATACTTTTCACCTTGAAAGAGAAGCTGATCCTTTCATTTGAGACAACATGGATGAACCAGGATGACATTATGCCAAGTGAAATGAGCCAAGAACAAAAACCCAAATACCACATGATCTTGCTTATTTGTGGAATCTGAGACAGTCAAACTCATATAAGCAGAGTGGAGTATGGTAGTTGAAGTGCATTAGTGGGGTGGCAGATATTGGTCAAAGGATGTAAAATTTCACTTGCATATAAGTAATAACTTCTGGAGATCCACCATGCAGTGTGATAACTATAGTTAATAATTATTCATTGTATACTTGAAAATAGCTAGGAGAGGAGATTTTAAATGCGCTTGTCACATGAAGATAAGTATGTGAGATGATAGGTGTGTTAATTAGCATGATTTAATCATTCCACAATGTATGTATATGTCTAAATATATTGTACACCACAAATATATACAAGTTTTATTTGTCAATTAAAAATAAGTTAACTTTAAGCCGGGCGCGGTGGCGCACGCCTGTAATCCCAGCACTTTGGGAGGCTGAGGCAGGAGGATTGCGAGTTCAAAGCCAGCCTCAGCAATGGTGAGGCACTTAGCAACTCAGTGAGACCCTGTCTCTAAATAAAATACAAAAAAGGGCTGGGGATGTGACTCAGTGGTCGAGTGCCCCTGAGTTCAATCACCGGTAACACAAAAAAAAAAAAAAAAAAAAAAAAAAGTTAACTTTAAAATCATAGAAGAAATTTCTCCTGCTCTGGGAACAGTTTTCAGTTCTGTAGAAGCTGCCTCAATGAGTTAGGTTGGGGTCAATTCTCATTTGGGAAGTTATTCTTTAATTCAACAAATATTTAGCATCTATTATAGTTAGGCATTCTGCTAGGTGTTTTTTTGGGGGTGGGTAATAATTGCATTTATGTAGTGCTTTATATTTTTTTAAAGGACTCTGATTGACATTTTCTCATTTAATTCTCATGAAACACCAAGAGATAGGATACAGATATGATTTCCTCATACTATAAATGGGGACATTGAAGAACAGGAAGTTGAATCATAAGGGCAAGTCACAACAACATTGTGGTTCAGATCCAGACCACCAACTGGGAAATTCCATCTCCTGGAAATTTTCCACTCCTTTGGTTTTAGAAATTGGGCTCTGTTGCTAATCAGAAGATGGAGAGAACAAGCCCCTGCATTCTGTCTCTCACTCTGTCTCTCTCTCTCTCTCTGTGTCTCTGTCTGTCTGTCTCTCAACATGGGTTATACAGAGGCCAAGAACTGCCCAGGTGGATCTTTTGGGCCAGTAGGGCACCTGCATAGCTTTCATAGAAGCATTTGAACATAGATATTTGAGTTAATTTAAATGAAGTATGAGGTTAAAATTTGGGAAAACTGCCATGAGGATTTTCACAAAAGTTAATCCCTCTTTTATTTCTGTTAAAATAATGCATTGTATTCAATATAACTATTAAGTTTCAACAGCCACAATTACAGCTAGATTCAGATACAGGATATGGCCAGTTCCCGAGGTGCCTTGTTCACTTTTTCCCTTAAAAAAGAAGCTCATTGGCATAAGGTAGAGTTTCAGAAAAGGAATCCAGTTTAATGCTAAGAAGCATTTGTAACAATGCATTCACTCCAATGCACAAACTTCTCAATAGTAAATAAAGCAGACCTACTGAGGCTCACAAAAATTTAGATTTATGGGTATGTGAATATTAAGAAAAATTTTTATGACTTTATCTTTTCTTTCTTTAAAAAATATGATGATAAGCAAAGCTCTTAACTTGTATATACATATTTATATATTCACTTGTAAAAACTGTTCCTGTCATTCTGGATGTCATTTAGTCTCAAAACTAAAAGTAGGTTTGACAGACCCGATCTGGTGGTGGCTTATGAATATAGATTTCCTTCAAAGAACAGGACTAATCTGTGCTCCAAGCAAGGAAGAACCTGTAGATGTCTCTAGTTCATCTTTTATATTTGGACCTATGAGATCATTAGTCAGCTATATTATTTATCTCCTACACAAAAGTATTTCAAGGTCTGTGGGAGTTTTCTAAAGTTAAGGTTAATCAATCTTTATTACTCTCAATTTATAGTTTCCCAGATGGTTAAGTTGGTGAAGTCTTTTTTTATTTTTAAAAATTTTTTAATATTTATTTTTTAGTTGTAATTGGACACAATACCTTTCTTTTATTTATTTATTTTTACCTGGTGCTGAGGATTGAACCCAGGGCTGAGCACGTGCCACGCGAGCGCTCTACCGCTGAGCCACAACCCCAGCCCCGTGAAGTCTTTTTTAAAAATTTATTTAAGAAAAGCAAGTTCCTTATTTGCCCTCCTTTAATCATTTTAAAGACCTGGATTCATGTGGCTATTAAAAATGAACAATAGGGAGAATTTTCTTTGAAAGTCCGATATAGTCTTTGAAACCACAGCATAGAATATTATGATAAAGTAAGAATAAAGATTTATTTTTCAGCCAGGCACAGTGGCACATGCCTGTAATCCCAGCACTTGGGAGGCTGAGGCAGGAGGATCACGAGTTCAAAGCCAGCCTCAGCAATGGCGAGGCACTTAGCAACTCAGTGAGACCCTGTCTCTAATAAAATACAAAAAAGGGCTGGGCATGTGGTCCAGTGGTCGAGTGCCCCTGAGTTCAATCCCTGGTACCAAAAAATATATATATATACATATTTATTTTTCAAATATATCATTTACATAGGAGGAGGGGGTTTGTAGTAAGCCCTAATTTACCAGAAAACAAAAGAGCTGTATCTAACATACTCATGTTTCTACTTAATGTGCAATATATAATTACATTTTGTCTTAAAAATGAATTACTGTATTAAGCTAACTCCTGAGCTTCCATGTGTCTCTGGCTTATTGTTACAAATGCTCCTTAGCATTAAACTGAATTCCTTTTCTGTAATTGCAAATAGGATTTTCCTACACTGCATTGTTATCCTCAAATATTATCTTTTTTTTTGCATTTATTTTTTTATTTTTTATTTTTATACTTTTTAATGTGTACAACTCATAGTGCATGAATTTAGCATCTTTTCACATACAACTGTTTGCATACAAAGTATATTCATACAATTCAGGTCTTCAATCATGCATTTAGGAAAATGATATCCGTCTCATTCAACCACCTTTTCTGTTTTTTTTTTTCCTTTTCTCACCCTCCCTCCCCCCTTGCTCCCTCCCTTGCCCTCCCATCCCTTTGACCATTCTAGTGTTCCTCTAGTCCTCCTATGTACCCCCCCATCCAACAATACTATGAACTAGCCTCCTTATATCAGAGAAAACATTTGGTACTTGAATTTTTGAGTCTGACTAACTTCACTTAGCATTATGTCTTCCAACTTCATCCATTTACCTGCAAATGCCGTTAATTTATTTTCTTTTATTGCTGAGTAAAATTCCATTGTGCGTATATACCACATTTTCTTAACCCACTCATTTACTGAGGGACATCTAGGTTGGTTCCACAACCCAGCTATTGTGAATTGCGCAGCTACAAACATTGAGATAGCTGTGTCACTGTAATATGCTGTTTTTAAGTCCTTTGGGAATAGACCCAGGAGTGGGATGGCTGGGTCATAGGGTGGTTCCATTCCTAGTTTTCCAAGAAATCTCCATACTGCTTTCCATAACGGTTGCACCATTTTGCAGTCCCACCAGCAATGTATGAGTGTGCCTTTTTCCCCACATCCTCTCCAACATTTATTGTTGCTTGTGTTCTTGATAGCTGTCATTCTGACTGGAGTGAAGTGAAATCTTAGAGTAGTTTTGGTTTGCATTTCTCTAATTGCCAGCGATGTTGAACATTTTTTCATGTATTTGTTGATTAATCATGTATCTTCTTCTGAGAGGTGTCTTCTCAATTCCTTAGCCCATTTATTGATTGGGCTATTTGTTTTTTTGGTGTAAAGTTTTTTGAGTTCTTTATATATTCTAGAAATTAGTGTTCTGTCTGATGTGCATGTACTAAATATTTGTTTCCAATTAGTTGGCTCTCTATTCACCTCACTGATTGTTTCTTTTGCTGAGAAGAAGCTTTTTAGTTTAAATCTATCCCATTCATTAATTCTTGGTAGTAATTCTTGCACTACAGGATTCTTATTAAGGAACTTGGGGCCTAATCCGACATGTTGGAAATTGGAGCTTACTTTTTCTTCTATTAGGCATATTGTCTCTGGTCTAATTCCTAGGTCCTTGATCCACTTTGAATTGAGTTTTGTGCATGGTGAGAGATAAGGATTTAATTTCAGTTTGTTGCATATGGATTTCCAGTTTTCCCAGCACCATTTGTTGAAGAGGCTATCCTTTCTCCACTGTACATTTTTGGCGCCTTTGTCTAATATAAGATAGCTGAAATTATATGTATTAGTCTCTGTGTCCTCAATTCTGTACCATTGGTCCACCAGTCTGTTTTGGTGCCAATACCATGCTGTTTTTGTTACTATTGCTCTATAGTATAATTTAAGGTCCGGTATGGTGATGCCCCCTGCTTCACTTTTCTTGCTCAGGATTGCTTTGGCTATTCTGGGTTTCTTATTTTTCCAGATGAATTTCATGACTGCTATTTCTATTTCTTTGAAGAATGACATTGGGATTTTGATTGGAATTGCATTAAATCTGTATAATGCTTTTTGGTAGTATGGACATTTTGACAATATTAATTCTACCTATCCAAGAGCAAGGTAGGTCTTTCCATCTTCTGAGTTCATCTATAATTTCTTTCTTTAGTGTTCTATAATTATCGTTATAGAGGTCTTTCACCTCTTTCATTAGGTTGATTCCCAGGTATTTTATTTTTTTAGATGCTATTGTAAATGGGGTAGTTTTCATCATTTCCCTTTCAGAGTCTTTGTTGCTGATGTACAAAAATGCCTTTGACTTATTGTAAGCTGCCTGGTAAGCTACCTGGTACCGAAAACCGGGAGGAAAAACTCTCGGAGGCAGAGTTAAGCTTTTACTACTTTTACTTCTACTTTCTTAGAGCTTAGAGAGGGAAAGAAAGATTTTTCTTCTTAGCTTAGAGTAGAGTAGCTTAGAGTAAAGAAAGATAGAGCTTAGCTTTTCTTCTTAGCTTAGAGTCTTAGCTTAGAGTAGAGTAAAGAAAGATAGAGCTTAGCTTAGAGAAAGACTAGAGCTTCTTTCTTCTCTCTTCTTTCTTCCTTCTTCTGTCTTCTGTCTTAGAGTCTTAGAAAGAAAGATAAAGAAAGATAGAGCTTCTTAGAGAAAGATTTCTTCTTGTCTTCTTAGCTTAGAGTCTTAGAAAGAAAGATAAAGATAGAGCTTAGAGCTTAGCTTAGAGAAAGACTAGAGCTTCTTTCTTCTCTCTTCTGTCTTCTGTCTTCTTTCTTCTGTCTTCTTCAGGAGCCTCGGCCTAACTCTGACCAGTCATTTCTCTTCTGTCTTCTATCTGGTTTCTGTAACCGCTCTGCCTACGTTCTGGCCGCTCTGATTCTTCTGACCGACCGAGTGACTGCCCGACTGTCTGAATTCTCCGTTCTCCTAACTCGGACCGCTTTCACCGGTTATATACCTTCAGGTTTGCGGGTGCCTACAGGTGCGTCACATACATATCAGGTGGAACCCATGGCTTCCAGCTAGCTACAACAGCCCTTCCTAATTAGGGCTCCTTCAACTTATGTGTATTGATTTTGTATCCTGCAACTTTGCCAAATTCATTTACTAGTTGTAAAAGTTTTCTGGTAGAGTTTTTTGGGTCTTCTAGGTAGATTATCATGTCATCAGCAAATAGTGCTAATTTGAGCTCTTCTTTTCCTATCTTGATCCCTTTAATTTCTTTCGTCTGTCTAATTGCTCTGGCCAGAGTTTCCAGTACTATGTTAAATAGCAGTGGTGAAAGGGGGCATCCCTGTCTTGTTCCAGTTTTTAGAGGGAAGGCTTTCAATTTTTCTCCATTTAAGATAATGTTAGCTCGGGGCCTTGCATAAATAGCTTTTATAATGTTGAGATATGTTCCTGATATTCCTAGTTTTTCCAGTGTTTTGAACATAAAGGGGTGTTGTATTTTGTCAAATGCTTTTTCTCTATCTATTGAGATGATCATATGATTTTTGTCTTTAAGTCTATTGATGTGATGTATTATGTTTAATGATTTCTGAATGTTGAACCAGCCTTGCATCCCTGGAATAAACCCCCCTTGATCGTGGTGCACTATCTTTTTGATATGTTTTTGTATCCGATTTGCCAGGATTTTGTTGAGGATTTTTGCATCTATGTTCATTAAAGATATGGGCCTGAAGTTTTCTTTTTTGGATGTGTCTTTGCCTGGCTTTGGAATTAATGTGATATTGGCCTCATAGAAAGAGTCTGGAAGAGCTCCCTCTTTTTCTATTTCTTGAAATAGTTTGAAGAGCATTGGTATTAGTTCTTCTTTGAAAGTCTTATAGAACTCGGCTGTAAACCCATCAGGTCCTGGACTTTTCCTTGTTGGTAGCTTTTTGATGGCATCTTCTATTTCTTCGCTTGTAATCGATCTGTTTAAGTTGTGTATAGCCTCCGTTTCCAGTTTAGGCAAATCATATGACTCAAGAAATCTGTCAATGCTTTCAATATTTTCTGTTTTATTAGAATATAAGCTTTCAAAGCAATTTCTAATTATCTTCTGTATATCTGAGATGTTTGTTGTGATATTCCCTTTTTCGTCACGAATGTTAGTAATTTGAGTTTTTTCTCTTCTTCTTTTTGTTAGCATTGCTAAGGGTCTGTCAATTTTGTTTATTTTTTCAAAGAACCAACTCTTAGTTTTGTCAATTCTTTGAATGGTTTCCTTAGTCTCAATTTCATTAATTTCTGCTCTGATTTTAATTATTTCCTGTCTTCTACTGCTCTTGGTGTTGGTCTGTTCTTCTTTTTCTAGTGCTTTGAGGTGTGATGTTAAGTCATTTATTTGTTGGTTTTTTTTCCTCTTAAGGAATGAACTCAGTGCAATGATTTTTCCTCTTACTACTGCCTTCATAGTGTCCCAGAGATTTCTATACAACGTATCTGTGTTCTCATTTACCTCTAGGAATTTTTTAATCTCCTCTTTGATGTCTTCTTCAACCCCTTGTTCATTCAGTAGCATGTTGTTTAGCTTCCAGTTGTTGGAGTAGTTTTTCTTAATCCTTGTTTTGTCATTGATTTCCAATTTCATCCCTTTATGGTCTGATAGAATGCAGGGTAGTATCTCTATTTTTTTATATTTGCTGAGAGTTTCCTTATGACCTAATATATGGTCTGTTTTGGAGAAGGAGACATATGCTGCTGAGAAAAAAGTGTATTCATTTACTGAGGGATGAAATATTCTACATATGTCTGTTAGGTCTAAATTGTTAATTGTTTTAAGTAAGCTTAAAGTTTCTTTGTTTAGCTTTTGTTTGGATGATCTATCCATTGGTGAGAGAGGTGTGTTGAAGTCCCCTAGAATAACTGTGTTGTGGTCTATTTTACTCTTGAACTTGAGAAGAGTTTGTTTGATGAAGGTAGGTGCTCCATTATTTGGGGCATATAGATTTATGATTGTTATATCCTGTTGATGAATGGTTCCCTTAAGTAGTAAGAAATATCCATCTTTGTCCCTCTTGATTAGTTTTGGTTTGAAGTCTACCTTATTTGATATGAGAATGGAAACCCCTGCTTGCTTCCGCCGGCCATGTGAGTGATAAGACTTTTCCCAGCCTTTCACTTTCAGTCTGTTGATGTCTTTTTCTATGAGGTGTGTTTCTTGGAGACAGCAAATTGTTGGGTCGTTTCTTTTAATCCATTCTGATAATCTGTGTCTTTTGATTGGTGAGTTTAGGCCATTAACATTCAGGGTTATTATTGAGATGTGATTTTTATTCCCATCCATTTTTATTTGAATTATGGTCTTTAGCTTGATTTGGTTTCTCTTCTGGTTGGTATTTCCCTTAGCTTAATATGTCCCTTTGTTGATTTTCATTGTTATCTTTCTCTTCTTCTTCATGAAAAATGTTGCCCAGGATGTTCAGAAGTGCTGGCTTTCGAGTTATGAAATCTTTTAACTTTTGCTTGTCGTGGAAGGTTTTTATTTCATCTTTGAATCTAAAGCTCAATTTTGCTGGATATAAGATTCTTGGTTGACATCCCTTTTCTTTCAGAGCTTGAAATATGCTATTCCAGGATCTTCTTGCTTTTAAGGTCTGGGTTGAAAAATCTGAACATAGTCTGATTGGTTTCCCCCTATATGTAATCTGCTTCCTTTCTCTTGTGGCTTTTAGTATTCTCTCCTTGCTCAGTATATTAGGCATTTTCATTATAATGTGTCTTGGTGTGTATCTGTTGAGATTTTGTTTGTTTGGTGTTCGGTATACCTCTTGAACTTGGTTTTCCCATTCATTCCTCAAGTTTGGAAAATTTTCTGTAATTATTTCATTAAATAAATTACTCATTCCTTTGGCTTGAAACTCTGCCCCTTCCTCTATGCCAATCACTCTTAAGTTTGGTCTTTTTATGCTGTCCCATAATTCTTGGATGTTATGTTCTTGATTTCCAACGAGTTTTTCTGTATAGTCTAAATTCTTCTCTAGGACATATATTTTGTCTTCATTGTCTGAGGTTCTTTCTTCCAAGTGGTCTACTCTGTTGGAGATACTTTCAATTGAACTTTTATTTTGGTTTATTGCTTCTTTCATTTCTGGAATTTCTATTTGGTTTCTCTTTAGAGCCTCTATTTCCCTATTGAAGTAATCTTTTACTTCCTGTATTTGTTTTTGGAGTTCTTTGTCAAAATGATCTTTTGCCTCCTGTACTTGCTCCCTCATCTCATTTTTGAGTTCATTCTTAAGTTCCAAAAGCATTTGGAATATGTAATTTCTAAATTCCATCTCTGGCATTTGACCAACTGTGTTTGCCATGAAATCTACTGATGAGGAATCTTGATTTGTTTGTGTCACTTTCTTCCCTTGTTTTTTCATGTTGCTTGTGTGTCCTTTCTTCCTGCACTATGGGACCTTGACTGTTTCAATTTTACCTTAATGCCTTATGTTTTTCCTGTAGTACAATGCTATCAGATCCCCTTATAATTCCTTTACACTTTAAAACCTAACACTTTCTATTCAGAAAATTCAAGTTTGATCACAATGTACAGATTTGGTTAACCCAGATATTATTTCCAATTTACTCTGTACGCTTCTGATGGGGTTTTATAGCTTCAAGTATTGGATACAGAGGTATTATGTTTAAGAAGAAGGGAGTGTCTTGAATTGTTCTTTCTTGGAAAGTATGAAAAGAGAGTTCTACTGAAGTGGTTTAGTGGAAGTGGTTTAGTATCAGTAGACAAGAGAAGAAAGAGAATGGAGTAGACAATTAGGTGGAAAGACCAATTTATATATAAAGTAAGATGGAAAAGAAAAAAATGATAAAAGAGTAGAAATTGGTGTAAGAGAGAGGAGAGAAAGACTCAAGAAAATAGAGAGTAAACTATATATAACACCGCTTTGCTATCCAGTTCAATTGCGCCGGTTCTAGAAATCCCAAGTTCTGCGTAAAACTTGTTTTTGCCTCTGTTTAGTATGCACTGGCAGGGTGCAAATATGAAAGATGAAGGAGAAAGAAAAGATGCCAAAGTGAGAAGGAAGAAAAGAAGGAATGAAAAAAGGAGCAGAAGCAAACAAACAAACACACTGACAATCAATGCAAAAAAAGCAAAACAAAACAAAGCCAAAAAAAGAAAAAGAAAAAGAAACAAACAATCAAAAACCCCGAAATCCAATAAAACAAGCAAACCAACCAAAAACAAAACAAAACAAAACAAAACAAAAAAAAACCAAAAAACAAAACAAATCAAAACAAAACAAAAAAAGACAAACCCCAAGTCTTAAACAAAATGGGCCCTGGGAAGCCCCCCTCTCTTTTCCCTTTCCAGTTTAAGCCAATTGCATTGGACTACATCCAGACAGTCTGCGACCCTGTCAGTGGAGTCAAGTCTGCACCCTAGGCCAGTGGCCGAATGGCTCAGGGAAGATTGGCTCAGGGCGGTTGTGTGTCAGCAGATGAATGGCACCGGGAAGGGGACCCTCCAGAAGGCACCCTTTCCCCACGCCCACCCACAGTTGTAGTTTCTTGTGGCCGCTGGGCTGGCCTCAGACACGCCCTCCCCTGCTGGTTATCCGAATCTCACCCAGGTGTGCGCTGCCTTCAGAGCGCTGGGGCTCCCTGGATGTCTGCAGCTGTTCCTCTCCTCTGTCTTTTCCCCTTTGTCTGGGTCAGCCACTGTACTTTTCAAAGATGGCGGCGTTCTCCTCCCATTCAACAGCTGCTCCGCAGACCCTTGTGTCAGTCCAGAGCCTGTGGGTTCAGCTTGGCAAGCAGTGCAAAAGAGCTCTACGGGGACACCGTCCACGCCTCTAGGCCTCTTTCTATCACTTCTCGCAGATTGGTTTCAAAGCCGCTGGGTGGATCGTCTCCCTGTAGAGATGGTATCAGGCCCCTGCGCCAGCAGCACAAACAGCACTGCTTCAGACTGTGGTCTGCTGCAACTCTGCCCCTGCTTGTTGTGGTCCGGAGAACCTTGTATTTCGCTGCCCAGAGGTGCACGAATGTCTCGGCTCCCTTTCAGTTGCAATAGAACAGCCAGCAATGTGCTCAAACTTCCCACTCCGCGTCCTTCAGCAACTGCGTCCAGAGAGCACCTCCCTCCTGTCAGCCATCTTCCCAGGATCCCTCAAATATTATCTTTACCGATGCTTGGATGCACTATTTTCCTCAATGGACGGTGCAAGTGGTATGATACATGTTCCCTCACCTATGTTCCTCTGCTGCCTCTCTGCTGGGCTTCCAGGGCACTGTGGCTTCTGATCACTTCAATGCTGTCTCCAGCAGGTCCCTTTCAGAACCCTTTCTCTGTTATCAGCCAAAGATGACAGCAGAAGCATATAACTTTTGATACCTATGTGTGCATTCTAATTCCACTTTGCAGCAAGCCACAAGGTTTGCCTTAACTTGTTTTCTCTGTTAAATTGCTTAACTTTTCTCAAAATCCACTACGAGTTTTATTTGAATTCATTCTGTCAATCAACACATATTCCCAAAATACGGCATTAAAATCCTCTTTATTTAAAATCCAAATAAAGAATTCTGGTTAAAAAGGGCTTTTAATCTAACATCTCAGGAGACTCAATGGTGAAGGAGCCTATAAATCAAGGAGATAGCTAAAGATTGCGGTTAGCTGAGAGCCATAAAAGATGTTCTAGTTTCCACCTGATATTAATACATTATTCAAAGAATCTTTGTATGCCCGTGAACACTGCGTGACGCACCTGTAAGCTTGAGCTGTAAGCACGTGTCCTTGTTAAAGCTATATGTATATAACTGGGTGAGTTTGGTTAGTGTGTGTGGGAAGAAGAAGAAGGTGGTGGTTGGAGTTAGAGCATTTGGAGTGATTGCTGGAGCCCGAGAGAAGAAGAATAAAAGACCTTTTTTCATTTTCATCCTGCCTCCGAATTTTCCTGCGGCGTTCGTTGCTCCAAGCGGCTTCCGCTTCAGGCAGCAACACAATGGTAGAATCTAATGGGACAGAGAAATTCAGGCATAGTCTGTAGCATCAGTTTTCTAACAGGAAGACTTTTGACATCCTCACATTGAGAAAAATGCCTCATACAGGTTAGACATCCCTAATCTGAAAAGGCAAAATCCAAAATACTCCCAAATCAAAAACTTTTTTGGCGTCACATTGATTTTTGGATTAGGTATGCTTAATTGGTAAAATCTATGCAAACATTCAAAATTTGAAAAACTCCAAAATCTAAAACTCTTCCAGTCCTGAGCATTTCAGATAAGGTTCACGCAATCTGCATAATATAATGATACTTCTACAGGACTTCTCAAGGAAAAAGGAATGGATAACACTGCTTGTGAATATCGTTCTAGGGTGAAGATGGGAAGAAGATCCTTTCTCAAGGTAGAATAAACAGCCAGGGAGCATGTTATTTATATTTATATTTGTTTTTCTTTTAAAAGTCAGACAAGGCAGGGGGCTGGGTATGCAGCTCAGCAGTAGAGCACTTGCTTAGCATGCCTGAAGCCCTGGGTTTGAACCCAGCACTGAAAAAGCAAATCACTAAAATTAGACACTCAGAAGCTTATAAGTTGGGTAAATTGCTGAGAGTGAGGGACTGAGAGATGGGGGAGAAGGGGATGGAGCAACTGTATTTTCCTTTTTATATTTCACGAGCTAGTGCTGCAGCAGGAGAGACCATCATTGGAAAGTCACTGAGCAGAGTGGGGCACATATCTCTCAGCATCAGCTGGGACTGAATGTCCCTTGAATCACAAGGTGAGCTTGTGATAAGATTTGCTTGTGTAACTTTTGCACATGATTCTTATTAGAATTTCACCCATAGTTCTGGTGTCTGCTCCATCTTCTACAGTTCTTCATTGTGGAGGGATGGCCCTCCCTCTCTCCTAAATTTGACCATTTGACCAAATTCCTCAAGATGAACCTCCTTAGTTGAGAGTTAAGGAGCACAGCCATGCTGGGAGGCAGGCCTTCATGGAAGATGGAGGCTCTATTTTTTGCAGGTAGGTGAAGCCATGAGCTGTAGTAATATAGCTGCCGTGTGCTGTGACAATATTTGATAGAGTAGACATGAGTTTTCTGAGCAAAGTGCCTTGAGCAGACTAGATACTCCACAAACATTGGTGATTCATGGTTTCGAGGATTACATTTTTGTAGCCCACCATTCTGGCCAAAGAAATGGAAATGTAGAGAAAACAGGCGAGCCTGAGCCCTGTATTTACAAATAAAATATACCTAAGGAAACGAGCTCATCATAAATTTCCTACCAGACTGCAATTTCCCAATTGTTTATGCCGAATTCTGTTGCGCATACATATGTGACGACTGCTCAGATGATTCCCAGTGACACCCCCTCAACTGGGAAAGCATCTGTTTAGTCTCACTTGGGAAAGCCTGCTAAAAATGTCTTTACTTTGGCATTAAATTAGCTTATTGGAAGAGTATACACTTCAAAGTAAAAGGTTTTTACTTTTTTTTTTTTTTTAGTGAATTTTTTTACATTTATAATCTATTTCTGGATGATCCAGAGACTTTGCATTTAACCTGAATGCTAAGGTGAGGACAGCTTCTGCTAGCTAAGAATAGTACCTGTCTTAATTAGGAAGTGATCAGAAAGAAGAGTTTCTTAAGGGAACATTTGGAAAGGTTTATTCCTGTGATAAAAAATCATGAATCAAATTATATTCCATGCTTGTATAATTATGTTAGGATGAGCCCCAATATTGTGTATAACTATAATGAATGAATAAAAATGAATGAATAAACTCATGAAGACACATGGCTATATTAGTCTAGCAAAAACAAAATAAAACAAAACAAAAAAAACCTTTCACTATAAACCAAAAATATGCTGACAAAATTTACAACAAAAGGAGAATTTTTATAGTTGTTTTTAAATAATAAGCTGAAAATTCACTTCTAAGCAGTAATGATTCAAGCTATTCATTACATCCTAATGTAACAATTAAATTATTTAGTTGTAATATGCTCCGTGTCTATGATAAGGGCACATTTAATGCCTTAGTGATAATTTGATAATTTAATGAGAATTTACTCCTGTTATCTGCAACAGCAATGCTGGAGTTTAGTGCTATATGGGGTTTACACCATGTGACAAGAAGAGTTTTGTGAATATGATGACATCATAGGCCAAAATAATACCAGCCTTGAGATAATAGAAATCTTCAGAGTAGAAGGTCACTTCTGAGATAGCACTGGTGGTCCTCAAGTTTTGTTTTTTATCATGAGAAAGTTTATGACTTTTAAGCTGGATTAGAACTGGATTCACATTTCATAATTCAGTAGGTGATTTCATGTCATTTTGGTGTTTCTGCCAGATTGGGGGAAATTATGATTTCCCCCAACAAGGCAGGAATATACCTTCAATACCACTATTAATGTCATTTATTAGAGCTGGGAATGTGGGGACCATGTATGGCAGTTAAGAATGGGTCTAGAGCAGGAAGTAGAATGTTATTGGTGGTGGGGGGTGGGGAAGAGGGCATCCAGACCAGGGAAGCAGGGGCTGTAGTCTACGGGAAGAAACTGGGAGAGGGTCACTGTGGCTCATTAAGTTGCATTAGAACACTAAAAACTTTTGCAACTTATGTGTCCTGATTTCCCCAGCCATCCTGAAACTGTTGCAATTATGGCAAGACACCAAAGACATGCCTCTGCTCATTGAAATCTGTGTAACAAGGCTCTGTGTTACTTAGAGAATGTATTCAATTAAAGAGGCAATGGCTTTCTATTGATTAGTTGAGAGCTGTTGGCTTCAGAGTAGTCTAAGAAAGCATTGACCTTCCAATACTCTGTCAGGGAAGACACAAAGTGGAATCTGATGACAGCTTGGAACAGGGTCACAAATACCACCAGGGGTCATTATTTTAGCTCTGCACTAGACTTTTCCCAGTGTGTTGGCTTCATTCTTGCTTATTTCAGTCACTTCCTGAACACAATGGAGCACGTGGTCATTGAGTTCCTGACTTTTTACACATTATGATATCACTACATGAAAAATGCCCTTTTTCTCTCTCTAACATCAAGTCAAAAGTCTTTTGGATTTTAATGTTGGAGAGGAGTTAATTTGGATTTCTTGGTCAGTCAGAGATCCCGAGGAAATCCCATTGAACCAGCTTGGTTTATGAACCAATCTGTATATAAATCAACTTTATATAAATCAGAGATTAAACCATCAGTAAGAACCTGGAGCTGCCACTCCAGCCACGTGATGGGGGAGCCAACTCCCAGGAAGATGTGCTGGGAAGAAGCATTGTAGGCCCTGAGTGCAGGAGTAGGACCACTCCATCCAGTCTATTGTCTTTTAAAAGTTAATGCTATCTGAGTTTTCACAAATTCCCAGTCCTACTGTTTTTACTAAAAGTCTTGTGATAAAAACAATTTTTGCTAAATTAAATAGGATTTACTTTTATGTCAATTATGATGAGAATATGTTTTAACAAATTTCAGATACTTAATTGAGAATTAGAGATGAATATTCTGAATTTCCTTTCAACTTCTATGGCAAAATTTTATTTTATAAGAAGTCATTTCACTGCTCTTCATATTTGTTTATGTACACCAGCAAAGTTTAGAGGTGAAAGAATCCATCAATCTGTTGCCTTTTTGAAGTATGGCGAGGTGGGTGTACAAAACACAGAGTGGCTACTTTTGTGTTGGGCCACTTGGTGTAGCAGGGTGATTGCCACTGTTATACAGCAGCACTAAATGAATCACACAATGCTGCATCCACATGAAGTTGGCTTTAAGGAGAAAGGAATAACAGGGCAGAGCTATCAGGAGGGGAAGGCATGGGTGCCCTCTCCCTTCTTAATCCCAAATGTTCTAGAGTCTGTTGGACATACAACATGGCGCTGGGTCCCAGCGGACAGACCATCCTATCAGGGGGGCTGCTTTCCTGAGGGTAAGAGTGAAAATGGCCATATCAGAGGGTGATGCAAAAGCTGTATGGGCCCAGCAGTCTGAATGTGATACCAACTGATGCAGGAATTTTCTGAGGAAACAAGATGCTCTGAACCTGGTGACTGTGGGGGAATCTGAGGGAATGAAGCCACCAGGACTATGGGAAAATGAGCATGGGAAAAGCTCCCCTGTTGGGAGTCAAGGGTGCCCATGCTGCTTGATACAGCTAGCTCATCGTTGGGTCAGCCCAGAATGACCTCTCAGTCATTCTGGAGGGGCTAGTTGATACAGCATACAATGAAGAAAGGCCACTCTCACACCAAGTATCCATTTACCCTTCTGGGCCCACTTCCCACCCTTCTTGAGCTTTCTTCATATTCCAGGAGACTGACTGTTGTCCACGGTTGCTGGCCCTGGCAGACATGGGTAGAAGTATTCATTTCCATAGCTTCTCCTCCTCTGGATCTGACAGTTGGCTTCATCCCTCTTTCAAAGGTTATCATTGGCTGTCACTCTTCTGTTACAGCTGTTCTCTCTGGTTTCCAGAACCCTCTTGCTGACCTTGCCCCCTTATGCCACTCCCCAAGGGCTGACCCCTGGAGCTGGGGCCGGGCCACAGTCTCTCCATTGCAGTGGAAACGTGGTGGCACGTAGCTCCATCCTCCGTGACTCTATGGCTTCCACACCTATGTTACTTTCCCCCTGGTCTTCAG
This sequence comes from Tamias sibiricus, assembly GCA_025594165.1. Classification (NCBI taxonomy): domain Eukaryota; kingdom Metazoa; phylum Chordata; class Mammalia; order Rodentia; family Sciuridae; genus Tamias; species Tamias sibiricus. The sequence goes on along the minus strand of CM046663.1, from coordinate 89,356,161 downwards.
AGCCTTTTCCAAATTAAAATTTCTTTGCTTCTGATTTTAACTTTTTACTAGTAAACTTAAAATGTTTAACACATCTTGAAGGCCAACTATAAGTTCAATGTTATGTTAGACATTTCCATGAATTATGTGTCTTTCCATTCCCCACCCCCACAGTCACTATTTAAGATATATTAGGAATCTCATTAAAAGGCTCAGAAAGATTGAGCTGAAGAGAGCTTATCTGTTTGACTTGGATACCTACATTTACAACCACTGTGCCATGCCTCTTAAATCTTCCACGAAACTAGGCCAAAATCCTGTACAAATCATAAAAACAAGGACATATCCAACTTGTCAATACGATGGGAACATGTCAATATTGTGCATAGAAAAAAGAATGTTCTGGGAAGTTAGGAACAAATAACCATATTAGAACTGGTAAATCCTAAGCTATTGTTTTAAAAATGCTATATTCTTCTTTAAACTCATTTTGAGCTTCATTCCTAGAAAGTCCTGAGCCCTTAATTCTGACTGTCTCGGCTTCATCCTTACACCTATTCAACATCCTAAAGCATCCTATAATATCCACCATCACGTCTGGATTTTTTGTGCCTTCTTCATAATCACCCATCTTTATTTGTATAAACCCATCCCTTTTCCCTTCCTCAGCTCTGTTCTTCTCACCACCTTGGACCTTCTGGTGTCATGGTACTGCCAATTTGACCAGTCCTTCCTCCAGTGTTTCAGTGAAAGGAGGCACCTCATAAGGGCAGCTGTAGCTCCTTTGGAACTGGGGTTGGCTAGTGGATGTGGTCTTTGTGCAAATTAAGATATGGCTGCACACTATTGAATTATGACTGTTGTGCCAGGCAGCCCTGGCTTAGATCAGCTGTTTAGCACCCTAGGGTTTCTTTGCTGATCTACCCACTGCAGTATTGGTTTATTTCCAGAGCCCAGCACTTAGTGAGCTTAGGTATGGGTAAGGTAGCAAAATGCCTCTTGGATCAAAGATTCTAGTAGCTTATTCCCAGGAATCGGCCACTGTTCTTAAAATTCTCTTCTTTCCTGTGTGTTCATATATGTTAATTATAAATTTATTGTATGATTGAAATGTCGAAAACAAGCTAGGTATCTGGCTGTTGGAGGTTAGACAACTAACCCTCTTGATGTCATCATAAAAGCACAGTTTGAATTTTTGGACAGTTTCTGATGATATATTAAAAACTATTCTCCAAATTTCACATCCACTGTGATTGCTCTTATCTAAAAATGAGTGTGTATAGAATGATTTGAAGAAAATATTAAAAATTGTTATTAGTTGTTATATTTACAGTTGTGGATGAGATTTTCTTCCGATGTCTTTACTCATAATTTTGGAGAACAGTAGAAAAATCTAACGTTATACCTTGTTTGCAAATAAACAATAAATTCTTTCCTTTAAATTCACCTTCTTATTTTAAAGAAAAGCTGTTAATTTATGAATTTATCACTTTGAGAAGAGATAGTAGGTTTAACCATTACGTAATTGTGAAAATAATGACTAACCAATGGTGGTTCATAACTGAATCAATTACAGAATTCCATAAAATATTGTTGCAGAAAAGTGTTGGAGGCCTGATATGAGTAATTATGTTCCCTTAGTAAAGGAATTATATTGCAACCTGCAGAAAGTTTTCAAGTAAGAATAGAGATGAGAAACGAATCTGTACATTTGTGTACAAGTCCACATAGGTAGGATAATAGTTATCTAACCAGTAAGTCTCTGTTTTCTTTTTCTGTTTTTAAGATTTTTGAAATTGTTAGAAAAAAAGTGTTTCATAGTATATTCTCCAAGACTCTCTCAGGAGATCTGTGAGGTCAAGATTACTTTCCAAATAATATAAGATGCTGTATGCTTTTTTCCTGTATACTATTTGTCTATTAGGAGGATGCAACTTTTAAGGAAAAAAACCTGACCATTTGTTGCCAATCATAAAATTTCAGTTTTCAAGAGAAAATTAGAACCTGGAGAACCTGGTGTCTGTCTGTTTGAGCTTGACAGTTTCCCAGTGCTTACTGAGCTTTGGGGTGATGTTAGCAAATGTGTTTTTAAAATATTTTGAAATAAAATTCCTCTGCATTTGGAAGACTTACATAATTCAGAGAATCAACATGACCAATGCATGATATTATAAAATCATACATGAATAAAGAAATCTATTTGAAGAACTAGATAGACCAATGAATTATTGTATTATAGAGCACAAATTATTGTTAATATGACTTTAGATTTCACATTGCAACTAATCCTTATGAAACTATCACTTGTTGACTTTTGGTATAGTCTAAAATACTATGAAAATACTTCTGACTTTCTAAATACTTATCTCTGAGCACCTGGATGTTCTTTATTTACTTCAACCAAAACAACACATGATAGATTGGACACAGAAGATGATGAAGAATCTAGCTGTATTTTATTAAGGCAAATGTTAGAAATATGTACAAAAGTATAAAACAATGCTACTCATCTCATTATTTTTACTTTTGAGAATATGGTTATTTTCATATTTGCAGCATTACGTTAATGGTGCAAATAAATAACATTTTAAGTTTATCTGCTTTTATTTTAATGAAGTAAACTCAATAGATAAAACATATATACATACCACAAATGCTTTTTGTGTAATTCTTGATGCTTTTCAGAAATTGAAATGACCCTGAGACCAAAAAGTTTTGGAGCCAACAAAGTTAAGATGATTTAATTTTTTGTTTTTCATGTTTGATTTATTTATTTTTAATTTTAAAAAAAAATTTTAAATATTTATTTATTCGCTTTAGTTGTACACGATGCATTCATTTGTACGTGGTGCTGAGGATCGAACCCGGGCCGCGCACGTTCTAGGTGAGCGCTCTACCACTGAGCCACAACCCCAGCCCCTCATGTTTGATTTATTAAGACACACTTTTCTTACGAGTCTCAGAAAATATTCCTTAAATATTTCAGCTTGTCTTTTGAAGTGCCATATTTTGAGAGAATCAGATTTTTACCTGTGGAAATATAATTTAAAATATCCAAGTAAATTTATTAAGTATATAAGTAATGTTGATTAAAGAAAGTAATGTTGTATTTACACATTAATTAACCATTAAAGAATCCACTATAACTTTGTACGTATTCTTAGAAATTACTAGGTTAATTTTATAAATTTAGTAAGATAATCTGAATGGTAAACTCTGCATATTTTTACAAGTTACAAATTAAAATCTTTATAAATCACATGCTATTTACAACACAAGTAAGTGCAGTAATCCTTTCTATGCACAACAGAAATTTCAATAGTCGGATATAGTTTTAAAAACTCTTAAGGTATAGATGTCCAGCAAAATGAGACACAGGACAGACATGTTTTACAGGGACCTGAGGAAAATCAGAGGTTTCTCTAGGAACAACTCAGTAAGTGGCATTCCTGGGGATGAGGGAATAGGGTTCAGAAAATAGGGCTCACAGGGCACTTGCAGGTGCAGGGAAATTCTACCGAGGAAGTAAACCCAACCCAGCCGTGGCTGTTGAAGATAATCTTCACCAATACTAACAAGTATACTTGGGATTTTTGCTCACAGACTCACATCCCTGCCATATGGACACTGTTACAGGGATCATATCCCGGTTCTGTTTAACTCATGGCCCATTATGCCTATTCTGACACACCACCCCAGAGTCCCCCCTGGAAGGCTCCAGTCCTATTGAATCCTTTGCCTTTCCCTAATTTACTTTGCCCTTCCCTGTCTGCTTGTTTATGCATACTACTCTAGTGAAAGTTGGAAGTTCTAGTTTAGTACTAAAAGTTTATGAATCCTATATGGATGACAGTTTGCTGTTATTTAGACTTCGGCATAACAGACTAGTCTGCTCAAGACCTTTAAAGGGTATTATGTTCTAGAAGTCACATGCCAATGTTCTCTAGAAATGGCCTGTAGTGGATTTGAATCCCCCAAAGGTATGTCCAAGTACTATCCATGGAACCTGTGAATTGTATCTTATTTGAATGCAAGGCCTTCATGGATGCAATGGATTGTGGATCTTAGAATGAAGTCCTCTGGGATTGGGATGGGCCTTATATTCAATGGTCAGTGTCTTTCTAAGAGAGTGAGATTTGATGGAGTCACAGAGGGAAGGCCATGTGAAGAAAAGGCAGAGACTGGGGGTATGCAACTACAAGCCAAGGTACATCAAGGACTACCAGCAGCACCAGAAGCTGAAGGAAGCAAAGCCTTTGGAGGGAGCATGGCCCTGTCGCCACCTGGACCTTAGCCTTCTAGCTCCCAGAACTGTGAAAGAGTAAATTTGTGTTATTTTAAGCCACCAAGTCCCTGGGGATTTGTTACAGCAGCCCCAGGAAAGCCCCTAATGCATAGCCTTTAACTGACTAGAGATGGACTCTTATCTGTAATTGTGTCTTTATAATAGGGTATTGTTTCCAGAATTATATAGACCCATCATCATTATGGCTATATTTAGACAGTATAGTCTCATGACTAAAGTGATCTTCTTTTTTTTAATATTTATTTATTTACTTTAGTTGTACACAATGCAATGCATTTATGTTTACGTGGTGCTGAGGATCGAACCCGGGCTGTGCACATGCAAGGCGAGCGCTCTGCTGCTGAGCCACAACCCTAGCCCCTAAAGTGATCTTCTTTATAAATAAGTCTCTCATAAGGTTCTAATATTTAGCAAAGCCTGAATACGCATTATATATTATATATCTTTGATCTTTGTAAATATTTCACAGTAGTAATGATATTTTTCAAATGAACTATATAGTTTTAGATTAAGTTTCATCTCACTTATTTATAAAGTCTGCTCACATTCTATTGATCTTCCCTTCTTAATGGCTTATAGCCCTTCAGGGTTGGGACTACATATTTTGGCTTATCAATTAAATTTGCTCCAGCATTGCATGACATCATATAGATAATACTGATAGATAATAGTAGCTTCCATTTATGGAGTACATAGTAGTTGTATGATGTGCTTAATATATGACATTTCTAAATCCTTCAGCAATGTTGCAAGGTAAGTATTAACCATATTTTATAAGTGAGCAATCTGAAGTTCAGGGAAGTTAACTGAAAGCTAGCATAAGGCAGAATTATAGTTGAAATTTGCTGTCTCTGACTTAAAAGTCTCAAGCCTTTCTTCTGAGCTTATTTATTTTTTTAAAGAATTTTTTGTAAATGTAATTTGAAATTTGAAATATTTTTTTCAGAGAAACAAGACCTTCTACATGCTCATTTATGATGGCTGTGCCTCTACAACAGTATATACAGCTATCAATTCACGTTTGAATTTCAACTTGATTTACTTCAAGCCTCATTTGGGGCTGCAGAATTTGGGAACTTAAGCACCTCTTTACTGGAAACCAGGCTAGTTTTCCTTGGCTTGATAGAATTTCAGGTGGGGCTGGGTACCGAGTTTAAGGTCACGAAAGGGCCCTAAGAGTTTGGGGAACAAAACACTTGGAGACTCACTCTATGGTCCTTTGCAGACACCTGACGGGCGACCTGGGCTGCAGCTCCCTTCCTGTGCCCATGCCTCCAGGAAGAGCTCTGTGCCCTGAGAGTTTGCCTGCAGTTGTTGATGTCTACTGCGCAGCCTCTGATTCTGATGGGATGCGGTTCTCTTCTCCGGCTTACTGCTGAGCAGAATAAAATCTCACTTCTTTCCCTCAACAAATGAAACAAGCACAGAGCTCTGTGGTCAGCTTAATGGTAAGACCACTAACATCTATGGAGAAATATGGGGCAGAAATAAAAAGGAAAAACAGTGAATCAAGCTAATAAATCTCCCAAGAGCAGCTGCCCCTGATTTTCTGAATGCCAGGGACCAAGAGCTTGCTTATCTTTCCTTTGATATGAATCCATCTCTGCTCTTAGGCGCTCCAATCTTCTCTTCCTTTTTCTCCTTTCAGAATGAATGGCTGGAGTCTCACTCTCACATAAAATAAATCTCCAGCTCACGTCATCCCTTCTTAGTCTCTGGACTCTTGAAATTAAATGCCTTCCTTTTTATTTTGGAGTATTTTTTACTAGCCTCTTGGGGGCAGCAGTCCCTCAGTACTCAATGACATTGGCTCAGATGGGATGATGCTGAATTTCAAGAGAAATGGTGGTGGTTTGTTTTGTGTTCTCTAGGGAGGTAGTTGTGATGTCACCGTCTCAGCAGTATGCTTCAATCCCTTCAGAGAGTGAACCCATGAAATCAAAGCCAGATGTCTTCAACAAAGGACAAATTTGCTTGTTTAATGAAAGGAGCAATTGATAAATTGGCTCACAGCTTAATTTAGCTAACTTTCATGTTTTTTTAAAATCTATAGTGTAAAGTTCATTTTTCTCATTAAATCACCCAAAGAATTGGATTGTTCTTTAACTGTCTTCGGTAATTTTTTTTATGCCTGTGACCCCCATGAGGTCAAAGGTTACAAAATTTATTTATTTTTAACTAGCCCAGTACTATATATTTATGGAGGTACTTAATGGTTTGAAAGCCATTGTTTCGAATGAAATTATTTAAATGAATATTTGTGTTTCTATTCTAGGGCAGGCATAATGTCCGATAATTAGGACACAAAAATAAATAAGACATAATCCCTTTATTCTCAAGGACCTCACTTGTCTTATTTATCTTTGTGTCCTGAATTTTTATGTATTGATTTGAATTGTAATAGAGTCATAGTTTCAAAATTAAAACAATATAAAAATTTATACTGAGAAGTGCTGCTTCTACTTAAACTGTCATAAAATCCCCAGCCCCCAATATGGTCAATCTCCCATTTAGTAATGTTCATTAATTTTAGTATTTATGCAGACAAAAACAAATAGATACACATGTATACATTTTATTATTTTCTTCCTTTTTTTAATACAAAAGTTATCATGCACACCATTCTGACCTTGTATCTTCACGGAATGTGCTTGAAAGACTGTTTTCTATTTGTACATAGAGAATGCTTTTACACTATATTTTCATGGCTGCATATTATTTCATTGTGTGAATGATTGTTTAACCCAGAATTTCTCACTATTGGAATTATGAGGTTTGGGCTGGATGATTTTTGTTGTGGAAGATGTTTGTCCTGTGCAATGTAGTATGTGTAGCAGTAAACTTAGCTTTTATCCACTGGATGCCAGGGGTATCCCTCTCCCCTATTAAGACAACCAAAAATAAATCACTCCTGGTTGAGAACTCCTGGTTTAAATAATCCTCTAATGGGGAACACAGGCTATTTCCAATAAAGATTATCATAAACTATGCGGCAATGATTAATGTTGCATGCATGTTATTTTATGATCTTAGGGATATCTATTATAAATTAGTAGCCAAGGGACTTCTGGGTTACAGTGAAAATACATTTTAGATTATGGAAATATTGCAACATTTCCCCCCATAGGGGTTGTGCTATTTTGGACTTCCATTAACAATGTATGAGACTGTGAAAACCTTTCTAAGAAACAATTAAAAACATAAAGAAGCATGCATGAATGAGGTATACCCAATGGCCATTGCATCTTTTTTGGTAAAGAAATCAGGGTGTTTGTGCTAAAATCGAATGACATGGTTTTGTATGGGGACCCTTCTGCCCAGCCTTTTCCCATTCATCTGGGGAGAGGACAATAACAACCTCCAGGCAAAGGCTTTTGCCTTCCAAGGATGAATGAGGTTAAATCACAGAGGGCTTTGACTAGCTTTCACCAAGAAGCTGTCTTCTTTGGGATCTCAGTGATGACAAGAAGAAACCTGACTCCCACCTCAACGAGGGGCCAATAGGTCATTCCAAAAACTCAGCAGAAGTTCAACTTTGCATGGCTGGATCACTCTTGTTCACTCTAAGTGGACTTCTCTGTCCACTCCAACACGAATGAGCAGGGATGCTGGGCATAGTGGTGCATGCCTGTAATCCCAGTGGCTCAGGAGGCTGGGTAGGAGGATTGAGAGTTCAAAGTCAGCCTCAGCAAAAGCGAGGTGCTAAGCAACTCAGTGAGAACTTGTCTCTAAATAAAATATAAAATGGGGCTGGGGATGTGGCTCAGTGGTTGAGTGCCCCTGAGTTCAATCCCTGGTACCAAAAAAAAAAAAAAAAAAAAAAAGAAGGGGCTGAGGTTGTGGCTCAGCAATAGTGCTGGGTTTGATTTTCAGCACCACATAAAAATAAATAAATAAAATAAAGATATTGTGTCCAAGAACAACTAAAAAAAAAAAATTAAAACAAAAAGAATGAGCAGGTAGCACCTCCAGGATATCCAAACATTTGACATAGTTATCCTGCAAGGAGTGGGGCCCAGAGTGAAGCACAGTGTTTAACAAGGCTTCAAGGGTCTAAGGAAACCACTGGCCAGTCTCTTTCTCTTGGTGTCCTCACATTTCCATCTCACTGAGGTCAAAGGCCTATGCTCTACTAGTGTAGAGCCTAAACTAGGCAGATTCCAAACAGTGAGTAAAGTACAACAGCGATGTGAACCCAGTTCAAGGGGGGGGCAGAAAGAGTGGTCACTTCACTGAGGTGATGCTGGGATTTGGGGATATTGGAAGAACTGAGCCAAGAGAAATGTGCTAACAGGAGAGTGAGGGCAGGATTAGGTTTTGTCTATGGTTAAACAAGCTGGTGGCACACAGGAGACTCACCAGGGTTGGAACAGATTTGGGGCCCAGACTTTAAAAACCATTGCAGTGGTCCAGAAGAGAGATGATAGGGGAGTGGGCAAAGGCAGAGAGGAGGGACTGAGGACAGAGTCTGTGAGGGAGCGGCTCCCCAGGCTTTGACCTTGCTCCTTCTCCAGTCTAAGGCTAAGAACACAGATCATGTTATTTTTCTTCTTGGAACCAACCCTCCAGTACCCCCCCTCTCATTCTGAGTTAAAACCCAGTTGGATATAATGGCTCACAGGCCCTATGTGACCTCCTAAACAGAGACTCTGGAGAAACAGCTGCTTTCCAGGAAATAGGGAATGAGCACAGATCCAACTTCTCCTCACCCTCCACAGGCTTACTCCTCTCCTGTCCTTGGGTCACACAGGGCTGGGAAGCACTGGGGGTGGCTGGTTTCTGACCCATGGGGCAGAGGCTCATGTGAACTGGCTGGGAGGGCTGGGGTGGGAATTGGTGTGTGTGGGTAGTTCCTGTTCTCTAGTGTTTAATGTAGGTGACATGGCTGAATGAAGGTTGCAACTGGAAACAAGCAGGTTAGCCCTGATTCTGCAATAGCTGAGCTTCTTGGCATGTTGTAACTGATATTACATTTCCAGAAATTTTCCGTCTATTACTTCTGGTCCCCTTCGAATCTATCTCAAGGTTTGCTGTCTCTGGACTATATCTGAAGACTGTTATAGTCCTTGTTGCTGTACTTATTGAGAAAGAGAGAGAGAGAGACAGATAGACACAGAGGGGAAGATTGGTGTATTTCACTCAGAAAAATAATGTTAAAATGTCAAGAATACTGAAGAGAATTCAAGAGATATGAAAGAAAACCATATTTTGAGATATTGTTTCACTTAAAATTTGTTAGCAGCCTCAAATTATTCTCCATTTCTCTACAGAGGGATTATTTAATCACAATAATTGAGATTTTCATTTCTAGGGCAATTTAGAGTGTTTTGTGAAGGTTTCATATTGACTCATTATTACTAACCTCAGGGAGCAGAGAAATGTAGAGAAACACTGCACGAGGGGAGGGCGCTTGAAATCCCCAGAGACTTAAACACAGGGGCCATCAGCTGTTTCAAAAATAAAGGATTTGATCTAAACAGCCCTGGGAGAGTCGTAAACACAGATGCACCACACCTACCAAGGCCGACTTGGCCTGAAATACCCAGGGGATAAAATTAAGGTGTTTCAACCGCTCCAGCTCAAGTCTGTGTTTAAATCCCTGTACGTGGACTTGAACTACTTGAAGTATGAATTAGCAATGATGGTGTGAAGTGGCTCCCCTAATGGTCGCTACTGAGAAAGCCTCAGGGTAAAGCATGAGTTTCCTGTCATGCCACTGGCCTCTGCTCCACCCTGCCTCCCTCAGCCACTGACCAATGGCTCCCAATCATACTTATATATTTTCTATATTTTCTTTTCATTTTATATATTTTCTAGTTGTAATCAGCGCCTACAATGATTGGTGTTTTTTTTTTTTTTTTTTTTTTTTTTTTTTGCTTTCCCACTCAAGTGTGAAATATTTGAAGACAAAGTCCGTCTTCTCACTCTGGTGTCAGTCATTGCAAGCACATTTTGGGGACCTTGGCACTCAATGCGCTTATGGAGGAAACAAAGTAAAGCAAGGCATCAATAACTTCTCCTAACTCAGTTTTCCTTTTAAATATCTGCATGTTAAATTGTGCCAGAAGTTGTTGCTCAGGTATCTTCACATGTGTTTGGGGTGAAACACTGGCATAAACATAAGCACCCTTAGGCACGAGCCAGCACTTCTCTGTTACTTCTGGTGCTCAAGTCCCCATGCCCTCGGCTTTCCTCCCACCCCGTGTGCCAGTCCTTGTTCCTCCACTGCTTGACTATCTACTCTTCCTCCCTGTTCCTTATGATTTGACCACAATTCCTTAATGCCCAATGTAACCTTGCTTATAACATTTTAGTTTATCCTGTGAGAGATGCTGTTCCTAATTCTTTGTCTGTATGAAGAACAGAGCCAATATGTGATTGGAAATACCACTGGACAGTCGTAAAAAAAAAAAAAAAAGTTATACCAGGATTTGCACATCACTTTAGTAAGTGCCAAGACTGCCCTCTGGCTTGTTGCAATCCACATTGGAAAGGGGACCCCTGTGCTCCCATGCTCCTTGTAGGCAGCTTACAACCTCAGTGGGAATTAGAGAGATGGATTAAAACAGAAAAGATTTCCCCCACAACATTCAGACGATGGAGTCTGAGTATAATGACGTTGTTGTGGAGAGATACAGATTAAACATTGTTTATTTAGATTGAATAGAGCACACAAATGACTAATTCAAGGTAAAGTACACTATGGGTAAAGCCCATATTTCTTTCTTTCTTTGTTATCCTCAAGCCTGGTTTGGTTTCTTCTAAGCAGATCCAACTGAAGCATTGTTGTTCCTGAGTCACTCAGATTTCTTTTCCTGATTGGTAAGTTTCGGGGAATTAGATCCACAGTTCTCTGACTAAATGTAGCAAACCAATCACTTATGGTGAGGGCTAAGAGGAGAACACTACAACAGACATCTAAGAGAAAAGAATGCAGTCACACTATTTATGAGGACGTGCTGGTTTGTGAGACTGGTCTTCATGATATTTTCAGGGACATCACAAGAGCGGGGCTTCAGAGATCTCTTCAGCTCTTCAGAGGTGGTGAGAGGCTCAGGTCTTCATTACAAAAGGCTGAGGGCACTGCAGGGAAGACTTAGGGGAACAGGAGCTCCAGGAACTGCCTTTAGTGTAGACCTTGAGGACAGTCACAAGAATGCAGTGATTTCCCTGAAAAGAGACCGCAGCCCAAGTAGGGGAACTGGGCATCTGTGGTGGGTGAGCCAGCTGGTGGGAGACTTGATGCAAACATTTGGTATTGTGGGTATGTGGGGGTGAGGAGAAATTAGGAAATAGGGGTTGAAATTCACTTTGGCCTTAATTTTTCTTTTTAAAATCTTGGGATCAACCTGCTGGTACTCAGAAAGGCAAAGATGGCTCTTCTATCAAATAAGTCATAAAACATATGCTCAAAACTCCCATTGCACATTTATATCCTAGTTACATGAAATATATGGCAAGTTCATTTAAAAATAATTTTGCAAATTTGCTTACGTTAGCCTTGAGTCATTTGCTATTTTTCATATAAAACATTATTAATTATAAGACATTCGTCCTGTCAATCATTTAACCATACACAGACTATAATTACATAATTATTGGTTGTTGAAATGTGGGTGGGTTCTAGTTTTTAAAATGTTAAATTATATTCCAAAAGAATGATATTCAATAGAAATGTGTTTGATATATCTCAATCAGCACGGTGTAAGTAAAATAATTTCTAGTCATATTACACAAACAGTATTTTTTTCTTTAGTAAAGTGGAAGAAACAATTGTTTTGCATCAAATTTTCTCATAATAACTTTGAACACTTTCAAAATCTATCATAGGTGACTGACTGTCTTACTGAACATCACTTTAACAATAAAGTATAGAGCTGGGTATGTACATGCCTGTAATCCTAGCTTCTTGGGAAGCTGAGGCAGGAGGATCCAGAGTTCAAAGCCAGCCTCAGCAAAAGCAAGGCACTGAGCAACTCAGTGAGATCCTGACTCTAAAATACAAAATACAAAATAAGGCTGGGGATGTGGCTTAGTGGTCTAGTACCTGTGATTTCAACCCCCAGTAACCCCTCCAACATAAAAAAAAAAAAAAAAGAGAGAATAAAGGAAAGGAAAAGAACCTGTGAAATAATATTTTAATGAGGAAAGAATTTAGATGTCCACTTTGCCTCTGTGAATGAATTGTCAATTAGCTGTTCAGTTTATACAAAATTGAGCCAGAAATCATCTAGTCTCAAATTCTGAACCACATTTTATTTGAAATAAGATCAGATTCTAAGAATTTTGTTGACTGTGAATTTCTCAACTTTGAATCTTAGTTATAGTCTAATTTAAAAAATCTAAAACAGTAGATACAAAAAGAAAAAAAATGATTTTTTAAATGTACAAACACCCTCCTGTGTAAGAATGTAGTTTTGAAAAATTCAGAAATGTTTTGTGCACACGCTGTATTTCCATGAAGCCTTCTCATACGTCTTAAAGCCGAGCATTTGCCAACTGTGGACTAGATCTGGTTTTCTTACTTGATAGAGGTGGGGATTTTGCTGGCCTTTTCTGTGGTTGTTGTGTCCTGTCTAGGTACTCTATGTGGAAGAATGGCCAGCTTTAGGGAAGTTGTGCTTTGCAGACTTCCATGTGAATGTGAAACCACCAGGATCCTGTGAACATGTGGATTCCACCTCTGCAGCCTGCAACTGCACCTGCAGCTGTGCCTGCGACCGCATGTCTACCAGGTTCCCAGGTGTTGCAACTGCCAGTTGCAGGACCACACTTCCTACAGCACAGACCTGGAGAAGGGTTTTGGGTGTCTCAGGACGCCCCCTACCTGGCTCCTGGGCAGACTTGAGGCCAGCTGTGTGAACTTGCCAGCAAATGCTTCCCCTTGCCTTGCCTTCTCACTGCTTTAAAAGGGTCAACTATGGACAATTTCCTTATCATTGTAAATATTAAAATATTTTGTTAAAGGCCAGCTAATTCTTTGAAAAAAAAAAACTTTCTTTATAAAAATCATACTAAAACCATGAATAGCCAAAGCATTCAAGAAACAGCAGCAACAACAAAACCAAGTAAAGCTGGAGGCATCATGCAACCTGACTTCAAAATATACTACAAAGCTATAGTAATCAAAACTGCATAACATTAGCATTAAAGTAGACACATTACCATAGAAGAGAACAGAGAGATTAGGAATAAATCTGTGAATTTAATATTAATTGATTTTCAACAAAAATGCCAAGAACACACATTGGGGGAAAAGATGGTTTCTTCAGTAAATGGTGCTGGGGAAACTGGATTTTCTCATGCAGAATAATCAGTTTAGATGAGCTCTTTGACATGGGTCAGGACAATGATATTTTGGATATGACCACAAAAGCATAGCAACAACATCAAAAATAGACAAACAAAATTACATCAAATAAGATTACTAAGAAGTTTTTGCATTTCAGATGAAACAACGAATTCTCTTATAGAATAGGGAAAAGTATTTGCAAAACTTACATCTCTGATAAAGAGTTAATATCCAAAATATATAAGTCACTCAAACAACTCAATGGTAAGAAAACAAATAACCTGATGAAAAATGGACAAAACTTCTGAATAAAACATATCTCAAAAGAAGACACACAACAGCCAATAGCTATAAGAAAAAATGCTCAACATCATTAATCGATGTGAACTAAGACCATAGTGAGATATCACATCATACTTGCAATAATAGCTGTTATTGAAAAGGCAAAAAAAAAAAAAATGTTGGAGAGGATGTGGAGAAAAGGGAAGCTTTAATGTTGATGGAAATATAAATTAGTACAGACATCATGGAAAAATAGTAAGGAGGTTCCTCAAAAATTTAAAAATAGAACAAAAAATATGAGCCAAAAATCCCACTACTGGGTATATATCCAAAAGAAATGAGATCAGCATGTCAGAGAGAGATCTGCATTGCCCCATTCACTGCAGCACAACAGCCAGAGTATGGAATCAACCTAAATGTGTGCAAATGGATGAGTGGACGAAGAAAATGTGGTTCCTAAATACAATTAAATACTATTCATTGTGTTTAAAAAGAAGGAAATTTTGCCATTTGTAACAGCATGGAGCAGCCAGGAGGACTGTGTTAGGTGGAGTAAGCCAGGCATAGAAAGACAAATCCTCATGGTCTCTCTTATATGTGGAATCTTAAACATGTTGACTTCACACAGCAGAGACCAGAATGTGGTGACTGGAGGTTGGAGATGGGGAATGGGGTGACATATGTCAAAGGATACAGAACATCTGTTAGGAGGAATAAGGTCAAGAGCTTTATTATAGGACATGATGACTATACTTAATAGTGATTTATTGTGTTCTTGAAAATTTCTGAGAGTAGATTTTATGTGTTTTGACAACAAAAATGTTGATTCTGCAAGGAAATACATATGTTAATCAGCCTGTTTCAGCCACTCGTAGATATACCCATATTTCAAAACAACATGTTGTACATGATAAATATATATAACCATTGGTAAATTAAAATTTTAATAAAGCCACAAAAATTAATTAGAAATAAAGTCCTTTCACCCATTGTCTATGAAAAAATCATACTTAAAATATTTCAAAACTCTAAAGATAAATCCAATTAAAGTTATAAAACAAAAACTCTTTAAAATAACTTTAGAATATACTTTTAAAAGAAACTAAGAAGGTAGCAGCATTTGTACATCTTGAATGGAAGTTATTAAGGGTTTCTTAAAATCTGGGAAACACAAAATGGAATCTTCTATTTCCGGAAATGGATCTGCTTTAGTTCTGAGCAGCCACATCTATCAAAGGTTCTGTCCCGAGAGCTTCAGGATCTTTGTCTCTCATACAGCGGGTGTTTTAAATTCACTGTAAAATATGATGATTTCCAAGCTCTGGGAAGGAAAGTATGACTCATTTGACTTTTGACCTGGCCTGTAACTAGTAAGTACTGTATAAGCAAAAAGGAAGTACAATGCCATCTGTCCCCTGTCACAAAACAGATTCTAGGTTCTAATACATTTTAAAATGCCATGAAAAGGTGGGAAGAAGTATAACAGATCTCTGCTCAGCATAACATACTTTTGTTTAAATAATATCCAAGTCACATGAAAACCCCACGTGACCTTCAAATTTGGCTTACAAGTTCAACTTCAGGAAGGAGTTGTACACAGAACTGTTGTGCTGTGGATCACCATGATCTTTGTTTATTCATTTTTGAGTAATGAAATAATTTCATTAGCAAACACACCTTTTATGGTATGTTTGACTTGACTGATGGTTTAGATCATTGTTTCTCAAATTGTGATCCTTTCTGGCACCAGCAGCGTCAGCATCACCTGGGAGCTTGTTAAGGATGCAAAACTTCCGTTCCATCCCAGGCCCGCTGAGTCAGAAACTCTGGGGCTGGAGCGCAGCAATCACTCTACAGGTAACTCTGACGTACACTCAAGCTTAAGAATCATTGGTTTAGTTGCATTTAAATCAACTGTTCTCGACGGGGATGATTCCCGCCCCCTCCAATCCCTCATGGGAATGGGGTGCTACTGCCATCTAGTGGATAGAGGTAGGAATGCTGCTTAGCATCTTACAATGCAGCACCCCCCACCCCCATGACAAAGAATTCACCAACTCCAAACGTTCCTAGTACTGAGGTTGAGAATTCTTGCAATAAATACTTTAGGGGGACTTTTTTGAAAGTAGTTAAATGTAGTCGATAGAAAGGTAGCATGAATTAGCAAAGGTCTAGAATTCAAGTCTGGCTCTGCTCATTCGTTGCTGTGGGGCTTCCTGTCTGTCCCTCAACGTCTCAGTCCTAGTTGCCTCATTAATAAAATGGGAATAATCCCTGCAATCAAATGAGCTGATGTGTACGAACACACTTTGTAAACTGTAATGCTAATGAAACTGAACTCAAGGATTTTTTCCAGTGGGAGGAAGATAGAGCCCCAAAGTGGGAGGAAGATGCTAAAATAGTGAGAGCATCTGATTCAGCTGCCTGAAAATAACCAGGATCCTTAATGTAAATCTGATTGTATCAGAGATTCTCCATCGTGTTTTTTACATCCTTCCCTGTAACTGCTTAATCTTAGCTTTCCAAGTTTTCAGTTACTGCATGATTCAGAAATAAGTTGCTTCTGGCTTCTCTCAATTCTAGAATTTCTCAAACTTCAGCCTGCATCAGAATCACTAGGAGATTCTTCTTGATGCTCCTTAAAACACAGACTGCTGGGTTCTGCCCCCAGAATTTCTGACTCAAGAGGTCTGGGAGGCTCCTGAAAAATTAGGTTTTCTGTTGAGTTCCCAGGTGATACTGATGCTGTTGGTCTGTCGACCACATTCTTAAGAACCTCTCCCTGCCCTGTTATTAGCTGAAGGACCAAAGATAATAGTTAGGCTGCTAATTTCTGTCACTGGCAGGCTTTGTGCATTTTCCAGTGGTTCATTGCCAAGCCTCTTTTGACACAGGAATAGCTTTTATATTCCTGGCAAATGAAGCTACCTCTCATTAATTTCTTGCCTAAAAAGACCCACTTGTTTTTCTTTCCTATCCTCAGCAATGTTAATGATTTTAGCAATTTAGTGTGATAATGGTTTTGCTTGTTCTCATTTAATTGAGGCCACTCTACTTTAGCAATCATATTTAATGACAGAGGGTGCACACTTGGCTTAAACAAGGACAGGGTGTGCCGATGTATTTTAAACGATAGTTTTTGTTACCATCAGTGTTTATCCTTAATTCTGGAATTATTACACTATCAAAAAGAATGAAACGATGACAATGAAGGGTCTGAAAATCTTTGTATTTGAAATGTACATGTACACAGTGTGTCTTATCCATATTTGACTCAGTAAATTGAGACATATGTCTAAAGTGCAATTTCCTAGACCCCTCCCCAGAGGATGTGCTTGAATATCAGCTGCTGTAGAGGGTTTCCAAGGGGCCTGCACCTGCTTGCCTCAGGCTTGCCCAGGAAGGGGAAGACAAAGCCCTCCTCGTGCATTTGGGGGTTTGTTGCAGACAGCACCAGGCAGAGTATGCAGCAGGGCCCTAGGTGTCCCAGCGCTGTGCCATTGTGGAACCATGCAGTAGAGGCAGTAGAGCAGAAATGGTGGCTGCCGGTCCAGTCAGAGGGCTCAAGACAGTCCCGTAGTCAAGAGTGGTGTCCCCATGGCACAGATGAGCCGGTGAGCATTTCGCAGTTTCTCAAAGTCCCAGGAGTCAGCAGAGAGACACCTGGCAGGTGTGACATGGCTTTGACAACAAGAGAAGGAACTAGAATACCAGAGATGTACAAGCTGTTGAGTGCTGGAGGTCCCCCGAAGCTCATGCCAGGAGACATGTGTCCTTGGGGCACTTCAGCTTTGACTTTGTTCACAATGAACTTCTCTGAGGGGTGGAACTGGGCTAGAAAAAATCTGAGGCCCCAGCGGTTGGGAGGTGAGATAAACTGCCGCTGAGAGCCCTCCATGGAGGCTCATACTCATATCCCTGGGCACACTGGGGTCGTGGCCTCGCAGCCACATCTGGATTTGCAAGTCCAAGTTCTCTTGCGTGTTTCAGGGGAAAAAAAAAAAAAACCAACAAAAAAAAACATTTGTAGGCCACTTTTTCAGGGAAGGGAGGACACATGAACTGGAAGCACATTTACAAAAGGTAATTAATTATTGGCAGGTGGAACCATCTCATGATGGTGAGTGGAGCCTAGTGCGTTTAATGCTCACGTGTGTCCCCTATGGTGTTAACAACCATCTGAGACTTGCATACCAAGCGGGATCTGGGAGTGCGGGAGTGTGTGAGTGCTTGTTAGAAGGAGGTTTCTGGGTTGCCTTGTAATAAATTCAGGAGGTTTGAGTTGCTGGGACGCTAAGGAGGCCACAATAGGAACATCCCGTCTGTGGTTTTTCGTTACTGGAGTCAGGTCAACGCTGGAACTGTGTTGTTGTAAAATGTGACATTGTGATATCAGCAGGTCGGTTAAGTGAACAGGACTGTTACCTTGGGGAAAAAGGTGACAGAGGGACACTGTCATGTCTGTGTGGTGAGTCTAACATCTGGGTGCTATCTTGTGCCTATGATTAGAATTGCTATTATTATTATTTTTTTAAATCAGCATTTAGGAGAAGGCAGTGCATGGAAATGCCCAGGACAACTGGGAGGTGAACAGGCTCCCCTGGACCTGCCATATTTGGGGACAAATTAGTCAGAGGGCAAGGAGATCACCCAGGACACAGGAGACAAAGCAGAGGGCACTAGTGTCTGACTGACCCACAGTGATTCCATTAGGTGCAGAAATGTCTCTCTCCCTCTTTTTGTCCTAGCCTAGAATTTTCAACAGAAAATTCTATCGGTGGCAGTTCTGTCATGTCTCAAGTTTCTCTGTGAGAACCTCAGGCCTCAGGGGTGTAGACTTCAGCTTTACAAGCTTCTAGAATTTCTACTGGGCCTCAAGAGTTTGACTGATGATTTTTTTTTTTTTTTTTTGGTAGAGGGGATTGAACCCAGGGGTGCCTATCCACTGGGCCATGTCCCAGCCCCCCCCTTTTCAAAAATATTTTTTAGCCATAAAGGGATTTTTTGATTGATTGATTGATTTATATGCAGTGTTGAGGATCGAACCCTGGGCCTCACACATGCCAGGCAAGCTATACCACTGAGCCAGAACTCCAGCATCCCCCCAGCTCTTTTTTTGTATTTTATTTAGAGACAGGGTCTTGCTGAGTTGCTAAGTGCCTCACCAAGTTGCAGAGGCTGGCTTTGAACTCTCAATCCTCCCACCTCAGCCTCCCAAGTAGCTGGGATTATAGGCATGCGCTACCGCGCCGGCTATTACTTTTGCAATGTTGACTGTGTTTTGTTGTGTGGGACCTCATTTTATATCTCCACAGGTAAAATCCTCCTTATTGAGGTCCATGAGTACTCAAAAGCCTCTAAAGCTCAGACAATTTGCTGTCTCCAAGAAACCCACCTCATAGAATAAGATATCAATAGACTGAAGGTGAAAGGCTGGAAAAAGTCTTATCACACACATGGGCTGTGGAAGCAAGCAGGGGTTTCCATTCTCATATCAAATAAGGTAGACTTCAAGCCAAAGTTAATCAAAAGGGACAAAGATGAATATTTCTTACTACTTAAGGGAACCATTCATCAACAAAATATAACAATTATAAATCTATATGCCCCAAATAATGGGGCACCTACATTCATCAAAACAAACCCTTCTCAAGTTCAAGAGTAAAATAGACCACAACACAATTATTCTAGGGGACTTCAACACACCTCTCTCACCAATGGATAGATCATCCAAACAAAAGCTAAATAAAGAAACTGTAGGACTCATTAAAACAATTAACAACTTAGACCTAACGGACATATACAGAATATTTCATTCCTCAGTGAGTGAATACATTTTCTTCTCAGCAGCACATGGCTCCTTCTCCAAAATAGACCATATATTATGCCAAAAGTCAAATCTCAGCAAATATAAAAAAGTAGAGATACTACCCTGCATTCTATCAGACCATAATGGGATGAAATTGGAAATCAATGACAAAACAAGAAAACAAACAAACAAAAAACCTATTCTAACAACTGGAAGCTAAACAACATTCTTCTGAATGAACAAGGGGTTGAAGAAGACATCAAGGAGGAGATTAAAAAATTCCTAGAGGTAAATGAAAATGCAGATACGTTGTATAGAAATCTCTGGGACACTATGAAGGCAGTAGTAAGAGGAAAATTCATTGTACTGAGTTCATTCCTTAAAAGAAAAAAAAAACCCAACAATTAAATGACTTAACATCACACCTCAAAGCACTAGAAAAACATGGAACAAATCAATACTAAGAGTAGTAGAAGTCAGGAAATAGTTAAAAATCAGAGCTGAAATTAATAAAATTGAGACTAAAGAAACAATTCAAAGAATTGACAAAACTAAAAGTTGGTTCTTTGAAAAAAATAAATGAAATTGACAGACCCTTAGCGTTGCTAACAAAAAGAAGAGAAAAAACTCAAATTACTAACATCCATGATGAAAAAAGGAAATATCACAACAAACACCTCAGATATACAGAAGATAATTAGAAGTTACTTTGAAAAACTTGTATCTAATAAAATAGAAAATACTGAATCTATCAACAGATTTTTAGAGTTGTATGAATTGCCCAAACTATAACGGGAGGCTATACACAATTTAAACAGATCAATTTCAATCGAGGAAATAGAAGACGCCATCAAAAAGCTACCATCAAGAAAAAGTCCATGGGGCTGGAATTGTGGCTCAGCGGTAGAGCGCTCGCCTAGCACGTGCACGGCCAGGGTTCGATCCTCAGCACCACATACAAATAAACGCATTGTGTACAACTAAAGCAAATAAATAAATATTAAAAAAAAAAGAAAAAGTCCAGGTCCTGATGGGTTTACAGCTGAGTTCTACAAGACCTTCAAAGAAGAACTAATACCAATGCTCTTCAACTTATTTAAAGAAATAGAAAAAGAGGGAGCTCTCCCAGACTCTTTCTATAAGGCCAAATTACATTAATTCCAAAGCCAGGCAAAGACACAGCCAAAAACGAAAACTTCAGGCCAATATCTTTAATGAACATAGATGCAAAAATCCTCAACAAAATTCTGGCAAATTGAATACAAAAACATATCAAAAAGATAGTGCACCATGATCAAGTGGGGTTTATCCCAGGGATGCAAGTTTGGTTCAACATTTGGAAATCAATAAACATAATACATCACATCAATAGTCTTGAAGATAAGAACCATATGATCATCTCAGTAGACGCAGAAAAAGCATTTGACAAAATACAACACTCCTTTATGTTCAAAGCTCTAGAAAAATTAGGAATAACAGGAACATATCTCAACATTACAAAAGCTATCTATGCAAAACCTCAAGCTAACATTATCTTAAATGGAGAAAAATTGAAAGCATTCCCTCTAAAAACTGGAACAAGACAGGGATGCCCCCTTTCACCACTGCTATTTAACATAGTACCTGAAACTGTGGCTAGAGAAATTTGACAGACAAAAGAAATTAAAGGGATCCAGATAGGAAAAGAAGAGCTCAAATTAGCACTATTTGCTGATGACATGATAATATACCTAGAAGACCCAAAAAATTCTACCAGAAAACTTTTACAACTAGTAAATGAATTTGACAAAGTAGCAGGATACAAAATCAATATCCATAATTCAAGGCATTTTTGTACATCAGTGACAAATCCTCTGAAGGGGAAATGATGAAAACTACCCCATTTACAATAGCATAAAAAAAAAAATCTGGGAATCAACGTAACGAAAGAGGTGAAGGTCCTCTATAACAAAAACTATAGAACACTAAAAAAAAAAAATTATAGATGAACTCAGAAGATGGAAAGACATACCTTGTTCTTGGATAGGTAGAACTAATATTGTCAAAATGTCCATACTACCAAAAGCATTATACAGATTTAATGCAATTCCAATCAAAATCCCAATGACATTCCTCAAAGAAATAGAAAAAGCAGTCATGAAATTCATCTGGAAAAATAAGAGACCCAGAATAGCCAAAGCAATCCTTAGCAAGAAAAGTGAAGCAGGTAGCATCACCATACCAGACTTTAAATTATACTATAGAGCAATAGTAACAAAAACAGCATGGTATTGGCACCAAAACAGACTGGTAGACCAATGGTACGGAATTGAGGACACAGAGACTAATACATATAATTTCAGCTATCTTATATTAGGCAAAGGCGCCAAAAATGTACAGTGGAGAAAGGATAGCCTCTTCAACAAATGGTGCTGGAAAAACTGAAAATCCATATGCAACAAAATGAAAGTAAACCCTTATCTCTCACCATGCACAAAACTCAATTCAAAGTGGATCAAGGACCTAGGAATTAGACCAGAGACAATATGCCTAATAGAAGAAAAAGTAAGCTCCAATTTCCAACATGTCGGATTAGGCCCAAAGTTCCTTAATAAGAATCCTGTAGGGCAAGAATTCATATCAAGAATCAAAGAATGGGATAGATTCAAACTAAAAAGCTTCTTCTCAGCAAAAGAAACAATCAGTGAGGTGGATAGAGAGCCAACTATTTGGGAACAAATATTTAATACATGCACATCAGATAGAGCACTAATTTCTAGAATATATAAAGAACTCAAAAAACTTTAACACCAAAAAAACAAATAACCCAATAAATAAATGGGCTAAGGTATTGAAAAGACACTTCTCAGAAGAAGATACACAATTAACCAACAAATACATGAAAAAAATGCTCAACATCGCTGGCAATTAGAGAAATGCAAATCAAA
This sequence comes from Tamias sibiricus, assembly GCA_025594165.1. Taxonomy (NCBI): domain Eukaryota; kingdom Metazoa; phylum Chordata; class Mammalia; order Rodentia; family Sciuridae; genus Tamias; species Tamias sibiricus. Next base: position 89,333,566 of record CM046663.1, on the reverse strand, counting down.
ACTACTCTAAGATTTCATTTTACTCCAGTCAGAATGGCAGCTATTAAGAACACAAACAACAATAAATGTTGGAGAGGATGTGGGGGAAAAGGCACACTCATACTTTGCTGGTGGGACTGCAAAATGGTGCAACTGTTGTGGAAGGTAGTATGGAGATTTCTTGGAAAACTTGGAATGGAACCACTCTATGACCCAGCCATCCCACACCTGGGTCTATTCCCAAAGGACTTAAAAACAGCATATTACAGTGACACAGTCACTTCAATGTTTATAGCAGCACAATTCACAATAGCTAGATTGTGGAACCATCCTAGATGTCCCTCAGTAGATGAATGGATAAAGAAAATGTGGTACATATACACAATGGAATTTTACTCAGCAATAAAAGAAAATAAAATAATGGCATTCGCAGGTAAATGGATGAAGTTGGAGAATATAATGCTAAGTGAAGTTAGTCAATCTCAAAAATCTAAATACTGAATGTTTTCTCTGATATAAGGAGGCTGATTCACAGTGGTGTTGGGTCGGGTAACATAGGAGGATTCGAGGAATGCTAGAAAGGTCAAAGGGGAGGGAGGGGAAGGAAGGGAGCAAGGGGGATGGAGGGGAAAAAAGAAAAGGTGGTTGAATAAGATGGATGTCATTATCCTAAATGCATGATTGAAGATTTGAATGGTACGAATATACATTGTATACAAACAGTGTTTTGTAAAAAGATGCTCTATATGTTTATTATGAATTATAATGCGTACTACTATTATAAACACAACAAATTTGAATAAAAAATATACATGAAAATATTTAAATTTAAAAAAAAGAAAAGTGCTTTGACTTGTAATATGCTTCACAGGCCTCTGAAAACAAAGAGAGCTCAGGGGATAGAGGCTCTGGGAGCCCTGCCGCCTGCTTTCTAGAACTGTTTGCCTTTTCACATATGGACCACAGATGCTATCCAAAGCTGGCAGTGGAGTTTGCTATGGCAGCCTCCTGTGGTTGGTCCTTGGAGGTGGCAGGGCTGTATCAACACTTTGGACCACAGGTATCAGAGCAGTGTCTGGAATGACAGGTTAAAAATATCACCAGGGCCTCATAAGAGCTTCTCAGCCTCAGAAACACCTGAGGAGGTGCTTGGATTCCCATTGATACCCAGATAGGGCTAAAGCTGTTTTATGTGTATGAAAGCAAGGCGGGGTGGGCCTGGAAGACTGGAAACTTGGCAGCAGGGTAGACTTGTTCCAGGGCATGACAGGTAGCAAGGGAGCATGTGCTTGCTTGCAGGAAGTGACTGAGTAAGGAATGTGCTGCCACCACCACTATCCACAAGGACAGCTCACATCTGGGGGGCACCTGCCTTTTGTATCATGTACCTTTCTGTAGTCTACTCACAGTCACATGAGAAGACAACTCAGTTTTTACTGAGTTTTGAAATAGTGAACTAAAAGTTTTACCATACCCATAGCCACCTGGTCTCTGCAGAGAGAACTGGAGCCCAGAGTATGACTTCGATTTTCAACTTCTTAATGTTTTAATGACAAATTCAGGGAAAGAGTGGATTTTTTAAAAAGTTACTTAAAAGTTTAAACAAATTTAAAACTTCCCCTTTAGGGAAGAGTCACATTGATCTCATCCTCATGTGCCACTCGCTTTGTGGGTCACAACATAACTGGTCTATGCTGAGTAAAAGTGTGTTTTGTGTTCAGGACGTTTTTAATACCTTTGTCTCTTAAAAATTTTAACATTGAAAGGAGGTCATTGGCTAGTCTGTTTTTGTTACAGGTAAGGGCACTGAGGTGTACAATGGTTGGGTTGCTTGTAGAATTAGTGGCAGAGATGGGATCAGGTACCAAACATTTCTGCCTTCTGTAATATTTCACTGCCATTGTACACAGATTGAAAATGGGAAAAAACCATCAGAGAGCTTTTTTTTTTATTGTTAGTGTTCAGTCACTCACGTCTGTTTTTAGCAAGCTGGTCTTCCATCAGTAAGGGGATTTGCCATTGTCTTGCTCATCTGTTTCCTTGTTTTCTAGTCCCACGAGACTACTCACTTCTGTTCTCTGAGCAAACCAAACATTTTCACACCTCTGTACTTTGCTACTGCTCCCTGTGTGCCCTCACCCAAACTCTATCTCCAGTCCCAGTGAAGAGGACTTCCTGACCTGACTGGGCTTGTTACTTACCCTTTTTTCTGTGTTCCTGTAGTATTCCAAACATAATATCATAACTTCATGATAGCACTTGTCATCATATTGTATGAGAGACACTGTCCCCTTACATAACCAGTTAATTGCTAGAGATTGCTAATGTAAATGGAGGTCATGAAGGATACAAACAGCTCAACAATTCAGGACTTATTTTGAATTTTTCCTAGAATGTATGTAGTTAACATCCCTGCAAGAATGTAAGATACATAGCTGTGAGAAATAGGAAGAGTATCTTGCTAGAATGGACTGTATGCTTGATAAAATCTGTTTGCATGTTAGTATGAAAAGAAATTGCTCAAAATTTACTTGTATTCACAACTAATTTATTTATGGTAGGCAATTGCTTTTAAAAAAAGCTTCATTTGCCAGGCAAGACAATTCTCTTGTCAATCATTACCTCATCTGTGCAGTCAAATCTTTATTGAATCCCTATAATGTTCCAAGAACTGAGCTTGATGAAGGGACTACAACAGATATAACAACACATGGGGGTCTTGCTATGTACCTGCAAACATGATGCTAAATGCTTTACATTTACTCTTCATAAGATAATTGTATATGTTTAATTCTGTATGACCTCACTGAGAAATTAAATAGTTTGTGATTTATCTGCTATTTGGAAACTTATTTAAATGCAAATCACATAATTGTCCATTTTAACAAAAGAATCAATATATTACTGAGGACCTACTATATTTAAGATTGAGAAGTGTTTGTATAATTTCTGACTATAACAGTGTTATATAATCTAGGTCAGTAAATCACACAAATACAAACACTTGAGTGTTATAGGCCACCTTACCAGTGCTATATCTACAATAGGTAGAATTCAAAGGGAAGAGGTGTGCATACAGGATTACGTAGCCAGTTGGCTCCTCTCATTAATTTTACTTAAATAATAAAAGTTGTAACCTGACAGGCTTTTTTACAGCAATGTGAACAAAATAAATTTCAGTTTTATTTTTAATCTGGGCTTAAGAAGTCTACTTTTCATCAACTGGCTCACCAGGCAGACTTCTTTTAGCATTCAGACAGAAGCTTAAGACCAAGAGGGGCCAGGTGGCAAGTGCTTGCTTCTAACTTACAGGAGAAGAAAAAAAAAATCAATGAAAAGAATTTAATTTCCCTGCAAAAACATGGAGCAGCTGCTCTTTGCAATGATAGCATTTGCTTCAGCTGGCCATTGTACAAAGCACGCATGGTGTGCAAGAGTGCAGTCCTGGGACCTGGCACTGTGTGTGTGCAGGCGTGCACACATGTGAGCATGCCTGTGCACTTTCAATCAGCCTCCTTGCAGGATGACTCACCATGGAGTTGTCATGGGGGAAGGATGGGAAGATGAATCAGACGAACCAACTCCCTTAGAAGCAGGATATCCACCCCCGAGTGTGCCGGCCTTTCTCCAGGCTTTTCCATTCTTACTAGTAAAGTCAAGGCAGAGTTTTCAAGAATGCTTCTGAGCCTGACATGGCACAGGTTTTTGTGAAAGATAAGGGGCTGCCTTCAGCAAAGAGAAAGAATGGAATGAAAAGATAGTTCCTTGCCCCTGAGATTGGACACGACAATTTGTCACAGTCAGAAAAGCATTGGAGACTAGTTAGCCCTGAAATCAGTGTTGCTAAAATCAGAAAATTGAATTTTTAAAAATATATTTTTAGTTATAGATGGACACAATACCCTTATTTTATTTGTTTATTTTTATGTGGTGCCTGGGATTGAACCCAGTGCCTCATGCATGCTAGGCAAGTGCGCTACCACTGAGCCACAATCCTGGCCCCAGAAAATTTAATTAAAAAAAATTTTTTTGTAGTTGTGGATGGACAGCATGAATTTATTTTGTTTTATTTTTATGTGGTGCTGAGGATTGAACCCAGTGCCTCATACATGTGAGGCAAGCATTCTACCACTGAGCTACAGCCCCAGCCCAACAAAATGAATTTTTTAAAAAGTATTTTTAAATCTTCATTTGATGTTTTGCTAAATTAAATGTTTTCTTATAACTGAACATAGACTAAAGTTTAATCATTACTAAAATGCTATCCTTTTTTAGTGTTTTTAAAATTACATTATTCATTTGGTAGGGATTTTCCATCTACTAGTTAGATAATAAAGTTTAACTAGTTTTTATTTCCTATAAGTTTGATTTTTATAATAAATGATAATGTAAAAATGTGATTTTTTTCTACAATGTAGAAAATCATAGACTACAATGTAGTCTCACGCCCAAGCTGTTGTAAAAGCTCTCTCTGTACACACACACACACACACACACACACACACACACAGAGATTATGTACATTTATTTATTTCAACATATGATTAGCTTCTAGATCCTCCTATGTATAGAGATGCTAACCTGAAGTCCGTGAACCACTTGCAGTTTTTTCTATTAAAATGATTTATTTTTAAATTGCAAAATTACACTTAATTTTTGTTTGTTTTTATTAATTATACATGACAGTAGAATGCATTTTGACACATCATACATAAATGGAGTATACTTCACATTCTTCTAGTTGCACATGATGTAGAATCACACTGTGCAGGAGCCCTAATTAAGGAGATAGCTAAGATTGCGGTTAGTTGTGAGCCATAAGCATTACCACCTTCCCTGGTCTCGTGAGACTTGGCCCGGGGGATTGTGGATCGGGTCGGTACCATTTTGGGGGTGATTGTAGGAGTGTGGATGGTGTTGGAGTTGTTGGAGCCGGAGAGAGAAACTAGCAGAATAAAGAGCCTGTTTGTTTCCAGTCTGCCTCTGAACTTATTCCTGCGACTTTGTTGCTCCAAGCGGCAATCGCTTCAGGCGGCGACAGGTGGCGGCCCGTACGGGGACTTCGGAGCCGACAGGTAAGAACTGAAAGGTCTCTAAAGATGGGTTCGAATATAACTAAATCCCAAATGATAGAGGTTATGGAAAAAATCCTTGATATACCTGACTCCGTTGTCAGTAAGGAGGATTTAGAAAAAAGTGAAAGTGATCAAGAAAGCGTAGCTTCCACTGGGTCAACTAAGACCAGTAAAGAGAGTATTAGAAGAGTCCCAAAAATGACAAAAATCCAAGCTGTTAGAGCTATTCGGGAGTTATTGGAGATAGCTGAAGAATACTTGCTCTTCATGGAATCTGGGACTCAGGATATTGCTGTCAGTGAAATTAGCAGTAGTGTGGAATCTAGTAAAAGTGATCCTGAGAAAATGAGGAAAAAGAAACTAAAAAAGACCAAGAAAAAGGACCGTCAAGTAGAGGAACCACTTGTGTCCTCTACTCTCCCATGGGTGGAATCTATTACAGAAAATATGAAGGGTATTACTAGGCATTTGCATACCCTAGAAACAGAAATAAAAAGTCTTTCTGAGTGCTTATGCGCTCTCGAGGGTAACTCACAGATACATTGGGAACTGCCAGTATTTGAAAAGAAAAATGGACAGAGGGTCCACGAGTCAGTAGATTTCAAAACAATAAAAGATCTCAAAGAGGCAGTAATGACGTATGGACCCCAAGCTCCTTTCACGTTGAGTATGCTGGAGTCCCTTAATACCTTTAGCTTAACCCCCTCAGACTGGAAAAGTCTATGTAAAGCAGCATTAAGCAGGGGGCAATACTTGGTTTGGCGATCACAATTTCAAGAACTTTGTATAGAAATGGCTAAAAGAAATGCAGCTGCAGGGTTTGGAGACCATAATATAGAAATGCTCACAGGAGAAGGGCAATTAGCAGACTTACAGACTCAAAAAAATTATGACCCAGGTGTATATGCTCAGATAAACGCAGCTGCCTTAGAGGCATGGAAAACTGTACAAGGACCTGGGGATCTACAAGGTAGCTTGTCAAAAGTGATTCAAGGACCTAATGAGCCATATGCTGACTTTGCTGATTGACTTTTGAGAACTGCAGGTAGAGTGTTTGCAGATGTTGATCAAGCTATGCCATTAGTTGTTCAATTAGCATATGAAAATGCTAATAAATACTGCCAGGAAGCCATCAGGCCATGGAGAACTAAAAAGGATCTTTCCGTATATATACAACTATGTAAAGATATAAATGACGCCTTTGTCACAGGAAATGTGATTGTAGCCGCAATGAGAGGCGCTCCCCCTAAAAATTTCACAAGGGCTCAACCTAGACATTATAATTAATCAGGATATTCCAGGCAAAATTATCATAATCAACCAGGCTATTCTAGGCAAAATCCCCAAAGAGAAATAAGACCAAGCTCATACCATGCCCCAGGCTGCTGCCCCAGGTGTAAAAAGGGAAATCATTGGGCCAATAAATGCCATTCAAAATTTGACATCTATGGAAATTATTTGCTCATGAATTTAAAAAATGGGGCCCTGGGCCCAATGCCCCAGGGCCCACAAATGTACGAGGCATTGGAGGAGGAGTATCCTCAAGCATCCACTCAGATGTTTCCCCGACACAATCCCTACTACCCATCCACTCCCTCGCTAGAGGAACAGGAGGAAATGCAGGATTAGACCTCTGTTCCACTGCCTGAATAGTGTTAACACCTGAAATGGGGGTTCAACTGATTCCCACAGGAGTCAGGGGACCTCTTCCCTCAGGGACTATAGGACTTATTCTTGGGTGAAGTCCTAAAAGCTTATTAGGTTTGAAAGTGACCCCAGGTATAATAAACTCAGACTACAAAGGGGAAATAAAAATAATGCTTAGCTCACCCCAAAGTATAAGTTCTGTTAATCAAGGAGATAGAATTGCTTAGTTGCTTCTCCTTCCCAATTTACATAATTCATTTAAAATGAGTATGCCTCAAAAAAGGAACAATAGAGGATTTTGTTCCACTGACTCGGGGCCTATGGCTTGCTGGGTTCGGGATTGTTCAAGGAGGCCTATGTGTAAAATAAAAATCCAAGGAATAGAGATGGAAGGACTGATAGATACTAGAGCTGACTCTTCCATCATTAATCTACGGCAATGGCCCAAGCACTGGCTTCTGCAAAAAGCTTCAACCAGTTTAAGAGGCTTGGGATATAATAACCTCCCAGAGAAAAGTGTGGTAATTTTAAAATGGGAGGATGTTGAAGGGCATAAAGGAACATTTCAGCCTTATGTTTTACCTAACCTACTGGTTACTTTATGGGGAAGACATATTTTGCAACAAATGGGAGTACACCTTGCAACCAAGCCTGCAGGTGTTAAATGTGAAAATCTACAGGGTAATTTTAACCCTGAAAGAAATCATTATCAAAAAGTACAGGGTAATCTTAATCCAAAAAGAAATCATTATCAAAAAGTACAGAGTAATCTTAACCCTAAAAGTAATCATTATTATAAAGGAAAAAGATATTTTTTTTCGGGGCCACTGAGAAAATAATTTTGAAAATACCAAGGCTTTCTGATAAGCCAGTGTGGGTCCCTCAGTGGCCCCTATCTAAAGAGAAATTACAAGCGGGCCCACCTACTAGTTCAGGAACAACTAGAAGCAGGACATATAGAACCTTCCACCTCTCCCTGGAATTCCCCCATATTTGTGATCAAGAAAAAATCAGGAAAATGGCGATTGTTACATGATCTTAGACAAATTAATAAAACCATGCAAATCATGGGCCCTACTCAACCTGGACTTCCTAGTCCTGTAGCTATTCCAAAAAATTTCCATCTTATTACTCTTGATATAAAGGATTGTTTCTTGTCTATTCTTCTATACCCTCTGGATAACCCCAGGTTTGCTTTTTCAGTTCCTTCTATTAACAATAATGGCCCTGATCAGAGATATCAATGGAAAGTTTTGCCGCAGGAAACGGCTAATAGCCCCACTATGTGTCAAATCTATGTAGATAAAGTTATTCAGCCTATCAAAAATAAATACCCAGAGCTTATGTGCCTCCGTTATATGGATGATGCTTTGCTTGCTCATCCTAATCAAGAAGTCTTATTCACCATATTTAGTGATATATCAGAAAACTTGAAATGATATGGATTAAACATTGCTAAGGAAAAGGTTCAAATTAGATCTCCAATATTATATCTAGGATTCCAAATTATGGACACTTTTATTAGGCCTCAAAAATATTAATTAATAAGGAGCATTTGGCCACTCTCAATGACTTTCAAAAATTGCTGGGAGATATTAATTGGCTTTGCCCTACACTAAACCTCACTATTGGCCAACTAAAACCTTTATTTGACATCCTTTGCAGGACCCTGATCCATCTTCACCACGAACACTGACTCCTGAAGCTAGGAAAGCTTTAAAGTTAGTAGAAAAATCCATCGAAGGAGCTCATTGTGATAGATTTGATTTAACTCAACCGCTGATATTGATTATTGTATCTTCACAATATACACCCACAGGAGTATTTTGGCAACAAGGGCCTTTATTATGGATACATTTGCCCGTCTCTCCTAAAAGTATAATTGAATCTTATACCTCCATGGTGGCTAAACTTATTCTTCAAGGACTTAAGACTTCTACTAAAATATTTGGCATTCACCCTGCTACTATTATTACTCCCTATTCATCATCACAGATTGAATATTTATGCTTCAATGATAATGATTGGGCTATAGCTAGATGCTCTACTTCTGCAAATTTTGACAATCATCTTCCTAAGTCTCCTATATTATCTTTTTGTATCAATCATCCTATTATATTTCCACAGGTAATAAAAAATCAACCTATTCCTAAGGCATTAAATGTATTCACAGATGGGTTCTCAAATGGTACTGCTACAGTAGTCACTAAAAAAGAAAATATGACATACATAACTGCACACAAATCAGCTCAACTAGTGGAACTGGAAGCTGTGGTAAGAGCTCTGGAAAATTTTAGAGAGCAGCCCATGAACATTTTTTCAGATAGCCACTATATTGTACATGCGGTCCCAAAATTAGAGTTAGCAGGACCAATAGCACCTCATACTCCAGGCTTTAAATTGTTTTATCAAATACAAAAACTTTTGTGGGCAAGAAAAGAACCTCTATTTGTAGGGCATATTAGAGCACATACCAACTTTCCTGGTCCCCTCCATGAAGGTAATCAAAAGGCTGATGAACTTACCCAAACAATTTTTATACTTTCAGCGCTCCAGCGTGCTACTTTATTTCACACCCATTTTCACAACAATAGCACCACCTTGCAGCGTAGGTTTAAAATCACAAAGGAGCAAGCCAGAACAATTGTAAAAGATTGTAAATCTTGTATGACACATTTGCCCAATCCTCATTATGGTGTTAACCCTAGAGGTTTAATGCCCAATCATTTGTGGCAGATGGATGTTACTCATGAGCCAAGTTTTGGAAAATTGCAATTTATTCATTTGACCATAGATACATGCTCAGGCATGATTTTTGCTTCCTTACATTCTGGAGAAAAAGTTAAAGATGTTACATCTCATTGTTTGCAAGCTTTTGCTGCATTGGGCATCCCCAAAATGCTTAAAACAGATAATGGCCCTGCATATACGTCCTCATCTTTCAAACAGTTTTGCGCAAAATTCAATATATCCCATAAAACAGGCATCCCATACAATCCTCAGGGTCAGGGCATTATTGAAAGAGCAAACCGCACACTGAAAATCATGTTAATAAAAAAAAAGAAGGAAATTGGAAAAGTCCTAGGGACAGATTGGCAGTTGCCCTGTTTACCTTAAATTTTTTAACTTTAGACTCTAACGGTTATTCTGCTGGAGACAGACATTGGAACCCACACCAACAACATAAACCTTTGGTTTACTGGAAGGATGTTCTTTCAGGTACATGGAAGGGTCCAGATCCAGTATTAATTTGGGGGAGAGGATCTGTTTGTGTTTTTCCAAAGCACAAATCCTCTCCAATATGGATACCATCTAGATTAATAAAGCAGGTACCACATCAAAAGGATTAAGATGAAGTTGTTGAGGAATCAAGATTAATAAAAAAAAGTACAAAATCAAGAGGACCAAGATGAAGGTATGGAATGATTCCCTTAAAAGAGTCCTTCAAAATATTTCACAACTTAAGTGTCATTCCTCCCGGCTGGGACGAGGAGATCTCTCTTTAGTGTCCATACAATTGTATTTTTTTTTCTTTTTATACATGTCTTTATGTCTGTGCATTTGTCTACATTTCATGTTAATGTGACGTCACAAATATATGTTTGTATGTTTGTGCGTCTGTCCAGTGTGATGTCACAAATAACAAAGCGCTTATGAAAAAATATATATATATGGATCCAAATACCTTTAATTCATTTTAGTTTAAGAGTATTCAATTTAGGTAAATAATTTTATAAGTGAAGGTACTTTCAATTTTGATTTATAGGTGTCCCTGGGACTTCTCTTTAGCGAAGAATATGACTAGTGCTGTATAACCTGATATTTTGGTGTTTTGACATAGGATTGTTTATTTGTTATTAACTTCATTTGTTTAATAGCTGATTAATTTGAATTATTTCAACAGGTAAAGGATTGCTGTGTATGCAGAGACTCGAGGATTCCAGCTAACAAATTATTTTTCCAAAGTGCCTTTAGCTTTTCTTTACTCTATCTTTAATGCAGTAAATACCCTCAGTCTTTCTTTGTTTTGTTCTGAATATGATATTTTGCCATCTTATGTTTGTGGGAGCTCAAGCAGCAATGTGTGTGAGCAGAAATCAACTCTAATCTTCTAATCTAATAATTCTATTTTTTAGTTTGACAACTCGCCTCTTGCCTCAGTGCTGGAATAGCACTGCCTTTCCTTTAATAATTGATGCTTGAGTTTCTAGGTAGTGGGCCCTGAAGATTTGCCAGTGGCATTGTCTAGACATAAAAAAAAAAAAAAAAAAAAAAAGGAAAGACGGCTGCTGCTACAGCTGCAAGCATCCCTGCTGCTCAAGCATCAAACAACCTCACCAGCAGTGTGGCCTCTGCTCTGCACGCATGGGGCCTCCTAGATCAACGTGTTATAACAAGTGGACATTTTGATCTTTCATTGTTTGGGACTTTGTGGAATAATGCCTTGCGGGTATTTGTCTAGAGAACTCAGTGTGTTACTTGATAGAACTCAGGGCAGCTGATTTGTTTAAAGAATTTGATATGCTATGCAACTTGACTCGTCAGCAGTAGGCTTATCGCCTTAAAGCCGCAGCATCTCCCCACAATTGGACGGCTGTTAGTCATCATACACAGTCGATCCTGAAGGGCTCCATTGGATGGTTGGTAGCCAATTACAGGTAAGATCCCCAGAGGGGGACAACCTAAGACAGTCGCACGGGACAGTCTCATGTGGCCGACATATCAACCTAAGACAGGAGTCAAGGGCACAGCCTCGATTATCTGATGACGGGTAAGAATGTTGGTTGCACATGGACGTCCTAGAGAATCCCCTCTTTAAAACAAAAAGGGGGGAAATGCAGGAGCCCTAATTAAGGAGATAGCTAAGATTGTGGTTAGCTGTGAGCCATAAGCATTACCACCTTCCATGGTCTCGTGAGACTTGGCCCGGGACATTGTGGATTGGGTCGGCGCCATTTGCATGATCTTGCGAGACTTGGCCCCGGGGATTGTGGGTCGGGTCGGTGCCATTTTGGGGGTGATTGTAGGAGTGTGGATGGTGTTGGAGTTGTTGTTGGAGCTGGAGAGAGAAACTAGCAGAATAAAGAGCCTGTTTGTTTCCAGTCCTCCTCTGAACTTATTCCCGTGGCTTTGTTGCTCCACGCGGCAATCGCTTCAGGCGGCGACGACACTGGTTGTGTAACAGTGTATGTATATAGGGTAATAATGTCTGATTCATTCTACTGTACTTCCTACCCCCATACTCCCTCCCCTCCCTTCACTCCCCTTGCCTAATTCAAAGTACCTCTATTCTTCCCTAGTGTCATCCTCATTTATTGTGAATAAGCATCCACTTATTAGAGAAAATATTTGGCCTTTGGTCTTTTGGAATTGACTTATTTCACTTAGCGTAATATTCTCTAGCCTTATCCATCTACCTGCAAATGCCATAATTTCATTATTCAAGGCTGAGTAATATTCCATTATTTTTATGTACCACATTTTCTTCATTCATCTGTCGAAGGACACCTAGGTTGGTTCCATAGTTTGGCTATTGTGAATTGAGCTGCTATGAACAGTGATGTGGTTGCGTCACTATAATATGCTGATTTAAAGCCCTTTGGGTGTAAACCAAAGAGTGGGATAGTTGGGTCAAATGGTGGTTCCATTCCAAATTTTCTGAGGAATCTCCATACTGCTTTCCAGAGTGATTACACCATTTTGCAGTCCCACCAATTTGCAGTCCAATGTATGAGTGTACCTTTTTCCCCACATCCTCACCAACATTTACTATTGCTTGTATTCTTGATGATTGGCATTCTGACTAGAATGAGGTGAAATCTTAGAGTAGTTTTGATTTGCATGTCTCTAATCGCTAGAGATGTGTTTTTTTTTTCTCACATATTTGTTGATTGCTTGTATTTTTTTTCTGTGAAGTGTCTATTCAGTTCCTTAGACATTTATTGATTGGGTTACTTTTTTTTTTTGGTGTTGACTTTTTTGTGTTCTTTATGTATTTGGCGATTATATTTTTTGTAAATATGCATCTTTATGAAAATTGTATTCAGAGCTTCCTTCGTCTTCCTCAAAGGATCTGTGATTCACAAAAGATTATGAATTACTGTGCTAGTAATATTTAAATGCCTTGATAATGCTAACATGAGTTACCTTAATTAGGAAAAATGTTTTTTCCTTTCCATGAAACAAAAGCATCTTTCCCCAAAGTCTGTTGCAATAAAAACTTTCACAGTGAAAAACATGGTTGGATGCTCTCATCCTTTTTCTTTTTGAAGTTATCATGCCTCAGGGAATTGTGATGTGTGCTGACATTTTGTAGTCAGAGCTTGGAGTTTTACAGCTTGAGCATCAAGTCGACTGGGTTCCTATTTGTACATCGTGTATCTTTGAATATACAATTTCCTCATAAATTCCTTGTGATTTAACTAACTTACAGATCAATCTCTGAAAAAGTTATTGGAATAAACATGCTGTTTATCTGGTTCTGTCATTAACATTACCAAGAACTAGCCTGTCAGTTTCTTCCTCAACATAAATTTGCCAATATGCAGACTGCCTAGTGATTTTTCTGGAAAGCATTTTTCTCAAGGTGATTTCTTAGTGGAAAAGACCTTTGTAGATAGACTCAGATCAATTCTGACCTTTAAAGATTGTCAGGAGGCAGTGAAATGTCTCCATTCTGTGATTCTGAAAGGCCCACCCACCTCATTTTTCCACGAAGGAGTTCCTAGTGCCCACCTGGGCCCTGGGTCAGGTGCGCACACCTACCCCAGTGGAACTTGCTTCCAGCTCTTGTCACAGACAGCATGGAAAGCAGACAGTTGCTTTCCAGGCATTTTTCTCCTTTGAAAGGTCCTAGGCCATAACACAGCTATGCTGGGTCTAAGCACCTCCTTGCCTCCTCCGCAGCTGAATGGAAGTCACATAAGGTAACTAAGTACTTGAGCTGAGATGGCTCTGAGTTGAGTGCCTAGATTTAAGCTCAGGAATGAGCACCCAAACTTAAGAGCAGTCAATTAAAGATGTTAGGAAGCTAATTTTGGAACACATTTAGATTAAATTTCCACCTCACCCTTTCTCAAAATGGGTCTTTGAGACAATTGTATCATGAAATGTCACCACCAAGAGGAGGGAGCATCTCTGACAGCAAACCATACCTGTGGAGTTGCTCACTGAGGGATTGCTTTGTCCTGGGTCAAAACAATCTACTCATCTCAATTTCTTCATCTGTTAAGACAGGAATGTGGGGAAGACTAACATTTAAGTCAAATGGCTCTCCAGAGTCACTGCACACTTGCTAGAGGCAGGGCTCCTGCCAGGGACACAGCTAGAGACATTTTGCCTTGACCAAACACTCAAACCCTCAGATTTAGGAGAGGGAAAAATACTTTAAAACTTGTTTGTTGATGTGAATTGAAACCAAAACAGGGAAGGCAACAGACTTCTGGACTGCTGCTTTCACAGTAGTTCATAAGATGACTAGGAATAAATGTAGTCTGGACACTGTTGAAAACATCTTTTGAGCTCCTTTAGATTAGCATAGATTACTTATCACTCAGAATTAAAAAGCAAACAGTGAAAGAAAAAAATTGCTAGATGTAAACAAAATAAGTTTATAATTCAACTAGTAAATGAAAAGATTTATACCAAACATCTTTTAAAATGCATATATATATATATATGTATATATATACACACATAAATATATGTATTTTAAACCTAGATGTACTAATTGCATAAATATATGCCTAAAAAATAAAGATTGTAGCCCCTGGTGCCCTCAAACCAAGCAAGATGCTTTCAGTGTTTACTAATTTGTGTTTTGCTTGCTTTACAACAGGAAAACTCAGGGCAAGTTAAAGTAGTTATGTGGTGGTGACATAAATAATTCACATTACACTGCACGAATTCTGCCTAATCATATCTAACTGAAATATTTTCTGCATTTTTTTTTTCATCAGCAAGGAGAAATCAGTAGAATTGTTGGGACTGACTAAAAATATGAGCTCTGTCTCATTAACATTGGTTCTTGTTGTTCTCCCTTTCCCTTCTCCCTCTCTTTTTCCCCCTCCTCTTCCTCTCTTCTTTCTTCTTCCTCCACCTCATTAATATCCTAAAATCCAGTATTATTCAAGAAAGATTGTTACGTGAAATTCAAGATGGAGTCCATTTCTCTGAAGTGCCGTGACTCACAGACTCTCGGGCCAGGCCTGGTGGGGCCAGCAGCACCCACAGGCACTCTCACCTGCTGCTGTGGTGCCTGCTGCAATCCAGGGAGGTGCTCGGCCATGGGTTAGGGCAGAAGGAAATGGAGATGGACCCTCCTGACCCCACTGGGGCCAGGTGTTTCCTCTGACCCTGGACCCAGGAAATATAGCCGGTGCTGGTCAATGTCATTAGAAGTGTAATGCTTACTGAACCTGTGGCCCATACAGGGACATCTTTGTGCAGAACTGAAAAGAAAGTAGGATTATCCAAATATATGCTTTCCAAAACTAGCTAACCACTGAGTAGTAGATTTTGTTTGCTAGTTGTAGATTATTAATATTCAGAGATTATCCTGAAAGATCAGAAATACTTTGAAACATTTTTACCCACCCTAATTTCATATCATAAGTACTCTCAAACCTGGAGTACCAACATAGTTGTGACCCCAAGAATCTGAATGTCTTTACAAAGCATCATTGAGTTAAAAAATTCATGGAGGCAAGTGACCTTACTTGATGAATTGGAGGGAAAAACAAGCAGAGGGTGAAAGTGGGATGGAGGAGTAAAAGAGGAGAAGGCCGTGCAAATTTACCAGAAATTGGGGAATGAGAGCGGTAAGAACCCTGAACTTTTATGATTGGAAATTTAGATTCCAGTAAAATAGGTACTTGACAATAAAACTAGAGCTGCCCTCTTCTCTAAAAGCTGAAATGTGAATACCTAGGGGCTGGGGAGAAGTTAAATACCTTACAGAGAACACAAGTCATTTTTTCTCCAATGCCTAGGAAGACACTTTTTCTAATAGTTAAATTAATTTCAAGTGTCTACAAAAATTCAAAAAGTTATGTCCTCTAGTTTTAGCTGCTTTTGTGAAAATTATCTGTACTGACTATGGCAGGGTTAGGAAGGAGCAAGGAAAGTGCAGAGGTGCCCTTGTGAGGGTGGTAAGGTCATGGGCATGTTTTTTTTAAAATTATTTTTATGTTTTTATTTTTTGGTACTGCGGATTGAACCCAGGGGTGCTTAACCACTGAGCAACATCCCCAGACTTTTATCTTTTTCATTTTGAGACAGGGTCTTGCTAAATTGCTAGAGGCCTCACTAAGTTGCTGAGGCTGACTTTGAACTTGTGATCCTCCTACCTTAGCCTCCCAGGTCACTGGGATTACACGTGTGTGTGCTACATTTAATTTTCCCAAATGTGATTTTTTTTTTTTTTTTTACAAAATCATTCTTTTCTACTTTTTTCACTACACAAGAAAAACATGAATATATTCATGATGTGAACAATTCAAACAGTAGAAAGGTAGACAGCAGACATTAAAGATCTTCCTTTCTCCACTCTGCTATATTTCAACTCCCCTTCCCAAGAAATAGCTAACATCCACCAAAGAGTGTCCTTCACCACACTCCCTACAATATATATGTTTACTTGTTTTTTATTTAAAAGGGATCAACTTATTTTGTTTTGTGACTTTTTATTCTAATTAACATACCTGATACTCCTTATTTAAATATGAATGCATTTTTGAAATAAAGTAGTTCTAGAAACCTTATGAAGAAAATAGCAATACCCCCACTTCTCTTCATAGCTGACTCTAGCCCTCAGAGACGGACTTTTGGCTGTTAGCATTCCATCTGCGCCTGCACATCTCTAGATAATGTGCTTTACACACTTACACCTCCCAGGGTTTAAGTACACTTTCTATGCCACATAAGACAGGAAGTCAGATTTTTCTGTTCCCTTCCCTTTTCTTTCTTCCCCATTCTTCTGCCCACAAACTTACAGCAAGATAGACTTTATAGTTTGGCATTTACATTATAATAACCATAAAAAAATAATCACATTGGAGGCATATGATCTAATATTTTCTTTCTCAACTTTTGTAGCTAATACTTAATTTTATTTTTTTCTTTGTTACTATTGCAAATTCTTGCCTATGCTTTTTTTTTTTTAATTGGAGCTTTATGGTTATAGACAGTAGTTGAGTTCATCCTGATAAACTCATACATTCATGGAAATCAATTTTGGTTCATGATCCCCTTTTCCCTCCTGTCTTCCTTCCCCTCCCCCATTCTCCTTCTTCTATTCTACTAGACTTCCCTTTGATCATCTATTAATTTATATTTGATTGGTTCTTTATGTTATCCTTTCCTTCTCTCCCCCTTTTCTTTTGCTTTAGCTTCTACAGATGAGAGAAAATATTTGACCTTTGAGTGTCTGAGTTTGGCTAATTTCGCTTAGCATGATATTCTCCATTTCCATCCATTTACCAGCAAGTGCCATAATTTCATTCTTTTAAATGGCTGAGTAGAACACCATTGTGTGTGTGTGTGCGTGTGTGTGTGTGTATCACAATTTCTTAATCTATTTGTCTATTGACAGACATCTGGGTTGATTCCATAATTTATCTGATGTGAATTGTGCTGCTATAAACATTGATGTGGTCATGTTGCTGTAAGATGCCAATTTTAAATCTTTTGGGAAAATACTCAGGAGTGGAATAGCAGGGTCCATTGGTGGTTATATCCCTAGTTTCTTGGAGGCATCTAAGTGTTCCTTTCTATCCCCAATCTCGCCAGCATTTATTGTTTGTATTCTTGATCATTGCCATTCTGACTGGAGTCAGATAAATCTTAGTGTAGTTTTGATTTGCATTTTCCTGATTGCTAGAGATGTTGAACATTTTTCATATATTTATTGGTCTTTTGTGTTTCTTTTGCTGAGAAGTTTTTGTTTAGTTCTTTTGCCTGTTTGTTGATTTGTGTGTGTGTGTGTGTGTGTGTGTGTGTGTGTGTGTGTTAGGTTTCTTAAGTTCTTTATATATTCTGGATGTTAATCCCCTATCAGAGGAATAGCTGGCCAAGATTTTCTCCCATCCTGTAGGCTCTCTCTTCACACTCTTAATAATTTCTTTTGCTGTGTAGAAGCTGTTTAGTTTAATGGCATCCCACTTGTTGATTCTTGATTTTATTTCTTGTACTCTTTGGGGGTCTTGTTAAGGAAGTCATTGCCTGTACCTGTATGATGGAGTGTTGACCCAATGTTTTCTTCTAGCAGTTGCAAGTTTTCTGGTCTAATTCCCAAGTCTTTAATACATTTTGGTTTTGAATTTTGTGCAGGGTGAGAGATTGGCATTTAATTTCATTTTTCTACATATAGTTATCCAGTTTTCCCAGCACTATTTGTTCAAAAGGACATCTTTTCTCCAAGATATGGTTTTGGCAACTTCGTCAAATATCAGAGGGATATAGGTTTGTGGATTTGTCTCTGTGTCTTTTATTCTGTTCCATTGATCTTCATGTCTATTTTGATAACAATACCATACTGTTTTTCTTATTACAACTCTATAGTGTAATTTTAGATCAGGTATTGTGATGCCTCCTGTTTTGTTTTTCTTGTTTAGTATTGCTTTGACTATTCTGAGTCTTTTATGTTTCCAAATGAATTTAATAATTTTTTTTCTAATTCTGTGAAGAATGTCATTGGTATTTTAATGGGGATTGCATTACATTTGTATATTGTTTTTGGTAGTGTGGTCATTTTGACAATGTTAATTCTGCCTATCAAAGAACACGGGAGATCTTTCCATCTTCTAAGGTCTTCTTTAATTTCTTCACTTTTCTATAATTTTTATTTTAGTGTTCTTTTACCCCCTTGGTTAAATTAATTCCCAAGTATTTTATTTATTTTTTGAGGTTATTTTAAATGATATGGTTTTCCTGATTTCTTTCTCAACTGAATTGCTGTTGGAGTACAGGAATGCTATTGATTTATGGATATTGATTTTACATCCTGTTACCTTGCTAAATTCATTTATAGGATCTAGAAGTCTTCTGGTAGAGTGTTTTGGGTCTTCCAGATATCGGTTCATATCATCTACAAACAGAGATAGTTTGACTTCTTATTTTCCTGTTTGTATCATTTTGATTTCCTTTTCTTGCCTGATTGCGTTGGCTAATGTTTTGAGGAATATATTGAATAAGAGTCATAGAGTGGACAGCCTTATGTTGTTCTTGATATTAGAGGAAATGCGTTTAGATTTTCTCCATTTAGTATGGTATTGGCTGTGGGTTTATCATAAAATGGACTTTATGAAGTTGAGGTATGTTCCTTTGATTACTAGATTCTCCAGGCTTTTTAATGCAAATGGGTGTTATATTTTATCAAAGGATGCTGCTGTATCTATTGAGAGGATCATGTGATTTTTGTCCTTAATTATAAGTGGTGAATCACATTTTTTTTATTTGAAACAAACTTGCATCTCTGAAATGAAACCCACTTGATCATGGTATATTATCTTTTGATGTGTTTTTCAATTCAGTTTGCTAATATTTATTTATTGTAGATCAGGCATCAATGTTCATCAGGCATATTGGTCTGTTGTTGTTTTCTTTCCTTGATGTATATTTGTCTAGTTTTGGTATCAGGGTTATACTAGCTTCATTAAAATATTTGGGAGTGTTCCCTCTCTTTCAATTTTGTGGAATAATTTAAGAAAGAGTGGTTTTAGTTATTTTGTAAAAATATGGTTGACTGAGAATCCATCAAGTCCTGGGCTTTTCTCTTTTGGACTGCTTTTAATTGCTGTTTCTATTTCATTTCTTGGTATTGGTCTGTGGAGGATTTACATATCTTCCTGATTCAATTTGGGCAGGTCATTTGTATCTAGAAATTTATCTATGTCTTTCAAATTTTCTAGTTTATTGAATAATAAATTTTCAAAATAGGTTCTGATTATCCTCTGTATTTCAGAGGGGTCTGTGGTGTTCTTTTTTCATCTCTGATCTCATTGATTTGGGTCTTTTCACACTTTCTTTTGGTTAGTTTGTTTAAGGGTTTGTTAATCTTTTCAAAGAAACAATTCTTTGTTGCATCAATCCTGTATATTGTTTTCTTATTCTCAATTTCATTGATTTTGACTCTGATCTTAATTATTTCCTGTCTTCTACTGGTTTGGGTATTAGTTTTTTTTTTTTCTAAGGCCTTGAAGGGGAGCATAAACTAATTTGTTTGAGATCTCTCTAACTTTTTAATGTAGGAACTCAGTGCTATAAATTTTCTTCTTAGAACTGCTTTCATACTGTCCCAGAGATTTTGATATGTTGTGTCTTTGTTCTCATTTATTTCTAAGAATTTCTTGATTTCTATGTTCTTATTTCTTCTTTGATCCATTCTTTATTTAAAGAGTATTATTCAATCTCCATGTGTTTATGTGATTTTTATTATTTTTCTTGCTGTTGATTTCTAGTTTCATTCCATTATGATTTGATAGGATACATCGGGTTATATGTATCTTCTATTTTGTATTTGCTATTGCCTAAACTGTTACAGCACTGTGAAAATTCTCTTAATACTTTTAAAAATGTCTGATAATACTTACGGGTTTTTCCCTGTTGGAGATTTCTAGATGAGATTTCTGTTTATGTTCAATAAATTATTTTCAGTAGAGATGTCAAAATAGTGATTTTTCTAAATCCAGCCTCCCCCAGCATTTTTTAGTGGTGGTTCTTCTCAAAAGAACAATTTTCTTCACCAACTACCCAGTTCCAGTAAAATGCAGTTAGTACAGAAAAGCAGAATAAGTGATTGGTTCTTTCCCTTTATTAAATTTTTAGAGGAGTTGATACATCAACCACCCCCAAAAGAGATGGAAGACTCTTCCCATTTTGAAGAGTAATTTTGAGTTCATAGATTTTTAAATGCATTTTGTTTTAATGTACTCCAATCATTCTTTTTGAGGGTCCCCAATTGTTCCATTTTTGGCCAGCAGGAGTCCTTTCAGGTTGCTTCCCATGTCATTTTGATATGCTTCTAGGAGTCTTTGGCAACTTTGCTTTTAGTTATAAGTATCTATTTATGTATATTTTATATACGTATACACACAAATATAATCTTCTATTAAATGTATTACAGATACTTTCACCTATTGTCTTTCATCATGCATAAGATGAAAATATTTTATAGTGGTTGTTGTTCTTTTTAAGATTACAAAGATGTTATTGTATTTTCTTTTATATTCTACTTTATGTTAGGCTCTGTATTAATTTGAAATGTATTTTCTTTGTAGATAGAGCCAAGTTTTATTTCAACTTTCCATGAGGACATATCC
Source organism: Tamias sibiricus (assembly GCA_025594165.1). Classification (NCBI taxonomy): domain Eukaryota; kingdom Metazoa; phylum Chordata; class Mammalia; order Rodentia; family Sciuridae; genus Tamias; species Tamias sibiricus. Next base: position 89,312,547 of record CM046663.1, on the reverse strand, counting down.
AATTGTTTCAGTATCATTCATTGACCAGACCATTCCTTTCCCAAGGATTTAGAATGCCATTTTTCCCCCTCATAAGCTCAAGTTTTGTATGTATATGAACATGTTGCTAATCTGTTCTATTGATCTATTTTAAAAATGATTGGACCTTTAAAAACTGGTGTTTATCCATTGTAAATTTCAACCTTGTAAAAGCTAAGTTCAATATTACATGGTTTGACTTTGGACTGCAGAATTCTTAGCTAGGTTGTTAGGTATAATATAGGGCACAGAGTCTTATAGTTGAGATGTTTCTGCCTGTAACATTTTAAGATGACATACAACTTACATTTGTGGGTAGTTTTCCCCTGAAAACATAGTTATTTTTGGATTTACTCAGTGTCAGATGATGTGAAGTCAGAATACAGGTAGGAAAACAAAACCCACGCTAGGAACAGGAAATTTAGTTCAGGAAACCAGCTAAGGCATTAGAAGGGCCAAATAAATAAATAGAGGAAAATAAGGTAGCCCAAAGAATAGCAGTGGCAGGAGTGAAGGGAAAAGAGGAGGAGATGATATTACTGGAAAAGTAAGTCGCTTGGATGGTACTGGGGGCCACCTGTCAGAAGTTAGATCCATGACCTGTAGAACTGGCAGAAGGAAGCTGGGGTGCAGAAGATGCAGCTCCTGCTGGAGATGTTACCTTAGGCAGGGGGAGAGGAGGAGAAACACTCTGGATTCTTCCCTCAACTCACCTTTGATCCACCATCAGTGAGTTTCAGACAGCAGGAAAAATGCAGACCAGAAACACCAAGCAACAGGAGAAGTTTGCAGATGGATCACCAGAGCTGGTGATACTGTTGTTCTAGTTCAGGCTACCATGACAAACACTGTAGACTGGTGGTTCCCACAGTGAAAATTTATTTATCACACTTGGATCCTGGCAAGCCCAACATCAAGGTGCCAGCAAGGTAGAGTTCACTCTGAGGCTGCCTCTCTTGACTCCTACATGGCCATCTTCTTGCTGTGTCCTCACATGGTGGAGAGAAAGAAGGCTGGCCTCTCTTCGTCTTCTTGTAAAGATATGAATCCTGTCAAATTAGGGCCCTACCTTTTGGACCTTGTTTTACCTGAATTACTACAGAACCTCATCCAGGCAATTGGTCTGGAGGCCATGGTCTGAATCTACTATATGTGAGCTGTTTTGGAGTCTGTGTTGGAGTTCAAGATTCCATTCTGTACTTCCCATGAGTGAATGGTAAAATTACCATTATAATAGCAACATTTTGGTTTTGAATTCCACCATTGACGGAAAAATAACTGGATGATTGAGGGAAAAAGCATGGAGTAAAAATATCAAAGACACTGACTTCATAGTGTTGTACATTTGTACTTAACATTTTGTACTTTTCAAACTATTTTCATGAATACTATCTTATTTACTTTGCAGAATGACTAGCAAGACAGGAAACATTATCCCCATTTTTCACAGATAAGGAAATTCAAGCTTAGCGAGATTATGTGATCTCCAGGCCCAGATATCTTACAAAGTAGAGTACTCAAATTCAAACGCAAGTCTTCTAAATTTTATTATTAAGAATTACAAGGGAGAAAATTGTGAAGGATAATTTTTTTTAAATCTTAGTTAATTCTAGATAGTTTTTTCTTTTCACTAAAAATGCCTCCAAATAACTGTTGTGCCAGGGCTACTTTATTAATTGGAACTATCATCAGCCAAAATAATCAAACATTTCAATATATAAGATGGAATAGTGTAGATTTTAGTTTTGAGATTTAATCCAATTCATTAATCATAAAAGCCATCTGGACATTGGTATTCTTATTTTATTTTTTCTTTGGGTAGATATTGCTACATTGACTTTAAACAATTCCCTCTCAGTATATTTTGTTCTTGAGTCAACATTTAAGAAACATTATTTGAGAGTGGGCTTTGGCTTTGAATTATAAAGAAGGAGTCAGGGGGAGGCAAACAGCTGACTCATTTTCCAGAATTATACATCTTGAAGAGAGCAGCACAATTGAGTGTACTGCTCTGACATTTACAGTGAACACTGGAGGAAAGGAGCCACGGCAGTGCAAACTGTCCTTTACGATCTCTCTCATTTTTTAACTGGCCAGAGGCTGGCTCTTTGTGTTCTGGATTTCTGCCAAGGTTCCACTTTTGTAGCCTCCACACTCTTAATAAGCATATGTAGAACAACATCAAGAGGTCGAAACTCGTATTTGTTTTAATGAGAGCTCTAGGAAGTAGGGGAAATTAGGGTATTTTGCAAAATCAAAGATGACAAGTTCTGACGTTAATATCATGTTTTTCCTCTGTCGACACTGAGCTGAACTAATGCCCTAGAATCATAGATTCAAAGAATGTTTAAGAGCTTAAGATTTCAGGAAGCTGATGAAAATGTACTTTAAGTTACCAATTTAATGTGCATCAAATATATATATTTTTGTAGCATGCTCTATTGGGTGCTGGAGAGAGGGGAAAGAGAAGACAAGTCTTTAGCCTCTTAATAGAAAGGACATAGCTAAACAAGGAAGGTTTAGCCTGCTCAACCTCTGCTTATCCAGTCGTCCATCCCACTGAGTGGCTGGACAGTGCTCAATGTATAGGACCAAAAATTAAGGCCCAATATTACAAGTGCCTTGACTTTTGGGGAAATCTGGGAGGGTCTCAAGTGGCCTAACTGCAAGTTCCCCTACTCACTTGGCTCCTGTGGATAAAGTTCTCTGGTCCAACAACTATCTTCATTTCCAGGACCAGGCAAAGTGCCTGTTCATCCCTGAGTAGTGGACTTGCAGTTCCCTGCAAACCCACAGAATTATTCAAAGAAGAAGCCACATCTACTCCTGGGAATCAGGGTTCACCTCACCTTCCTCCTACTGTGAAGCCTGCCTGCTTGTTTTCCTTCCCGAGTGCAGTTCCCAGGTGCCCCTGCATGGCATGGTGTCCTTTTCTCCCAGGCTGTGAGTATATGTGGCTAATAGCTGCTGTCAATCTCATCTGGCCAGTGCCAAATGTTGGGTTTTTCTGTAACCCTGACCCTGGGCAGGAATCCCCAACTCACCAATGGGGTCATATTGAGTTAAATTCAGTTTCTTAAAATAGATGTCTTCTTATTGCAAGGAATTGAGAATGAATGGGAGTTCAGAAATGATTGATATAAATGTAGACTTCTCTTTGAAGTCATGGGACTCCAAACACAGAAAAATGAAAACTTAACATTGCTGTGCCCCTTCCTTCAGAGCCTTATTCTCATGAACTGAGAAATGGCTCAGTAACATTCAAACCTATTTATAGATTAATTTTGTTAATGTGAGCTATAACCCAATAGAAGAATTTGGAGGCTTTGATGAGGAAGAGGTTCCAATTTCCTATTGCTTGGTTCAAATGTTTGGCTTATTTGGGAGGTTCCATTTTTCATCTGTCAGTTTTTAATCTTAACCTTGATCTAGCAAGTCTTGCAGAAAATTATTCATCTTTGTGTCAGAAATCTACTGGGAATGGTTGACACACACTTATAATGCATGTCAGTCTGAAAATGAGGTGGGTTTTGCACGTAGCGATACTACCACTTGTTTTCCTGAAGCATTATGTCCCCTGACTAAGGACAGACTCATCGCTTATCTCATCTTAATTAACTTATATTTTCATTTCAGTTAAAAGCAAACAAATCAGAGTCTGGCACAATGCTCTGCAAATCAGGCTTGTTGTGTTTGTTGGGCCGTGGCCACGGCAGCCATGACAATGGTGAGTTGAAATTAACTAGGACAATTTTGACTTAATTGGACAAAGATAAATTAGAACAAAAATATGTAATTGCATAAAAAAGTAATCAGAACAACCATGTTGTGCCACGGAATAGAGTTGGAAACGGTGAGTCAGAAACTATGCCCCCATTTGTTGGCCTATGACAATTTGTTATGAAGCTCAGTACCAGTGTTATTATTGAGAGGCACCAGATGCCACACGGACCTCCAGCATGCCACACTCAGTCCATGGAGTACAAAAGTCTACTTAGCGTAATTTTCTGCCCTATCCTGGTAACTGTTATTTTATGGGTACTAGAGTGCCCTTTTATTAAGGGGCCAGAAGGGCAACAGGGAGGTAAGAAAGGAAAAACAGGATTAAGTTGCGGGTAGAGAAGCTCAAAGTCAAATTAGAGTTTAACAGTGTCTGGAATATCCAGGTAAGGAAATGGAAAGGGCAAACTGGAAGCCATTGTGAAATCTGATGGGACAGTATGGTCATAGCCACCACTGATTGAAGGTCTGCTAAGGAGCAGGCAGTATACTAGCTTAGTAAGGTTCTCAAACTTGGTGGGACATTTGAAGCACCTAGAAAATTAAATAATAATAATAATAATAAAATAGTGATACCTGGTCTTATCCCAGAGATTGTGATTTAAATGATCTAGGTCTAGGCTTGAGCATATGGATTTAAAAAAGCTTCCCAGGTGCAGTAAAAATCTGAGGACCACTCAATTTAATTCTCTGTATGACTTTAGAAGACATGTATGATAGTCCTAATTTTAGTAGTGTTACAAACAAGATTCAGAAGTTAAATCATTGAAAGTCATAAAGACAAAAAGTGTCAAAGCAAGGACTGGAAGCCTCCTCTGCTTGACCCTGGAGCTTGTGCTTTTCCACAAACTAATCTAGTGCTCTGATGATATTGGAGGGCAGGGCAGGGAGAGGAAGGAGATCTGCCCTGGGTAAACCAGAGTTGGCGAGGTAGCTGTGCCATTCATTATTCATCTTTTATATTAGAAATGGGTTGTACATGTGGAAACTGGGACTTCAGCAGCTTAAAAAATGCTGCTAACAGTTTGCAGCCCGTGTTCCTAAGTTAAACTGATTTTTCTATATTTAGAGACATCAGAGCTGAGGTTGGTTCTCTGAGCTCCTTGACTGTAAGGAAAGAAAGGTTATATTGGAATTATGCTTCAAAGATTGAAATCAGTTCTCTTCTGTTTTATGAATGAATTGCAGTGAATATATTTGGCATTTGATAATTTGTCTTACCTCCCCCATTATCTTTTTTCTAGCTCACTTTTCAAGTGACAGAGTGATTTATTGACTGTCTTTTAAAAGTTCCATTTCACTGAACAAATGGTGAATATAAAAATCTGCCACTTGACCTAACACTGACTCAGATATTCAGAAGCTTCATTTGATTAAAAAGAGCCCATGGAAATGGAGGCTTATCAATGTTAGAACATAAGAAAATTGAGAAAATTCCAGGATTTGTTCTTTCAAAAATCCGCAGGAAACAATCTAAATCGCACATTCTTTTAGAGTGACCAGAGGCAGGGTTTACTTTTGATTTGTAAATGACATGGGTTATTCTATGTTTTTCTGCCTCCCACTTGACTGCAATCATCTTTACCTAAGGAACAAGGACCACATTGCAGGAAGCACCCTCACTCACCATCGCTCTTCTGTTCCTGCCAAAATCCAGAGGAGGTTACTTGTAGGAGAGCTTGAATGGTTGGCACCAAAACAAAATCAAACCTCTATACTCTTTAGGAATCCCTTAGCTATGGAAAGCCCAATGGTAACTTACCAAAGCAAAAGACTAGAAATAACTAAAATGATCTTGAAAGAACTAGTTGAGGAAGATGAAATGTTTTATTATGGAATACATGAAGTGTGCTCAGGGATAATCTGTCTAGGTGTGATAATTGTATTGTAATTATGTGAGACAGAAAAGTTGGGCTAAAACCCCACAGATAGGGAATGTTGATGCTTTCTTTGGTCTTGGAGAAATATTCCCCACAGTGTTGATTTCTTAAGGTAGTCAAGACACTGTTTATCTGACATGACTATGTACGCTGGCAGGGTTTTAGCAAAACAAGGGCTTGCTGTTTTAATGCAGTTCCTAAGATCGGGAAGGAGACTTTCAAGCATCTGAAAGTTGCCAGAAAATACTTTTCCCAGGTGTAGCCTAAAGTACAATTTGAAAGGACCTGTTTGCCTTTGGATGATTTCATTCCTAAGCTACTTGTTTTCTTCTTCTGCCTCTTCCTCTGCAGGGCTCAGTGAGACTCCCCTGGGTCTACCTCTTATGTCAGTGCTATGCCACAGTCCAGCCACTCAGGACTTCTGTATACTTTGCTCCACCCTTTCTTCTTCATCTTTTCTGCTCACTTTTGCCTTAGAATTGCCTACTTTAATAGGGAGGTCAACATGTGAAAAGAGTGCAATTTGGGGGAGCAGAATTTGAGTTCTAAGTTTAACTGGGGACATCGGAAAGGAGCTAAAAGAGACCTGGGCAAGTAATAGCACAGACTCCCTGCAGAAACAAACGTCTAATCCTCTTTGAGGAAAAAGAATCCTCAATTATTGCCTCCAGTTTTTCTACAGATTAAGATCAACCAAATATAAGCTCATAATAATGACAATTCTCAGATGCAGAATGTAAAATATCCATTTATAAAGTGCTTAACAAAACTAAAGGCCATTTTTTCAATCCAGAAGCATTTATCCAAAATTACCAAAATACATAAATGTTTTGCTACAACATGTCCAAGTCATATTGATCTCACAAATTCAATGTTTAATGGTATCGACATACTCTGGAAGATGGTTTGGCTATTTAAACAAGCACTTACAATACAACCCAATAATTGTACTCTTGAACATTTACCTCAGAGAAATGAAAATTTCTGTATATGAATGTTCAAAGCAGCTTTTTTCATCATAGCTCCAAACTAGAAACAACTAAAATGCTCTTTAATGAGTGAATAAACATATGTACCTCCATATTGTAGAACTCTCCCCCATGATGAAAAGGAAGAAACTATAGATACTTGTAATAACTTCGATGGCTCTCAAGGAAATTATGCTGAGTCAAAAATTCATCCCCTAAAGGTTACATAATGGATGATTTCATTCAGATAACAGTTTTAACATGACAACATTATAAACATGGAGAACAGACAAGGGTTGCCAGGTCTTAGGGAGGGTTTGGGGAATGAGGAGGAAGGAGGCTGATGTGGCTATAAAAGAGTAACATTAGGGACTCTTGTGATGATGGAATTGTCCTGTGCCTTGAATGATGACATGAATCTACACAGTTGATGAAATTGCATAGACCAAAACACACATAAGCATGAATGTGCTTGTTCACACACGTATGTATAAGTGGTAAAATACAAATAAGATTGGTGGATTTTTATCCAGATAAATTTCCTGGTTGTGATATTGTACAATAGGTTTGCAAGATGTTACCTTTGGGGAAACTGGATGAAGCATATACATTATTACTCTGTGTTTTTTTGTTAATATTTTAATATAATCAAGCAAAAAATAGATAACCATTTTAAGTTACAAAAATGTGGGTATGGTGGCATAAATACTACAAAAGATATGCATGACCTGTAAGGACAAAATTATTAAAGTGTATCAGGCAGACATTAGAGAAGATTTAAATAAATGGGGAGATGAACATATTCATGGATTAGGTGATTAATTATCATAATATTAATAGGAGTAGGGATTCAATAAAAATTCTATTCAAAATCCCAATGGATTTAGTTAAGAAAGTTGATGAGCTGATTCTAATATTTAGATTTAAGGGCACAAGTTCAAGAATACTCAAACCTATGCTGTTTTCAGGTCTTTTGGGTAAAGACCAAGGAGTGGGATAGCTGGGTCATAAGGTGGTTCCATTCCAAGTTTTCCAAGGTATCTCCATACTGCTTTCCATATTGGCTGCACCATTTTGCAGTCCCACCAACAATGTATGAGTGTGCCTTTTTCTCTACATCCTCTCCAACATTTATTGTTGTTTGTGTTCTTAATAGCTGCCATTCTGACAGGTGTGAGATGAAATCTTAGAGTGGTTTTGATTTGCATTTCTCTAATTGCCAGAGAGGTTGAGCATTTTTTTCATGTATTTGTTGATTGATTGTATATCTTCTTCTGAGAAGTGTCTGTTCAGTTCCTTGGCCCATTTATTGACTGGGCTATTTGTTTTTTTTGGTGTTAAGATTTTTGAGTTCTTTATATATTCTAGAGATTAGTGCTCTATCTGACATGCATGTGGTAAAAATTTGTTCCCCAAAGACCTGAAAACAGCATACTACAGGGACACAGCCACATCAATGTTTATAGCAGCACAATTCACAATAGTTAAACTGTGGAACCAACCTAGATGCCCTTCAGTAGATGAATGGATAAAGAAAATGTGGTATATACACACAATGGAATATTACTCAGCAATAAGAGAGAATAAAATCATGGCATTTGCAGGAAAATGGATGGAGTTAGAGAATATAATGCTAAGTGAAGTTAGCCAATCCCAAAAAGCCAAATGCCAAATGTTTTCTTTGATATAAGGAGGCCAATTCACAGTCGGGTTGGATGGGGAACATAGGAGGATTAGAGGAACACTAGAATGGCCAGTAGGGAGGGAGGGAAAGGGAGAGGGCAAAAGGGTGAAAGAAAAAAAAAAAGATGGTAGAATGAGATGGATATCATTACCCTAAGTGCATGTATGAAGTCACGAATGGTGTGAATATACTTTGCATACAACCAGAGATTTGTAAAAAAGTGCTCTATATGTATAATATGAAATGTAATGCATTCTGCTGTTATTTATAACATCTTAGAATAAAAGATAAATTAAAAAAAGAATACTCAAACCTAAAGAATAAGATGAAAGGCCTTACTCTATCAAATGGTAAGACTTTCTATAAAGTGGTGATAATCATTACCATCTGTTTATGGTCAGGAATGGAGGAACTGACCAGTGGAAAAAGTCATGCACATGTGCAATTTTTTTATGATAGGGCAAGTGTTGTGGATTGCGGGGGAAGAAATTGTACTGGACATTTGGTTGTTGAAATGACAAAAATGGAAATAGCATTACTGCTTTATACCTTTTGCAAGATTAAGTTCCTGATGGATTCAGTATTCAGTTGAGAGAACAGTGAAGCTGGGGGTGATGGTGTACCCTGGTGATCCCAGAGGGCTGAGGCAGAAGGATCCCAAGTTCAAGGCCTGTCTGGGCAATTTAGTGAGAGCTTGTCTCAAAATAAAAACGTGAAAAATGGGCTGGGGATGTGGTTCAATGGTAGAATGCCCCTGGGTTCCATCCCTATGCTGCAAAATAACAATAAATAAAAAAGAAAATGTGAAAACTTTTAGGAGAAAGTATAGAAAAAAATTTTTATAACACATGTAAGGAAAGGCTTTTCTTTTCTCCATGTTTTTATTGGTGCATTGCAATTGTACATGATGGTGGGTGTCAGCAACACACGTTTGTACCTGTATACAATATAACTATAATTTGGCCAATATCATTCCCAAGTATTTCCCCTTTCCTTCTCTTCCTGGTCCCCTTTCTTCACTCCACTGATCTCACTTTGATTTTCACGAGACACTTCCCCCAAACTTTCCTTCCTTTTTCTTCTTTAGCTTCCTCATATGACAGAAAATGTGTGACCCTTGACCTTTTGAGTCTGGCTTATTTCGCTTAACATAATGTTCTCAAGTTCTGTCCATTTAGGAAAAGTTTCTTGAAATGATGTTAAGAATACTAACAGAGAAGAAAAGACTGAAAACTGAAAGTCAAGAACGTCAATTCATCAAGATATCATAAGGAAAGTGAAAGATGAACTTGCAGAAAATATTTACAATGTATGAAATCAAGAAAACATGAGAATTCAGAAAACATGAGGACTATAAAACAATAAGAAAACATAACTTAGTAGAAACATCAGCAGTACACATTAAGTAGCATCATGCATAAAAGGAAATATAAATGTCCAACAAATATGGGAAAAGATGCATAATTCTATTAGTAATCAGAAAATATCCTTTGAGAGAACAGTGAAGCTGGGGGTGATGGTGTACCCTGGTGATCCCAGTTACTAAGAGGGCTGAGGCAGGAGGATCCCAAGTTCAAGGCCTGTCTGGTGAGAGCTTGTCTCAAAATAAAAAGGTAAAAAATGGGCTGGAGATGTGGTTCAATGGTAGAATGCCCCTGGATTCCATCCCTATAATGCAAAATAACAATACATGGAAAAGAAAATAAGATACCCTTTCATAGTCAATGGATGGGAAAAAGGAAAGAGGCATGTATTGATGAAGAGGTAGAGTAATGGAAATTTTTACATACTAGTGACATAAAAATGTAAGTTGCTACAATTCTATGTAATGTAATTAGGTGTTAACTGATAAAATTAAATATTCAGGCAACCTATGCTACAGAAATTTCATTCTTAAAATACACACTAGAGAAGTCCTTGCTCATGTGTCAGGAGATGTATATTTGGGTTTTCTTTAGAATATAATTTTCAGTATCAAGAAATAAAGTCCAAGCCGGGTGCGGTGGCGCACGCCTGTAATCCCAGCACTTGGGAGGCTGAGGCAGGAGGATCACAAGTTCAAAGCCAGCCTCAGCAGTGGCGAGGCACTTAGCAACTCAGTGAGACCCTGTCTCCAACACAATACAAAAAAGGGCTGGGGGTGTGGCCCAGTGCCCCTGAGTTCAATCCCTGGTACAAAAAAAAAAAAAAAAAAAAAAAAAAAAAAAAAAATCCACTTAAATGTATCTTAATAAGAAAAAAAGTAAATGGTTGGATATTTTATATAGTGAAATAGTACATAGCGGAGAAGAATTAAATACAGTTACTTTCAAGAAGACCCAAAAAAAATCTACCAGAAAACTTTTACAACTAGTAAATGAATTCGGCAAAGTAGCAGGATACAAAATCAATACCCATAAGTCAAAGGCATTTTTGTACATCAGTGACAAAGCCTCTGAAAGGAAAATGATGAAAAATACCCCATTTACAATAGCATCAAAACAAAACAAAACAAAACAAAATACCCTGGGAATCAACTTAACGAAAGAGGTGAAAGACCTCTGTAATGAAACTATAGAATGCTAAAGAAAGAAATTATAGAAGACCTTAGAAGATGGAAAGACCTACCTTGTTCTTGGATAGGCAGAATTAATATTGTCAAAATGTCCATACTACCAAAAACATTATACAGATCTAATGTAATTCCAATCAAAATCCCAATGACATTCCTCAAAGAAATAGAGAAAGCAGTCAAGAAATTCATCTGGAAAAATAAGAGACCCAGAATAGCTAAAGCAATCCTTAGCAAGAAAAGTGAAGCAGGTGGCATAACTATAACAGACTTTAAATTATACTATAGAGCAATAGTAACAAAAACAGCATGGTATTGGCACCAAAATAGACCAGTAGACCAATGGTACAGAATTGAGGACACAGAGACTAATACATATAATTTTAGATATCTTGTATTAGACAAAGGTGCCCAAAACCTACAGTGGAGAAAGGATAGCCTCTTCAACAAATGGTGCTGGGAAAACTAGAAATCCATATGCAACAAAATGAAAGTAAACCCTTATCTCTCACCATGCACAAAACTCAATTCAATGTGGATCAAGGACCTAGGAATTAGACCGGAGACAATATGCCTAATAGAAGAAAAAGTAAACTCCAATTTCCAACATGTCAGATTAGGCCCCAAGTTCCTTAATAAGACTCCTGTAACGTAAGAATTAATATCAAGAATCAACAAACGCAATAGATTCAAACTAACAAACTTCTTCTCATCAAAAGAAATAATAAGTGAGGTGAATAGAGAACCAACTAATTGGGAACAAATTTTTAACACATGCACATCGGATAGAGCACTAATCTCTATAAAGAACTCAAAAATAAAAAAAAACAAATAACCCAGTCAATAAATGGGCTAAGGAATTGAAAAGACACTTCTCAGAAGAAGATACACAATCAACAAATACATGAAAAAATGTTCAACATCACTGGCAATTAGAGAAATGCAAATCAAAACTACTCTTAAGATTTCATTTCACTCCAGTCAGAATGGCAGCCACTAAGAACACAAACAACAATAAATGTTGGAGAGGATATGGGGGGAAAGGCACACTCATACATTGCTGGTGGGACTGCAAAATGGTGCAGTCATTATGGAAAACAGTATGGAGATTCCTTGAAAAACTGGGAATGGAACCACCTTATGACCCAGCCATCCCACTCCTGGGTCTATTCCCAAAGGACTTAAAAGCAGCATATTACAGTGACACAGCCACTTCAATGTTTATAGCAGCAAAATTCACAATAGCTAGGTTGGGGAACCAACCTAAATGTTCCTCAGTAGATGATTGGATAAAGAAAATGCGGTATATATACAAAATGGAATTTTACTCAGCAATAAAAAAGAATAAAATAATGGCATTCGTAGGTAAATGGATGAAGTTGGAGAATATAATGCTAGGTGAAGTTAGTCAATCCTAAAAATCCAAATGCTGAATGTTTTTTCTGATATAAGGAGGCTGATTCACAGTGGTGTTGTGTCGGGGTACATAGGAGGATTAGAGGAACACTAGAAAGGTCAGAGTGGAGAGAGGGGAAGGGAGGGAGCAAGGGGGCATGGAAGGGAAGAAAAAAGGAGGTGGTAGAAAAAGATGGATATCATTACCCTAAATGCATGATTGAAGACTTGAATAGTATGAATATACTTTGTATACAAACAGTGTTATGTAAAAAGATGCTCTATATGTGTATTATGAATTGTAATGCATGCTACTGTTATAAATACAACAACTTTGAATAAAAAAAAAAAAAAGAACTTGAAAAAAAATTTCCAGGAATCTTAGAAAAATCATTGAATGAAAAGAAGGCAAGCTTACTAGATAATCTATAATATGCCATCATTGTTATTAAACTTTAAGACTAACAAAATTAAACTTTGTATTTATTAATGTTGTTTGTCATGTAATTTGTTAAGGCTGCTTTATCAAAATATCATAGAAATGTATTTCTTCCTGTTCTGAAGGCTGGAAGTCCAAGGTCACAGTGTCAGCAGATTTGGTGACTGGCAAGGCTGCTTCCTGGTTATCGATGGCCCTTGCTTTTGCTGTGATTTCACATGATAGAAGAATTCAGGGAGCTCTTATGACCTAGTCCCCTCCTTAAAGGCCCTACTGTCAAATGCCATTACACTGAGGATTAGGTTCAAACCTATGAATTTTGAGGGACACAAATATTCAGTCCATTACAATATATTTTTTAAAGGAAAACACAATCCAGGGTAATGATCACCCCTGAATGGGGTGATCAGGCAGATGTAGGGTGATGACATGGTCCAGAAGGACCACATATAAGATGCAAGCTTCTCATAATTGTGCCAGATCTTAAGTTATGGCTTTATAGTGATCTTAATATTGTAATGTATCACAAGCATTATATAGTGTTCATGTTTCAAGTATTAAACAACACATCTCAATAAAAAAAATTCTGTCAATGTCAGAGACAAGTTCAAATATCAATAAAATTTCTCTTCCCATTTCATAGCAATAATATCGATTGCATTATAAATTATATGATGAAAATCTCTGTTTTTGAATGTAATTATATTAATCATAACAGGTATGTGCAGGGTTCTGTGTCTGAAAACTGAATAGCATACCTTTAATTCCTCGTAGAGGGCTTATGAGGGTTGAGATGATAGGTATGGACTGCTTAGAATGGTAGCTGGCATTGCACTATGTTAGATTATATGGTAAAAGGGAGGTAGAGGTACAGATGGAATTAGGATTGTGAATAAATTGACCTTGAGATGGAAAGATTATCCTGGATTAGCTGTGTGGGCCCAGTGTAAGTCATAAAGGTGCTTATAGGTGGAAGAGGGAGATAGAACCCGAGAAGAGGGAAGGAAGTCCTGAGGACTTGGTTTGATGTTGCTGACTTTGAAAATAGAGAAGGGGGCCATGAGCCTAGAAATTCAGGTAGGCTTGTGAAGCTGGAAAAGTCAAGGAAACAGATTATCCTCTAGAGCTGCTGATACCTTGTAAGACCCATTTTGGACTTAGGATATCCTGAACTTTAGAATAATAAGTTTTGTTGTTTTAAGCTAATAAGTTTGTGCCAATTTGTTACAGCAGCAAAAACAACATACGGTGTACTAAGTGTGCAATAATATGGAACCTAGAGAGCCTCTATTAACTTTTGGTAGCTGCTTTATAGAAAGCTAGCCCTTCTGAAGCTTATACATGAAACTGCTTCTTCATTGCCCTGGGTTCAAAAAAATTAGTGCAATCTTTATTTATTATGGCTCTGGGGAGTCTTAGGATGAACCTAAAGGACTTTGTAAAAATTACCAAACTCTGCCCTTGCAGTTTTTAACATCATGCTCTCATGCATCTCTAAAAAGAAGCTACTTTATAGGTCTGAAGACCAAGATAGGTAAAGTTTAGAGAGGAGTATAATTAAGTCTTTACATCCTATCCTGCTAAACAGGAAAGAATGAGAAAAAGTCTTAAAACCAAGCAAAATGCCCTTTCTTTCATCTTGCCCTTCCCTTTCCTCCCTTCAGAAAAGCAAAGTTGTCTCTCACGTGGAGGGGAAGCCTGTTGTGGAGCCACAGGTGGCCATGCATGTGGGGGGCGGCCTGGCAGGACAGGCCATGCCAGAAGCCTGTCTGGGACAGAGAGGCCTTATGTGAAGAAAGGAAGCCTGAGAACTGATTTGGAGCCAAGCAGGGGGAAAGGAGACTTTGTGGGAAGTTGGCCCAGGTTGAAGTGTCAGAGCCTGGGATGGAGAGGACATCCAGGGACAGGAGGTCCAGTACAGGTTACAGAAACAAGCGGGGGATCACTTCCTTATGATGGCATGGCCCATGCCAGTGACTGAAACATGCTGGGTGGGGAGGGCACACTCACAATGCCTGGCCCAGTACAGGTCACACTGAGAGACAAGGGAGTGTATCCCTGTGGGTGGGTCAGCTTAGTGTGGGAGGTCAGGGGTATGTGAAGGGGAATGGCAGCATCCAGAGGGGATTGGTAAGATCCAGAGGAACTGATCAAATAAGTGGGTATGTTAACTATAACTTGAGCCGAGATTTTTAGTATTGGAGGAGGGAGGTCAAATGTGGAAGGGGAGAACACCTGGATGCATTCTGTGGTGAGGGACTGGATTGGATTTGGAGGTATAAGTATGAACTCTTGGTTTTCAATGTATATAGGTAGATGAAGAAATAAATGTAAATGTAAATATGTTTATGTATACATACATATGCATGTGCATGTATATATGTAATATATGGACATATACATATATTGTCAACTGAGAGATTCCGGAAGTAGCAATATCCCAATAGATATGAGCACACTTAGAATCCAGATTTTGGCTTCTAAAGACCATTATCCACTAAAATGTATCAGAATTCCCTAGCTAAATGGCTGATTTAAGGCCTGGGACTTGTTATGCCAGAAAGCACAGCACTTCAAAATTAATGAGGACATGAGGTCACGGAAGTCAAGTTCAGAGTGTTGTGAATATTCAAACTGATCACAATTTGAACATCAAAATAATAATAGTGGATTATAACCCATTATATAACATGAGAACCATGTGTCCATATTAACTATAAATGAATAGATGAATGGGAAAGTAAGTTATCAAAGTACCTGTCCACAAAATACTTATTAATTACAAGGGAAAAAAAAGAAAAACTGCTTGGCAAAGAAGCCCAGCACATGGCATCCTTATCAAGATAAGTGTGACCTCAGTTGCTAAGAGGACAAAATTGGGTACCCCCATTGGAAGTGCTTGAAAACACATCAATCTTGTGAAATTCCTGCCACAGATACATAACCCGAATCCAGTCATGTAGAGACACGAGGCAAACCCAAATTCTACAAAACAATGAGCCTGAAAAATTTCACAGTTGTGAAAGTCGAGGGAAGGCTGAGAAACTGTATGGAGAAGAACAAGACTACAGAGACATGGTGCTCGATTGCAGCATGTCGATCTGAACTGGGTTTGGTAAGAACATGGTGGCCAAACTCGTTCTTACCAGAAGTAGGATTGGAGCAGAGTCATGTGTCTGTTACTTTTCTGTTTTCACGATGGAATTGCGGATGTACATGAGAATGCCATTATTTATAGGAAACATACTTGGTGCTAGGTCATCCTAACCTACAAGCAACCTACTCTCAAATGATTCAGGGGGAAAAGAAATGTGCTATACTTGCAGCGTTCCTTTAAGTTTGAGATAGTTTCAAATTATATATTATTTTTTAAACAAAGCCAGTCAATATCAGTGTTCTCAGTGTGAAATTTCAGCATTTAGTGTTTTGTCTGCCATTCTTGTGCCACAGTTTAAAGGTGGGTAGACTCCTAGTCATTTTGAAGATCTTTGAGGCCTCAGGGGAGCAATTACTCTCAATTTGCTCTTCACTTCAGATGGCCACATTTTCCTCAGGGCTGAGTCAGATTGCTGACCCAGCGACTGAAAGAGTGTTTCCCCAGAGACAAGTTATAAAAGGCCATCTGCCCAGGTGCACTTTTTTTTTTTTTAAAGGTTTCCATTTTTGAATTCTAAAATACAGTGATGTCAGATACAGGCATGAGGGCATTTAGGGCCATTCTCAGGCAAAATAATGGAATTGTACATCCCTCCAAGCTGTGTCTCCTCATCCAGCCTTCTTCCCACTCCCAAAGCTCCATTTTGGTTGTTGAGTACCACACCCCTCCATCCCTGTTCTGTCTGCTCTGCCTTCTTCACTCCACCTGCCCGATGTGGACATCTCCACCCTTCTAGGTGTCCAGTCTTACGTGCTTGTTTTCGATTATCCACATTGGAGATCTTTCTGATTTTCTTTTCTTAATCAAGAGTTACTTGTAAATGTAGATAGAATTCAACCTAAGCAGCGAATAGAAGCTGAATTTAAGGGTGGAAATGTCTCCAGTGTGGAGGTGAGCTGCTTTCCATGAGGTAGGCTCTTACCCGTGCTCTTCTCCTAATTTTCTACAATGTGTGTACATTGCTTTATAACAAAAGAAAATAATAAAATATACAATGACTATAGATATATGTATGTTCCAATGAGTCAAATGGTGAGAGTTTCAAGTCATAGGAGGTCTCACAGAAAAGCTATGGTGGAAAGCCATCTCCCTAATTTTCTACCTTTAAAAAACTAGAGAGACAAGCACTTTTACCCTTAGAAATCAAATTAAACTCATTCCATTCGCAATAATTTACTCGCTGGTGTTCATTTGAGGGTGCAAGGGATAAAAAAAATAATATGGATTTAATGGTAGCTTTGCTGAGAAATTATGTTATTTACTACAAATAGTGGTAGTATACCGATAACATAGTTAAAAGCTGCCAATTTTTCCTTTAAAATATGTTGTATTCATTTTTTAAAATTATATAAGCAAGACACTATTTTGAATTAATTTTCCCAACACTTTTACCTCAAAAAAGACTTTTTTTGGGGGGGTATTGGTAAAAAATTAATCATGTCATTCAATTGAAGCATTAATATTGCATATGAAGTCAAGATGTTTTGCAAATCCGACAATAGTTTAAATATAACTCTTGAGATGTGGGGAGAGTTGTGATTAATTATTTAAAAGCATAAGTAAACAGATATAGGGAGTCTTCATTTGATTGGTTCATTGATGCTTGCTAAATAGCTAAAATAGGACCTGGCACCTAAGAGATACTCACTAAATGTTTATTGCTGATGAAGTCTATTTATTTGTAAACATATACCTTTAGACCTACATATTGTTCGTATAACCATAATGGCATTGCATAAGTTGTTTCTCTCTGCCTTGCTGTGGGGTTTGTTGGTGTGAGGCAGCTGTTGGAGATATTTCTGCTTTGAAGATCCAAACTCTCCTTTAGGTGTGAAATCAAAATCCCAAGTTCTAGACATCAGGTCAAGTATGAGGATGGGCTATAAATTTGAGCTATTTCTCCCATTCAGCATTTTCCAATCACATAAGCAGTGTAATCCCTACAAGAATTTCTCTGTCAGTTCCAAACCCAGGAACAGTTGGAGAAGTATACTTAATTATATCCCCAACTCTGTAGCATGTACTTATGGAACAAATCTATCTTTTGGTCTTTTGTGAGAAATACACTTCTTGCTTTTGGGAAAGAAACTATTTCCTACTTCTCTACTTGAAAATTTTTGTTGTAGGGAGAACTGACAATTATGTAGTATTCAATCTTTTTTTTTTCCCCTCCTCAAAGATGAGTGTGTGATGGAAGCAAGAATCTTCTCAGGTCGGGTCTCTCTCTCTCTCTCTCTCTCTCTCTCTCTCTCTCTCTCTTCTTCTCTCTCTCTCTCTCTCTCTCTCTCTCTCTCTCTCTCTCTCTCTTTATTTTTGTAATTTGGACTAGAGGAAAGCAAATCTGCTCTAACTCTCTGGTGTGATTCTGTATTTTTCCTCTTTTTCCTAAAAGTTAAGGAAACAATCTCGCCATCTTTCTGCAAAATTATGACTTTTGGAATGATGACTTCAGGAAATCATAGAGGGTGTTTCAGGTGGTGCTGACCAAAATGAGACTTGCTTGGAGAAGACCCAGTGTGTGTTCTTCAGTAATGCTCAAGATGTAAGAGCAGAGAAGGAAATTGTGGGGAGAAATAGGACAGGGAATCCTAGCTAAATTTCTTTTGATTGGTTCAGGTGACAGGCAGTTAAATGTCACTCAGCCTGGTTGGCTGAAAAAGGATTCACACAAGAGAATTAAATACTATTCACACACACCCCCTGTGTTCCAAACTCCTAATTCTTTTCTGCTCTCATTTTGGTTATAGTCTATGGAAGCCTCCCTAGTGTTCCGAGCCTGGTTCTGACACTGGACATCCCCTTATGTCTCCTCTTGGATCATAATCTGAATCTGGCACCCACTCAACATTTCTTTAATATCAACTCTTCAAACCATAAACACTGCTGCATACAATAATATCCAAGTTGTTTCATAAGATGTAATATTACTTAGTTGCTTTAGTGGTTTAAATCTTTCAAATTGTTCTCCAGTGATAAAATAGGAATGAATTTTTGTTTGAGAAGACATAAAGATTTATGGTCTTTTGAAATACCGGGTTCGTCTTTTATTCAATACAATATTTATCATTTTGGGTCATTAGAACACAATGTTCATCTCAAAGGAAGTCAATACTTTTATTTGCCTGTGAACATGAAGTGCTGGTAGATTCTAAGGCTGATTCAAGTAGACAAAAGAGTGACTAAGCAATGTGAGTTTGCCTCTTATTTGAAAATCTCCCACTTGTAGAAATTGGTGATTGATGAGCGAAGCTGAAAAGGCTTATTAATCTCTCTGTTAATCAGGTAATTATAGCAAAGAGTACATTAGTGAGAATTTCACAGAGGGATATTTGAAGTCAAGTGTAGGGCAACATAAAGTGAAACAAGACATTCAAACCTTTTAGGTAGATGCAGGAAAATGTCCCACCAAGAACAAGAAACATGGAAGTATCCTCTCTTCTGGCTGGTCCCTGCTTCCTCTTCTGTTCTTTCAACACTTCAACATTGCGTGCTTTCTACCAGATCCAATGTCAAGGTGGCATTGTTCCTCATTTGTTGATGGTTTGCTGCCTGCCAGGCTCCTTGCTAGGTATGCTGTTGAGAACACACATGAATTAAAACAGTTTCTCTTGAAGGAGAGCTCATTGTGTCTCAAGGCAGATGTACATGTTCCATATATAAGGCACCAAGACACACATATAAGTGTGTCTGATTCTACCCTGGGGAAAAGGCCAGCCCTGGTGTTAGCCACTGGAGCAGGATCATTTCCTGGGGCTACAGGAAGTAGCCCAGGTAAAGTCCAAGTGCTGAAGAAGGCCACCTTCTGAGGGCGAGAGCTGATCTCAACACAGGAGGTGTTCTTGGAGGCTGAGAGCTGCAGAATGCTAGGACATAATGGGAAGTTAGCCAAATATCAGGAGGAAGGCATGAATTTGTGAATTTGGTCATGATTAGGATGCTTGAATCACAGGTTTTCTATTTTTTCTTTATTTAAAAAGCTTACCTTTTAATCAAAGTATAAAATACAGAGAGAGGAGTACACACATCATGAAATATATTTCAATGGGGTTTACTCCTTCTCTTATTGGTTAGCATTTGGGTAATCTCAGTTTTTAGCTATCATGAGTAGTATTGCTAACAATTCTTGTACAAGTCTTTTGATAAACATAATGATATTTTTATCATTAAGTACATGCTTAGGAGTGGTATTTCTGATCATAGAGTATGCACATTTATTTTATGAGATGATGCTAAACAGTTTTCCAAAATAATTATAGTAATTTATAATTCCATCAGCAGCATGTGAAAGTTGCAATTGCTCCTCATCCTCATCAATGATTTTCCTTTGTCTTAGCCATGCAGGCAGGTTGCAGTACTACCTAGTGATAGCTCATTTTTCTTTTTTTTTTCTTTTTCTCTTTTTGGTACCAGGGATTGAACTCAGGGGCACTCGACCGCTGGGCCACATCCCCAGCCCTTTTTTGTATTTGATTTAGAGACAGGGTCTCAATGAGTTGCTAAGTGCCTCACCATTGCTGAGGCTGGCTTTGAACTCGCGATCCTCCTGCCTCAGCCTCCCAAAGTGCTGGGATTACAGGCGTGCGCCACCGCGCCCGGCAGTAATAGCTCATTTTGGTTTCAAATTTTATTTCTCTGCTGACTAATAAAGTTGAGCACGTTTGATCATTTATGTTCTCTTTTGTGAAATACCATTCCAGCCTTTGCCTTCCCACCTCCCTTTTCAAAAATCAGGTTCTCTCTTTTTTATTAAGTTCTCTATGTGTGTGTGTTTTTAAAATATATTCTGGGCTTAGTGCAGCCATGCCCAGGTTAGTCTCGATGACCTCTGCCCTCATGTGGCCAGTCCCAGGCCAGCCCCGCTGACCTCTGCCTGAGTGCAGGCGGACCCAGATCAGTCCCACCAATCTCCCACAGAGTGCAGGTGGGCACAGGACACCCCTGCCGACCTCTGCTCGAGCACAGATGATGCAAGGACAGCCCCGAGGACCTCCTCTTGAGTGCAGCCAGACCCAGGTCAGCCCTGCCTACCTCCGACTGAGTGCAGGTGGGCACAGGACAGCCCTGACAACCTCCACTGAGTGCATCAGCGCAAGGTCAGCCCCACTGACTTCCGCTCTAGCTCAAGAGGGCCAAGGACAGCCCTGAGGATCTCCGCTTGAGTGTGGCCAGGCCCAGGTCAGTCCCGCAGACCTCCGCAGGAGCGCAGATGGGCCCAGGTCAGCCCAGCCAACACCCGCAGAGCTCAGGCAGGCCTAGGACAGCTTTGCTGACCTCCACTTAGAGGACTGCCTCTTCCTACCAGCAGCCCACCAGGGGGAGCTCAGATTCAACCAGTTCGGCCCACGCCAGCCTGCATGGGACCCAGGCCCAGGGTAGGTCCAGAGTCCACTACCCACCCCCACCTGGGTGCACAAGCCTAACCCACTTCTATCTTGAGACACTGCAGACATAGCCATAGCCTTCCCCATGCAGTAGCACCTACCTTTTGACAATAGACAGGGCCTAAAAGCAGCCGCATCTCAGAGTAGGCATCCCAAAAACATTGTAAGGCCCACCCTTTCATCCCCATCTCTGGAAGATGTTGCATTCATCTTGGGGTACCTTCACTGTTATCTCAAGTTATGTCCGCTACTGCTGATACCACCTTTAGTTGCAATAGCATACATCCAGAGACACCTGCAGGATCTGAAAGCCCAACATTAAGGTGAGGCACAGACAACCTGCATGGATATTACAAGAATATAGGGCAGAAACTGTTAGATCTACACTGTGAGAAAGGAAGACAAATAGACAACATGAAAAAACAAGGAAAGAAAGTACCCCAAACAAACCAGGATACTACAATAAGAGAACCCATGCTCAGGGAAGTTGATGCAATGTCAGAGAAGGAGTTCAGAAAGTTCATAATTAAAATGATCTGTGAATTAAAGAATGACCTAAATGAGCAAATACAGGCAAAAATTGATCACTAAAACAAAGATATAAGAGAGCAAATACAGGTAGCAAAAATTTACTTCAAAAAGAGATAGAAACTCTGAAAATAAAAACAGTCAGAAATGCTTGAAATAAAGGAAACAATTAACCAAAACAAAACAAAACAAAACACAATATAAATCATCACCAATAGACTAGATCAACTGGAAGAAAGAACTTCAGATAATGAAGACAAAGTATATAATCTTGAAAATAAAGTTGACCACACAATGAATATACTAAGAAACCATAAAAGAACATGCAAGAATTATGGGACAGCAGCAAAAGACCAAATCTAAGCGTAATTGGGATAGAGGAAGGCACAGAGTTTCAAACCAAAGTAATGCACAATTTCTTCAATGAGATAATATCAGAAAATTTCCCAAGCATGAAGAATGAATTAGAAAACCAAATACAAGAGGCTTACAGGACAACAAATGTACAAAATTACAACAGATCTACACCAAGATACATTCTAATGAAAATGCTTAGCATACAGAATAAGGATAAAATCTTAAAGGCTGCAAGAGAGAGGAATCAGATCACATATAGGGGGAGACCAATTTGTATCATGGTAGATTTTTCAACTCAGACACTTAAAGCAAGGAGATCATGGAACAACATATACCAAGCTCTGAAAGAAAATGTATGCCAAAAAGAATCTTATATCCAGCAAAATTAAGCTTTAGATTTGAGGACGAAATAAAACCTTCCATGATAAAAGTTAAAAGAATTTACAACTAGAAAGCCAGCACTACAGAACATCCTTGGCAAAATATTCCATGAAGAGGAAATGAAAAACAATGATGAAAATCAACAGAGGGAGGTATTACACTAAAGGAAATACCAATCAGAGGAGAAACCATGTCAAGTTAAATACCAAAAATAAACAAAAATGGCTGTGAATACAAATCATGTCTCAATAATAACTCTGAATGCTAAAGGCCTAAACTCACCAATCAAAGGACATAGACTAGCAGATTGGATTAAAAAAAAACACAAAAATATGCTGCCTCCAAGAGACTCATCTCACAGGAAAAGATCCCACAGGCTGAAGGTGAAAGGTTGGGAGAAATCCTACCACTCACATGGACTGAGGAAACAAGCAGGGTTTCCATCTTCATATCAAATAAAGTAGACTTCAAGCTAAAGTCAATCAAAAGGGATAAAGAAGGACACTACATACTGCTCAAGGGACCCATACACCAACAAGACTTAACAATTATAAAAATATATGCTCCAAACAATGGAGCATCCATGTTCATCAAACAAACTCTTCTCAAGTTCAAACAATCAACAAATACATGAAAAAATGTTCAACATCTTTGGCTATTAGAGAAATACAAATCAAAACCACTCTAAGATTGCATCTCACACCAGTCAGAATGGCAGCTATTAAGAACAGAAACAACAATAAATGTTGGAGAGGATGTGGGGGAAAAGGTACACTCAAACATTGCTGGTGGGACTGCAAAATGGTGCAGCCAATATGGAAAGCAGTATGGAGATTCCTTGGAAAACTGGGAATGGAACCACCTTATGATCCAGCTATCCCACTCCTCAGTCTATACCCAAAGGACTTAAAAACAGCATAGTACAGGGACACAGCCACATCAATGTTTATAGCAGCACAATTCACAATAGCTAGGTTGTGAAACCAACTTAGATGCCCCTCAGTAGATGAATGGATAAAGAAAATGTGGTATATATACACTATGGAGTATTACTCAGCAATAAAAGAGAATAAAATCATGGCATTTGCAGGCAAATGGATGAAGTTGGAGAATATAATGCTAACTAAAGTTAGCCAATCCCCAAAATCCAAATGCCACATGTTTTCTCTGCTATAAGGAGGCTGATTCAGTCGGGTTGGGACAGGGAACATAGGAGGATTAGAGGAACACTAGAAAGGCCAATGGGGAGGGAGGGGAAGGGAGGGGCAAAAGGGTGAAAAAAAAAAAGATGGTAGGATGAGATGGATATCATTACCCTAAGTGCATGAATGAAGACACAAATGGTGTGAATATACTTTGTGTACAACCAGAGATATGTAAAAATGTGCTCTATAATATGAAATGTGCCTTCTACTGTCATTTATAACAACTTAGAATAAAAATAAATAAATTTTAAAAAGAAAAAAAAAAAGAAAATATATTCTGAGGGCTGGGGATATGGCTCAGTGTTAAGAGTGTTTGTCTACCATGTGCTAGGACCTGGGTTTGATCCCCAGCATTGGCAAAAAAAAAAAAAAAAAAAAAAAAAAAAAATCCCCCACATATATGTATATATAAATGTACACATGTGTATATATATTCCCTTTAGTCATTTGTTGGATATATGAATTCCAAATATTTTCTTCCCCTATAGGAGCTGCCTTTTGCTTTCTTAACAGAAGTTCTTATTATAATCAAAATTTTCATCTTTGCTGTTCAAGTTAGAAGTTTTTGAATACTGTAAGAAATCATTTCCTCCATTAAAATCATGAAGTTGTTCCCTGAAGTCTTTGCCTAAAACTTTATTGTTTTATCTTTAAACATTTATATCTGTAATCCATTGTAAATAGATCCATTTAGGCTTTTCATAGGTGTGCCCAGTTGCCTCAGCACTGTTGGTTAAAAGGATCATGCTTTCTCCCTCTACAATGCAAAGTCACCTATGTCATGAAGCAGGAGGTTACATATGTGTGGTTCTATTACAGCATTCTCCATTCTGTTCCATAAGTCCATTTATTTATTCTTGCATCAATTCCACATGGTCATGCTTCTATCTCTTTATAGTAGGTTTTCATTACTGTTGGTTTTAATTGTCCATCTTGTTTTTTAAAAATTGCTTTGGCCTATCGCATCACCACATGCATATTAGAATCCAATGATCAATTTCAGTAAATGAAATACTATTGGGTTTTACATTATCTACCTCTCTCTGATGGATTACAAATCATGCCAAAACTTAGTCGTGTGAAACAACAGCATTTACTATCTCACAGTTTCTCTGGGTCAGATATTTGGGCATGCATTAGTGGGGTCTTTTGGTTTAGGGTCCCTTGTGAGTGTCAATAAAGGTATTAGCTGGGAGTAGAGCTATTTCAAGGCTCAACTGGAGAGAAATATACTTTTAACCTTGCTCATGGGGTTGTAGGCAGGATTCAGTTTCTCCCTGTTTGTTGGCCAGGAGCTGTCCCACTTGCTTGCCACAGAGGTTTCTTCCACATGGCATCCTGTTTGCTCAAAACTGCAAGCCGAGAAAGTGATAGATTACCAGCAGGAGGAAGTTACTGTGTTTAGTAATCTCCATGGAACTGACATCCAGTCACCTTTGCCATATAGCCATATTAGGCATGTGCCACTTGCTCACTGTATATTAAGGATAAGGTACTAAACACAGGTGGGACCAGTAATGGGAGCTCTTGGGAGCATCGTTATTGGGTAATAAACTTTTTTTTTATGTATTCTAGATACTAAAATCTTATTATGATCATGATTTGCAAATATTTTATCCAATTATGTAAATTTTCTTCTCACAGTTTTTAAAATTTTTCTGTACAACACTTTAATATCAGTGAAGTCCAGTTTATTTTTTATATAGTGTGTTTTGCTTGTACTTTTGATATCCATTTGTGCAAAGTCCAAGGTCATAAAAATTCTAAGAGTTTCATGGTTTGAGCTCTTATAGTTAGGGCATTGATCCATTTAAAGTTAATCATCTTAATATGGGTGAGATAGGGTTCAACTTCATCCTTTACTTGTGGGTATCCAGTTGTCCTAGCACCATTTGTTAAAGAGACTTCCCTTTCTTCGCTGAATGGTCTTGACATCCTTGTAAAGAAAATCAGTTGGCTATAGATATATACACTGGAATATTTCTGGAATCTCAAATCTGCTTCATTGGTCTGTATATCTGGCCTTTTTCTAGTATCACATTCTTTTTATACTAAACAGTATTACACTGGTTTTATACTGTAGCTTTGTACTAAAATTTGAATCTGGAAAATGTAGGATCTCTGATAATTTTTCCCTAGCTTGTTGTGGTTGTTTGAAGCTCCTTGCAATTCATTATGAACTTGAGAATTAAAATTTCCATTTGTGCAAAAAGAAAAAGCCATTAGAATTTTGATAGGCATTGCACTAAAGATGTAGATTGCTTTGGGTGGTATAGACTTCTAATAACATAAAGTTTTCCAATCTGTGAACTTTGGATGTCTTTTCATTTATTTAGGACTTCTTTAATTTCTTTCAATAATGTATTATAGTTTTTTGGTGTTCAAATCTTTCACTTTCTAGCTTAAATTTATACCTAGGAATTTTATTCCTTTGACAGCGTTTGTAAATGGAATTATTTTCTTAATTTCCTTTTTAGATGTTAATTGCTTTTGAGCACCACCCCCCCTCTGCAATCAGATGCTTCTAAAGGAAAAGTGGTTCAAATACTGGGCTTAGCATCTCAGACTTTCTTCATCTCCCACATTCTGGCCCCATAATCACACACTTATTTGAAAAGAAAAGGTGATTGAATATGTTGAGTAAAAACACATTGTTAAGTAGCAAATAGGCCCTGTGGTGTTTGGTTGGGTCAACTAGAGTTGAAAGCACAAGGTCAGATAGAAACTATACAAGTCAGGGCAATAAATGAAATGGTAGAGCAACCATTCTGACTGCTACTCTCAATTTGTGTTTCATTGAACAAGTTGCTTAATTCCAAGTGTCCACTTTGTTACCAAAATAGAAATAATTATAATTACCTCATAGAGTTGGTTGTTTTTTCGGTTAATGAGGATAAGTGATTAATGCACTTTGTAAGTGGCAGTTATCATTCCTAATTGCCATGTAGACACAAAGAGTAGTGTGAAGATGGACTGAAGAATCCTGAAAAGGCCTTTTGATCCAATTTGTTTTATATCCTGTATTATTTTACAATTATAGCTGTCTATCCTAAAGAATTTGGCTTTCATCAAATCAACCTAACATTTTTTTCCCAAAAAGTTAAAAAATGATAATGTTTAGTTACAAATGTTAAGTTTGATAGCAATCTAAGATAATTTCTAAGTGGAACATTATTATTTGGACAAAGATGAATATAAATAGTCTTCATGTGATCCTGTATTCTGGAATTAATATCATATTGGGGACATTCATCAAGTATGTAGGCATGCAAGCAGTCTATAAATAGCAAACAATATTAAAAAATGAAATAGAAAACGTTAAAGAGAAATGTTAGCAGTCAGTCACATAAATGTGGATTTCAGTCAATTGCAATTCTAATATTTGGAATGTTCTGCAGATATGTTTTACATTGATAAATCAGAAATCAAGAAATAAGCAGGTGGGGTTGTGGTTGTGGCTCAGCGGTAGAGTACTTGCCTAGCACGTGCATGGCCCAGGTTTGATCCTCAGCACCATGTAAAAGTAAACGCATTGTGTACAACTAGTGGAAATAAATAAATATAAAAAAAAATTTAAAAAGAAATAAGCAGGCAAATGAGAGCCCAGCCCTTAAGCATTAGAGATTCTTTAAAAACCTTTCATTATTAAACAGCATTTATAAAATTAAAAATTCAGAAAGTGATCACTTTATTTACATCTCTGCTGATAAGGATTTTCCCTGTCCCAAACTTATACCAGCTGTTAAAAAGTCTGTCACTTATATGATGAAAGAGAAGGTAGGTAGATTTGTTTATATCTATCATTACTAGTAGGAAACAATGTTTTTCCTATTGTAACAATGAGTTGTTACACTTATTTTCTTATGTGAAGGGTCGCACTTCATTTTTTCATTAGTTCAGCTATCAAGTTTTTGAACTACTATTGATATGATTAAGTGGCTTACTGACAACTTGGGCCAACAAAATAATGAGAGCATATGTGAGCCTCTGAATATTTGCTCAAAATCTGACATAACCACATTGAAAAGGAAGTTAAAATCTTTAAAAATGTTTTCTTTTTGACTTTATGATTGAAGTTTAAAAATATTTAATAGTGATAAGTTTGCATTTCCTGAATTCAAAATTTAAGTTATTAAAGGGGATCCTATGGTTAAATAAGTTTCGGAAACTTTGAGAGTTCAACTAAGGTCATATGATTTCTTTACTTCAGGACATTGCAAAATCTGCAATGTGATAATGCTCAACTCAAACCCCTTGAAAGTGGCCTTGGGGTAGAATTTGTGAAGACTCAGTTCCCAGAATCACAGCGTGTCACTTCCTCTTTTCTTTGGAACACTTAGGAGAATTCCTATCAGATTTGTCTTACAGTACTTGAATTTAAGAGAAACTTAATAATCATCCACAAATGGATCCACCTCAAAATTTTTTCTTTTATGTTCTAGCAAAGATGTAGACATTTTTATTTGGTTTGCTTCAACTATTAGACACAGTGGTTCCTTGAGCACCGTCGTCTCTGGATCTAGTATGGTAAGAAATCTGTCATCAGTATGCGATGAGGATTGATATGCTACAAATGCCTTCTTAGTGGGTGCATTAGTTATGACCAACTTGGTGGCAAAGTAACAAAAATCACCTGAGCTGCCCTCTGCTAAAAAAAAAGAGGGATTTGTTATAATGATGCAAGGTTATTATCTAGAACTCATAGACAAGAATGTAGCAGGGTATCAGAAATGTCTAGAACAATAATGTCCAATAAAAAATAATGCAAACCACAGACTTAGATTATAGGCTTAGAGTCTTTCTAATCTAATAGTGAGATAAATTTAATTTTAAGCATATTTTCTCTAACATAATATCCAGGATATTACCATTTTAATATGTAAGCATCACAAATTACTAATGAAATCTTTTATATTCTTTTGCTTTTGTACTGTGTCTTTGAAATCTAGTGTGTATTTTTACATTTGTAGAACTTAAAAAAAAAAAAAAGCTAGTCACATTTAGAATTTCAAAAGCCCTATGAGGCCAGCAGCTGCCACCACACACTGTCAGTCTACAGCAAAGAATGATAAGGATTCTGGGAGCCCAAGTACCTCTCTTTCTCAATTTTAAAATTTGAGAGTAATTTATTTCAGTGACAACATTTTAAATTTATTTTAAAACTCCTAAAGGATGAAGAATGGAATACAAATGTTAAAACGTAATTTTATCTATTTTTTTTCAGAGATTATACCAAGCATAGAAGATGAAGTTTGAAAAATAACAATGCAGAAAAAGATACATCAGACAAGTACTAATTAAACAAAACACTAGGATATCAAATGAAAAATGCCAGCATACCATGCCATAGACCAAGCCTCAGTATAACTTAAGAAGTGTTCTTAAAAAGAATATCTTTTCTTACTCCAGTGCGATTCAGTAAATAAGAAGTAATAAAAGAGAAATAAAAAGCACTCTGTATTTGAAAGTATAAGTGTGCCATTTTAAATTACACTTAGATCATAAAAGACATTTTAATGAAAATTAGAAATTTCCTTGAACTGGTAAAGAATAGACTACACATTAGAACTTGTGTGCTGCTGTTAAAACTGTAGTTAATGAGAAATTTACACCCTAATTCTTGTATACATAAAAAAGAAAGGACTAAAATTAATACAGCTCAATTTGAGAAATAAAAAAGAACAACAGAAATTCAAAGAATCTTCAGAGCCAATTCTATTTCTTTTTCCTTCTCATATTAATTTGTCACTTAATGTTGTTGATTCTACTTTGTACTTACCTTTAAAATCCATCCTTTCTTCTCTACTTCCCATGCCTTCATCTCATTTTATTTTATTGTGTTTCTAACATTCTCTATCACTCTCATGCCCCATCTCTTTAACTCATTCTCCCCATCACCAGAATCTTTCTAAATAAAAAAATGTTGTCATGTCACATGTAGTCGCCTGAAGAGATGGCGCTCTTGGAGCAAAGAAGCCGCGGGAAGAAGTTTAGAGACGAACTGGAAACAAACAGCCCTTTATTCTGATAACTTTTCTCTCTGGCTCTAACTACACCCGACATGCCGTCCACGCTCCTCTAACCTCTAAAATGGCGCGCAGACCTCATCCGCAATCTCCCTCAAGTCCCTCGAGATCTCCGGCCAAGTCTCAAAAGAT
This sequence comes from Tamias sibiricus, assembly GCA_025594165.1. Taxonomy (NCBI): domain Eukaryota; kingdom Metazoa; phylum Chordata; class Mammalia; order Rodentia; family Sciuridae; genus Tamias; species Tamias sibiricus. The sequence goes on along the minus strand of CM046663.1, from coordinate 89,282,665 downwards.
CCCGGGCCAAGTCCCATGAGACTACGGAAGGCGCCAATGCCCAAACATGTCCAAAGCCAAAGCCCGTAGTCCACCGCAATTTAAGCCATCTCCCCAAACAGGGCTCCTGCAGTCACACACTAGTTTAGAGTCCATCAATGACCTGAGTTACACAGTTAAATCCATTTTCCTCCATTGATCTTCAATGGCCAATCTCTGATTTTTTTTTTTTTTTTTTTGAGTGCAAATCTCTGTGTATCCTGAGAGGCTTGGGAGGAAATGCTTTTATTTTTGCAGTGGACACATCACATCTGCAAGGAATTTGGAAACTGTTGCTGCTCCACCTGGGTCACAAGGGAACATGGGGTGGCAGGTTGGGAAGGTTCTCAGGTCTTTAACTGTATCATCATGACAATGAATTAGCCAACTTTGGACTTCCCCGTTCCTGAGCAACTCCTTATGTTGAAATCTCTCTTAGTTAGGGCTTCTGCTACTGGGAGTTGAATGCATGCTAAGCAATCCAGACTCCCAACTGCTTACAGAGTAGTTTCTTATATACTGTATTGGAAGACCGGAACAGCCCCATGTTGCCAGCTTCATTTCAGCAGATTTCTCCCTCTTTGTACTATCCACCCTTCCTCCATGTGCTCCAGACTCTATGTTAGGTTTAAAATTTTATAAATATGCTCTCCTCCTTTTTTTTTTTTTTTTTTTTTTTTTTTTTTTTTTTGGTACTGGATATCGAACTCAGGGACACACTCGACCACTTGGCCACATCCCCAGCCCTTTTTTGTATTTTATTGGAGACAGGGTCTCACTGAGTTGCTAAGTGCCTCACCATTGCTGAGGCTGGCTTTGAACTTGCCATCCTCCTGCCTCAGCCTCCCAAGTGCTGGGATCACAGGCGTGCATCACCACGCCTGGCTTATCCTTCTTCATTCTCACCTACTGCCTTGTCTGCTAGATGTGTCTGTTTACCCCCACCCCCACCCAATTTTAAGGTTGTAAGAATGCCACATGAGGAGAACCTCTTAACAGATTTTAAATTATATAACAGCCAGTTAATTCTAGACACAATGTTATAGAGCAGATCTCTAGAACTTATTCTGTTGCAACTTTATACATATTTAAATCAGCTCCCCACTTACCCCTCCCTGCAGATCCTAACAACCACTATTCTACTCTGTGCTTCTGTTTGACTGTTTTAGGTGTGTCATATAAGTGAGAGCATGTAGTATTTCTCCTTCTGTAACTGGCTTATTTCACTTAGCATATTGTTCTCAAGTTTCATTCATGTTTTCACATATTTTAGGATTCCTTTTTTTTTGAAGGTGAGATAATATTCTAAATTGTATGTATACACAACATTTTTTTTTTAATCCATTCAACCACTGGTTGATTTTTAGGCTATTTGACATCTTGGCTATTGTGAGTAGTGCTGGTCTTTTGCTTTTTTGATAATAGTCATCCTATCAGGTTTAATGAGGATAAAAGTCATGTAGTCCTTTCAATAGCTACAGAAAAATAATTTCATAAAATTCATATTCTTTCATGATAAAAATTTTCAACGAACTAGGAACAGAACATAATTAGAGGTCATATATGACAGTCTACAGCTAACATCATATTCAATTGTGAAAACTGGAAAGATTTTCATCTAATATCAGACACAGTATGCAAAGGATGCCCACTCTTGTCATTTTTATTCATGTTCAGCACAGTACTGGAAGTCCTTGTGGGAGCAATTAGGGGGGAAGAAAAGACATTCAGTTAGGAGATGAAATTGTCCCTGTTTGTGGATGACATGATCTTAAATAAAGAAAACCCCACATACTCTACAAAAACCTGGTAGAGCTAATACATGAATTTAGTAAAGTTGTAGAATTAAAAAAACCAATATACAAAAAGCTGTCACATTCTATATGCTAACAACAAATTATCTGAAAGGAAAATAATCCCATTTACAATAGCATCAAAAAAATAAATTATCTAGGAATAAATTTAAGGAGGCTAGAGACTTGTATACTAAATCTGCAAAATGTTGGTGAAAGAAATTGAAGAAAAACAAATAGACATGTCTCGTTCATGGATTGGAAGACTTAATGTTATAAAATATGTATAAACTACTCAAAACAATCTACAAGTTCAACACAATCATTGTCAAAATTCCAATGGCATTTTTACACAATGAAAAATGTTTAAAATTCATTTGGAACTGCAAAACACTGACCAGCCAAATCAGTCCTGAGTAAGTAGGACAGAGCTGGGAACATCATACTGCCTGGCCTCAAAATATGCTTCAAAGCACTAGTAATCACAACAGTATAATACCAGCATAAAACAGACAATGGAACAGAATAGAAATCCCAGGAATAACTCAAATATTTACAGTCTTTTTTTTTTTTTTTTTTGACAAAGGTACTAAGAACCCAGAGGGGAGAAGTACTATCTCTTCATTAAATGCTGTTAGGAAAATTGTGTATCTACATGCAGAAGGATGAATTGGATCCTCATCAACAACTACATTCATAGATCAACTTAAAGGTGACACATGTATGAATATGCCACAAGGAAACCCATTATACTATATAACTAATGTGCACTGGTCAAGAAAGGCTCACATAGCCAAAAGTTAGGGCAATTCTGCAAAATATATTTCCCTTTGGAGTTTCAAATAAAGATATAGTACAGTTTCATATTGCAAGTATTAGGGTAAAACAATCAAGTCCAAAGGGATTAAAGATAAATGTACCAGAAACTATAAAACCTCTAGGAAAAAATATAAGAGGGAAGGTTCTATGACATTGATCAGGGCAATGATTCTCTCAGATATAATACCCAAAGGAAAAAGGATGTATGATATTGATCAGGGCAATGATTCTTTGGATATAACCCCAAAAGGAAAAAAAGAGACATATGGAATGTCATCGAATGAAAAAAACTCCACAGCAAAGGAAATAATTAGCAAAATGAAGAGAGAAGCCACAGATTGGGAGAAACTATTTGCAAACCATACATCTGACAAGTGGTTAACACCCAAAATATATAAAGAACTCAATAACAAGAAAACATGACTTGACATTTAAAAACAAAAACAAACAAACAAACAAAAAAAAAATGGGCAAATGATTGTAATGGACATTTCTCAAAAGAAGATATATAAATGGCCAATAGGTATGTGAAAAAGATGCTCAAGGTCACTAATCATCAGAGAATGCAAACTAAACCACAATGGGCCATCACCTCACTGTAGTTAGAATGGTCACTGCCCAAAAGGTGAAAAATAAGAGGCACTGGAGAGAGAGTGGAGAAAAAGGGAATCTTTGTATACTGTTGGTGATGGCTTCATTGCACCTATTTTGTCTTGAGCTATATTTATATGTGTTGATTACTCATAAAATTTCTTCTGAAGTCTGCAGGAGTGTACTTTCAGAAGAATGCTCTGCCCAAGAGTCCAGAGTCTGGACATTGTTAATTTTCTCTTGCTCTGCAATATGATTTCCTGCACCTTATGGTTTTTTCCAAACTTGTTCTTTAATAAACCAAGATCTGATAGACCACTGATGGTAGACATGAGCAGATTCATTCTTTGTTGGCACTGAGATAAAATTCTCATCTTAAATCTGCAGATGTAGTTTGAATTGATGTGTGGGTGACCATCCTATCAATTTCCCCTCTTTTTTTGTTTTTTTAAACTATGGTTTTGTTTTCTCTTAAGGTCATTCCCTGCTTCAGGATCTGATGAAACATGTAAAAAGCACTTGGTGGTGGTGGGGATGTTTCTGTACTTTCTGAATACCATTCTATTCTGCTCCTACTTTGTGCTTTATGCATATAAATAAATTATGTGCTCCAGAATAAGCTATCCTCTAACCTGATTGCTCTGCCTTTTTTGGTGCTGGATTTTTGTTTCCCTGTTCTAGATACATGTTAGAGGCAGAAGAAGCACTGCTAGGAGGACTTAGCTCTTGTAGCTGTCAGCTTTGGGTCTCTAAGTCAAGAAGCAGGTTTTAGGAGCTACAGAGCACAGCTTACACATTTTCAGAAGCAGATGCAGTTTAATTAGCAAGAGTTGGTTGTATTATATACTGAAATCCTCATTTTTTCAGTGTGTTTTCTATATTATTTACTTATTGACAATCATTTCCAAATTCTGTTTTTAAGTTGCATGTTGTCTTAGTTTTTGAGACTGTGTAGAGTTTTCTGAATATCTTCGTAATTATTTAGTGAGCTATTAGTAAAGGCCCCATTGAAACCATGTGCTAAGTAGACAGGAATTTGAACTAGAAGTTAAATATTTGTTATTGATAGACTAAAGGGATGGATATAAAATGTCAAAAAGAAGACTTTAAAAAGAAGAAAGTACTGTGTTTAAATTCCCAGGAAATTTCAAGCAACACCGAGTAGTTTTTGAGTTCTATTGTTTCTCTCCTCCCTCTTTTTTTTTTTTTTTTAAAGGAAGTATGAAATTACTCCATTCTGAATTGACAATAGATAATTATGATTGATTCCCACTACTGCATGAATATACTAGGTCATGGCAATGATTATTCTCTGTTAAGAAAAGAAGGAAAAATAAAGGAGCATCTGTAAGAAAAACAAGGCCTAAAACTTATGAAATTATTTCAGCAGTCAATTGAGAGTTATAGCAATAATTTCTTTAAAATGTATGGCTTAGAGATTCTTTATCTCATTCCTGGATGCTTAATACTTGAATTTGCACACCCCTACTACTAATGATTTTTCTTCAAAAAACAATAATTAAGCAGAAAAGCATTCTTCTCTCTTTCTCAGGACACCACCCTTATGGGAAGCTGAACATCTCAAGGGCCATCGTTGACAAGCCACCTGAAATCAAGTGGCTGTGCTCCCAAGGTAATTTTCACATATGAGTTTCTAACAGTAAGAATAGCCAGTATGCTTCCATTCAGCTTTTATTTTTTAATTGATAAAATAGTTCAATAAATGTTACCAGATATTTGAAAGTGAATTACTGATTACAGTTGGTTTATTTGATTATTTTTTCTAATTAAGTGGTTCAATATTTTTCCTCTGTGAATGCTTTGATATTTAAAATTTTTTTTTTTCTGTCAGCTTTAGTGAAATCTGTAGTGTTTCAAGTGCAGGGTTTTCTTTTGTGTGTGTATATGTGTGTGTGTGTGTGTGTGTGTGTGTGTGTGTGTGTGTGTGTGTTTGGACTGTATTAGCTGTCAAGTATTTATATTTAACAGTTTTGTTGAGGAATAAATCACATACCATGCAATTCACCCACTTAAAGTGTACAGTTTATCAGTTAACTGTTTTTAATGTGTAAAACCCACATAAAATGACTAAAATGATTACTTTTATGTTAAGTGTGCAGTATAAGTGGCATTGAATACATTTATACTGTTGTGTATCCGTTGCCAATATCTGTCTCCAGGACGCTTTTTGTCCTACCAAACTGAAGCTCCACACCCACTAGACCCTGTCTCCCATCCATCCCTCCTCCATGCTCCCAGCAACCACCATCCTACTTGGGCTTCATGAACTTGACTACTTAAGGTGCCTGATATAATTGCCTGAATGCAGCATTTGGCCTCTTGCGACTGTCTTATTTTATTTAACTCAGTGTCTTCAATTTGTCCATGTTGTAGGGTGGGACTTGGTTCCTTTGTAAGGCCAAGTAGTATTTCAGTGTGTGTGTCCACAGCTCATGCAGTGCATGTGCAAACCAGTTTATTGATCCATCCATCCATCTATTCATCCATCCAAGGGCTTGGGTTGCTTTCATCTTTTGGCTATTGTGAACACAAACATAGGTGCATCTCTTTGAGTCCCTGCTTTGAAGGCTCTTGGCTATACAACCAGAAGTAGAATTGCTAGTAGCTAAAGTTTTACGTTTTTAAGGAACTGTTGTACTATTTTCTATAGTGGCTGCACCAATTAACATTCCCCCCAATAGGTATGTATTTTAAAACACACAGAATCCTAAACACCTCAGCCAGTATTAAAGTTTCATTGACTTCTAAATAAAATGTCTTCTGAAAGTGTCACATAACGAGAATTCCAAGACCAAGCAGTCCCTGGTTTACCAACTCTGTGACAGTGGGAATTTTACCCCAGCAAGTACATAGCACCATGACCCACTGAGGGCTTATATGTAGGAGAGGTCAAGGTATACCTGTTGGATAAGTGTTTCTGTTGACAATGAGCTTAGAGCCAGACAATGCAGCTCTTATCAGCATGGCTGGGGACCAGCGTCAGATGTGGTATTGTGGAAACCAGGGTATCGTGGGACCTTCTTGTCGCTCTTTATAGCATGGGTCTGACGCAGATGACAGCTCTCCTTGTTGGTTTGCATCAATTCATTTGAGCCCTTAATAAATAGTAAAGTATTGACATTCCCTGTACTTCAGGAATGCAGGAGTGGTTTTTAATTTAGAGAGACTACATAGTGCCGTACAGAGTTTGGGTAACAAAGGTATCTGAAGCCACTAGGAATGTGACCTTTAAGAACCACTCCATCTCTCCAAGGCCATCTCCCAACATGTGAAATGGGATAAATAATATGTGCTCCAGGAGACTGTTGAGAATTTAGGTGACATAATGCATGTCACATGCAGTACATATATATAGAGAGAGTAGACATTTTTGAAAATATACCTTCATGACAAGTTTTCCTCTAATGTGTGACTTTTTTCGTAGGTAGGAAGGTCTCCAAATTAAAAGCCACGGATAAGACAGCAAAAGCTCCTATTCTAAGATTTCTCTGGAGACCCTTTAATATTTTCTCTCAGTTATCTCATTAGAATTGCCTTGATCAGAGAATAAGTGTCTAGCATTGATGTAACTCCTTTGCAATCTATGTTACATCAGCTAGAGAGGTGTAAAGTAAGATTGCTACATTTTATCTGAGCTCAGATAAAGAATCTAGTTATTAAAAGGCAGTTGGTACTTGATTCCTATCAGTATGAATACCCTGATTGCTCTGATGGAATTTACATATACCTCCCTCAGCTTTAACAAACATATTTACATCTGCTAACAAAGGTATTAGCAGGCATGGCTTTGAAAGTCCTAGAAAGAGTGAAGAAATCAAATTTCCCAAAATTCAAAGAGACTTTGCTCAGTGTGTATTTCAAGGAATACTTTATCCTCAAGGTTCAAAGCCTGAACCTCCTCGTTCATGGTTCATTCAGCACCGTTGCTGCCAGATTAACCACAGGTAAGATATGTCTCTAAAATGTGGAACAGCTTACCAAAGGCAATTACCATTTTTACTTTTTAATCCAGAACAGCTCCATCCAGTAGAGATTTCTGCATTGGCAGGAATGTTCTATAATTCATTGCTATCTCACTGAGTAGACACTCGGTGCATGTACTGAGCACTTGAAATGCATTTAGTGTAACAGCAGCTAAAATTTTAATTCTACTTAATTTTAATTTTTATAATTTAAGTTAAATAGCCACACATAGCTAGTGACTACTAATAGCACCACTTGGCCGCACACCCCTAGCATGTCATTAGGAATATGAGAGTTGGTATACGGTCCTATGCAATATACTAGCAAATGACCTGTGCTGGTGAGATTACCCAGAGTCCTTCATTCTGTTTGTTTGTTGATTTCAGTTTTTGTTTTTACACAAATCAAAAGTGTTATTCTAAACCAGAATTGACTATCATTTTGTTTGCTATCAGAGATAGTTATGAGGAGCAACGATTCACTTCCAAGGAAAAACACATTTTTCTATTGTTCTTGCCTTTTGTTGAGATGGAAAAAGGAGAGTAGTAAAAAGACAAGACTAGAATTTCAAAGCCTCTGTCAATTCCTCTACATTGCTAATGGGTAAGATCTAGATTAGAAAACCTTCCACTAAGTAGAAATATTAATACTGTGTGGATATGCAAAAGCAGACCAAGAGGTGAGAAGTGGGTGAAGGATCCCTTATGTTTGAATTTCTGGGTAATAAAAGATAGTCCAAAATTTATGAAACAATAAAATGGGGGGAAATGGAGAGGTGTAAAGTGTAGATTGAGAGGAGTGGGAGAAGGGGAGGAAGCCAGCAGGCTGGCTGGAGGCTGCATTGCCCAGGAAGTACCAACCGGCCATCCCAGAACCAGGAAAGCCAAGGCCACTTCACAACAGGAGGGTTTGACTTCCAGTGTGAGTTGATTGCATTTCTGCAGCATAAATCCATTTTTTTCTCCCCTTTAATCTTTAGCAGCCTCTGCTGCTCAATGAGGAGGGCTTTGTGTGGATTGTGTGGTGGGGACAGTAGAGGAAAGGGGCTCTTTTTGATAACTGGCTAAGGGATACTCTTCATTCTCTGTGAAGCCCGGATGGAGGGAGGTGGAGCAACAGTGAAAGCAGCCAAAGTGATTATGAGAACATGACCCCCAGATAAATCCTGCATGGGGAGGTGCTCAACATCTGGAAGAGCCAAGTGACCCCCGACATCTAAATTGCAGGAGGACATGTAAAGTGCTGAACATTTTGCATTAGCTTGATGGAATTCTGAGCACCAAGGTCTGCACTGAGTGCCTGGCAAAGAAGTTCATGTCACGCAGCACACACTCGCCATTTCAACTAGGATTTTAAAAGCCTTGGCTTATTGTTTACATCATTAGCAATTCAGATTTACATTTACAATAGTCTCCTGAGGGCATTCCAGTAGCCTCCCATATACTTTGGTCAAAAAGAAAGATAACTCTTAATGCAGAAATGTAGTACAACTAGATACAACTAGATACACAAACAAGGATAAAAGCTCTGAGCCTGAGGTGACTAATGGGGGTTGAGAGGAAATGTCACACACTCATGCACACGCACACACAGAATTTTTGTTGGAAATTTCCAAGAGCACAATTTACAAGAGCAATGTTCTAACCCTTGAGCTATGAAGCCAACCCCAAGAGTAAATTTTAATAGCAGGCTTTCCTGGGAATGAGAGAATGCAATTAGAGTCTTAGGGTTTCTCTGGTCCTTCGATACTCTCATTTCCACACCTTGAGTACCTCCTTTATTTTAATCTAAATATTTGAGTGCTTTCTGCTGTCCTCCACTTTCCACCCCGATCTTCTCTGGGAGATTCAGTTTTCACTACTTTTGCTAACTATTTTTTTTTTTTTTTTTAAGCAAGTGAGTTTCAACACACAGGTTGCTACACATAAATTGTCAGTGCCCAGGAAACGTGGTATTTGCCAGCACGCCTCACAGCATGTACTTCAAACCCGTCCTTTGGGGCTTTGGGCTAAGGCCATCTGTTAAGTTTTGAAGACCAGATTTCAATATGTTGGTGACTGGACTCACGCACATTCTGTCCTGCCTTTTTGCAGCTCCTCCTACAGCAAAGAATCTTAGTCTTGGAATTTAGAAAGAAGTCCAAGTCTTTTGTTTTATTATTTTTACACCAGTTCTGCTCCTTCTCTTCTACCAGCTGCTACCTCCTGGGCTGGGCTGGGCAGGCAAGTGGACTGAGCCACCCATTGCTGCTTGTTGACAAATACAGAAGAGTCTGTGAATCCATTCCTAGGGGTTTATTAGATTTCCTAACGGAGAAGTAGATAAACCTGTCAAATTATATGTTATCATGTAGACAACGACCTCAAATTTCTAAGAATACTTAGTTTAAAATATAATTTTGGTTTCCAACAATCTCATGAAAAACAGAGTGCTTTCCTAGAAACATTTTTGTGGGTGGGATTGTTTATCAGGGATTGAACTCAGGGGCACTTGACCACTGAGCCACATCCCCAACCCTATTTTGTGTTTTATTTAGAGACAAGGTCACACTGAGTTGCTTAGCGCCTTGCTTTTGCTTGAGGCTGGCTTTAAACTCGCTATCCTCCTGCCTCAGCCTCCCAAGCTGCTGGGATTATAGACATGTGCCACTGCACCTAGCCTAGAACTTTTAAGATTTTGCTTGGATGATCTTGATCAACTTCTAAATAAAATGGGGAAATTTCTGATATACAAGGATCTCTTATAAAGGTATCTTAATAACTTTCAATATAAACAACTCAAGTTAAACATATTACAAAATCTTATTACATATATGAATAAGAGGGACTATTCCAAATTAAAAAAAAAAACCCATATTGCATCATAAATACTTCAAGGTGAAAGCAGGGCTGGGCAGACTGTGGCCACAGACCAACTCTGGCTGATGGTCTGTGTTTGTAGAGCCTGTAAGACAAGAATTGTTTCTTACATTTTTAATGAATTGACAGGAGGAGGTAGAGAAGGGGGAATTATATGTTTCCCTTAAATTCTAAAATATTTAATAGCTAGACTCTTACAGAAAAAGTTTGCTGACCATTGATATAAAGGGTAATGTGACTGAAGCAGCAATTAGCTATTAAAGCAAATATCATATATTTCATAAACATGAAATGGAAGCTTAAAAACGGCTTTCTTAAAGTTGTCTCACTGATAATGATCTTGTATCTGTACCTTTAAATTTTTGTTTTACTCAATTGTTATGAGAATCAAATAATGAAAATTTTATTTGTTCTTAAGGGATAAGATATGATTTATAAGACAGACACTTGTAATCTAATTAAGAGAAATGTCAGTTCATGTCAAGGAAATACCTAATGTAGCTTAGTTAAAGGAACATACTGTGCTCTGGTGGATTGTCTGAATTCTTGGTGTGTTTATACTAGATATTTGTAAGTTATCCATTCCCCATGTATGTTATTTGTTGGAGGATGACCCCGCACAGCTCATATTGGATGCAGAGGTTGGTGGGTCTTGCTTCCTGCCAACTGACCACACTGGACTCTCTGGTCTCCCCACCCACCATACTTGACCTCTTTGCAGTAATCCTTTCCTCCTTCTCAGAATACTCCCTTGTTTGTTTTGCTATCTCAACTCCTTCTATTAGTCATTCCCAGGTCCTGGAACCAGATTTTCTTTCTCTACTTGACCTCTAAGTGTTGGGATCCACCAGCCCCCTGCTCTCTTCCTGGGTGATGTGACCCAGCACATGCCAATGCCTCCCAGCCCTCTGCCTCTAGTTCACTCCACTCCTCCCACCTTTGGATCCACTGTCTGTCGCGGCTCACTCTAGGATCTAGATCAAATGTGAGTCTGGTGTCTTTTTCTTCTTGGTTATCACTCTCTTTTTTGATGTCTAGTGATTTTTTTGCTGCGTGTCTAACATGGTATATTAAAGAAGTTTAGAGGTTCCATATGACTTTGTGTTCTGCAAGAGAAGATGCTCCTTTCCTCTTTGGGTAGATGGATGGGGTACAAGATGGATCTTCTCAGCCCCATCAGGAAGTCAGGAGAGCTGGAGCGGGAGTGTAGTTTTGGCCAGACTCCATCTGCTTTCAGCTCTGCTCCAGTTTCAATGAGTGGCCCTCCCAGAAGCTACGGAAACAGCAAATTCTGCACTTTAGAAGTTTTCAGCTTAGTTCTTGAACCTCCCATTCCACATAGTTCAAAAGTTGGAGAGTGTATTGAGTAAGATTCACCCCTGTTTTGCTTCACCCACAGCCTGGAACTCAGCAAAAGCTCTGTGATCTGTGTTTGAGGCTCTGTGTGTTTCTAGTTTGTCAACACAGACAGTGTTGACTGCAACAGCTTAGCTGAGTCCTTTGCCCCAGGAGAGGAGAGGTCACTATCTGGACCACGTCCAAGTCTCAGCATATGTCCAGAATAAACAGATATCTGTAGGTGGGGGTTAGAGGATCTCTGGAATGTATGGGTCTCTGTGTCTCTCCTGCATTTAATAATGTGATTATGTAACTTTTTAGGCTTTTTCTAGGTGGAGGGTCAAATTGTCATGATTATTGTATACAATATGGAATCAGAAATTCCCTGGATGTGATATTTAAAATATATCTTTATGTCATCTCCTCACATGTAATAGGTTATCAAGTTTATTAACATCACTTCTAATAACTCTGTGCTCAGTTCACATATTTCTAACTTTGAGGACATGGCATTATCCCAAACCATCACCTCTCACCTGCACTTCTATATCATCTTCTCTATTTCACATTTTCCTTCTTTCTTCAATGAATTCCTCACTCCTTGTTGGAAGCTGTTTTAAAATGCAAGCTTTCATATAACTCACTTGGTTAAATCCCTTCAGTAGCTTTTCACTCACCTTAAGATAAACATTGTTGAAAGTTCTTCGTGATATCATACCTTCAAATCTCTAGAGTCTGAACTTATAACCGGCATTGCTTATCTTTTCTGTATTTTTTAACCAGACCAGCTGAAGCCCTATTCTAATCCATAGTCGGAGTCTTTCAAACTCGATTTTCCATTTGTCTGTAATACTCTCCTGTCCTCACCTTTTCTCCTCCCAAGTTCTTATTATCTTTTAGATCCTCCCTCAAATACTAGTTTCATAGGAAATCCTACTTTAACCCCATAAAATAAGTCACATATTTATAACACACACTCCCATAACATTGTCTATGTTTCCATCTTAGGATTTACCATGATTGTACTCTCCTAATTTTGGAAAACACACTTTTTTGTTTCTTTACATTTCACAGAGGCAGAGGCCATGACTGCTGTTCACCATTAATACCACTCTCACACAGTGTTGAGCACTTCTTAGGTACTTAACTCTCAGTTGAATAAACAAATAAATAAGGAATAAAGAAGCAAGTCAATGAATAAGTCAATAAATATGGAAAACACATTGAATTATATAATTTAACCAACTCAACTTACAGTGTTGTGTTTTAGAAATATAATTATATGGGCATCTCAGAGCTGTTGAAAACTTAAATTCTGTCACTCATATATAGACATCCACCTTTGTAAGGGATTGATTAAACGTTCTGAATCAGCTGGAACTTTGTTCCCATTTTGACTCTTCACCTTTTGTTTTAACATCCCTCCCTGACACCTATTCACTCACAGTGTGCTCACGTGTGCGTGCACACATGCATCACACCTCCCACATCATCAAGATTGCAGGGACTCCTGGGAACTCTGCACTCTCCCCTTTCACATTCATTCACTATCCCTATCACTTCCTGTCACTGGCATCTTGTATCTGAGTTCTTTCTGCTACTTTCTATTTTTGCAGCTATTGGCAATCTCTTTCCTGTGTTCTCTTCACAGAATTCAGTTTTGTGTACAAAATAATAGGAAAGAGAAGCCCTCCATCTAACTGTCTGCACTGTGGGAATTTCTAGTCTCCTGGTTAAAATTCCTACAACAATGTAAAAAACTTTGGGTAGGACTAACAATCTTGGTAGCAGAGTTTAGTTACATGAAGAAGTAAGGGGTTGTTGAAGGGAAATTTTGAATGCATTGATAATGGAACTTTTACACTGTCTTTGGATGTTCATATTAGTACAGGTTCACTACTTTAAAAGACCCAATAACTGGAGAAACCCAATTAATCTGTTCCCTGTATAAAACATATGATAAAGATTCTACTTTATTGTATATTTGAAAATTGCAAAAAGAGTAGATTTTAAGTGTTCTTACCATAAAAGATGACAAGAATGTGGAGTAATACACATGTCAAGTAGCTCAATTTAGTCATTTCATTCACAGTGTATGTGTATTTCAGAAGATCATTTTGTATGCTGTTTTAGTCGTAGTTTCACCGATGTGACCAAAAGACCTGACAAGAACAATTTTAGAGGAGAACAGTTCATTTTGGGGCTCATGGTTTCAGAGGTCTTAGTTCATAGGAGGCCAGCTCCATTGCTTGGGGCTTGAGGTGAGGCAGAACATCATGGCAGAAGGGTGTGGCAGAGGGAAGTAGCTCACATGATCAGAAAGCAGAGAGACACTCTACCTATTAGGTACAAAATATATTCCCTGAAGGCATGACCCCCGGTACCCACTTCCTCCAGCGACACTCTACCTGCCTTCAGTTACCACTCAGGTAATCCCATCGGGGCATAAATTCACTAATTGAGTTAATACTCTCTTAACCCAATCATTTAATCTCTGAACATTCTTGCATTCTCTCACACGTGAGCTTTTGGGGGACACCTAATATCTAAATAATAACATAGGCCATGAATATGTATAATTTTTATTTGTTAATTAAGACTTAAAAAATTCTATTTATGAAATATATAGGAAGGTCTTCTGCCTATTCTGAGATTCTCCATTCTCTTGGGCCACCTAATAAAATCCTCTCCAAGTCTTATGAAAACCCTAAGCATAAGGAACTCCATGCCCTGGTGTATGCTGTCTTTCCCTGTCTGTGGCACCTTTTCAGCACAGCCACGGACATTGCTCAGTTCTGTCTTATTTATGGTCATGGCCAAGGTTGTAGTCAACCATAAATATCACTCTTACCCTTCTCTTCCTAATCATCAGAAAGGTAACCTCAAGTCCCCGTGGAACAAGGGAATTTTTTAAAAAATGATGACAGTAAGTTCATCTAAATCAAATGTGCAAGAACCTCCATTGTTCAACATAGTTTTCAGACCATATTCTCATAATTAAAGTAAGAAATGTTCCTATTTATTGGCTTTAGGGACTCCTCATTTCTCCAGGTCTTTACGTACTCTAAAACCACCAAAATAAATTTTAGAACATTTTCATAAACCCTATATCCACAAACACTCATTGTTCATTTCCCACAACCTTACCAGCCCTGAGTACTTGTTATTTTCTGTCTTTATGAATTTTTAGAAAATCAAATCCATGTATCTTATATATGGAATAGAGCATTTTATATGAGAAGAGGATAACAGTGTCCTTTCTTTTGTTTCTGGCTTCTTTATTTTGGCATAATGTTTGTTTGGGGGCCAGGGCGCATTGGTTCTGCCCTTGTCCAACAGATCAGAGTAGGCCACCATGTGGAGCAGCAACTATGCAGGTGCTGCTTTTACATCCATGACACCAGCCTCAAAATGGCCATGTCTGGAGTATAGCTCCTAGACAGCAGTGACCCCAGGGACCCAAGGCCCCTATAGGAGAAAAAACCCAGCGCTGACTCCTATGTCCCTCCAACCTAGGCCTGTTGCAATGGCTTCCTAATGATTTGGATCTCCAGGTCCCCCTCTTCTTTCTAATCTATGCTTTGTACTTTCACTTATTAATCTGAACTACTCTGCCTAAAGATCTATATTGCCTCTTCTCTAGAGCATATAATATGTAAAACACAACAATACAAAAGCCACATGTATAGGAGCCCTAATTAAGGAGATGGCTAAGATTGCGGTTGGCTGTGAGCCATAGAGATGTTCAAGCATTGCCACCTTCCATGGTCTCCTGAGACTTGGCCCGGGACATTGTGGATCAGGTCAGCGCCATTTGCATGATCTCGCGAGACGTGGCCCGGGACATTGCGGATCGGATCGGTGCCATTTTTTGTGGTGTGGTGGTGGTTGTAGGAGTATGGATGGTGTTGGAGTTGTTGTTGGAGCCGGAGAGAGAAGCTAGCAGAATAAAGAGCCTGTTTGTTTCCAGTCCGCCTCTGAACTTATTCCCGTGGCGTTGTTGCTCCAAGCGTCAATCGCTTCAGGCAGCAACACACATGAAAAATATTTCTAGTTGAGAAATTTCCTGCATGGACAGGATTGGCTAAAACTTCAGAAAGACTTTGCATAGCAAATTGTGAAGGAAGTACAGATTCCACTGCTACTTAAAGCTGGTTTTAGCTGTGACCAGTAGAAAATACTTAGGATTTACCAACATTCTCCATCCTCCACTGCCATAAAAGCTGTGGGTGCAGGGTAAATTAGTTATGCTTTGTCCCTGTAGACTGTGAACCCTTTGAGACTATAATCCATGCTTTCTCTATCTTTTTATCTCCAGATCTTATCCTAATGTCAATGTCAAAGTACTACTCAAAGCATGTTTCAGAAACAAGTAGATGCATTCGTGAGTGAATAAATAGGTGAATCACCTAATGAATATTCAGTTAGTGATCACTTGGGAGAGAAGTGCAGTGGGCAGGGCAGAACCCCAAGGAAAGCGTGAAGTTACCACCCACAAACATGGTTTTGATTGGCAGGCAGCTAGTGGGAACTGTCAAAGAACCAGGTCCAAAACGTATTTTATTTTGCAAACAGGGTCTGCCTTGAGTTTAACAGTTGTTGAGTTTAGGCTTATCTCACTAACTGCTTCCTTGCAATCCCGTAGTATAATTCTGCTTAAATTTTGATGAATCATATCAGAAAGATGCATGCCTGTAAACCTGTAATTTTTTCCTTTTTTTTTTCTACCAGTGGCTTAGACTTGAAAAAGGAATTGAGTCAATAGAATGCTTCACAAAGTACTTCCAGTTCTTCCTCTTTCCTGGGCACCTCACCTGAAGTTAGCGATGATCATGTGACTGTCTTTGGACAATAGGAGGTATTACTTGTAGTCATAACCCTTAATGTCCACAGTGCACAGCTTTGGCACAACGACCTGCAATTTCCATATTTTGCCTGGTACCTGGAATGGGCACATTGCCAATCAGAGCTCCCAATCAACCCTCAATAGGAATAGAAGTGAGAAATAAAATTTTATTTTAAATTGCTGAGATTTTTGCCCTTGTTTGATATGGTAACATGGCCTTAACTTCTCTTATGAAAATAATAGATACAAAATAAGAAGAAATCTGGATAAATACTCTTTTCTGGTTAGGTCAACATCTTTGAGTCCACTCACCCTTGCTGGAATCAAGGCATTACTTTCTAGCCTGCTGACCTAGGATGAGATAAGTAAACACTCTAGGACTACAATATTTCTACAATAGTGGTAGCTACCTTCTAGACTTGTGAGGACTAAATGGGGTTAACATCTATAAAACAGAGCAATGCTTGCATAGCCTAGGAACCATATACATGAAAATTATTGTTTTCACTTTTAGTCTTATTGGACTTGACCTTCACCTTGGTTGCCCCTTCCATTTCTTTTCAGAGCTATCTAGTCAAAGACCACATCTGAGAACTGTCTTGTGAATCATTCTGTAATTAAGAACTACAGATAATGGAATTATAAAAATAACAAACAACAGTAATAGTAAAGACAAACTCTTGGGAAGTAAAGCTGAACAAATTACTTTTAGATTTGTTGGTCTTATCAGTATACTGAACCCAACATTTCATTACCACTTGGCAATGTGGTCCCTTCTATAGTTAATCATAATTTAATACTTCTTGAAGGGCAAGAAGAATGACTTTCTAGTAAATAGTTGTATAATAGCCCCTGAGTTCAATTGGAGGTTGTAGAATCATAGGTCCACACTGGGATATGAAGGAAACTCTTTAGAGTTTTACACAGGAGTATAACCAGTATGAAAAATTCCCAAACTCTGGGTTTCATATTCCTTTTGTGTGTGAAATGTCAATAAGAGATCTGGAAGGAAAAGAACGGGGTACACACAACTGGGCACAATGAGGATGATTATGATTGTAAGTGGCATGAGAATAAAAAATGAACTTATAACTGGGGCTAGGGTTGTAGTTCAGTGGTAGAGTGCTTGCCTAGCATGTGTGAGGCCCTAGATTTGATTCTCAGCATCACATAAAGATAAATAAATAAAATAAAGGTATTACATCCATCTAAAACTACAAAAAATATTTAAAAAAATATTTTTAAAAAATGAACTCGTAATATTTGGAAGCATTTTCTTTCTTTTGATTCATTACCTTTGGAATGAATCAAAATGACCTTCCTAGGTTAGACAACCAACAGCTAGTGTCAGAAAAATTGCTGTCAAATTGAGATCTCCAGCAATCAAACTGTATTTCTCAACATATTCTAGTACTTTAGAAATTTTAATGGAAATCATACATTTGCCTGTGATAAGATGTCCTATCTGAGCAAGACAAGCCACACCTTTACTCAGATTTGGAATTATATAATGATACTTGATAACTGAGTAGCTTAAGGCTCTGGAACCAGAGAGACCTGGGTTCAGGACTCAGTTCCACAATTTCTGGGTGAACTTGGGCAAGATAGGTATGTTTTTTTCCTTCACTAGGTAGGTAAAATAGAACCTATCTAATAAGGTTTTGGGCTGGGGATATAGCTCAGAAGGTAGAGTGCTTGCCTTCCATGCACAAGGCCCTGAGTTCAATACCCAGTACCACCAAAAAAAAAAAAAAAAAAAAAAAAAAAAAAAAGATACTAATAAGGTTTTTTGGAAGTTTAAAGCAGATCATATGTAAAGCATCTGGTGTAGGTAATTCACTTTTGATGACATAGTAGGAAATTTTAGAAGCTTTGGAAGAAAAATAATAGTAGAGAATCCTGGATGGTGAAAGTGTTGTGAGCCATTCAGCTAGTAACGTGGGGTTAAACTCTACTGCGCAGAGCCTTGAGTACCTGGAGTTGGCTTAGGAGCTCTGAGAGTTTGGGGCCCAGCCCAACACAACCAGGAAGCTGCTTTCATCTGTGTTTGTAGTTATAGCACTACATTGACTATCAACAGAAAGGTTCCACTGCTATTGAAAAATAGCTTGACAACCATTGATTTAGAGAGGTTAAAGTATGTATCTGATGTAACTGGAACTGAGTTTATCTATTGATGTCTTTTCACTCCTTTTTAAATCTCTTGGTGGAGATATTTACTTATGGACCCTAGAATCTTGCATTAAAAAGTAAAAAAGCAAATGTTTGTACTATCATCAAAGGCATTTTTTATGAATTCATTATACATTTGCATTTCATCCAGGATTTGTCACTATTAATTACTGAGTTCTCACCTTGTTCCACTGAAGTTAATCAAATGACAATTAGCTTTGCAAGAGAATCCTGCATAACATGGTGATGGGAAGACAAAGAAGAAACCTGTGCCTCTGACTTGCCATGCTGTGACAGGAGGAATTACTGTCACCTGTGAGGCTCTTGACTTATTCTCAGCAAACCTCTTCTTGGATCAATACCGAGGTCTTCCACATAAACCAATTAATTTTGTTGTTGTTTCTCACTCACCCAAATCATATATCAGACTTCACCAAGGGTGAGTCTAGATTAAGGCATTTATTCATCCTCCAAGTGGGTAGAAAATAGCTACACTGGCCATAGTTTTTAGAATTGGGGATAAGCAAGAGGATATGCATGATACTGTCTAACACAGAGTACCTGTTGTCCTATTTGATCATTCCATCCATCCTTCCTTCCTTCACTTTAATGTCTTCATCTGGCTTATACTCTAATAAGAAGTTCTTGGGCTGGGGATGTAGCTCAGTAGGAGAATTCTTGCTTAGCATGGGCAATGCTCTAGGTTCAATTGCTAGCATTGCAAAAGTTCACCAACTCAACAGTTATAATGACATTTACTCTTTATTTCCCCCCACAGTGATAGGGGTTGAACCCAGGGCCTTATACATGCTAGGTAAACAGTCTACCTAGCTGCACCCCATCTCCAACATTTATTCCTTTAAGTGACAGAATTCAAACCCAAGCAATCTAGCCTCAGAATCCACCAGCCTAACCATAACTCTTTACCGAGTCAAGTGTCATTTTGTAGAGGGAAAAAGAAAATTGGTTATAAGCTGCAGTCTCCTGACTAGCCTAAATCAAAGGTTTTGTTGTATTATACAGACAACCCTAAGGGAGTCATACACAGGATTGTATACCCAGTCTCTGAAAATCAAGTACCTGTATCTTAGACAATGCTCTCTTTGTTAATATTTCATTCAAGAACCTTGAATAAAGGATGACTCATCTAGACAAAGATGCTTTCCTTTCCTTCCTAGACAAATGGTATCTTTTTTAAAAAAATGTTTAATTTGTAAATATTTTTAACCTTATAGAAGCTAATTGAAAAATAGCATAAAGGACATATAGATGGAGCTTCTACTGAACACCATCTACTGCTAACATTTTACTCAATTTGCTTGATCATTTATACACCCCTTCTCTCTCTCTCACCCTGCATATGCAAACACATAATATCTATGTAACATATGCACATATGTATGTATAATGTGTATGCATGATGACATCTTCATAGCACATATACATAAACATGCATAACTATGTATAGGTATAAGAGTTGTTTTTACTGAAGTATTTTAGAACAAATTTTCTACATGGCCAAATGACATCTTAAATGCACGGTATTGATTCACTTAAGAGATCCTGAGAAACAAGATATGAAATTGAGGATTTTAAAATATGGATCTAAAATATGTCTTCCACATGGTGGTAATAATAATAATTAATAATAATAATGTATAGATTTTGGTAGAATGAGCCACATCTCTAATGCTGAAAGGATGATATTTAATAGTAAAACTGTCTCCAAGAGTTCAAGTAGCTGCCCCAGAGGATGAGCCAGTCCTTGCCTTCCTATTTGATTGACTCCAAAATCCATGTTGTTCTCACTAAACCCAGTTGCCTCTCAATAAATGTACATAAACCCATGAATTTTAAATGAGTTAATAAGCAAACACAAAGCAACTGTTAGTAGCTAACCCATGTGCCTAAGTATGTGCATATGTGCTTATATGTGTGAGTATAGTATGTGTGGGTCTTTGTGTGTATTTTTTGGCTTGCAATTTAATGTTCCAAACTTGGATATGTTTAATCCTAAAAAGTGGAAAGAATAGCACAAGGTACATCTGTGAATCAACACTTAGATCAACCACCTATTAATATTGTATTATTTCTGCTTTTTTTTTTTTTGCATTTGTGTATGTGCATGTGTGTGTGTATGTAGGATATTTTGCTGAAACTTTATAAAGTCATAGCTGTCATGACATATCATCTCCTAAGATCCTGAGCATGCACCTGCCATGGTTACATACATTCTCATATGTAACCACAATTTAATTTAATATTATTATTTAATTTAATATATAATATTGATTTACTATTATTATTTAATGTAATAATGTTATGTGTAACATACCTGCTATGTTCTGATTTTTCACTGGGTTATTTGGGAAGAAAGGAAGCCTGAGTTTCTCATCTTGTGTTTCTTGGACTTATATTCAGGAATGACTGCCAGATTACAGGTGCTTCTAGACTACACAATGCTATTGCAGTAACAAAAGAGCTGTAGGAGCATTTTATCAAGAAGGAGAAGAATCACCTCAGCCAAATCCTCTCCAGGAAGTGTTGCAAGGAGCATGGGCATTCAAATGATGGGTATGACATTCAAATCGTCCAACAGTGGGGGCCTGAGACTGCTATAACTTGAGGGAAGCTTAACTTTCCAACTTTGTTTCTGCTCTGAGGATTTGTTTGTTCATTTGTCCTACAACATCAGCCATGGTTGTAGATGCTAGTGATACATAAATTTATGGTACCATTCCAACCCTTGAGAACCTGAGACTACTGATGAAATATGTCAGTAAGAAAATAATGGGAGAAACAGTCCCATGGAGATCCAACCAGTTGAAACATTCTAGGAGACAGTGTGTATTTTCAATTATTTTAACAAATGTCATATGTGTATATCAACACTGCATGTAAATTAAAATCCTGGTTAAGTTACATATGATATGAGATTTAATGGACTCTTTCTCAATATTCTGTCAACACATTGACATGTAATTGAAATTCACTGGACATTTTATTTTTACTGACTGTGTAGTATTTCTTAGTATGAATTTATAACACTGATTTAATTGTTTCCCTTCCATGCAATTTACACCAAATTTGTCAGTGTCATACTCAGTCAGAACTGTAGCCAATTCTAATCTTGGCTGGAAATTCTTATGCTGACAGCCAAAGCATCAAATCAACATGTCCTGAGAAGAAAAGAAAGGATGTGAAATTTCTCATGGTGACATGTAATGACTGTAACTGCCATGTCAATCTTGTATCTCATCTCCCTTGGTAGCTATGGAAACTGAAGTTTAGACTGTGAAAGGCACATGTCTATGATTTTGCAACATGTCAATGGAAGAATTGTGATTTGCACCAAAGTCTGTTGTACACCAAAATCCACAGGTGTGTGTTGTGTGTGTGTTCCTTGTTCTGACTGAGGAGATTTTAATGGGCAACTAGGTATCGTGGGTGTTGTGGGAAAACCTACAGTCTTAGAGCTGTAGTTGCTGTGCCCTAATTCACCAATAATGCAAAACACTAAGTTTCTATCACCCTTCAAATTAAAAAAACTGGTTTTCCTGTTACAATTTTTGAAGATCTTCCTTTCTACCCCTGATATTTTAGACCCATTGGCTCCCACACACAGACCACACATATGTGCATATATGTACATGCACATGAGAAGGGAGTGAGAAACTCAGGGCCTATCTCTTGAAATGTCAGTGGCCTTGAAGGGAAGCAACCAAAAGTCTACTGGTCTTCTGCTATCCCTGTTGCTGTTGCTGCCACAGGGTGTCACTGTTGAAGCATAGGCAGACCTGCTGCCTGGTGCTGTCTCCTTTGTCCTCAGAACTGGGCACCAGCCTGCCAACCTCAATATCCTCTCCCTAAGTGACCTGTTGACCTGGAAGTTTGATATGATCCCTAATCACTGATGGCTTTTTGGCTTAGCTCCTCCATTCAGATAGCTCTTTTCATGGGGCAGAGTCACCAATACTCATTACACATACAAGACACACAGATGCTTGAGCTGCCTGACTCAGGTGTACAAACTCAGTCCACGGTCTATTGAACTTTACATCCTTGTGGTCTAGGCTCACCTCTACTTGCTGGTAATGCAGCTTCTTGAGTTTAGACAACTGGTGGGGGTGATCTGCCAAAGATAGCTCTGTCTATATTTTTCCTCTTTCAGTCAAAGAGAAAAAGATCTTTTTTGCTCTTGGCTGTGTGGGGGAGCTGGTTTATTAATGCAGAAGGAATGGAGGATGGAGATTACTCCTTCTAACACCACTCTCAGAAAAGGGATAAAGGCCTTTGTTTTTAAAGTCTGTCTTTTTATTTTTTTCCTCTCTCAGGAGAAATTTTTTTCCTTGTGTCTCAAAAGTCCAGAGCCTTTCATTTGGAGAGAGGGAATTGCTATTCAGAGATTAAAGAGAAAAGAAACTGGTTCACCAGTTATTTCTAACTGTAGAGGGAAGGGGGAAGGTGTGTGTGGGAATTGCTATGGGCAGGTGGCATGTGAGTTCTGGCCCAATACTACTGTGGCCCAGGCTCAGGGAACCACTGGTGTAGAAACCTACATGCTGCAGCTGGGGCACTTGGTGCCAGACTCTGAAGCAGAGGAGATGGTTTTCAAAGAAACTGGCTGGCCTGAGCCTGTAGCTGGAGGTGATTCTGTTTGGTTGAGATTGGGAGAGCAAGTTGGAAGAGCAGAGTAAGAGGGAGCAGTAGCACCCATGGGAGCTGTCACCCCAGGTCTTCCTTTGTTAGAAATGGACATTTGGAGAAAGCCACTTTTGGGATTATGGATGATACTCTGTTTCTTTGACTATGTAAGGGAGCATGGGGGAATCCCTAGAGTTTAAGAGTGGACTTAGTGCCAATCTGGCATGTGGATGCCAAATCAGATTAAACTTAATGGGGAGACTTTAAGCCATGTGAGACTGCTCCCAGGTGTTGAGTAATCCACATGCCTACAGCTGCCCATCCAGCGTCAAGCCTTCCACCACGTGGATCAGTTACACCATTTCATGGAACCAAAGTCTAATCTTTTCAACCTCAGGATCTCTGAGTCTCAGGGCTATACAGAAACCCTTTCCTGACTCAGGTCAGCTTCTTCTGCCATCTCTGGGTGGGAGATATTTGTTCAAAAGAAATGTGTACCTGGTTTCGTACAGTAATCAAGTTCCATACAGGTTTTACTATATGTGTGTGTTGTGTTTACGCCCATTGCATTATGGGAACACAATTAGTCTTGTGGAATAGCAGCTCCAACCCTGACCCTCAACTCATGAATAACTTTTCCTTGACCTTTGGTAGAATACTAGCAGCACTGATGTAAGAAATCCTTTGGAAATAGCCTGCTACTCTGCTCATGTGGGAATGAATGCCAGGCTCTTTCCTATCATCTCAACTCAACCTCTCTCACTGTACTCTGCCTTCTAAAACTAGCAGGAATATGTCTTTCTTGTTTGTCCTAGTCATCTTGGGGACTTGTTGTTCTTCCTCCTCTTCCTCTTCTTCCTTCTCTCCCCTCCTCCCTTCCCCTCCCCCTTCTTTTGAGATGGGATATCACCAGCTGGCCTTGAACTGGTGATCCTCCTGCTTCAGCCTCCCAAGTAGCTGGGACTGCAGGCTTGCACCACTTTGCCTGGCTGGGGAGTTTCTTTTTATCTTTCATGGTTCATGATCTTTGTAGATGGGCTGGAGTCATTTTTCTGGTCCTTTTTCCATTTAAGTTTTTCTTTCTTATTTTATAATAGAATCCCTTGCTGTCTTTGTCCTGTACAATATTTCTCAGTCCATACTCCCTCTGACTTGAACCCTCTCTGTTTTGGAGCTTAGACATGGGAATGAGATCTCTCTGGATTTATTTTGGACTGGGTCTTTGACTTTCAGATCCTTTAGGAGAATAACACTACTTCCCAATTCATTTTGTTTGGCCTTATGATCTTTTGGACTTTTGATTTTGACTCTTCTGTCTTTGTCCTTGTGTGCTACATGGCTAATGCTTTAGTGGAGGCTACTGTAATCAGCAGCCTCCCTCGTGGATGTGGATGGTGCTTGGAGAAGTACAATCCTATTCCATAAGAAGCATCAGGGTATGGTGTTTGGACTCCAAGCATTTAAGGACCTCTCCCATCAGGGAGCTTTTAGCTCCTTAGCATCATCACAACATGGAGAGTTGTTCTCCTGGACTGAAAGGGGATTGAGTAGACCCCTGCTTTTTTTACCTTGAGTGTTCAGATTACTGGGAAGATGTGCAGTCTTGTGCACCTCTGCTCCCAGTTAAGAAGCACTGCACTGGTACTGTTCAAAATGGCCCAAAGGAAAGAAGTGGAAATCTCAGGACAGATCAAATGGTGAACGAGAAATATACTGAAGAGGATACAGACCTGTCCAGCACAGATTTTGTTACTTCAGTGCATCATTACTAATTCATTGTGATTAATTAGTATGCATAGAAGGCTACAATCATTCTCTGCATAAAATGTAGATTCAGTCATTCTCAATAGATCCCATGGCATCTTAGTAAAATACTTCCCTCCTGTCAGAATGGAAGATTCCAAACCTATCACCCATGCTCAGGATCCTATCCTGTCCCCTCCCTCCAAGATGCCTTGTTATTGATTAGTTTCTCCCTTCTGTGTCTTTGACCCTTTTCTTTGCCCTGAGCTCTTTTCTGTCAGCATTTAAACATGTCTCAGCCTTTTACATCTTCAAAATCTGACTATTATTTGCCAGATAATCTTTGCATAGACTTTTCTTATAACTAGACCACTGACAAGAGCCTCAAAGACTGACCTTGCTCTATTGCCTTCTGAAGGAAAAAAAAACACTGCTTATGATCTCAGCAATATTAACAAATTGAAATCTTGGGACCATAATGCAATGTTGCAACCAAAGCCCATCTGCTTTTAAAACAAAATTGGGACTATTCCTCTTATGCCTCAATAGCCTATTTGCTCCCATCATCCACAGAAGTCCAGGCCTCTTCATGCATTTACTGCCACCTGAAATCCTCTTACTGTTCTTCTCTGTGTACCCTGGATCTGTCTCAATTCTACAACTTTCCCCTTGGTCCCTGTTACTGTATCTTCTGGAATTCCTGCTTTATGATTGGCTAGTAGCCCGCTATATTTGTCAACTTGGGTTGCCATAAAAATACCATAGATTGGGTAGTTTGAACAACAGACTTCTATTTCTTACAGTTCTGGCATCTTCTGTGAATTCCAAGATAAAGGGGCTGGTAGGTTTGTTGTGTAGTGAGGTCTCTCTTCCTGGCATATCGATGGTGCCTTCTCACTGTCTTCACACAGTAGACACAGAGTGAGCTCCAGTCTCCTCCTCTTTCTACAAGGCCACTAATTCCATCATGGAGTCTTACCCTCATGACCCCATCTAAACCCAGTTACTTCCCAAAGGACACATTTGCAAATATTATAATATTGGGGGTTAGGCTTCAACATAGAAATTTCAGGGGTGGAAAAATATTCAGTGTATAACGTTATGTTCTGCCCCCCCCCCATACCTGGGATTCTTGTATACAAAACACATTCATTACATCTCAATAGCCCTCAAATTCTCCAGAATTAACTCTAAAACATAATACCCAAAGTCTTATAAAAATATCATCAAAATCAGACATGGGCAATACTTGAGGTGTAACTCATTTTGAAGTAAAATCCATCTCTCCAGCTGTAAAACGGTGGATCAGTTATGTGATTTCAAACTACAATGGTGAGACAGGTACAGGATAGACATTCCCATTTCAAAAGAGAAATTAAGGGAGTAGGTGTTGACTGGTCCCAAACAAGTCTCAAAAATAGCAAGACAAATGCCATTACCTCCTAAGACTGGAGAATAATTCTCTCTGGTTTTATGTTCTGCCTTCTGGACCCAATGGCACAGTGTTCTCATCTTCAGGACCCCTTGGGACTGCTGTCCTGACTCCACAGCTCTGCCAGGTGAGGGTTGTGTTGCCAAGACTTCCAGGGGCCATGGTCTGGACTATTGAAAGTGGAACTTGTGGTGATCCCTCTTTCCTGCCACCCTTTGAAACCAAGGAGTGGGTAGCCCTGGTGGTCTTTCTTTTCAGAGTCATTCTTCCCATGTTTGAGGAATAGTGTGGCAGTAGCCAGATAGCTCTGTGGCCTGGTCCTGCAGGACTTAAGACGCTGATGGCCCTCCTTTGTTTCTTCCCATTGTTCCTGCCCCCTCAAGTCTCCTTTTGCCATATTTCATTTACTCGGGGCCTTTAACAGAAATCTGGTGGTCCCTAAGGACACTGCTTCCCCTGAAACCCTTTACTTGGAAGCATCTTTCCCCATCATGTGCCGCATATTTGAAAGCCAGGTGGTGAGGTAGGTGCCTCCTTAATTCTCACCATCACACCAACACTTATGAACCAGTAGGCTTTTGTTTTTCTTTTCTTTTTTTTTTTTTTCCAAAATTGCAAGCTCACAGCATCTGATTCCATCATGGTATCATGAATCCCGGCAAGGGAAACAGATGGCACACTCACAGGAGGAAAAATCAAAGAATGTTTTAAAAAGAGAGCATTTGCAAAAATACAATAGGATTTAGAGAGACCACAAGGAATAATGGGGGAAATTGGAACTAGTAACAATGGTCCCCCCAAGGGAGTTGCCATCAGATCCGGGAACAAGAGACTCATGGTGAATTAGCTGCCTTGAGTGATCAGTGACCTTCAGCCAAGGGACACTGCTTTGTGTCTTCTGAGGAGTAAGTATGCAGATCCTCCTCCTCCAATGCACTAACAGGCTTCCGACTGACTGGGTCCTGCCAGAAACCATAAAACAAGGGGACCCTTGAGGTATTCCAGATGGACGTCTCTGGGTGCCAGAGGAAATACAGAGCTGATCTGATGGCACACAGACATGGTCCAGGATAATCATTCTCCTTTCCCTTACTGCTGCAGTCGGCTGATCTCCTGGTCTCTCTCTCTCATTCTGTGAAAGCTTCTTTGTCATAGCCTTCATCTTGTGCTCACCTTGTAACGTCCTTCTTAGTAACCTCAGCTTCTAGGTGCATGCCCCACCCAACATGCTGGCTTCTTGGTTCTTTGACCATTATTTCTTCAATGATCCTTTCCTTCACTCCCCACCAGGCCCACACACCCACAAGCCACCCTAGAACTTGTTCCTGAAGACAGCACTGGCTTTGAAATCTTTCATTTATCCCAATCTGCAACCACCTCCTTTCCTAACAGCTCAAGGGTTCAAATAATCCTACTGCAAAAATTCTTCACACCCATTAATCTTCTAAATAATCTACCTCAGTGCATTCTCACTAACAGCCCCCTTTGTGTTGACTTGCTTGCTAGCAGAATTCAGAGCCCATGGCTGCTTATTATTATTACTCTCTTGTAGTTCCTTTACCTTTTCCTCGCCTTCTGTTGTTTTTTTTGCCTGGTGACACCCCAGTCAGTGGTGATTCAACCGTCCAGCCACATGTTCTGAGCTTGCATGCATACAGCTGAACATAGCAAGGCAGACGTGATACAGCCAGTCAGACTGGTTCCCCTTCAAGGACATCATCTAAGACTCAAAGGAGCTACTCAGTTCTGGCTGGCAACTGGTCTGGATTTGTCTTGTGAGTTGCCTTCCTCACTCTTTAACTGTTTTGTACCTTTTTGTTTTTTTTTGTTTTCCCACAAACTTTTCATTACCCCTTCCTGTCCTTTCATTCCTACTAACATTTCACTTAAACATTGAAAAGATCAGTTTGGGATTTCTTCAGACTTTCACTTCCAAATCCAGAAGTCTACTTATGGCTAATTTCATATCCTTCTCTCTAGAAAGAAGATGACGATTTTCATAAAATTTCGCTGCCTCCACACCTTCATTTGGCCTCCTCCAGATCCCATCTCCTTTGGCCTTCTCCTGTCCTTTGATTAGAACTCCACCCTCCAATTTTGCTTCACTCTCTTTCCACTGGGACCGTGCCTGCATGGTTATCCCTCTTTTAAACTCCAACTGAAGGTCCTAGAGTCACTCTTCTGACTTCACCCTTTCTTCCAATATCACTTTCTTTCTTATACCACTTCTTATGTCTTGGTTTGTTATATTCTAGACTCTCATTTCCTTCTACCTAACTGGCAGCTTTTCCTCAGGCTGTTTTTCTGGAATCTTATGATCTATCCAATCCTTCCCTATCCAACTCACAAGACAAATCCCAGGACTTTCTTTCTCCTTCAGAGTTCTCATCTACTTTCTTAAATACAAACTATCTGCAATCAATTTTTTATCTCTAAGATTATGCTCTTGTATGAGGATAAGAAGAGACACACAGAAGTCACATCTATGAGTCTGTACTTTTGTCCACTTTCTGATATTAAGCCTTTTCTCATCTCCAAAACAGATTCAAATAATCATCTTCCTAGACAGAAGAGTCTGCAGTCTTGATTAGCTAACTGTCATGGCCTAGGCACAGAGGGCAGAGACAGGTCTCACCTGCACCACTCTTACTGGGTAATACTCTCCCAAGTAATCAGAAAAAAAAATCATAAGCCCTCTCTAAAGAGCTATCAAGTCATCTACTTCCAATTTACATGACCTGGCACAGAAGATAAACTTAATTTGCTACCCTTGGTCTAGACAACTTCCCAAATTTAATGATATTTTTACTAAAGAATCTCCCCCAATTCTCTAATTTGGAGAACCCATTGAAATGATAAAACCTCTTTTTAAAGTGAACCCTTCCATGAAGCAGCTCTAATATCTATATCAACAAAACACTCTGCATATTAAGGTTTATGATTTTTCTCTCTATCTTTTTCCTTCCTGAAGGCTTAAATGCACAGCTTATTTATAAAAATCCATAGGCCTTTCCACAAAAGTGGTCTTAATTGAGATGTGCTAGGCTTGCTGGTCTTCCCCAAAACATTAAAAGCAATGGATCCATAAAACCTAAACTATCTCTATTGCTTTGGTGGATTCCTGAGAGAACTGTGATTCTCTACCTTCGTGCAGAATAAAGGAGTTGGAAGCAAAAAGGCCAATTGCTGGTTTTCTTTCAGGTTATCAAAAACATTTCTCTAAATGGATTCTAGAAAACAACCTCCTTCATTTCTCAGCCTGTGATCTTTCCAACCACACAAGAAAATATTCTTGGCAGCAATATTACTTCATGAGCTCATCAACTTCAGTATCAAGTCTAGGGACCAATCATGGAGCTCCATTTTATACAGTAAATACTTGCTTCTCTTCATCTCGATCCAGTTCCTCTTCCCTCATATCATGGGTGTGTTTTAAAGATCTCATCTTTCTAAATTAGATACACCTGGTTTGTTACGGATGCTTGATTTAATAAACATTGGCCTCCTTATACTCTAAGCTCTTTATGTCTGAGAGTAAAAATGTTTGGAGATCCATGTATTAGGATATTAGGGGCAATAAGCCTCCCAGGAATGAATATGGGTTTTTATTGTACATCATCTTTCTCTGAAGCCATGCCATGGAGATATACATCCCCAAATCTATTTTCTTTTTCTTAATCTAGTTTAAAAATACTTCCTTTAGTATCTTACTGTAAAATTTGTATTGGCAATATGAAGCTTCCTAAAATAATCAAAACATAAACTGTTCGTGAATATTCTACTTTTTATGATTTCTTGTTTAGTAAATCAGAATTTATTTTTATTCACTTTATTTTTTCTCAGCTCACATTTTCCCTACTAGAAACAGTTATGAAAAGTTCATTTGTCAATCATCTTTGGTATGAAAAAAGTTGGGGGATTTCTTTAGAAAGCATATGAAAGTGAAGGTATTAAGGATATGTAGGAAGAAGAGAATGTCATTAAGATTACAGCACCGTGGGCTGGGATGTAGTTTAGTGGTAGAGTGGGTGCTTTGCTTGTGCAAGGTCCTGGTTTTGGTGCCTAGTACTGTGGAAAAAAAACCCAAAAGATTATGGCAAATTATTTCATTTTTGTTTGCTTTTGGTCAACTTTAAATTTTTTTCTTTTTAAATAATCCATGATAATTGTACATATTTGTGTGATTCCATGTTGATAATCAGTACATGTTTATAGTGTGCAATGATCAAATGAAGGTAATTAGCTTTCTATCTACTTACGTATGTATAATTTCTTTATGTTTTGAGTCTTCAATCTCTTCTAGTTTTTCAAAAATATATGATGGGTAGTTGTAAACTAGTCACACGAAATTACCATGAAACCTTAGAACTTATCTACCTGTTCTTTGGTACTGGTTTCCCAGCCTCCTCTAACCTCTCCCAACCTTTTCTAACCTCTAGTAATACTATTCCATTCTCTTTTCGGAGATCAACTTTTTTGGCTTCCACCTGTGAGAACATGCAGCATTTGTCTTTATACGATTGAATTAGACTTAACATAATTTCCATTACTTCGATCCATTTTGCCAAAAATGACAAAATTTCCTTCTTTTATGGTCTAATAATAGTATATGTATACCATTGTTTAGTCAGGTTTTTCATCACTGTCACCTGATAAGAACAGTTTTAGAGGAGGAAAAGTTTATTTGGGACTCAAGGTTTTAGAGGTCTTAGTCCATAGATGGCTAGCTCCATTGCTTTGGGTCCAAGGTGAAGCAGGACATCATGGTAGAAGAGTGTGGTGGAGGGAAGCAGCTCAGGACATGATCACCAGGATTCAGAGATAGGGCTCTGCTAAGGACAAAATAGAGACCTCAAAGGCATGCCCCTAGAGACCCACCTCCTCAAGCCACCCTGTACCTGCCTGCAGTCATCACCCAGTTAATCCATTCAAGTGGTTTAATGCACTCATTAGGTCAAGGCTCTCAAAACCCAATCACTTCACCTCTAAACTTTCTTTCACTGTCTCACACGTGAGCTTTGGGGTGGGGATACCTCATATCTAAACTAAAATAACCACATTTTCTTTATCATCTGTTGATGGAGAATTTGCTTAATTCCATATCTTGGCTACTTGTGAATGCTGCAGCAATAAACATCAGAATGCAGATACATTTTGATTGTTGATTTCATGTTCTTTGGATGTACACCCAGAAGCAGGATAGCCGGATCACATGGTATTTTTTTTAGGAACCTCCATACTGTTCTCCATGATGGCTGTACTAATTTACAATTCCAATGACAGTGCATGAGTGTTTCTTTTCTCCATATCCTCAACAGTATTTATTTTTTATTGTTTTGATAATAGCCATTTTAAATGTAGTGAGATGTATCTCATTGTAGTTTCAATTTGCATTTCCTTGATGGCTAGTAATGTTGAACATTTCATCAGATACTTGTTGGTTGCTTGTGGATAGGTCGCCTCTATTCTGTTGATTTTTTTTGTGCAGAAGATTTTTAGTTTGGTATAATTCCATTTGTTTATTTTTGCTTATGTTGACTCCTCTTTCGGGGTCTAACAAAAAAAATTCATTGCTTACATGTCTCAAAGTGTTTTCTTTTAGTGTTCTCATAGTTTCAGATCTTATATTTAGGTTTTTAATCCATTTTGTGTTCATTTTTGCACATGGTGTAGAGACAGGGTCTTCTGCATATGGATATCCATTTTTTCAAGGATCTTTTATTGAAAAGGCTGTCCTTTCTTTGATATGTGTTTTTTTTGTGCTTTGTTGAAAATCAGTTGGTTATAGATACGTGGATTTATTCCTGGGTTTCCTGTTCTATTCCATTCCTCTGTGTGGTTTTTAAGGCAGTGCCATGCTGTTTCTGTTACTACAGTCCTGTAGTGTGTCTTGAGATCAGGTATTGGGCTGCTTCCGGCTTTGTTCTTTTTGTTCAAGATTGTCTGAGCTATTTGGGAGGTTTTGTGGTTCCATATACATTTTAGGACCGTTTTTCTGTTTCTATGAAGAATGCCATTGGTGTTTTGATAAGGACTGCCATTAAGCAATACTAATTTGTGTTTTTTACATCACTTTTCTTATTGGACTCAATGAACCACACCCTGGAGGTTTCACACAGGGAGAAATAATCTCAGATTTCTTATAGGTAAGGCTTTGGTATTTAATAACAGAAGAAATTTATCTAATTATTTCTATGGTTTTGGAAACAAATTAACACTTTTAATTTTTAAGATATAATGACAAAACCATTTTAGTTTTTCTATTTTAAAAACATGGCAATAAACAGTTGTTTATGAAATCATACTTTGTATGAATTACTTTCTTGACTGGAATTTTAATTTAGAGTACAAAAAAAAAAAAAATCCCAAAGGAAAGAAAAAGTCAAGATTATGGTGGAGAAGAATAAGCAAAAAAAAAAAAAAAAAAAAAAAAAATCCCAAGGTGCTTTTTTATAAAAAATTTAAAAAATCTATATTTGTTTTTAGTTGATGGACCTTTATTTTATTCATTTATTTGTATGTGGTACTGAAATCGAACCCATTTTTGCCTCACACATGTGAGACAAGTGCTCTACCACTGAGTCATAACCCCAGCCTTTAAAAAAAAAAAAAGCATTACACGAGGACAGGAGAAGAGGGATTTCTGTGAGCTTGAAAAAAAGTTAGTAAAGGTAGCTAGCCAGTCCTCTTGCTAAAAGTTAGGGAATGAAATCCACATAAAAGGCAGCAGCAAAGTGTTTTGATAAATCCAGGGTTATAAGAAGAAAACAGGAAGTATTATAAAATTCGAGTAGATAATGAATATGTGCTGGAAAGCTATGGTCAGGAAAGGGAGTATAAATGTACGAGTGTGTCTGTACACACACACACACACACACACACACACACTCAAAAATATAATTTCTAACTTCTTTCTTTTTTTAAAATATTTATTTTTATTTACTTTAGTTGTACACAATGCAATGCATTTATGTTTACGTGGTGCTGAGGATGGAACCCGGGCTGCACACGTGCAAGGAGAGCGCTCTGCCGCTGAGCCACAACTCCAGCCCTCTAACTTATTTCTTAAGAGGTCAAGAAACAATGACCAACCCAGTGTTAACAAACATTCATAGAACCCAGACTATGTTCTTAAAGACAATTTACAATTTTAACAAAGGAATTTCTTGGATAATTGGGGATGGGAAATGCACATAATGACCCTGGAATATTTTGATATGCCAGATAACGAGGAAGCTACCAAAGACTACAAGATTCATGTTAAAAGAGTTCAAAAGCCAACCAAAAAGCTTTATGCTGACCAAATATGGAAGAAATTGAGCTGTAATGAAGACAAAAATGAAGTCTTGAAACCTATCAAATGCATTTAAATCCATGAGTTCCTAATTTCTATATCTTTATCTCTCTTTTATCTCTTTCTATATCAAACGAGAGAATATCAATAATTTATCATCGTAGTCTATTTAACCTCTGTTCCTGGGTGATCAAATTGTACATGAGGGGAAGTGTTTCCTTAACAATGATTCCAGTTAATAAAGGAAAACAAAGGAATAGAATTGAAATATCATCATTTTGCAAGCCCCAGTGAATCAAAGGATCTAGGCATTAAGTATGAAAGACTGCTAACATCAAAAAAGGGAAAACCAGATATAATACGCCTCTTGATGAACAACCATACCACCACTGTAACCTTGCCAAAGGCATTAAACTTGAGTCTCATCCAGCTGCCATTTTGAAAGAAAAGTAGAGGAACATTTTGTCCTGAAGCACAAGTATGCCTTCAGCAAAATCCAGACTGTGGGAAATAACAGGTCAAAAGGTTAGTTTCCTCAAACGAACTAGTTAATAAGAACAGGAAAAAGATTTAAAGATGTCATTTTTAAGAAATGGGAAGCTTAGACTACTGTATCTAGGGATACAAACTAGGGTAAAAAAAAATACAGGGATAATGCAAGAAAGAGAGCTCTAAAAGCCATGAGGGTTGTTCTTTTGGAGGGAGAGAATTGTGGTTGGCATCGAATGATTTGGGGACAACTGGAGGGGCTGGATGGAACTTTTGCTTGATCTGTGAAGTGGTTCATGGGATCATGAAAGGAAAAAGATCAGAACAAAATTGGCCAATTTGCAAGCAAGAATAAAAAAGAGTTTATTAATTCAGAGACTTAAAGGATTTAAAAAGAGAACAGCTTCTCAAATCTAAAATTGAAATATAGGGTTGAGGAATTCTTTGAATATAACCTAACTATATCTCGAGGGACTAGAAAAAAAAAGAACAACACAGAGAATTAGCAGAAAGAAGAAAATAATAAGGATCAGAACAGAAAACAGAGACAAGAAAAACTAGAAGAAAATCAACAAAAATAAGAGCTGTTTTTTTGAAAAAGTAAACAAAATAGACAAACCTTTAGCTAGACTAAGAAAAAAAAAAAAAGACATCTCAAATAAGATCTGAAATGAATGTCAAAGGCTGATGAAATGGCCTTAAAGTAAGGCTCAAATAGAGAGTATTGTCACAATGATTGCTAAATTTTCTGAAAAGATTAAGGTTTTTTTTTCCAGGTAAATCCTTTCAGTAGGATAAAGTAGCTCAAGAAAAACAGACTACATGTGGAGTTCTTGGGCCGGTGTATGTTGAACACAAGGTCCTTGCATTTATATTAGATGTGGGATGTGGAATAAGAAAACTGATCAAAATAAAAGGGATAATAGTGACCAACATTTCTGAGAGCATTTTGTCATACACAGAACAGTTTAGAACAAAAGAGACTGTGATTGGTCTGTAAAGAGCCATGTAAGTTCTGGGACTTCTACCAGAAGGAAGCTGGCTGAGAAAGCTCCTCAGCCCTGCAGGAGGGCATATTCTGCAGTGCTCTGTCAAGTCATGGTCAAGAGTGACAGTGGAGAAGACAGGACCTCTCAGGGCATTGAGCCAAGGGGCAAGGAGAGCAGTGGCCTGGGAAGGTCCTTCCAGAGGAGAGAGCACATCGCACCCCAGAACATGAGACCTACTCAGCTGGACTTTGGGATTGCTGTCATTGAGTGGTTTTTGTGTACCTCATGTTTTGTTCTTTCATAAGACAGTGTTCTGAGGTGTTGTTCCCCACTGTCCTTCCTGAGCATGAAGAGCAGATAGATAACTTGTTTCTAGTTTCCAAGTCTTCAGATCAAGAGCCATGTCTGAAGCTAATGTAGAAACTCTTCCTATCACTGAGGTCCTGGACTTGAGCAGGAGTGGATGGAAGTGTTGGCCCTCTCCCCAGCACCCCTAGGGGAGAGACTGGGTGCACTCTGTGCTGAGAAGGCACAGGGAAATGAATATTTGGTATTCAGCAGGGCAGACCTTCAAATATGGTGCTACTAATGACCAGCTTCTGGTTTTCTATTCTGTAGGAGGATTGTAGTTCCAGACTATCAGACTTAGAGGTGGTCACGAGATTTTCATTAGTCAATGAAATGTGAGTGGAAGTGATGTGTGTTACTTCTAGGAAGATAATTTTAAAAGTGGTTTGTACTTTTCTATGTCCCTACCCCTGTATAGTTACTGGAAATGTTTAAAGACTCTGTAATAATACGTCCTCAATTGAAGACACAAGAAAAGAAATTACTTATAAAAACATGTTGAAGGGCAATATAACATCATCTGCATCTAGAGAGAGTCTTTTAACCCTTCGGGGGCACTAGAAACATGGATTCCTTTAATCTGATCTAAGACTTGAGAGGATCTGTCCACCCAGTTGATTGATCTGAAACTTGGTTCAGTCATGCTTTCCTTACAGCAGTCATTCAGGGTCCCATCCTTGGCTGTCTGGGGACTCTCTGATTGTTGCCCCATAGCTCTGCGATATTGTTGCTCAGCCTTTCAGCTGCCACTTCTTGACTACCAAGTCCCCCAAGAAAGAGGAGGTGCCATGTACAGAGCTAAAGTTTCATCATTCTTTCCAAGATTCTCAGCCTAGCAATTTCTGATTTGTTGTTATTTATTGCTTTGCTAAAAGGAAGGCATTTTCAGTGGGAGTGTTAGGAGAAATTATCAGATCTTCCATTATCATTAGCTGAAGTCAAATTTTATTCAGGTTGTCTTGGAGGCACTTAGCCTATTTTTAGGCCCTAAATACATTTGGTTTCCTTGATGATATAATATGTTGCATTATTTACTCTGATAAAACTTTGCTAATCTGTCACGTTTTCCCTTTTTACCCTGTCTGAAAACTGAAATTTCGAGGGTAGTTTCATCGATCTGACTGTTGG
The DNA here is from genome assembly GCA_025594165.1 of Tamias sibiricus. Lineage (NCBI taxonomy): Eukaryota > Metazoa > Chordata > Mammalia > Rodentia > Sciuridae > Tamias > Tamias sibiricus. The sequence goes on along the minus strand of CM046663.1, from coordinate 89,246,179 downwards.
TGGATTTTATATTTAATTTTATTGTTCTCTATTCTTGCGAACATCTTCTAATAAGTTAGATTTAAATAGAAAGAAAAAAGGTAATTCACACAAAAAATAAGCACAAGACATAAATTTTAAAAATGGAAATGGTTGACCTTATTTTAGGAGACTAGGATTACCAATCACAAATAAGAAACGTGCAAAACAGAATGGAAAATTCAAAAGGTCACTGATAATATCCCAGACATTACTCAACATAATGTTTATCTGAGTAACTTCCTAACTGCATCAATTTACTCTTAATTTTTGGAAGAGAATAGGGAGTTTCTGATAATATTTTATTTATCTGTGCATTACCTAAAGAAATGACTCACTATCTGTTATCATACAATTATAGTCTAAATTTTAGTCTAGATTGCCAACACTTCTATAAGCCATTTCAGTTTGTACCTGAAGTCAGTAGTTCAAGGCCAGCACTCCTGATGTAAGAACCTCCAATGACTTTATAAGCATCTAATTGTCTATATTAAATTCTTAATTCACCTACAGCTATTTCTTTTTTCCTGAATCAAACACTGACTGATGAAGTCTTTTTTTCCTGTGAGTTTACTTTTATGTTTATTTAAAAGCCATGGCAGAAATCCAATCCTTTGCATGCCAAGATCAGTACTCTCTTCTTCAGGAACCTCCTCCCTATTTCATCTATGAGGTTGGAAAGAGTGTTGCCATATTCCTACATCCATAACCACTTTTAATCAGCCTAGGACTGGTCAGCTGACCTAAAGAGATTCAATCAAAGCATTTCTCTGGAATTTCTAGACTTTAATCTGGAGAACCAGTCTCAAACCTTCTCTGTTAGTAAAGCTTTGAGATAAAAGACCTAGGGGCTTCCAGTGGCTATTTATTTCCTACCCTGTAGAGGAAGCTGTTTTGATAGTATAGAGCTGATACCCCAAGGACAACAGAGTAGTGGGCAGAAGCCTCTTTGTCTTTCCAACTTGAGGAAGCCTATTGCTCTTTTCACACAGAGTGGATTCAGTAGTCATGTTTTTAATCACTTGCATCCAAGGAAAGTCTTGAATAAGAAAAAACCAGCCTGTGTGAAACTGTGGCAATGGCTAGTCTGCAGCTGGCCAATGTGCATGCAAGTGCTTTCTGAAAAGAGTTGACAGTTATCGCAGTTACTACAGTAAGCAGTCAAGATGTGAGCGCTAATACTGCAAATGTAAGTTAGAAAGAAGAGACGCACATTCCTTGCTGCTTATACCAATGCATTTTTTGTTGACAAATGCTTTGTAATTGAAGGTCGGTGAACTTTACAGGGTTAAATTTGGATGGGTAATACATATGGTGCAGTAAATTAGATCTGAAGTTACCCTCTTTTCAAATTATGAAAAGAGGATGGATGCAATAAAAACCACGAACCAAAATTACCAAGCTAGGGCAAAAAAATCAGGGTTGGTATTTTCATGGAGCAGGAGGAGAAGAGAAACTCCTAGTAGAGGTGAAGGCTGAAGCCACAGTGAGGCACAGATGTGTACAGGCAGCTGGGGTCTGATTCTTGAGGAGTAACAGGGCTCAGGGCTCAGGGCTGGGGGCTGAGAGCTGGGATGAGACTTCTTGTTTAGTTAAGGACTCTGAATTACAGTTGTGCTTACTACAACCCGGGACCTAAGCTGTTATGAGCCTAGAGAGGAGGAAAGATAAAGACAAGTCTTCATGGCAGACATGATCTTAAAGATTTAATGTTCATTATCCTTAGTATCTCTTCATGTTATGAGTGGTTACAGTGTGATAACTTCTGTTTTTCAACTGTGGTCCTGGGTCATGCAACTATTAGGATGAGCGAGAATAAGAGAGGGAACAAATTACCTAAACAACAACAACAAACTCTTCCTGTTCACTTCCATGAAGCCCAAATTCCATCACACATTTAAATTAAATGCTAAGATCTGGCTTCCTAATAAAAGCAGCAATTACAATGTGGGTTCTATTCAATAACTTACATTAAATAACTTACTTTATAGAACAATGTTATCAACTCTTTACAGAAACAAAAAACATAATTACATCAAATATGAGCAAGAAATCATAAGCCAAACCGTGGTTTGGTTATGTGGTATCCTCCTTAAGCTCATGTGTGAGACAGTACAAAAACATTCAGAGGTAAGATGATTAGATTATGAGAGCTGTACCCTTATCACCGGATTAATCCATTTGCATGAATTAGCTGGGTAGTAACTGTAGGCAGGTAGGATGTGGCTAGAGGAAGTAAGTCACTAGGGGTATGACTTTGGGGTTTATATTTTGTTCCTGATGAGCAGAGTTCTTCCTTTGCTTCCTGTCATGAACTGAGCAGCCTTCCTCCATATAGATCTGCTTCACCTTGGACCGCAGCAATGGAGTTGGCCGACCATGGGCTGAATACCTGAAACTGTGAGCCAGAATAAACTTTTCCTCCTCTAAGTTGTTCTCGTTGGGTCTTTTGGTCACAGCGATGAAAAGCTGACTAAAACACAATGACATAAAAAAAGGCATCAATATTTCTGTATTAGAATTTTTTAAAAATGAAGATAACAGCAAAGAATCAACATCTGAAAAGATAAGTATAAATTTTAGAATTGAAGAAGACTGAATAGGATGGAGGTTCAAAAAAGATAAATTGAGGCATAATCACACCTTAGTGAAAATGGAGATTATCAAAGAGAAAGAGAATAATCTTAAGAATTACCACAGAGTAAAAACAGATTACCTGCAAAGGAAAGACAGAGGTGAATAGCTTCGTATCAACAAAAACACAGGCTAGAAAACAGTGAAATAATATTCTCAAAGTACTTAGAAGTATCGACCTAAATTTTATATCTAACCAAACTATCACTCCAATGTGAGACAAAGCAAATACTAAGAGGGTTTTCCAACCATCATCACTCACTAAAAGTATTATTAGAAAGTTATTTCATCAGGATTAAAAGTGAACCCAGGGCTGGGGTTGTGGCTCAGTGACAGAGCGCTTGCCTAGCATGTTTGAGGCACTGGGTTCGATTCTCGGCACCACATATCAATAAATAAAATAAAGGTCCATTGGCAACTAAAAAAATATTTTATAAAAGATTAAAAGTGAACTCAAATGGGAGATGTGAAATACAGAAAACAAGGCTGAATACAGTAACTGAAAAAATATGTCTGCAAGTAACTACTGACTACCCAAGTAATCACAAATTTTTGTTAAGTTAAAATTCTTAAAATAATAACAATATCAGGGAGGTGGAGGGCAATTTTCAGTGAGTCATTCAACTGTGTTGAGATTTTTGTTGTGGTAAGAAAGAGGAGATAAACACTCATTGATCATGAAATTTGTTAGAAAGACATGAAGTTAAAGATTATGTTGGCTATCTTCAGTATGCCCCTTCGATCCATCTTTCCCTTTGGGCTTCTAGATGGTGCCTGTGGAGCTCACATTAGAAGATCAGCGGAAGGCAGGAGAGCAAGGTTGGTGGACACAGGTTCTCTGTCTCCGACTTGTCCTGGTTCTGGGACTCATCTTCCCTTCTCCCTGCAGACCTCGAGGGTGGTGACACCTCTGCTGTTGCTTCTGCTGGGGTTCAGCATTGTTCTCATGGCTCATCTGCAAGCTGCTGCCTACATCTTTGTAAATAATCATTTTACTAAAATCTCTTTAAATTCAGATGTCTAAATTTGAGTGTGATATCTGGTATCTGATTTATACAAACATATACATATATATATATATATATTTTTTAAATTGTAAACTATAAAATAACAAAAAATGCAATCTATGGCTCTGAAACCTAAAGCAAAAAAAAAAAAAAAAAAAAAAAAAAAGATTTAGTCTAGCACCAGAAAGTCCTAGCCAGAACCACTGGGCAAGAGAAGGAGATAAAGGGCACCTAGACTGGAAAAGAAGAAGTAAAGCAGACTAAAACACTAAGACATAAAAAAGGCATCAATATTTCTGTATTAGAATTCCCAAGAAAATGAGGAAATGGAGAGAATAGCAAAGAATCAATATCTGAAAAGATAAGTGTGAATTTTAGAATTAAAGAGTCTCTGTTTGCAGAGAACATGATTTTATTTCTATGAAATTCTAAAGAATCCACAAAAAAGCTATTAATAAATCAATCAGTAAAGTTGCAGAATATAAGTCAACATGCAGAAATCTGGATAATTTCTATATCCTAATAAAAAACTGGTTGAAAGAGTAAATAAGAAAACAATCACATTTATAATGGCTACAAAAAGAAAATGCTTACAAATAAATTTAAGGAGGCAAAGGTCATCATACTGAAAACCATAAAACATTGGTGAAAGAAACTGAAGAAAACAGAAATAAATTGAAACATATCCTATATTCATGGATTAGAAAAATTAATATTGTTAAAATGTTCATACTAAATTTAATGCAATTCCTATCAAAATTCTGATGACATTTTCACAGAAATATTTTTAAAAATCCTAAAATTAGTGCAGATCCATAAAAGACCAGGAATAGTGAAAACAATCCTGAAAAAAATGAACAAAGTGGGAGGCATTAAACTACCTGACTTCAAAATATACTACAAAGCTGTAGCCACCCAAACAGCATGGTACTGGAACAAAAACAGATGAATAGATCAATGGAACAGAATAGAGAGCTCAGAAATAAACCCAGTCACTCAGAGCCAACTGATTATTGACAAAGGCATTAATAAGAACACTTAGTGGAAGAAGGACAATCTCTGTACTAAGTGATACTGGGATACCAGATAGCACATGCAGAAGAATGCAATTGTACCCTTATCTCACACAAAGATCCACTCAAAATAGGTTAATGACTTAAACATAAGACCCAAAACTATAAAACTGTTAGCAGAAAACACAACGGAAAATCTCCATAAAAATGGTTCAGGCAATTTTTTAAAAATATGTAATCCCTAAGGCACAGGTAATAAAAATAAAAATGAAAGAATGGATTTACAACAAGCTAAAACTCTCTACAGCAAAGGACATAATCAACAAAATGAAGAGATAACTTATTGTCATTCTCACATCTGTTAATATCTAAATATATCCACATAACTCAACAGCAAAGATCTAAATAGATATTTCTCAAAAGAAGAGACATAAGTGGCCAACAGGCATAAAAAAAGTTCCACACAAGTCATCAGAAAAGTGCATGTTAAAATCACAATGAGATATCACTTTATGCCTGATAGAATAGCTGTTATGGAACAGATGATAACAAGCGTTGGAGAGGATGTAGGGGAAAGATTTTTTGCACACCCCTGGTGAATAATATAAATTAATATAGCCATTATAGAAAACAGAATGGAAATTCTTCAACAAATTACAAACTAGGACTACCAAATGACCCAGCAATCCCATTACTGGGTATATATCCAGAGGGAATGAAATCAGGATGTCTAAGGCATCTGCACTCCCATGTTCACAAAGCCAAGATATGTAATCAATTTATATTCTATCAAGGGATAAATGGATAAAGAAGATGTGGTATATGTACACTGTAGAATATAATTTAGCTTTTAAAAGGAAGGAAATTGGGGCTGGGATTGTGGCTCAGTGGTAGAGCTCTTGCCTAGCACGTGTGAGGCACTAGATTTGATCCTCAGTACCACATAAAAATAAATAAATAAAATAAAGGTATTGTGTCCATCTACAAATAAAAAAATTTAAAAAGAAGGAAATCTATCACTTGTGACAACATAGATGAGGCTGGAGGATACTATCCTAAGTGTAATAATCTGGGCACAGAAATAGTTATTTCCTGATCTCTCTTATACATGGAATCTAAGAAGTCTGGACTCAGAAGCAAGGAAGAGAATGGCTGTTACCAAGGACTGAAAGGTAAAGGTTTGGGGGATTTTGGTCATGGGGTACACAATTTTGGTAAGAGATAGGGAGAAGGAATAAGTTCAAGAGCTCTATTGTACAGCATGGTGACTATAGTTAATAATAACATTGCATTCTTGACAATTGGTAACAGTACATTTTAAATGATCTCAACACACACAAAAAAATGTGAGGTAATATATACAATGATTATTTTGATTTAGCAATTCCATGATGTATACATGACTGATAAATATGTATGTCTTTTGTCACTTAAAAAATAAGTAGTTGCAATAAAGGAGAACACAGACACTTTATGAATCTGATGGTAGGCAAGGAAATCATCATACTTAAAAGGATAATAAAGACCAAACAATCTGATAGAAACAAATTCTAAATATGTCAGTATTTCAATACATGTACATACAAGGAATTACATAATTAAAACAACAAATCTGATAAAATAAGATAATAATAATAATAAAGCTATCCCACTCCTCAGTTTATACCCAAAGGACTTAAAATCAGTATACTATAGTGACATAGCCACAACAATGTTTATATCAGCTCAACTCACAATAGCCAAACTATGGAACCAACCTAGATACCCTTCAACAGATGAATGGATAAAGAAACTGTGGTATATATACACAATGGAATATTACTCAGCCATAAAGGAAAATGAAATTATGGTATTTGCAGGTAAATGGATGGAGCTGGAGAATATCATGCTAAGTGAAATAAACCAATCCCCAAAAACCAAAGGCTGAATATTTTCTTTGATATGTGGGTGCTAAATCATAATTGGGGGAACTAGGGAACAACAGAAGTACTTTGGATTAGGCAGAGGGGAGTGAAGGGAGGGTAGAGGTTAAGGGGGTAGGAAGAATAGTAGAATTAATTGGACATTATTACCTTATGTGTGTATATGACTACACAACCTGTGTGATTCTACATCGTGTACAACCAGAAGAATGAGAAGTTATACTCCACTTAGGTATGATGTGTCAAAATGCACCCTACTGTCATGTGTAACTAATTAGAACAAATAAAAAAAATTAAAAATTAAAAAATCCCTAATATTATGCAATAAAATAAAGTCCTATTACATATAAGATAGATGGACCTGAAATAAAACCACAGAGAGAGGCTAAAAAATAAGAGAAATACAGAAAAAAAATATGGAGTATAAAAGTATCAACTTAACAAATAAGCCACTGTAGCTGTTTTAATGTGCAGAAAATAACACTTAAGGCAAAAACCTTCGTAGTGTAAAGTGAGAAGCTCAACAGTTATAAAAGAACAAGTTGCCAGGAAACTGTAAGTCATAAACCTGTGTGTACCTAATTATAGTTTGTTCTAATACATGTTGCAGATTCATCTAAAGTGTGTATAATAAGAGGGTAACATACGCTGTTCTCAAGAACACATAGACATTTACAGAAATAAACCATCTCTTCTCTTTACAGCGGGGTGCGAAACAGCAATAGGAATGAATGGACTATCAACTCACAAAACAGTGCTGAGTGAAGAAGTCAGTGAAAGAGTATGTTTTCTGTGAGTCCACACACACTGAGTATAGAATGAGGCAAAATCAATAAAGTGGTGGAAGTCAGGACAGAGGCTCTGTATGAGGGTGTGCACATCAGGGTACAGAGGAAAGTTTTGGATGAGGTTAATATTCTGTTTCTTCCCTAGGATGCTTGTTGTGAAAATTTATTGGAACTTGTATTATGATTTGTATACTTCCTATATTTATTATTCTTTAGTAAAAAGGTTATTAAAACAGCTTAACCCTGTATCAAGCCCTGACACCATATCTCTGAACACAACATATTTAAAAGAGATAGGAATAAAAATACTGTTACCAGATGGAAAATAAAAAAGAATTATGATAGGAAGATAATAGAACTTTTAAGCTATGATGATGAATAGCATAAAATAAAGACACGCCTATGGTTTTCCTTATAAATTAGTCTAATTTTGGATAGATAGACAAATCTAATGCTGCAGAGTGAATGGGGTTCATGAAGAATTTTATTCATACCTTGCTCATTTACTTTCTTACTTTCTATAAATCTAACATGGATAGAGGTGGTGGAGAGGTAACAAAAATGATTGGTTGACTTTGGAAAAATTATTTGAAAGCCAACCCACATGGAATTTTACTCAACCCCATTTCTTGTTTTTGGGTGGAAGTGGTCCAAATCTTACCTTACCGTACCACATCCTTACATCCCTAACACCAGTGTTTTTAAAAGATGGCCACAGATGCCCTTGTTGCAGGCAGCATCATATCTCTTAGTTTAGTCTTCAAAATGACAAAACAAATAGGCAACTTAGACAAAATCAAGTTCAAATAGTTATATTTATGTGTGTGCTCATGCAAATGACATGTTAGAGGGAAGAGAGAAAGAGATATAATAGATATGGTCTAAATTTTAAAGCTTTCATTTGTTGGCATTATGGGCTGGATGACTATTTCTCCCCAAAATCCTTATGTTGAAGTCCTAATGCCCAGTGTAAGTGTATTTGGAGGTGGGGCCTTTGGAAGACACATAAAGTTAGTTGAGGTTAGGAGGATGGGGGTCTTATGATGAGACTAGTACTCTTAGAGCACTAGTGTTTTCCTCCCCTGCCTCATCCCCAGGCACCAGAGAAAGTTCATCTGAGCACACAGTGAGGAGGTAGCTGTCTGCAAAACCAGGAAGAGAGCCCTCCCAGAAACAAAATCAGTCAGAACTTTGATCTTCCTAAGCTCCAGAACAGTGAGAAATAAATTTCTATTGTCTAAGCCACCCAGTCTCTAATGTGTTGCTATGGTAGTTCATGCCAACTAAAGCAACTGGACTCATATAGACAAAGCTGAAAATCTAGAGTCAGCAACAGATGTTCTCACGCTCCCAGAGGCTTGCTAAATTCCAATGAATTGGCTGGACAAATGCTGGAAATGAAATTGCAAGCATGGGTGATATAGATTTATAAATATTTTTGATAAATAGAATAGTTAATACTCAAATGCATTAGTTAGAGACCAGTGGTCTACTCTAGTTTGGGCTGAAGGCCACTTGATGTTGACTTCTGTATACTTAAGATGAATAATTTTCATGTGCAGAAGATGACATTCAATAGATTGGAGAAATGTAGTGCTTGAGAAGAGATATGTGCACAAATAATTTAATTTTTTTCAGTGATGAGAACTCAGTTGTTAAGGAATGATAAATAACTTTTAAATATCTATAGGCAAATGATCTAAACTTTTGAGACTCATCTTTGCAAATTAGTTTAAAATGCCTACTTTATTTAAATAGCTTCTTTAAAGAAGATATCTGAGCATGTTAAAGTTGATATCTGAGCATGTAAATGTGCAGAGAAACCCTTAGAAAACCAAATTTTTATTTTCAAAGTAGTAGTAAAGAACACTACTCATGGAGTGAGCCTTGGATAGTGTCTACTCTAATGAGATTTATAATACCAGGGGAAACTTCCTCTTCAAACTGCAGGGGAAACTTCCTCTTCAAACTGCAGTTTTCTTTTCAGAAAAAAAAATTAATAGCACTCATAATATTATTGAAATTTCAAATAACTGATGCATATAAAGTTCTTAGTACTGTTTTGAATGCATTAAGAAGACATCAGCCGAAAAAATGGAAATTTAAGTCAAGGAAATGAAAACCTAACTCTCTGGCTGTCTCCCACTTCCTGATACGTGGACTTGGCCTAGCCCAGGGGTGTTGCCCTGACATATGACAAAAAATCAAACCACCACGAGGATATGCTAGTGGCTATTCTTCCAATATGATCTGCTCATGCTCCCTATGCTCCCCAATAACCTTTCTGCTGATTGGCCCATGTCTTCTATAAAGGCCGTCCAACTTCCTCAATAAACTGAGCTCGTGCCTTGACCAGTCTCCCTGATGCATCTGATTGTCCTCCGAAAAGAGGACTGGGTACGGGCGGTCAGTTGGCTCTTACCTTTCCCGATCCGTCCTTGTTGGAGTGTGCTTCCCCTTCTCTTGCAGGTCGAGAGGAGTCAGGGGCTAAAAACCCCAACATAATAAAATTTAGTTATCATCATCACCATCCCCATCAAATATAAAATATATGGGCTGTTTGTATACTCTCCCTTTTGAGCAAGATGTTTAAAAATACTCACATTTAAATATAAAAAAAATCCCTGAGACCAACTTACCTCTTGAAAATGATCCATCCACCTGAAGGTATCTTTTATATTAGAGTTACTTTGCTGGATTAGTTTGATAAAATTTATCTTGCTATCTCAGGCATGACCATATCCATTTTCTCTCCAATGTGAACTCTCTGAGCAGGTACCAGATATTTACCAGGTAACTGTATTCAGCAAAGATTCCTTGGAAGGATAACCTATCCTGGACCATGGCTTCTCCTGCGGCTGTTTGCTCCTGTTTATATAATCAAAGCTGATTCCCATGGCCAACTGTGTTTCAAGAACAAACTATGCCAAGAATGGTTCCTCCTGTCTGATGACTCAGTTTATTGCATTGGTTTCAGAATACAGATTCCAATATAGGTGCAGGATGTAAGAAAAAGGGGCATTTATTGCTGCATAGACACCTAGATACAAGGCTTGGGAGGACTTTTTCTTATTGTTTGGTTTTCATTGTAGTTTTTTTTTTAATTGAAGTGTAACAAAATGTAGAATGCTTACATTACAATTGTTCAGTGAATTTTCAAAACATGCGTACATCTGTGTAATGAGCATGCAAAGATAGGAAACTGAACATTCTAACACCCTCAGATACCTTCTCATTACTTCCCCCAAATAAAATACTGTTATGGTTTGGATGTGAGTTATTCCCCAAAAGCGCACGTGTGAGACAATGCAAGAAGGTTCAGAGGAGAAATGATTGGGTTGTGATCATCTTAACCTAATCAGTGAATTAATCTCTTGATAGGGATTAACTGAGTGGTAACTGAAGGCAGGTAGGGTGTGGCTGTAGGACGTGGCCATTGGGGGTGTGGCTTTGGGGTATATATTTGTATCTGGCAAGTGGGGATCTCTCTCTCTGCTTTCTGATCATCATGTGAGCTGCTTTCCTCTGCTACCATATTGTCCTGCTTCACTCTGATCCCCAAGGAATGGAGCCTGCTGTCTATGGACTGAGACCTCTAAAACTGTGAACTCCCAAATAAACTTTTCCTTCCCTAAAATTGTTCTGCTCAAATCTTTTAGTCACAGCAGTGAAAGAGCTGACAAAAACAAATTGCCTTCTCTTCTAACATAATAGATTAGTTTTGCTTGTTTTTTATGTTAATATAAATGGAACCATGTGGTATGTGCTATTTGTGATTAATTAGTATTCCTTTGAACATTAGTATGTTTGCGAATTTCATCTAAACATTCACATGAACATACTTGTAGTTTTCCCTTGTCATTGCTATATACTGTTCTGGTGTGTGAATACAGCAAAAATGTGTTCATTCTTCTCTTAATGGTCATTTGGAGAGCTTCTTGTTTGGTGCTATCACAATCAGTACTATTAAGAATGTTGCACATCTCTTTTGAGGAACATGTGAATTCATTTCGTTCTGTGTGTCTCTGTGGAACAGCTGGGTCACAGGTGTACCATGTGCCATTTTAGCTGATACCACCAGACAGTGTTCTAAAGCTGTTCCAATTTACACTTCCACTTAGTGTAAGGATGCTCCAGTTACCATTTTCTTGATTTTCTTTATTTCTATTTTCACATTAATATACAATCATCTAAACTTTTTGTGGATGTGTATATCTCAAAGTCATTTAAGTGCTGAGTAATGATTTTGAGCACTCTTTCATTAGTCGTTTGGATATCCGTGTGGGATATCCCTTCAAGTCTTTTTCTCATTTTCAAAATTGAGTTATCCATGTTTTCTTTATAGATTTGTAAATTTATGAAGGCATTCTGGATAGAAGCCTCTGCTTAGGTATCTTTTGCATATAACTTCTCTGACTCTCTGAGTTATCTTTTCATTCTCTTAATGGTGACTTGCTAGGCAGAAATTCTTACTGTTATCATAGGTTTTGATTTTTCCTCCATGGTTATTGCTTTTTCCAGTTCTGTTGAAGAAATTTTTGCCAATGTCAAAGTCACATAGATGTTATCCTGTGTTTTAGTCAGAAAATTCTATTATTTTACCTGTTACTTTTATGTTTGTAGTCAGTCTGGAATTGATTTTGTGTATAGTGATGTTGGGGTCAATCTACATTTTTCCCACATGTAAAACAATTGACTGATCATGATTTGATGAAAATTCATTTTTCTCTATTGTAAGACAGTGTCTTTTTGTCATATATCAAGTACTAGTGTAACTTTGGCTCTGATTTTAAATTCTCTAGTTTTTCCTATTTGTTTATCATTGCAATGATACAACCTTTTAAAAAATAGTGTTTGTTTTAAATAGATCTTGATTTCTAGTAGTGTAATTCCTGCAGTTTTGTTATTCAAGATTGCTTGATTACACTTTCCCTGTCAGTTTTTCTTATGAATTTTGTTATCAGTTCTATAACTTCATTTAAAAAATATACTGGGGTTTTATTTGAGATTTCCATTAAATTTTTATAGAATTGACAAGTTTACAATATTGAGTCTTCAGTTACATGACAATAATATATTTCTCTATTCTTTAGTTACATGACAATAATATATTTCTCTATTTAAATATGATTTTTACAGACCTTTTTATAGGATTGTATTTAGAAATTTGTACCTCTTTTAATTTGTTCCTGTATAAGTGAAGTTTCAAGTACTATTGTAAAGAATACTGTTTACTAAATTTTATTTTAATTTTTTTTTTGTATATCCACCTTTAATTCAGAGACCTTGCTAAAATCATATTTTATTATTTTTAGAGATTCTACCGAATCTTTCTTATGCCTTATATGTGTAATAGCTTTATTTACTCATTGTAAATCATTTATTTATTTATTTATTTTTGCAAGGGATTGAACTCAGGGGTGATTAACCACTGAGCCACATCCCCAGACCTTTTTTTATTTTTTATTTTGAGATAGGATCACTAAGTTGCTTAGGGCCTTGCTAAGTTGCTGAGGCTGGTCTCAAACTTGCAGCTCTCCTGCCTCAACCTTCTGAGCAGCCTGGATTACAGGTGTGTACCACCTTAGCCAGCTCATTGTAAAAGTTTTTGTGTAAGTTAAGCTTCTCTACATTTCATAAGCACACACCTCATTGAAATTCCTCTCATCTACCATAACAGCCAAAATCTTTTTTTTTTTTGTGGTGCTGGGAATTGAACCCAGGACCTTGTACATGCAAGGCAAGCAGTCTACCAACTGGGCTATATACCCAGCCATTATAATAAACTAAATCTTGTGAAATGGTAGCAAGTACATAGGGAAATAGAGGAAGAATAAAAATTGTTACAAATTCAAGAAATTATTTTTTCTAAATTTGAATTATTTTTCATTTATAGCACATATTCACAATTGCCAAAACATTTCCAAATAGTGCCAGGTTGTCTTGATTCTTACTACTATGACATTATTTAGGTCTTTCTTTGAATAATGAACAAATCGCATAAAAATAAAAATTAACAAATATTGCATTGGAAATCTAGGGAGCTGAAAGAACAATGTGCTAAGACAAAAGTGAACGTGGCATCCCTGGGTAGTTCTTTCTTATGGAGAAGGAAACTGGAGTTTGCTGCATATTATGACAGAGCAACTTATATTGCTTGGACTAACCTGCTAACAAAAATTATAAGAGCTGGAGAAAATCCAAGCAAAAAAAAAAAAAAAAAAAAAAAAAAAACGACAAAAAACAAAATGATAAAGGCACTGGAGAACCACTAGAACAGGCAAAAATTGTAAGAAATGCATTCTTGAAAGAGCAAGATCCACATTTTTACAACTTTGCCCTGAGGACACTTTGTAGTTTGCCATGCTATGAGTGAGCACAATCCAAACAAAATAGTTTTCTCTGGACAGGGGAGGAATAAATAGGAGTTCTACACAGAGCAGCCAGAAATGGAAAGGCAAAACTTGCACAGAGGCAAAAGCCACACAGGAAGGAACAAGAGAATCTGCATTCAAATGCTTTGCTAGTCAGGGATGTCATCTGACATACTCAAATCTAAGACCCAAGGAAACCAGTAGAAGGCATATACTGGAAGACCAAATAGCGAGGCATGGATTTTAGCATCTGCCTAGTGCTGTGAAGCAGATGGCCATTCATGATCCACAAATTTGGGGTGACTTAAAAAACTCAGGCTTTTAGTTATGATGTCAGAAGGAACAGGATTCAAATGATCTAATTGTATCTCTCTGCCTGTCAGAATAAAAACAACCCCCAACCCTTCCTTTTAGTTTTTCCAGAAATATAGCAGCACTTAGAATTTCCCCAAGTTTTTGTACACAATGTGGCAACTGACAAAAAATGTAAAGCATGATATATAACAGGAACAATTGAATGGAAACCAAGAAAAATAACAGACTATACAAAGAGACCCTTGGGTGATTCACTTAATGGAGCTTTTAGATAGAAACTTTTAAATAACTATGATTAATATGTTCAATAGAACAGAGGATAAGAAAATTCAACAGAGGCCTGGAATTCATAAAAACAGTAAAACTGAAGTTCTATAAATGAAACATAAAATAATTGAAATTAAATTTTCAATAGATGGGGTCAATAGCAGTATTGAAACCATGGGAAAGGGTTTGTGATTTGGAAGACAGGTCTGAAGAAAATTTCCATACTGACACACAGAAAGGAAGAAAGGATGCAACACAGAAAAACAATTTAAAATAAATATGGGAAGTTGAAAAAAAATGTAATCAGAGTTTTAGATTAAAAGGAGAAAAAAATTGATGAACCAGAAGAATTATTAAAAAGAACTTGTGGAGAATTTTCTAAACATGTTGATACATTAACATGGGTTCACAATAGCCCAAGCAAAATAAATAAACAAATAGAAACTTACTTTTAGTCACATCCTATTTAAAACTGCAGAAAATAAAACACTATGAGAAAAATATAAAATCAGTCACAGTAAATAAGACACATCACCATTGGGGGAACAGCAATAAGAATATTGCTGGCTTCACTAAGAGACTATGGAAGATAAGGCAATGGTAGTGATATATTTAAAGTACTGAAAGAAAAACAGCCTAGAACTCTATATCTTGTAAAAATATACTTAAAAATGAATGTAAAAATTTCATACAACAAAATAAAAGCAAAACAAAAAGCCAAACTTTAGAGAACAGTGCAGAAAAAAGAATAGTCTAAAAGACCAATCTAAATAAATATTTATAGTATAGTGCATAGATTAAAATGTATGTAAAGATAAACTGTGTTAAGATTATTGTAAAGAACAACTAAAATAGATTTGAACTCTTATAATAAATTTCTTGGATTATTAGGGAAGTGTCTAATCACTTGAAATCAAAATTAAATATCTAAAACATTTAAAAATGAGTTTTAGCAGGATCTGAGATTATAACATTGACTAGCTATATAGAAGTTTAAACTTTTGCACGCACACAGAGACAGAACAATTCTTTGATGAAGAAGTGTCAAAAGAAATTATTTTTTTCATTTTATACACTTTGTTAAAAAAATTATGAGGACGACACCCAAGGAGATATTTCACACACACACACAAAATTAGTATCTCAAATTTAACTACCAAACAATTGCTGGGAAAATACAAGATGTTGTTAACAATGGCAATGATCAATTGATTCAAAATTGAAAATTTTCAAGTTTCACATAAATTTGTATGATATTAAACACTGCACAATTAATGTTTTATAAGATCAAAACACCTTAATACTTTAAAAAATATTTTTTAGTTGTAGATGGACACAATACTTTTATTTATTTATCTTTATGTGGTGCTGAGGATCTAACCCAGTGTCTCATGTATGCTAGGAGAGTGCTCTACCCATGAGCCACAACCCCAGCACCAAGCACCTTAATATTTTTAAAAGATATCAATTTATATCCCCAAACCTCAAATTTTTATCATTAGTTTTTGAATACTTTAAATTTTCAAAGAAGGATTTCACATAGATAAGAAAAAAAACTAATTTTTCCCCTCACATTTTAGACATCAATTTTGCACCTTTTAGGTCAAAAATAAAAGTTTACTGTCCTTTTCAAGCAGATACCTGAAGTTTCCTAACTGCTCCTTTCTACTCTATGATACATGTCAAAAATATCTGTGCTCCAAGTTCTATGAAAATATTATTTCTATGGTTATTAAAATCAGTGTGTACATATGTATGTGTATAGAATATATGAATCACCCATTTATTAGTTTATTGAACTGTAGGAAGAAATAGAAGGAAGTGATTTTGTGTTCTTTTCCAAAGATTACTGGTTGAATCAGGGAGAGTTTTACACAGATTTCCTAGATTTTTAACTTCAATTCAAAATTGTTTTAAAACAAAACAAATTCTTGCTAAATATTTAATAATTTAAAACAAAATTGACAATGACTTATTTTTACTCACTAATATCACAATGCATATAGTGAGTTAAATTTAAAGTTCCAAAGGAAGAGCTTACTTGTGACATAAGTGGATGGAAATAAGAACTTATGTAGAAATTGAAATTTTTCATTATGCAAATCAGCAATATGATTTTATGAATTTTTCTAATATAAATACAAAATATTTGTTATAACAGCATTATGAAAATTGTTTTCAAAACCTATAAGAAAAAATTGAAAGATGTATTTCTGAAATTCATAAAGTCATCTTTCACAATATTCTTTGCACAACATTCTTTTTAAAAATATATATTAATAATATTATATAAATAATACTGTGTTGACTCAAGATGTGGTGAATTTGCTTATCTTGAAAGGCATAATTTTGCTTCAAACTCAAATAAACTCACAGAAAATTTCAATGGGTTTTATCAATGTGGGTGAGAAAATTAAAGAAAGATAATTATTTAGAAGTTAATTCAGTCAATAGAAACTTTTAAAGTATATTTTGAGCTCCTTGGGTATATGAATATATTTTTTAAGTGAAATTTTATGAAATCAATATAGATCAAATAACTCAGATGAATTTAGCATTTTTATTGAGGTATACTAAAAGCATAAAATTCATTCTGGACTTTGAAGACTGTGAAAATAATTCAGAATAGTTCATAAATAATGTTGAATAAATGCAGAAATATAATATCTTACATATATTGTTTCAAATAAAATATATTATTAAATCAATTTCATCTTTCAGTCTTATCATTTTAAATATTGCCACTGATATTTTAAAATTTCACATGTAGCTTATGGTATAATTTTGTTGCACAGTGTTGATATAATTATTTTTGTGATAATATTAAAGGACTGAATTTATTTGCAGAGATATCTTTACCCAACCATTGCACAATATACTATTTCCTCCAGTGTTTGTGGAATATCTACCAAAATAAAATATATTCTGGGCCAAAAATTCACTCTCAATTTATTTCCATATATTCAATCATATAAAGATTTCTTTCACACTGACCACACTGGAATTAAACTAGAAATCCACAGTGAAAGATAAATGGAAAATCCCCACATGCTTGACTGTTAACTATTATACACATCAAAGACCAGTGGGTCAAAGAGTAAACCACAAGATAAATTAGAAAACAGTTTTAACTGAATAAAAAACATGACATCAAAACCTATGGGATATAGCCAAAGCAGTCTTTAAAGGGGGATTTATTTTCATACACATATGTACTGGGAAAATCCAAAAGTTGAAAATCAGTAATCTAATCTTTCTCAGGAAGTCAGAAGAAGAACACCAGAGCAAAGCCAAAGAAAGTTTGATGGAGATAAGAGAACAATCAATAGAAATTAAAAGTACACCAGTGATAGATACAGTCAGAAAACCAAAGTTAGTTTTTAAAAATAGAGATTAATATAATTTATAAACCGCTGGTAAAAATGATTTTTTAACAAGAAAAAACGTGTGGCATACCATAGAGGACATTTTAAATCACATTATGTCAATTCATTTAGCTAACATAGAAACATCCCTTGAAAAAACACAACAAAACTGACAAAGGAAGAAAGAAAAATCTGAAGCACTTCATACATGTTAAATAAATTGAATCTGTATTTACACAACATATACATGTATCTATTCATCTCTTGGTACTCCATAAATATGTACATTTTTAATGTTTTTAACATATCCGCCAAACAATTAAATTTAAAATAAGCTTTTACACAAAGAAGAGTACCAGTTCAGATAGCTTTAAATCATTTAACCTAATACAACAGAATTAATTATTTAAAGATAATACTTTACTAAAATTTAAAAACTTCTGATAATCAAAATATATGCTTTGAAATCGAAAAGGCAAGTCACAGACTGGAAGGAAGTATCTGCAATACATACAACAAAACTTGCACACCCAAAACAGTAAGGCCTCTCATAGATCAATAAGAAAAGAAAGAAAACCTGATAAAAAAAATCAGATAACTTGAAAAGACACCTCACAAAATATATGCAAATGGAAAAAAGCATATGAAAAGGTGATTAATGTGATTACTTATCAGGAATATCAAAAAATAAAAATATGAGGTACCACTCGAACAAAAGAGAAAATGCCAATGTTGGTGAGAATGTGAAGAAATTGTAACTGCTATGTGCTGTTGTTGGGAGTCTAAATTTTCAATCATTTTTGAAAAGCTGGTCATATTTACTAAAAATGAATTTATGACTAACTCAAAATCTAGATGTCTACCCATGGAAAAAGGTTGTTACGTCCACCTAGACATTAATAAAGATATTTATAATCTTGATGTGGAAACTAATCTCCAGTCCATTGATGATAGAGTGGGTAAACAAATTGTGGTGTGTTCAATAGAATGGGCTGGTCCATGTAGCAACACAGATAACTGTCACAGATAAAATCAAAAGATGCCATACACCAACAGTACATTTATGTTTCCATTGGTATGAATCTCAAGCAATTCACAGCAAAGGATAACTAGAATAGTAGTTTCCTGGGGGGGGGGGGGGTGTTGGAGTAAATTGACTGGGAAGGTCCACTGTATTAATATGTATGGTAGATGCCCAAATATAAACATGTAAAAATAATTGTGCTTTTTTACATGTTAAAGATTTAAAATCATATCTTTAAGTCAGACACTTAAGATCATATACTTTTCTCTGTGTATGTTATACCCCAATTTAAAAAATGACAAGGCTTTTAACCATGACCAGTTTGGGAGACTGAAGGGACAAAAAATGATAACCAAACATTTTTATTCCCAGTCCTGGCCATTTACAGAGATTCCAGTTTGACTTTTTCAATTTAGTATTTATTCTCCTCCATACAGCGTTCCTTAAATCCAGGTGCTCTTACATCACCCTCACATGCCTCCTTTGGCCCAATTCTTCTCCAGAGTCTTTTCCAAGTATGGACTACTTGGTTCACATGAGAAATCTTCCCCACTGTCCTGACCAAACTATTTATTCATCTCTGTCATTCTGCAGCTTTCCTAAAGTGTCATCCCAAGTTCTAGGCCTTCATCTGCTTCCTGTATTCAGAGAACTAGTGGCTCAAAGACTCAGAGCAGGAGTGAAACCACTTGTGTCAGAACCACTTCCTAGCTGGAATTTTGTGGCTGCATCATTTAATCTCCTTGAAACTCAATTTCAACTATAAAATTGCCTTCCATTTCCTAGAGTTATTGAGAAATAGCACTACTTATACTCTGTACAGTGCCTGATGCCCAGTGAATATTAACTGTTGCCACCTAACATACCTAACATGGCAATATGGACTTGGATACCAGGGAGATGAAGTTGAGAATATTCACTAAGTGAAGTCAAGATTTCAGTTCAGGGGGCTCACATGTTGGCTTAGGGGAACCTATCATGGATTCCACATGGCACAGACCATGACCCTCCATGTTAAAAATCAGGTCACAATCAGAGCTGAACTCTAATAATGACTAGAATTTCTCAGTTGAAACTGCTCCTTAGAAAAGCCTTCTTGAGGCTAACTTTGTAATTTCTTTTGAAACAATCTCTTTTCTGGGGGTTGGGGAGAAGGGATACTATTGGGGATTGAACCCTGGACCTTCTACATGCTAGGCAAGTGGTCTACCACTGAGCTATATCTCCAGTCATTTTAATTTCATTTTGAGACAAGATCTCACTAGTTTTGTGTTATACCATGTAACGTGTCCCAGAGCAATTCTTACTAGCTGTGTACCACAAAAAAGTGTACTTACTGGCTGTGTACCATATGAGACAAGTAACTTAGCTTCTCTTTCCCATTTGTATAACAGGGATTATAAGAGAACTGACTTCATAAGGTCAAGGTGAAAATCCCTAGCATAGATTAAGGCTCACTAAATCTACCTATCACCACCGTCATGGTTGTCCATGTTGTCATTTGCATCTTGTGGTAGTAACATCTCACCTCACAGTTGCTCTCTTCTGTGCCCCAAGATTCTGATCCCCCAAGGTTGCATGGTCTGAGCTCCCCTGTCCTGTCTTTTTGTGGGGCTTGGCAAGGGAACTGAGGAACAGAGGGCAGAAGGAGGAAAATCAGGGCATTTCTTCCCCCTTCTCTGGTCCTTCACTTTGGTCATGACCCATTCAGCTCATGATGTCAGTCTCTTCCACCTGCTCTGGCTCTTCCTCTTCCCCTTCAATAGAGTAGAGGTAGTGTTTCCCACTGGTGCTGGTATCTGGGGAACTTTGTCACTTGTTACTTTCTTGAATGCTGCCCATATTACTATAAGTGATTTCTTTAATAAATTCTCATTGATTAAACTCTTCTAAGTGGAACTGACTTCTTTCTGAGAGTTTCATGAAAATAAAGGTACCCCTGCAGATTCAGCTGAATCCATGGAAAATGGGCACAAACCATCAGTTTTTGCCTTCATACTATATTCAAACACATTCCTTCTAACCTGGGTCTGTCAGCTCTGATCCAGCTTGTGTATGTAACACTTCCCTAAAGATGGGTCACCTTGGTCTCACAGTGTTCCAAGCAGCCGGTGCTCTGTGCAAAATAACAAAGCATATGCCCTGGACTGTCCAATTAGAAAAATGCACTATCCCTGGAGGATCAATGAGGAAAAAGGTAGCTGCTGGGGTGAACCAATTAGAAAAAGATACCCTTCCTAGTCTAGCCTAGCCAGAGCCCTGGCTTGGCAAATGGAGGCAGGCTGCATTTCAGTCCTGAATAGGGGCCCCTGGGTCAGCTGCTGCCTTTGAAATTTCATGTTCAGGAGTTAAAAGGCAATGTTTTGCTGTAAATAGTGGTCTTATCCCCCATATTTTAGAAAATAAAATGGAAACATTATGTATTTTTAAATTTCTACTTGATATTTTGGTTCGTGCTACTGCTAATATTCATACTTAATTTGATAAATATTGTATAAATCCTGTCACAAAAGTATATTAAGTAACTTTAAAGTTATTATAATACAATATCTTGTTGCTCTGCATTGAGCACCATGACTCCCATCTTCCACCACCTGAATGTATTTTAAAATACCGGCTTAATGGAATAATGTCAGACTCAATTTACTAATGGATTTTTAAAACAGATACATCCAAACACTTGAGAATACCTATATAAATCATTGCTTTTTTTAAACAGTAAAGAAAAAGCACAAATATGCTAATGTGTGTCACAGTTTTAGAAATAAGTATTAATTAAGAAAAATGATTGAAATTAAGGCTAAAATATGATTTTTTAGCATAGTTTTTTCTTTCAGGTTTTTATAAACAATAAATTTGCTAAATATAACCTAAAATATTATTCTGGGTATACCCAACTAATTATTTATACATTTCTATTTTCACATTTATTTAACTTTAAAACTAAGCTAATACTCAGTAGCTTTATGCTGAACCAATATACATATGTGTACATTCAATTATTATTTAATTCAAACAAGTAATAAAGTAAAAGTACATTATTGTTCAGATGCTAATAATGCGTTAACTCAAATCAATGTTTAAACACAACATTTTAGACATTTTGCACCTTCATAGGCAATAACTTAATTATGTACACTTAAATCTAAAGTATTCTTATTATTTAAAAAAATTTTTTTAGTTGTAGGTGGATACAATACCTGTATTTTATTTATGTGGTGCTGAGGATCGAACTCAGGGTGTCACACATGCTAGACAAACGCTCTACCGCTGAGCCATAGCCCCAGCCCCAAATCTAAAGTATTATATACATTCATGAGGATGTCTATTGACATGAAACAGGAATTTTTTTTCTCACAACATAATCTTCAACTTGTAAATTTAGGTGGAAATTAAAAAGTCAGGACATGAGTAATTACATATGTGTATATTAAGGTGCTATATTGACCAAATTAAATAACCATAATTTTTGAACTCTGGAAACATAATACAACAAACTTGTGCTATATATTCTTTGATATAAACTCTTTTTGAGTTGGCATTTGATTTTTTTTGCATTTTTTGTAACCTGTTAGAATATATGACACATTTTTTGGACTGAAACTTTGACATTAATTTTGACAAATTGCTTTATAAATGACATTTTATGACAGAAAATTTCAGTTTACAAGAAACTAGGTAAGAGTTGAATTTACTTTTACAAACCTCTTGTGTTGCCGCCTTAGGCAACGATACTGTGGGAAAGAAATCAGAGGCAGACTGGGAATGAGTAGTTCCTTTATTGTTGCTTCTTCTTCTTCTCTATCTTCTCCTTGATAATCAGAGTCTATCACTCCTGGAGTAACTTGAAGTCTGGATAAGCTAGTTGAACTTCGCCCCAGGATAAGTCCCACAGTCCCTAACGGAAGAGGTCCCCTGACTCCTGTAGGAATCAGTTGAACCCCCATCTCAGGTGTTAGCACTATTTGGGTGGTGGAACAGAGATCCAGTCCTGCACTTCCTTTTGTCCCTCTGACAAGGGAGTTAATGGGTAAAAGGGATTGTGTCAAGGGAGGAATCATCTGCATAGATGTTTGAGGATACTCCTTCTCTAAGGCCCCGTACATTTGTGGGTCCCAAGGCATTGGGCCCTGTGCCCCATTTTTTTGAATTGCCAGACAAAATGTTACCATTAATATCAGTTTGGGATCTGCACTCACTAGCCCAATGGTTTCCTTTTTTACACCTGGGGCAGCGGCCTGGGGCACGAGACGAGCTTGGTATTATTTCTATTATCTCTTGCCTTCTTTGGGGACATTGTTTTTTAAAATAACCTGGTTGACTATACTGATAATAACTTTTAGGTCGAGCCCCTCTTGTAAAATTAAGAGGAGAAGCACCTCTCATGGCTGCTGCGATTACACTACCTGTAATAAATGCATCATTTATGTCCCTGCAAAGCTTTATATAAACAGAAAGGTCCTTTTTAGATTTCCAAGGTCTGATAGCGTCTTGACAATATTTGTTGGCATTTTCATATGCCAGCTGAACAACTAATGGCATGGCTTGATCAACATCTCCAAAAACCCTACGTGCTGTCTGTAAAAGATGATCAACAAATTTGGCATATGGCTCACTGGGTCCCTGAATTACTTTATACAAGCTACCCTGTATGACACCATATCCTTGCAATGTTTTCCATGCCTTAACAGCTGCGGCGTATATTTGAGCGTAAACTCCAGGATCGTACTGAATCTGAACCTGTAAATCAGCATATTGCCCTTCTCCAGTTAACATGTCTACGTTACGATGTGGAAATCCTGCAGTCGCATTTCTACGAGCAGTTTCAACACAGAGCTCTTGGAATTGAGACCTCCAAACTAAGTATTGTCCCCTGCTCAATACTGACTTACATAAGCCTTTCCAATCTGTAGGAGTTAAATTCAAAGTATTAAGAGATTCTAACATGCTTATGGTGAAAGGAGCTTGGGGCCCATATGTCATTGTTGCTTCTTTAAAATTTTTATAGTGTTAAAATCTAAATATTGATGGCATCTTTGTTCATTTTGATCTTCAAACACTGGCAGATCCCATAGTTCCTGTGAACTTTGACACTCAAGGGCACGCAAGCACCTAGAAAGACTCCTAGTAGACTCTGCAATTGAGTCATCTCATGGGGGAGCAGAAGGCACAAGTGGTTTCTCCACTTGACGGTCCTCCATCCTGGTCCTTTTTAGTTCCCTTTTGCTCATTTTATCGAAGACTGTGCTCTCAAGATCACTTTCACTTAATTCCTCCTCACTAATACTACCCTCACTAGCCCTAACTGACTCAATAACACTTTCCTGAACCCTAGGTCTAGTTGAGAGCAGGCACTCACTAACTATTTTTAACAAATCTTCAATAGCCTTGACAATTCCGTTCCTTGAAATTTCCAAACCCATTTTCCCTCGCCCTTAACCACTCTGGCTAGAGACCCCTGCGAGGTTCCTCAGTACTTACCTGCCGTGCCGATTCCCCATACGGGCCACCACTCTCTTGTTTTGAGGAAATATGATAAGTCCAACTAAGTCAATTTTAGTCAATTGAATGTGCACTGTGCTGTAGATTCATCTAGATTCTCTCAAAAAAGAGGCTTTCTGGAAGCCCAGGCTGAGGTGCTCTATGAATGGTTAAATGTGGGGTAAAACGTGTTTACTGGGTGGATGTTCTCATTGTCATACCAGATGTTTAGGTGTGAAGCAAACCATCACCAACTCAAAACAATTTCTTTATCAGCAAGCTGCGAGGGGCCTATAATGGCTCAGAATTGCAGCAGAGAAAACATTGCACATAAATCTGGAATTGGTTGGGAAAACTGAATCCACTTGATATTTTCTGGTTTGAGTGTTTTGACATGGGAATTAGGGACTTAGAACTGTTAGAATTGGGAAGTCAAAGGAACTATCATCTATGATCTTAGACTGAAGCCCTAAAAACAGATGCTGTCAAAAAGTTGGTTAGGGATCAGCTGGGATTCTTAGGAATTTCAGGCTGCAGCAGCCAAATGAGGGTTATTGAGGAATACAGTGTGAATCCCAAGTCAACCAGCAGCCATCTTCATAGAATAGTGGCCTCTTCTCTTCTGCCATCCAAGTCCTATTTGAGGGCATTTTAGAGCTAACCTTCAACCATGCAGATAAATATTGTGGGAATATTTTTTCAGGTAACTGTAGAACGGGGGTGTTGGTGGTACTGAGCTGAGAAAGGTCATCATACTGAGGAATGTTCCTTTTCTATTTAGGTACACATTTAATAATGTTGCGTTTACAACTCAGTTATACAAATTTTACAAACTTGTAAGAGAAAATAATACTTTGGATTCTGGAATATATGAATTTCTCCTTAAATTGAAGAAGTTCGGTGGACAAATTTCTCTAATAATATAAAATGATAGATCCAACATTGTCCCATTTCAATTGTCACAGAAATTAAGGAACCAGATTCTATGCACAGAAAATGGTCTCATCTTAGAACACTTCAAATCATAGACAGTAATGATTTCCAGCTGGGGGCACATTTCCCTAGAATAAACTCTAACAAATATTTGGGCTAGTGGAGAGAAAGAGTGTAGTTTAAGATAGTCTGTGCCAAGATGTTTGCTTCACATTGAAATTTCAATCACATTTATTAATAAGGGATACAGATATAAAGGTGAAGAGACATCGATACAATGAGTTATGCTGCCTAAGGCCTCAAATTGTTTAGGACCAGACCTACTTGTGCATGGTTAACTCTCATCTGCCTCAGAAGATGCAAAGAGGTCTCCCCTGGATTCTTGCTGGTAGGGCAGGGAATTGGGGCACTATTGTCAGTTGCTGCAGTATGGGCTAAGATAACATTCATTTCAGTGAGAAATGAAGCCTTATGGCATGGTGCCAAGAGTAGCTCATATTTCGGAAGACTCAAGGGACTTCACCTGCTTTTGCCTGTGTCTATTGGCAGGTTCACTGTTCTAGCATCATACTCTCTGAACGTGGTATGGACAAAGAGTCGGATTTTTTTTTCTTATATTATTTTAGTATTGAGGGGGTCAAAAGAGGTGAGAATTAATGCTGCCTCTTCCCCCTTATTTCTGAAGTTCAGACTCGATTATGAAGGAAGATGGACATACTACTGATAAAGTTGTTTGGGGGAAGGAAATTTGACCTATGGAAAAGAACTGGTCTCCTTAATTATGCCCCCTACATCTGGAAATTGCAGTGAACATCCAAGAATACCCAGCTCTAAGAGAGCAGGTTCCTACACCCAGAACCCCTGCATTCTCTGTTCAGTTCTGTTTCGGCTTGGATTTTACTAAAAAACAATGGTTATAGTGTGAGTAGTTTTTTGTGGGGGAACATGGAAAAGAGAAAAGAGCCAATAGCGTGGTGATAAGCAACTCCCCCATTGGGAAGCCTGTTTTCATCCCACAGGGAAATTCTAGGAAATGATGTAAACACATATGTCATCATTATCTCTCCCAACAGGCAAGGGAGCTCGAGTATTAGTGGCGGGGAAATGGTCCTAGGGAGTGTTCATTCCCAGGCTTTTCTGTGAGAGCCTAGACACAGGGAACCTCTGTGGTTTGGACAAAAATCCCTCAGGCTCAGAGGTGGAGATACTGGCTGCTGGAGGTTGACCGTGTGGTGTTACCTGCTACCAGCCCTGCAAAGTGTTTAGAGAGAGGGGGGCCTGCAGACCTGCTGCCAAAGTGGAAGCCCTGGCCTTCCCACATGGAAGGGAGGACTCAGAGGAGTCTGAAAACTTCTTGGAGACAGGCAGAGCACAGAGATAGAGGAGGAATGGCTGGGCTATGTTAGTCCAGGAATTGTTCTTTCTTACTGTGAGAAATTGGGAGGGGCAGAGAGACAGACCAAAGGTACTTCTAGATCATTCCCTCCAGGAGAGAGGAACAGAGGTTTTCTATGCCATGAGTCAGTGTAGGAACATGAGGGGAGGAAGAACAGGGTACTAAGGAGTGAGACAGGGATGTGAAATTTAGAATTATTCCTTAAAAAATGATAGTAATTGTTAACACCAACAATAGAGAAGGAGTAAGTGTGCAAACAAAACAGCTTCCATCTTTTTGAAACAGGTTGGCTGGGTGAATAGGTCTGAGGTCTTTGTGTATACATGGGTCTTTTTCTTTGTTGAGTCCCTCAGGACCAACTCTCTCAATCACCTTCCTCTTTGTTCCTCTACTTCTGGTACTCAAAGCTTTATCCCATGGTCATAAACTCTACACTGTCATGGGTTGCATCTGATGGGTAGGGAACAGGTCAGAGGAGGAGACAGGGGAAGGAAGATCTGGCAGTGGATGTTTGCCTGGTGGTGAGGATAAGTTTGTGCTTGCTAAAGGCAGCAAAGAGATAAGTAGATGCCTCAGTGGATGGAAAGGAGAATGGTAGACTGGATAAAGCCATAGGTCCTATGTTATGGACTTATCTTCTTTATCATTTAAAAATAAATAACCCCAGTATGTGCGTTTTTTATTAATTAAAGACTGGTTCATAAATCAGCAGAGAAGATAAACTGCTGTGACAAAGTCACACAAAAACACAAGGCTCTGCTATGGTCTGAATCCTTGTGTTCCCCCAAAATGCTTGTATTGAAACAGAATGCCCCATGTGATAGTAGTGAGAGGCAGCCCCTTTAGGAGGCAATTGAATCATAAGGGTGGAACCCTCATCAATGGGATTAGTGCCTTTATAAAAGAGGCCCAAGGGAGCTCCTTTTCCCTTCCATCACACAAGGACTCAGCAAGAAGGCACTGCTATGAGGAAGCAGGGGCCCTCATCAGATACTGGGCCTGCTGGCACCTACACCTTGGAGTACTCAACCTCTACAGTTGTGATAAATAAATTTCTGTAGTTTATGAGTTACCCCGTTTACAGCATTGCAGGGGGACCAAGATAGGCTCAGACAAGATAAAAGTTTCTTTCTTTCTTTCTTTTTTTTTCATTTAACAGTGTAGAGGCAGGTAGGCAGTTCAGGATGGTGGGGAGGGTGGCTCTGTCCAGGGTCCCAGGTTTCCTCTATCTTGCACTTCACTGTTCTTGGTGTGTGATCCTGTCTTTGCTGTCAAAGCTGCTCACACCATTACTTTGCTATTTACAGGAAGGAGGGAAGAAGGAAATGGAAGGCTAACAACTTCCTTTGAAGAATGTGATGAGGAAGTTGGACGTGTCATTCCTGTTCATATATCCCCGGTCAGAATCTAGTCATATGACCAGATTAATTATAATGCAGCCTGGGAACTATGTTCTCCATCTAGATACCCACATGTCCTTTCAAAACTGTGGTGGGCTACAGTTTTATCATTAAAATAAGAGGAACAGTGAAACAGAAGAGTAAAAATTGGGAACAAATAGAAAAAAATATGGTAAAATAGTTTTATAGGATTTTGTTGTTGTTGTTGTTGAACTAATCTTGTGAAAGTTCCATGTTCTACATTAAAATATACATGTATTTGTTATGCTGGGGGCAATGGCACACCTGGTAATGCCAGTTACTTGTGAGACTGAAGTAGGAGGATTGCAAGTTCAAGGCCAGTCTCAGCAACTTAGCAAGATCCTGTCTCAAAATAAAAATGGCTGGGGGTAAAGTGGCTCAGTGGTAAAGCACACCTGGGTGTAATCCCTTGTACCACAACAAAAAAAAAAGTTATCATATCATAAAATTCTGCTTATTATACTTACTTTTAGGCTTGTTTACTATGATATACTAAAGGGAAGCTTAAGTTTTAAATTAATTTGATTATGAGTATTGGGTTTATTCTACTTTAGCCTTATGAAAACATGGTCAATGTTTTTAACCAATGCTCTATAGATTTTACTGTAAATTCTTACAGGCTTTCCTTATTTTTACTTACATGTGTTTTAAAACCTGCCATTGTCTTCCATTAGTTTCCATTTTGTCATCTAGTATTGATTCGAATGTAGCACAGCTAAGGGCAAGCAATCTTTTAATATCTTGCAAAATGAAACTTAAATAATGGTCTGGAACTCCTATAAACATAATATTTTTGGATCATAGTCTCCCACCAATCAGGAGCGAAAGAAATCATGGCTTTCTGGCAGTCATTCTTCATTTTAATAGGGAACAAATTCACTCTCACAGTATAGAGAAGAGTGGAGAATTTAGAGGTTCAAGAAGAGCTGGCTGGCTTTTTGAGAAATATTCTTTTATACATACTTAGCATATAAAAAGATTGAATGATCATGGAACAGCTCCCCAAATTTTACTGTACTTGTAAAATATCCTGGGAAACTCAGCAAGCTTACAGAGTCTAGTGAGTTTGGAAAACATTGATGGAGAGTTATTTTTTTGGTGAAAATGATGATGGAGTTTTTTTTTAATTCAACTGTTTCTTTTGCATTTGCCCAGTGGTAATATATTGGGATATTCTGGAACCCCCTAGAGTACACGAGAGTGTTACAGAAACAATATGTGGTATCTGTCCATTATTTATGCAAAAAATCATTTCTTAATTGTTTGGCAATGCTATCTCACTTTTCTTCTTTCAAAAAAGATTTCTACTCTTCATGTTTATTCCAAGTGTGCGTCTTCTTATTAAATCATTTGACATTAAATTCATTTAATTTAAATTCCCTCCTTTTCTTCCCAAGCTTTTGAGACTACAATTAATCTTAGTAATTTCTTTAATAAATATAATATGATTCTTTTGACATGTAGAAGCCATCACTATTTAGCTTTCCCACTTTTGACTTTAATAAAATTTCATTGTTTTAAATTCTTCTATTTTAACTTAAAATTGACTGATTTTCCCCAAAAGGTCAGGGTATTTGATACAAATTATAATGTCTGGAAATATCTTTTATTTATTGGAATACTCAGAGAGTTGGGAAATTGTTTATTACATTTTTATTTTCTGACAACTGATAATTGAGAAGTTTATTTTAAAAGCCAGCCTCTTCCATCATTGCATAAGTTGATTATACTTATATAATCTGCATAAATTTAAATCTACTTCTGTTGCTTATAAGATAGTTTGATTATTCCATGCAGTTGAGACAGTAGATTTAATTTTTGAAAAGGTAACCTGGAGCTTCTAAATGTATGTTTTAAAATTAGAGTTCAAATTATTGTGTCAATTTTCCTATTAAAATGGAATTAAGCTAGGGTAACTTTAGTTCATTCACCTAAATGGAGAGTGGTGAATTTAACTTCTCCAAAATCCTCTGCTGATTTTTACTAATTTTAAGTAGTAGAAACACTGAAGTTTGTTATTGTATATTGTATTTTTTTCCTAAATAAAATAAACCAACAGCTCTGTTACAAATCCTTTGGTTTTCTGGGTAAGTGGACAGATGGATTATATAGTGATGAAAGTAGAAAACATGTCCATTTTGTTGGTATAGACTGGTGTGGGTGATACATGCAGAGGAGGAGTAAACAAATGTGAGCTTAATGTTCAATTAAGGGGTGCAGAAATAAGCAGCTTAATAGGATGTGATTTAATCAGGGTGCTTTCTTTACAAAATGTATTTCAAGATATTGGGTTGTCTTTGAATAGTGTGAATATACTTTGTATACAACCAGAGATTGTAAAAATGTGCTCTATATGTGCATTATGAATTGTAATGCCTTCTACTGTCATATACAACATTCTACTGTCATATACAACAACTTCGAATAAAAAAAAAGATATTGGGTTGTTTTTAGAAAAGGCATAAACTTTCTCATGTGCATATACATGACCCTCTCTACAAAAAAGTAGTTTGTATCTAGATTTTAGTGATTGTACTTTTGATAGGCTGTTTCTAGAAATACATATTTGTCATATAACTAGTTTACATTTTTCAAACAGCACCTTAAGTAGGATACACATAACAAGAGTTCAAGGAACTTGGGTTTTCCTTAATGTTTGAGTTGCTTTACACGCTCCTTTTGGAAATGGAAAAGTGGAAGTAATTTTGGCTGTGTGGAATGTTATTAAACTGTCTGCTCCCCCTCCCTCCAAGCATTTTCTAAGGTTTACTTATTATAATTGTTAATTTTTCTTTTTCCAAATCCACTTTTAACAGAAAGCTGTTAGACTGGCTTCAAGAGCCAGCAGCAGGCCGGCTGGAGCCTGGTGGCGAAGGGAGAGGGTCGTGCAGGGGTGGGGCTGGGGCTGGGGCTGGGGCTGGGGCTGGGGCTGGGACCAGGGCGGGCGGGTGGGACGCCTTCAGGAGGGGCCCCGGCAGAGACTGCAGTGACACTGCCCTCCCAGGGCTGGTTGAAGCACCTCACTGGTGACGGGTCTGAGAGCACGTGGCTACGTCATGGAAAGCCAGTCTTTTCAATGCAAACTTCAACTCCTCCTCCTCCCTCTAATGCCTGTAACTCACATCCGAGGCTGGGCGAGGAATCCGGAGGGGAGATTTTCCTCATGCTCACGGTGGTTGGAAACTGGAAGAGTGAGAGGAAGGAGGAAGGGGATTTGTGGAGCTCTCTACCTACTACGAGACTGACCAGGGGAGGGGGCACCTAGATTTGCATCTTTTCTTCGTGGTGATTGAGAACTGCAGGTTCAATCCGAGCCCACTGAGCACTGGCGATTGATTATAAAAAAAAAAAAAAAAAAAAAAAAAAAAAAAAAAAAATCGACACTGGGAGAAAGGGAGGCTCTGTCTTCGGCTGTCAGACACAGTCCCGGAGGTGGTATTGGTGTGTGAGTGTGTGTGGTGGTGTTTTTTTTTTTTTTTTCTTTCCTTTTTTTTTTTTTTTTCTTTTTCCTTTTCCTTCCTTTCTTTCTTTCCTTTCCTTTTTTCCCCCCTTCTCTCCTAGGGGCTACACAATGGCAGTCTTCTCTCAGTAAGATGAATCCTGCTTTGCCTTCTGCAGATCCACCCATCCTCATAACGATCAAGTAAAAGGCTATGGTTTTCTCTTTGGGGATCTTTTGTGCATTACTGCTCTCCCTGATTAGTTTTGGTCTCAGTTGGGATTTCTTTGGCTTTTTGTTTGGCTTCATGCTGAAAAAGGATTTTTTTTCCAACCTTTTGGTAATAATCCAGTGCTGATCAAGGGGGGATAAATCATTCACCCTGGCCGAGAAAAAACAATCACTGAGAAGTCTCAAAGAAATATACCACGTGAGGGGAAAAAACTGGGAGAAGATCCGGAATATTATCGTTTTTCCTATGGTAAAACCGGTGCCCCTCTTCAGGAGAACTGATTTCAAATTATTATTATGCAACCACAAGGATCTCTTGTTTCTCAGGGTGTCTAAGCTGCTGGATTGCTTTTCGCCCAAATCAATGTGGTTTCTTTGGAACATTTTCAGCAAAGGAACGCATATGCTGCAGTGTCTTTGTGGCAAGAGTCTTAAGAAAAACAAGAACCCAACTGGTAAGCAAAACATGCATCATGTTATGTTTTTCCTCATAATAACCTGTCTGTTGCTCATCGAGCTAGATCTGCAGTTCTGCTATGCAGGAAGGCAGGGGAAACATACAAGGAACCAGGACAGTGTTGCATATAGAGGTGCTGCATGAATAAACAAGTAGCAGCTGGATCCGCGTCTGCGAACCCGAAAACCATTATCAGCATCTCTTGGCTGTGACACAATCCATCACTAGGAGGGCGGAGGAAACTTCTTTTTTTCCTAAATGTATTTGGTTGCCTATGCTTGGTGGAATATTGAAGGGCTATGTTTAAGGTTGTGCCCGAGGCAGCCGAAGCTTCGGTAGTTGGCAGGAGCTAAAGCGCCAAGCTCTCCCGTACTTCTGCTGCAGGTTCGGGGACATAACACTAGACTTTCTGATTAGCTTGCACAATATTCGCCACCTCGATCACCTTTACCAAAGTAAGAGAGGCCCCCTCCCTCGCGGCCCCGCTCCTCCGTCAGCCCCCGCCTCCCTCCCCCGTCTAGCTCTCGGTGCCCGAGTATTAACTCATTCCCTCTGTCTGCCTCTGACACATCCTGCCACTGGGAATACTTGAGCAGGGCTTATGCCTGAAGGGAACCCCGGGCAGAGAAGACAAACCCGGCCCCTCTAGTATATGCCATTTAAATCCCCTCTTTAGAAAGCCCTGTCAATCCCTGCGTCTGGGTCCCACCGGGGGATGAGCGGGGCAGAGAGTCCCTGCTTGAAGTCTCCTGGTGGTCATGCGCTGGGATTCTGAAGGGCTCCTACAGGGAAACTTGCAGTACATTATATAAGAAATGCAAATGCAGGTGATTTGGGGAGCCGGATCCCAGGGGTTCACTTCCCCGCCTCTCTGTCTGAAGCATTTGGGGGCGGCCGAGTTGTGGGCGAGCAACCGGGGGTGGCCAGGCCGGCGGGCTGCATGGTGGCGGCCACCGCGGGCCAGGAGGCTGCGTGCGCCTTTCCCAGAACAGCGCCTGCCCGCAGCCAGGGGTGTGGGGAGCCCCCCGACTGGTTTCAGAATGGCGAGGGACTCGGGCCCCTTGTTTGCGTCTGGAGCTGTGTGGGGAGAAGGGGGCGGGACCGGCCATCCCGCAGTGGCAGCCCGGGCGCTGGATGCTCTGGAAGCTGGCACTGCGGTGCAGTAGATCATGGATCTCCGCCGCCACCCTGACACCCCGAGCTCAGCCAGGGGCCGCACTGGTACCCGGAACCCACTCGGCTGGGCAGCAAGTGGCTGCCCGCTCCCAGCCTCTGAACTTTGCAAATGCAGCGTAGCTGGGGTGGCGCGCTGTGAGGGGGCTGCCGCCTGAGGGTGCAGCGGGAGCAGAGGAGGAGAACAAGGTGTGGGTGGGCGGGGAGGGAGGCAGTGGGTGTGGAGGCTGAGCACCCTTTTGCTTCTGCAACAAGAGGGAAACAATTTTCAGTCGGTCCAAGAGGGCCAATCTCGCTCGTGTGCTCAAGCGGAGGAGGTTGCCCCCAGCTGGGGTGCTGAGGTGGCAGTGGAGATTTTGAGTTGTCTTTGCCTTCCAGGCGCGCTCCGTGGTGCAGCAGACTTTATGTCTCTGTTCTGGAACCCTGGTCCTTGTGCTCCAGCTCTATACCCTTCTTTGGCCTAACTCCTCAGCCTTTAGTGACTCTGTAATAGTATTGCCACCCTGAGAACTGCCAAGGGGAAAAGCAGTGCTCACCTTTCCATCCGCATTGCTAATTCAGCTATGAGGTGTCCCCCAACCTCCAGCATTCAAGGGACACTTGCTGATGCTTGGTTCCAGCAAAACCAACCCACATCTGCAACACTGTTTCACAGGACTTCCCAAAGTGGGCAGGCCCAGGGCTGCAGTTGGGAGGGGAGAGGCTCCTGCTTCACACAGTAAGGATCCTGGTTTTCTGAAGCCCTCTCACGTCCTTCTGGGAAAAAAAAAATTAGCTGTCTTCCCAGAAAGGACTACTTTTGTAAAGGCATTACTGTTTAGATTTGGCAATCTGTCTAGGGACCTTGAAGTTAGTCCTTCCACAGTAACAGAGAGTGGGAAATAATTCCCCAAGAGCAGTGTTTCTTGGTAGGCCTTTCTGTTTCTTTTGTACATGATTTTACTGAAAACACCAATTTCCACCTAAACACCATTCAAGATATTTTTATTACACTCCCCCACCCCACCCACTTTCATCTCTCTGGAATAAATCTTCTTTCCCCCCTCCCTTCTCAGGCATTTTGGAAAGTGTTAAACAAATGACAGTTATTTTTAGAGCAATTTGATTTGCAGCTTATGAATACTAAAGCATTTTGTATATGAAGTGGTGGGTTAACTCAGGGTGTGCCTTACAACATCACCAATAGGGTAGTTTAGTCTTAGCTTGCCAGTGATTTGAGTTCCAACATGGAGATTGCAGCATTTAGATTTTAAAAAACTAGGACATTATTATGTCACACTATCTCACCTTCTAAAAGTTTTTCTTTTAAGCTTGAATCAAACTCATGACTAGCCATCCTCTTTCAGTATCGCACTTGGCAAGTTCCATTCTCCTTCTGCTATTAACATGAGGACTAAAATCGTTTGCAGGTTTTTGATCCCAAGATAGCAGTGCAACTAAGAAGTTAATTGGGTAATTAAAATAAAACAAAGACTAAAATCCTCTTAACTGTTAAAACCAAAAAGAACAGATTGACTACTACCTATTATGTTATCTTAAATCTAAAAAGAGGACAATTAACTGGTTTCAAACTAAGAAGCTTGGCAGAATACTGCAAATACCAGTAAATCTGGTGTAAAGCTCTTCTTCTTATTTCAGAGATAAATATTAATTTTTTCCCAGTCTTTGCAAATTATGCAGTACAGGATAGTTTGGTGAAAAATTCCTGGGAGGAATTTCAGAGCACTGCTATATAATCTGGTTGATGTGAAAATAAGGAGATAATAAAGGCGTGAATTTAAGGGCAAAGTTATTCACCTATCCAAAAGTTATTATTAGCTCCATAGTGCTTACAGTTGTTAATAGTTGTTTTTATGTAAAATTTAACTGGAAAAGAACATGCAAAATATATTTGTGCTACATATACTTAATGTAAATTGCAGTAGTTTAAAATCTTGGATATAAATTTGCTACCATCATAAAAGTGCCCAATATGGCACAGTACAACTATTATTAGAGAATGAATACCCCCCCCCCACTTAAATGTCCTACTTTCTCCCACTTTGAGTAGAGCAATAGCCATGCATTTAGAATAAATGTTACCTGCTGCAACTTTAACTGTATGAGTCATGCAAGGTGACTGTATTTTAGGCAAATCATTGGACAGGAAATTCTAAGTCTAAGTCACTTATATTGCCTGGAAGAGACTTGATATATTTCTTTGAACCAGTATGATAGTTTGGACTGATCAGTATGTATATAATAGGCCAGTTTGGAAGGAAAATAATCTAGGTCACTAATCTTGAAGCAAAGCATGAGAAGAATGTGCTTGAAAGAATAAAGTCCACAATAAAGATAAATACTAAAGTAATGTCATTGCCATCTCTTCAGACACATAATAAAAAACAAGCAAAGAAAGCCATGGACTCTCAAATGTACATATCTAGTAAGTTACACCCAGGACACTCTCAAGCCCCCATGACTTGCTAGGATTTTGTGCATGGGTCAGCGGCAAGGAAGTTAGGCATGAAGAGTATGTCCTAGACCTAGTTCTGCTAAGTACTTGAGAACATCCCACAAACTCGTGGCTCTGAGTGTTTCTTTTTCTGAGCTTAGTTTCTTTCTCTGCCATGTAACTGCAATGGAACCAGCAGGGCTTGGTATTACCAATTAGCACTTTCTGTTTCCTGTTTGTTTGGGTACCTTTCAGCTCTGCTTTTGTCTTTCACTAAGCTGTTTCAGGTACCAAAGGTACCCAAGACATCTGGTATGCCACTGTTATTCACTTAGACATACTTTTTTTTTAAAAGCTATTTGCTTTACATCTATTGCTGTCATGGAATTTTAAAGCAAGAAAATATGGAGAGAGGGAAATAAAAAGAGTAAGCACTTTTTACTCAGCTTGCCGACTCATTCTGGGTTCTGTAGAGTAGGGTGAACCACGAATGGGCTATAGCTCCTGCATTTCTACACACTAAATAGGTGGCAAATGAAGACATAAAATTTAGACTGCATGCTAGAGGACCAAACAGGTGTAAGGTTCTTGTCCTTGGAAGCTTTAGTTACTGAGGGAGCAAAATGAGTTGGGCAGCGCTGTGCCACTTCTTAAACCAAGGATGGCTTTCATATAGGTTTCCAAATACTGGCTTGCTGGAAGAGTGGATTTTTTTTTTTTTTGAAATTTATATCCAAGTTAACAAGTATAAAATTCAATGCTTAATAATCTAAGCTTAATTTTAATAATAAAGGTGACTTTGGCTGTACCCACCTACAGCCTGTTCTTAGCATCCTTGACTGAGAAAATTTGTTCAAATGAAGCATTACTTTCAGAAGGTGCTGAAGCTAATCCTATACTATACTTCACATTTCCCACACTGAACCACTTCTTTTAAATGTTCGAGCCCAGTCTTCCATGTTTTAGTAACAAACACTGGAGACTTTTGTGAAATGTTCTTATATATTATGGTAACAAGGACAACAACCAATGTTTTCACTCCTTTGCACATTTTGGCATCATACCTCACTCAAATTGACTCATAGGTTTTCTATAAATACTGCATAGATGTCTCAAAATGGAAGCATTTGATCAAAATAGTTTCTTATGCTCTAAGAGGAAACAGTTGGGAGGTTTGAACAGTACAGCAGGATCTCCTTTATTAAGTTTTAAACCATTGCAATGTGCTTACATTTTCAATAACAACTTTTACCCCAACTGGTAACAACTTTTTTACTCCCTTTCAGTGGGGACTGTGGCTTAGGGATTTATCTACTCACATATCCACCTGTCTAGTGTTGTAGTCTGTGTGGTTTTCATGAGTTTTTAGTTTGTGTACCATGCACCAGATGTAGTTATGAGTTGAACCTGGGCACCGAAGGGCAGGGAATTTCTTGGGGGATGCTTCTCAGTTTCTTAATATACCTCTAGAGACGCAAATATATTTTTGTTATTGTACTTTTGAGGGACCAACTACTTCCTGATATTTTCCCTGCATATTTCTCTAGTTGCTACAAACTAATTGCTTTATTTAAGTCAGAATGTAAAAGGTATGATGATGAAGGGAAAACAAGTTAAAAGGAGGAATTCTTAGAGCTTTCTAAACCTGGAGGACAACAGGAAGAATAACAAACACATGTTTTATAAAGAACATGGAAGTTACTGTTTGCTCAATTAAAATCATCTAAGAAAATCTACCCAACAACTGTTGGGCATTACTGTCTTTGTCTCTGTCTCCTGGCAAAAACTCTGCTTATGACAGCAGGCAGGTTCTTAATATATTTCAGTAAAATAAATAGTGCAAAACAGGAGTCTCTGAAAAAGCGAACTCTGGGACTATACTTGATAGTACTTTTGCTTACTTCTTTCCAATAGGGCTAACCAAGAATGAGGCTTCTAAATGATAAGAAACAAAATAAAGGAGAAAGGTGTTCTTAACATCAGGCTCTCATGGGCTATGGCCACCTGAAACATGGTGTGCAAATATGCCCTGGCCACAGTTTATAATACTCTTCCTTCTAAATCTCAAAACTTGAGGCCTGCAATCTATTTCTCACACTTGAGCTTTTCTCAAAAATACAACCTAAAGAGCCAATGGCATTCTTGCCTTCGGGCATGCTCAGCCTTAAAATCTCAAAAGGATGGGGCACCATTGGATTCCCACTTTTGTTTTCTAATCTTTCATTGTCTCCTTTTCTTTTCTGCAAAAGTTGAATGCATTGTTCTTTTCTCTTTTGCTCTCCTGCCTCTGAAAGATGGTCACTGGGAT
Organism: Tamias sibiricus; assembly: GCA_025594165.1. Classification (NCBI taxonomy): domain Eukaryota; kingdom Metazoa; phylum Chordata; class Mammalia; order Rodentia; family Sciuridae; genus Tamias; species Tamias sibiricus. Next base: position 89,208,179 of record CM046663.1, on the reverse strand, counting down.
CCTCCTTGTGGCTTGTTTTGTTCTTGAGGGGACAGCACCTAAAGAACCTATTTCCATTCTCTTCAAAGCAGTCACCCCTATCATTTCATTCTTTCGCAGTTTTAAAAGCACTCATCTGCAAACTTGAGAGCGCCCTGCTCTTCCACACACTACACCATCTGTTTTTCTTTCTCCTTTTGGAGCCACTTTAGAAGGTGGCGGGTGCGGGGCTGCTGTGGCCTCGGGCTCAGAAGCTGGAGTCTGTGTCAGGGACGGGAAAGTTTGGCAGAAGCCACAGCTTTGGGCTGAGAACTGTGTCACGATTTGTCTTCTGCAAAGCCTTGGGCCGGCCAACGCCGCAGCCCTCCGGTCTGGTTTCCAGCCTAGGAGCCCCTCGGTTAGCTGAACTCCGAGCGAGGACCGGTGCAGCCCTGGAGGGCAGGCTTCCTCCGGGCGCGTCCGGGCGGCCGGCGTCCCCAGCTTTGCCGCCGCACTCAGGTCGCGGGACCACATGGCCGCGCGTCCCCAGCCTCGGGGCGCCGGGGGCTCCGCTACGCAATGCGGCGGAAGCGGCCCGCTGGAGCTGCCGTAGCGCGGGAAGTTTCCGTTGCCACGGAGATGACCTCTGACCCTGGGAGCGGCTCCGTCGGCCGGCGCAACCGTTGCTACGGAAACCGCGGCGGCCGGAAGCCGAGGCGCAGGAGCCACTAGGCGCGCTGGGCGAGCTCTGGGTCCTAGCTCGGGTGGGGCGTGGCCCTTGTGCACCTGGTGGCCTGAGTGTTGGATGGAAGTCCTGTTCCCACTCACAGGTGGTCGCCTTCGCCGGGCAGCTCCCCAGCGCCGGTTCAGGCCTCGGGACCGATTTGAAGGAACGACAGGAGCGGAGGGTGCGGGCTCGTGCCCAAGGCCTGGCCTGCAGGGGAGGAGCTGGCTTGTCGCAGCCTCCGGGTGCTGGGGTCCCTGTGTCCTCCGCTGCGAGAAGATTGGTATCCATGAGACCAAGCTCAGCTCAGCCCCAGCTCATAACAGCGTTCTAGGTTTCAATAAATTTAGGCTTTCACACCCAGTCCCATTTCCCTCCTTTCCCGGTGCCTCTCTTGGACTGTGTGTGTAAGTCGGATTCTAAAATCGAACCGTATCAGACACAGCCCCCTGAAGGGTCACGAACAACCCATGCCTCTTACAAGGGTGACTGCTGTGCCAGTGCAGGAAGTGGCTTCCAGGAGCTGGTTATGGAATTGTAGGCGCAAGCGCAGCAACTTTGAGCCTTGGGTGAAGAGACACTTGTTTTACTTGGGACACTCTGGAAAGCGCCTCCTGCATGTCATTGAGTGGTGTGCTTGGTGCTAAAAGAGATAGTATTCCACCATTTCCATTGTGTCTCGTGATGTCCTTTCCTTAGAGACTTTCTAAACATTCTTGAGGTGTGGGCTGGCCATTGATGCTGGCTTGTTTTTCCTTCTGTCATCTTTGGGTTATTGGGAAGAATCACTTAGTGTTACCTATGTTTTAAAAACCTCATTTGTAAATGAAGAAGTTGAGAAAAATTATTTTCAGGGCCTATTCCAACTATGAAATTTATGAAGTGTTTTACTGAGTAGTAACTATAATCTTCCTTTAAAACTTAATGAACATTTAAAAAGTGTCACTATGTTCCAACTTCATGCTGGAAGGGAAGGGGTGAAGAAGAGTTCTTCCCTCAAGGAATCTGCAGAAGAGGTGAAGAGCTGGATCAGTTCTGATGGTGTGATAGATACTGGGAGCTGTAGGCAGATGGAATTTTAGGGCCAAAGAAGAGAGAGGTCCTGGAAGGCCTAGTGGAGGGAATAAAACTCAGCTGGGAAGAATCACTGGGAGTTAGTCTCTTGGGAAAGGCACTGGGTAGGCTGTCAAGGAAGAGGAAAGAGCATACATTAAGTGTGGGGGGCTGGGTGGGTGAATGAGTGAGTGTGGTGTGTGCCAGAAATTACAATACTACTGGGGAATCAGAGGGTGTTTGTAGGAAGTGGCAGGTGGTAGGATTAGAAGGTTGAAGAACAGATCAAGTGTTCTGTATGACATAATCACATTTACCCTTTAGAAGCCCGTATGGCCACAGACTGGAAATTACCTTTAAGTCAGGCAATACTGAAGGTAGAGAGGCCATAGATGAAGCTACTAAGGTAGTGAGTCATGATGCAGTCCAAACTAAGGTGCAGGAAAGGAAGTGGAATTCATCAAAGTGGCAGGTTTAAATTTGGGAAGTAAGATGAAAGAAAGTCTAGAATTTCTGCATACAGGTTTTGATCAGACCAGTGTTGATGCCACAATCCTCTGGCTATTTGTCAGTAATGCATCCCCCACTCCTTGAAACATATAGTAAAACCTCTCCTGACTTCATATTGAGGATCTGAGGAAACTTAATGGCAAGTCAGAAACTTTGACAAATTTCTACGTTAAAATTCAAGTCGTCAGTTTTAGGAGCGTTGCCCTGGAAAAAGAATTCATTTGTCTTGACTTCAAATCTGAAAATTCTTAGAAGTGGGAAAAATGCTTTGCAAAAAAGATAACTCACAATGATTTTTAATGATTCTTTAGATTACTACAAGGACACAGCCACATCAATGTTTATAGCAGCACAATTCACAATAGCTAGATTGTGGAACCAACCCCGAATAATGGCAGACTGAGTTATTCATGACTACCCTAAATACATGTATGAAGACACAATTGTTGTAAAAATACCTTATATAAAACCAGCAACTTGAGAAATTGTGCTCTTTATATGTAATATAAAATTAAATGTACTCTGTAAACATGTATAAAAAGTTAAAATAAAAAAAGAAAAAGCTGAAAAAAACAGATGAATGGATAGGGAAACTTTGGTATATATACACAATGGAACACTACTCAGCACTAAAAGAGAATAAAATCATGGCATTTGCAGGTAAATGGATGGAGTTGGAGAAAATAATGCGAAGTGAAGTTAGCCAATCCCAAAAAACCAAAGGTCGAATGATCTCTTTGATAGGAAGATACTAACTTATAAAGGCAAGAGAGAGGGAATGAGAGGAATGAAAGAGCTTTAAATAGAACAAAGAGGGGGGAGGGAGGAGAGGAGACAAGGGGATAGGAATAATGGCAGACTTGAGTTATCCATGATTACCTTAAACACATGTATGAAGACAAAACTGTTATAAAAATACTTTATATTAAACCAGCAACTTGGAAAAATAAGATAACTTACAATGATTTTTAATGATTCTTTACAATTCTTTTATCAATAGCAGGTGTTTTTGTACAAAATGATTTGTTCTGTTTGAGGAGTCAAGCAATGCATTACAAGCTAAGTTTTCATATTAACTATTCAGGTCTGGCAAGAAGAGAAGGAAGTGTAAACTTTGTTGAATTTACATATGTAAGTGTATGCACCTGCTTTTTAGATAGAAATGAATGTAGTTGTAATTAAAATGCCTTTCCCCCCTCTGTAAAATCTTGTTTGCACAGTTACAGTGGCTCACTGAAGTATGTGTAACCTTTTTGGTAATACTCTCTTAGCGTAGCTTGGGAGGGATTATTATCTCTATTCTTTCCACTTCCTGTGTGCAGCAAATGGTATACTGTTATTGTACTCTAAGACATAAGAAATGTGAAAATAAGAAAGCTTAAAAACTAAAAGAAAAATAATATCCTTTAATTGTGATTTTTTTTGAAAAAAAAAAACACTTAAAATCTGCAACTCATCTTCTTAAGTTGTGTTGCTATTGTACAGAAGGTGTTGTAATTGTTAAGCAAAGAAATTAAACCCTCAGTTGTCGCTATCATTCTGCTTCAACTTTTTTTTTTTTTTTTTTTTCAAATTGGAGCAGATTAAAAACAGGAACCCAGTATGCTTGAATATTCTCCATGCTCTTAAATGATTTGTTTTCTGGATATACATATATTTTTTTTCATTAACTTAATTATTTTTTTCTGTTACATTAAAAATATTATCCCACTCATGGCAATTAAGGCAATAAAAATTCTTATATTTCAGATATATAATAATGGATATGAAATAGAGGCAATACTTTTAAAAGTTTTCTTTATTTAACTGATACATAAAAGCATAAAAATTATGCAATTTAATGAGGTTCCATGTGAAGCTTATATACATGTATAATGATATAGGAAATACTTTTAGTGGAATGATATTAAATATGAGAAATATTTTACACATGCAGTAACAGATTTTATGTAGGGTATCATAGTCTGTTTTCTGTTGCTGGAATAATACCTGAGACCAGGTAATTAATAATGAATAAAGATTGATTTAGCTCCTGGTTCTGAGGCTGGTAAGTCTAAGAACATGGCACTGGCATCTGCTTGGCATCTGGTGAGGGCCTTCTTTCTGCATCATAACATGGTGGAGGGCATCATATGATGAGGCAGAATACGTGCGCCAGACAGATAACTCATTAATTCATAACTTCCTAGATTTTTAAAAGCATATTACTTTTTTTGCGTTAACAGAAGCCTCCTAATTATTTTGAACCCTATATAATTATACCTACGCTCTAAGTAAGTAATCATCATAATTACTTTTTAGAGAATGTTTTCTGTGTGCTAGGCACTCTATTCACTTACCTGATTTAGCCCTCAAAACCATAGGTAGGAATTTCTATTTTATTTCTGTTAAAACTTATGAAGCCCAAATGTGAAAAGGTTAAGGAAGTTTCCTGAGACTCTTCAGCCAGTAATTGAAGGATCTGGGTATATGTCCAAGAGATCTTACTCCAGAATACATCCTCTTAAGTCCTCATGTTGCCCCCTAAAAAGGATATTCCACAGCATTATGTGAAAGTGATCCATAATTTGTTTCTGTGAATCATTTAGATCTGAAACTAAAAGGAGATGCAGCATATTCAGTGTTTAGATGTCTAGAATTTTAATGCTTTCTTATGAAGATATGATTTACATATATTAAAATACATGGTTATGAACTTTACAGCTTGATGAATTTTGAGAATTGTGGGCATGATTGTAACTAAGATCCCAGTGAAGATAAAAAACATTCTCACACCCCAGGAAACTCTGCATTTCCATTCATGTCTTACCCACATCCTCTCTAAAAGGCAATCAGTGCTCTGATTTCTGGGCTTTAGCTTGGCTTGGCTTCCTTAGATCATGAAGTCCTTGAACTTTTGAGTTATTATATTTGATGTTCATGTCATTGTGTGATAGATGTGTAGAACAGGTGTGGTAGCTTCTGTTTTATTTTGTAAACTAGAATCTCCTAATTGAAAAGACTAACTTTTAGTGAACATCCAGAAGTTTTCAGGAACTACCAAGAGTCACAGTTTATAGAGCCTGCCACAGTTAACGTAGATGCTGGTGAAAGACAGGACACTCCTGGATCAGAGAAAAAGGACTTAGGACTCAGTGCATAACAGATAGTATAAGCTTCAAGTTGTCATTAGTCCCCTTGTTACCGGATTTGGGCAGTGCTGAGTGACTCAGTAGATGTTTGTACACAGTGGATTTGTGTCACAACTGAGAAACTTGGAGTTTAGGAAATCCCTACTTTTAGAGGGCTTCTAGCAAAGCAGCCTAATTTTTAACCTTCAGAGAGACAGTATGTTTATTATCCTGGTCAGGAAACAAATGTGTCCTCTAATCTGGAGGGAAACCCTATCCCTAGATTCCAAGGCTGTTTGCTATGCAAATATCCTTGTGAAGATAGTCCAGGACAAAAGCCATTACAGGACATGTAGAAATGCCATGGGTAAGGTGTCATTTAAATTTACTTCTGCAAGACAACTCTTTCTTCTCTTTCTGTGTGTTTCAGTAGTGACAAGCTATTCTTATTGTTACAATAATGCTCTTTTTCTAGAGAAATACTTTCTATAGAAATTAACAATTTAAAAAAATGATCATGAGGTTTTGAGAAGATGGACAATATAAAATCTTATATGATAAACCTACCTGCACTTAATGACTAAATATGTAATCCTCTATGATGAACCTATAACCATTCAAATTTACAGTTAGTTACTGAGAAAGATTTAAAATGTGAGTATTTAGTCCTTGACCTGTAAGTTCTGCAGCTAAATGTACAGAGAGCAATAGACATGAGATGGAGTTCTGACAGAAGACCCTAGGATGAAAGGGGAAGAAAGGGAAATCTTTTAGAGAAGTGTGACCTGATGTGACTTCTGAAGGCATGTTTCAATTGGCAGGGGAGATAAGCGAGTTCTTGGCAAGAGGAAGATTTAATTTGTGTGAAAGTGAAAGGTTAGACTTATTTATGGATAGCGTGAGAGGTACATGAGAGGTACGTGATTGGGGACCTGTGGGAAAGTGAATGGAATGGGGTTTTTGGAGATTAGTGGAATTACAGTTTGAAGTCTGAAAGCCTGGTGGAGGAGTTAGACTGGAGGTATTAAAATTAGTGAACTAAAGGATGTTTCTGAAAAGGGGAGTGAGATGATTGAGAATGGCAAGATTATGGGCAGAAAGTGTAATGGATGCAACTGAGTGTGGGGAGGGGTAATATTGGGAGTGATTTGTGTGATTAGAAAGCAATAGAAATCTCCATACTGCTTTCCATAGCGGTTGCACCATTTTGCAGTCCCACCAGCAATGTATGAGTGTGCCTTTTTCCCCACATTCTCTCCAACATTTATTGTTGTTTGTGTTCTTGATAGCTGCCATTCTGACTGGAGTGAAATGAAATTTTAGAGTAGTTTTTATTTGCATTTCTCTAATTGCCAGAGAGGTTGAGCATTTTTTCATGTATTTGTTGATTGATTGTATATCTTCTTCTGAGAAGTGTCTTTTCATTTCTTTAGCCCATTTATTGATTGGGTTATTTTCTTTTTTGGTGTTAAGTTTTTTGAGTTCTTTATATATTCTAGAAATTAGTGCTCTATCTGATGTGCATGTATTAAATATTTGTTCCCAATTATTTGGCTCTCGATTCAGCTCACTGATTGTTTCTTTTGCTGAGAAGAAGCTTTTTAGCTTAAATCTATCCCATTCATTAATTCTTGGTAATAGTTCTTGCGCTACAGGATTCTTATTAAGGAACTTGGGGCCTAATCCGACATGTTGGAAATTGGAGCTTACTTTTTCTATTAGGCGTATTGTCTCAGATCTAATTCCTAGGTCCTTGATCCACTTTGAATTGAGTTTTGTGCATGGTGAGAGATACAAGTTTAATTTCATTTTGTTGCATATGGATTTCCAGTTTTCCCAGCACCATTTGTTGAAGAGGCTATCCTTTCTCCACTGTACATTTTTTGCACCTTTGTCTAATATAAGATAACTGAAATTATATGTATTAGTCTCTGTGTCCTCAATTCTGTACCATTGGTCCACCCGTCTGTTTTGGTGCCAATACCATGCTGTTTTAGTTACTATTGCTCTATAGTATAATTTAAAGTCCGGTGTGGTGATGCCCCCTGCTTCACTTTTCTTGCTCAGGATTGCTTTGGCTATTCTGGGTCTCTTATTTTTCCAGATGAATTTCATGATTGCTTTTTCTATTTCTTTGAAAAATGACATTGGAATTTTGATTGGTATTGCATTAAATCTGTATAATGCCTTTGGTAGTATGGACATTTTGACAATATTAACTCTACCTATCCAAGAGCAAGGTAGGTCTTTCCATCTTCTGAGTTCTTCTATGATTTCTTTCTTTAGTGTCCTATAATTTTCTTTATAGAGGTCTTTCACGTCTTTTGTTAAGTTGATTCCCAGGTATTTTATTTTTTTTGATGCTATTGTAAATGGGGTCGTTTTCATCATTTCCCTTTCAGAGCCTTTGTCACTGATGTATAAAAATGCCTTTGACTTATGGGTATTGATTTTGTATCCTGCTACTTTGCTGAATTCATTTACTAGTTGTAAAAGTTTTCTGGTAGAGTTTTTTGGGTCTTCTAGGTATATTATCATGTCATCAGCAACCACCCTATGACCCAGCCATCCCACTCCTGGGTCTGTTCCCAAAAGACTTAAAAACAGCATATTACAGTGACACAGCCACTTCAATGTTTATAGCAGCACAATTCATAATAGCTAGGTTGTGGAACCAACCTAGATGTCCCTCAGTAGATGAGTGGATAAAGAAAATGTGGTATATATACAAAATGGAATTTTACTCAGCAATAAGAGAGAATAAAATAATGGCATTTGCAGGTAAATGGATGAAGTTGGAGAATATAATGCTAAGTGAAATTAGTCAATCTCAAAAATCCAAATACCAAATGTTTTCGCTGATATAAGGAGGTTAGTTCACAGTGTGATTGGATGGGGGTACATATGATTAGAGGAACACTAGAATGGTCAAAGGAAAGGGAGGGCAAGGGAGGGAGCAGGCGGGGAGAAGGGGGGAAAAATGGTGGTTGAATGAGATGGATATCACTATCCTAAATGCATGATTAAAGATCTGAGTAGTACTTATATACTTTGTATACAAGCAGTTGTATGTAAAAAGATGATATACTTGCGCATTATGAATAAATAAATAAATAACAACAACAACAAAAAAAGTGCCAAGTTTGATAGTTCTGCACAGATGCATGAAAGAAAATCCAGGAGCAACTTGTAAAGCTGACTCTATAAGAAAAAGTGAATTTAGTTCTCAATATTGTGACTATTGAAATGAGAATTTTCTTGATTAAAAACTCATTTAAAAAAAATAAATAAAACCTCAAAAAAAAAAAAAAAAAAAAAAAAAAGAAAGCAATAGAAGAAAATGTCCTGTCAGTTAAAGATGGGAACCAGGGCTTGATTGAAAGGATAGTTCTGGGTATGTAACGTGAGCAGGAGGAAAATTAATCACCAATCAGGAATGGATTAATTGAAGACCAAGAAGTTGTGGGGCACGAAGGACCATGCTTCTTTGAACTTAAGAATGGGAGAAGTAAAAAGTATGCATGAGATACACTGGAGTCACCTTTGTAGAGGCTCATGAGAAGGTGACCTCAATCTACTCTTTGAAGTCACAGAAGATCTATTGAGAATGTGAAATAGGAAATGTAGTGAGTGGCTGCATCTATGTCCTTGATAGGTACAGAGGATAGGTAGGTGAACTTATGTTATCTATTCTCTTATATAATTTGAGGCTGCTTTTCTAGCTCTGGTGTCTTTCTAAATAAGGAGAGAATGGCTTTTGATACTCTCTCCAAGGTGTAGTACTAAAGAACTGTGTAGTACTTATAGGCAGCAATTTATTTCCTTGCAAGTTGATGTTTTCTAGTGTTATGCCACAATGGAGAAGGGAAAAAAGGTCACAGCCTATTTGAATACAAGGAATTTTTCACCAACTTTGTCCACATTTTTTTTTTTTTTCTGTAGGAGTTCTAAGGTTCTGATCCGGCTCCAGTAGTGTCACCTGTTTTAATAGCCCTTGTTCAGGGGAGTCATGCCTTAGCCTTAAAGAACTGTTTGCTAACAGCACAGCTTTTGGAAATGAATTTTGATTTTTCTACTCTCTTCTAATTTGATTTGTGTTTTAGAGGGTCAGTATCTGTGTTCTGGATGTTTTAATGCAATAAAATTTATAAAATAATATTTTAAGGAAGATATCTTTTATTAAAGCAAGAACAATTGAATTATTAAAGACCAGTAGAGGAAGGGAATTAGGGCGAGGCAGGAGGGGATGAAGGACTGGTGATTGAAATGGAGAAAACTGTTGTGTACATTTGTGAATATGTCAAAATGAACCCCATTATTATGTATAAACATAATGTACCAAAAACATTAAAAAATTATTAATGGCTATTCAAACTTTATAAAAATGTAAATAGTAATATCTTTTAAACATTAATTGCAATTTCTTTGATTTAGAGTTGGGTTCCTTATTAGAGCTTATAGTTTCTAGAATTGGTATTTATAGGTCTACAAGTACAATTCACAAAAGAAGGGGAAGGGGTTCATTTTAGGTGGTGATTGCAGTAGTGGATGTACTGTGGTAGGAGCAAATTGACAGCTTAAACCTGAATTCTGTCATTTCAGTGGATGAGTGGTGACTTAGTCAAACTTTTTGCAACTTAAGGTAAAGGTAATAGATAGTTGCACTGTACCAAAGGTCTGAATTCTGTAGTGCTAAAGGGTCTGAAGATTGTGCACTAGCACGTCTTTGAATGAAAAAGTGAAATGTATACTCTTTGCACAGAAAGGCTTCACTTTGGAATCCTGGTCTACTCTGTGTCATTTGGATACATACTTTCTCTGATGCTCACTGACTTGTATTTCTGAGAGCCTGAGGAAAGGAGGTTAGGATCATTCAGCTCCAGCTGACTTGCAACCTTATTCTTTTATTTTTATTATTTAAAGTAGAAGGACACATTATCTATTTCTGTGCACCTTAATAACAGCTTTTGCCTAACAATTTTTTCATTTCTGTGTTAGTTTTAATGTAAGACAAATCTTTGACTATTCCTTTCTTGTACTCTTTAAAATTTATAATTGGTAGAAATACTTTGAATATTTTGTTAGGAGCTATTCTTACCTCTTTCCAGTGTAGAATTATAAGAAAATTAAGGAAAATGATAGAATTGGGTACTGCTAATAGATACATCAGTACAGGCCCAGGGAACTTCAAACAATTGAAAAAAAAAAGTGATTTTCAGGTAATATACATTGTAATTATTTCTTGATTGTTGCAAAATGTTCATATTTTGAGCTGCTAAATAGTGAAATACTACTTTAACAGTATTTCACAGGTTAAAATGTGGTTTGAGCTTTTCCAATCTTAAGGGCAAACACTAAGCAAGTTGAGTAAATTAATGGGTGTGGATATATGCTAGACATTTAGCTTGTGGCTAAATCTTGGACGTGTGTGTTCTTACCCCATCTGTTAGTTGTTAGAATCTTTTACCCAAGAGAGTTATTGAGGAAGGTTCATAATAATGATACTTTTAAAGCAGAAAGAAAAAGCTCAGAAGTATGTTCAGCACAAAAATATCATTTTGTGTTTAAAGTTTATGATTTTGAAATAAAACAATATTTAATATTTATACCAGTTAATTTCTTGGTTTTCAAGCAACTTTTGTTGAAATTATTATTATTTAAAATTTAGAAGTAGAGATCTGCAGCATGGGATGTAATAACTGAACAAGACAACTTTAAGTATGTCTATTCCTATATTGTTCACTAGTCAGTGTCTTGGTCATTGGTATTTAGAGGTTAGTACAACATAAGCAGCACTTAAACTCCTTACAAATAAATAGGCTACATAAATAACTCAGAAGTAAGAGTTTGAATCTCAAAGCATGTGTTATGTTTAAATCACACTGTAGTTTCTAGTATAGGTTTTAGTGTTGTCTGTTACTGTGGTTTCTCTTACATACCAACAGGTAGTATTAGATGAAAAACTGAAAATAAGGCATGAAATAAAAATAGGTGGTCAATAGTGCTTAAAGTTATTTAAAACTTACTGGAAGAAAAGAAAAGCATTCTGAACAACTTCTGTTGGCTCTTCTCTCTGGATAGTCATTGTAGGGCTTTTAAGATATCCTGTGTCATTGATTCTCACTGAATGTGTAGACATACTTGGCAATAGTTGCTACTTCTTTTACATTATTATCTCTTGAGGACTGCTATGGCTATTGCAAATCTCTTTATTAACCAATTTTATGGAACAGAGGGTGAAAAACCCTGCTTTAATGCCTTGCTGATTGTTTTTTGTTACTTTAATAGTAACAGGCCTGATTCCAAGACACTCCTAAAATTCATCACCTTGTGATCACTTTGGAGGCTGATCTCCAATTTGATTAGAAGCGATGCTTTAATAAAACAAACAAAATGGATGATGTGTATCTGTAATGGTAACATTTAGCTATTTTTTCTGATTAATATTGTAGGGCGCAGTGATATCATAGAGTGATCTTTCATTTCTGTTACTTTGGTGCTGAAGGGCCCATAGTTGTGTAACCATCACCACCATTTAATTTTAAAACACTTTTATTAACTTAATAAGAAACCCCACATGTATCAGCAGTCACTTCCCATTTTCTCCTTCCCCAGACCCTGGCAACCACTAATGTATTTTCTGTCTATATGAATTTGCTTCTTCTGGATACATCATATAAATTAAATCATACAATATGTTGTTTTCTTTTTTTTTACTTAGCATAATGTTTTCAAGGTTCGTGCATGTTAAAGTATGATTGATGCCTCACTTTGTTTTATTATAAAACAGTATTATACTGTGTGTATATATCACATTGTATTTATCCATTTTTCAGTGGATAGACACTTGGACTGTTTCCATTAGTTCCCACTATAGATGATGCTACTATGAACATCTGTGTATAAACTTTTGTGTGTGGATATATATTTCAGGTCTTTTGGATATACAACTGGCAGTGGAATGGCTGGGTCAGATTATAATTCTATTTTTAGCAATTTGAGGGATCACCACTCTGTTTCCCAAAGGAGTTGAACCATATTACATTTCCTCTAGTAATGCATGAAGTTTCTAATTTCTCCATATCCTTTCCCAACACTTGCTATTGTCTGTCTTTTTGACTAGTAATTCTAGTGGATATGAACTAGTGTGGTATCATTGTGGTTTTGATTCGCATTTCTCTAATGACTAATGATATGGAGTACCTTTTCAAGTTCGAATTGACCATTTGTGTGTCTTCTTTGGAAAAACATCTATTCAAATTATTTGCCAATTTTTAATTGAGGTTTTTGTCCCTTTATTTTTTAATTATAAGAGTCCTTTATATACTTTGTATACAAGTCTCTTATCAAATTTATGATTTTAAAGTATTTGCTTCTATTCTGTTTATTATCTTTTTATTTTATTAGTGGTATCATTTAAAGCACAAAGTTTTAAATTTGTTGAAGCCCAATTTATTTTTTTCCTAACTTAAGTATTCAGTATTATATCCAAGAAACAGTTCTTAAGATCATAAATATTTCATAATAAATTTTCTTCTGAGGTTTTGGCCCATATACTTATGTCTGTGATCCATTGTGAGTTAGTTTTTATATATGGTGTGAGCCATGGATGTATCTAACTTTGTCTTTTGCATGTAGACAATCTTTCAAGGTACATTATAAAATTTTATGACACATAGAAATCTCCTTTTGAATGAATATATAATCAAAAGACCTTTCTACTATTTTTTTTTTTTTTTTTTTTTTTTTTGTGGTACCGGGGATTGAACTCAGGGGCACTTGACCACTGGGTCACATCCCCAGCCCTTTTTTGTATTTTATTTAGAGACAGGGTCTCACTGAGTTGCTAAGTGCCTCACCATTGCTGAGGCTGGCTTTGAACTCGTGATCCTCCTGCCTCAGCCTCCCAAAGTGCTGGGATTACAGGCGTGCGCCACCGTGCCCGGCTCCTTTCTACTATTTTAATTTGTTTTATGGAACAATGATTTAGCAATGTCTTGGTATTTCAAACAAATAAGTTAGTTTATATTACACAAAACTAAAGTAGGGATACTGTGAAATTTTTGGTAGCAATGCATGCCTACTTTTACTGTAGCTTAGTTTATAAGAGCATATTAAAATTGAACATTCTTGTGCAGTGCGTAAGAGCTTTCAAGAAATTAAGATAGAGCATGTGTAAGTTCATTCAGGGTCCTACAAAAGTACCTTAGACTAGGTATTTATAAACAATAGAAATTTATTTCTCATAGTTCTGGAGGCTGAAAAGTCCATGATCAAAATGTCCCAGGATTTAGTGTCTAGTGAAGTCTTGCTCTCTGATTGAGAGATGGTACCTTCTTGCTGTATCTCACATGGTGAAGGGAAGAACACACTCCTTCAAGCCTCCATTAGGAAGGCACTGATCCCATTCCTAGGGACAGAGTCCTTAAGGCCTAATTATTTCCTAAAGGTCTCACCTCTTAGTACATTTCATTGGGGGTTAGGTTTAACATAGGAATTTTGAGAGAATACAAACACTGAGACCATAGTGAACACTTAGACTATTTGTAAATAGTGAACTCAGAATGAATAATTTTTTTATATCTATAGCTTTGGTTCAAAATTATTCTGACTCTTCTATGTTTATCTTCAATACATGGCCGTTTCATTAGAATAATGACAATATGACACTATATTTACATTTAATTTGTCTGCTTAGTTTTAAAGGTAATGTGATGAAGGTCAGGATTCATTGTGTAAATTATACTTCTTTTATTTAAATTTATTCTAATTCACTTATTAAATATCTCGTGCAAAATTCAGACAACTCCTTGATATGAATGTCATCTGAAGTTTTAGTAAAACAAGCACTTCTGCTACAGTTTGCTGTATTTTGTTAAAAAAAAACAAACCACTCTGTTATCCAGGAGATTATCGCCCTGTCTTTTTAAATAAGGTGGAATCTCTCTTAAAGCAGGAGGACAGTCTTAGGGCTTATCATCTGAGGAATGATACAGACATGGACTTGACCCCTGAAAGTAGGAGTTAACTTCATGCCCTCTCTGATACTTCCCTTGGGTTTGGATATTTAAGTTGCTAAATATAATTGGGCATTTTAGGCAAGTTGGAAGCTGAATGGGGGGTCATCCATATACTGAACTTTAAGTTGAAAGTAAAGAAACTATATGCTAGATTATCTAGTTTCATTCCATTCTATGTTGATTTCCTTTGTGTTATATGCAAATATTTAGTTGCCTTTTATTTAAATATTGCAGCCTTGCCTTGGTTGTGCTCTGGGGAATTAAGACAAGAGAAATTTATCTGTGCTTGAGCTGGAGTATTAAATTCAGAGCAGTTTCATTGTTCTGCTTTTGAAGCCATCACTAGTGAGGTACCAGAGGGGAAATGAATCTCAGGTGTGAATAAGGCTGGGCGAGGCCTAGCTGACTTTCTAGTGAAAACTTGGTAAGAGCTTTGTTTTATTTTCTTACAGAATACAGTAGTTTTTCCCTCTGAGGTGAATTTTTTCTTTTATGACATCAAAATGTTTTTTCCATTAATTGCCAGAGTTGAGTATCATTATGCTAGATGACTTTTGTTTTGCTGTTCTGGCTTGTTTACTTCTTAGACAAGTACACAGATTAGCTTCCAAACCTTAGAACTGGATAGGATTGTGAACATGTAATGTTAGCATGTTGGTTTTCTTGTTGCCTTAATCCATATGCACATTTAACAATTGGAAGCACAGTAGATGTTTGATCATGTAATTCCGTGTGTATGTATATACAGGTGTGTGTGTGTGTGTGTGTGTGTGTGTGTGTGTGTGTGTGTGAATCCATATTAGGTGGGTATATTGGCTAATAAAATCAAGCAGAGATATCTCTATGCTATTTCTTCATTCAGGCATACTTCTTGACATCTAGTGGATTGTGTTGAGTGTTAAAGTTTGATTTCCATGAAAATAATGATGATATTTTTATTAATTCAGATGTCTCTAACCTAAACTTAGGGGTTGAACTTTCAGTACAATTCACCATTTTGATAGGGGTTTTGATGATATTATTATAATGTTGAAAAATAAAATATTTTAAAATATGAGTTTTGATTTGCCTAAATATTTCCCTTGTCCTAAATATTTTACTTATCCTCCAGAACAAGCAAAAATCTCAATATTTTATGTCCTCGTCTACATTGCAGAGGGTTTTTTTGTCCAACTTCTCGCTGGATGCTTGCATCTTCCTTTGTCTTGGACTGACCCAAATGTCCCCACTCTTGTTGATCTGGATGGGCCAGTCTTGAGCAATCCTGCCTGAAAGTCCTTAAATGCCTCTGTCTTTTTTGTTTTCCTTTGGTATTTACTTTAGATAGTTGTATATTTTTAAATTAATTTTTATTGCTTTTTTAAAAAATGATAAAGACAGCAGTATATGTATGAAATTTAGAGTTAAAGATTAAAATCCTAATTGTAATTTGTCTATACCCCCAGGTTGTTTTCATTTGTTTTGGTTTTGGTGCCAAGAGAGAATATACCTCTTGATAACGTTTATAGTAAAGAAGACGATATATATGTAGCACACCTAATGTCATGCCTAGCTTGCAGATATTTATTAATTAGTTCTTTCTACCCTATATCCTTGTCAGAAACAATGTTAATTTCTTCTCTGTATTCTCTGGTGAGTGACACATGCTAAAATTCATAGTTTTTATAATTAAAATAATACTTTAAAGCATTTACCTGAAGCTAGTGCTGTAGGGTTACTAAATACATTTTTCATCTTTAAAGAATTTAGTTTTAAAAAGCAGTTTTAAGTTCACTGAAAAATTGAGAGGATAGTGAAGAGATTTCCCCAACACATGCCCGGCCTCCCCCATTATCAATAACCTCACCGGAGTGGTCCATTTGTCACAACTGGTGAACCTCCATTGACACTTCATTATTATCCAAGGTCCATAATTGACACTGGGGTTCATTCCTGGTGCTGTGTATACTATGGGTCTGTACAAATGTGTAATGATAATATCAGCACTGTGATAATATCAGCAGAGTGCTTTCATAGCCCTAAAATCCTTGTGGTTTTAAAGGAAGTGTCCAAGTAAAGGTTGCATGTAGAAGTACTCAGAGGCCCAGAAAAAGATTTGTTCTCTCACTGAACCTCATTTTATACTTTATAGGCCTAATAATTAAAAAAAAAAATTTGTAAACCTTTAGGACCTAGATGGCAAGCAGTTTTCCTTATATTGCTCTTGAGTTTCTAAAGAACATTGTCAAATACCTGGGCTAGAATATTAGTATGTGTGCTTTTCTTATACATATTGTAGAGCTGAGTGTTACTCATGTATACATTCCTAAATGAATATTTAAAAGCATTTTCTAGGCTTTTGTAATATGCATATTTTACTTCATTTTTATTATCTTCATTAATTGCTTACACCTAACAATGATTACCTGAGGAGCTTTGAGATAAACTCCGTGGATCTTTCCTACTCTCTGATGTTTTCACCCTAGTTATAAATGAAGGAAGCACACTTTAAAGCAACCTTTTCATATTATTGTTCTGCTAAGAGATTTCCCACTCCTTTACCTCTTCAGATTTAAAAGGATCTAATTTGCTGCTTTGAACTCTTCATTTTGTGGTTGGGCTTTTTATTTCCTTTCACAACTTCCTCCCTGCCTACTTCTGTCTTTGTTGTGCTGTTGGTGATTCTGCTGTTGGTGATACCTGAACATTGTCAATTTTTTTATTACTCATGCAATTTGTAGCCCTTTTTTCTTCCTTGAATGATTTGGTTCTATCATTCATTTCTTTAGGGTAAAAAAAAAGTAACCTAGAAATTTGAAATCTACCTTGAACTTGCCTCTTTGAAAGCCTTCATGGGAAGTAGGCTGTTGCATAAATGAGCATTCTGTCTTGAGTGGGGGGAGATTAGACCCAATGAGCACACTTCCTTTTCCAGGCCTCAGGTATCTGGGGCTGTTTCTCACAGTTGGCACCACTGGGCTTGTGATGGGTACTTATTGATCAAAAGTGACAATGGATAATGATGATGATGATGATGATATAATAATAATAATAGTAAAAAATTTCCCTTTTTCTTGGGAATACCATCAGAAAACTTGTAATTCCAATGTACTTAGATAATACAGTTCAGAGAACCTTGCAAGTAAAGATGGTCTGATTCAAATTGTCAGTCATCTAATTAAATAATCGATTTCCTATTAAATATTTAATAAGTGTTTTAGCTAAGACTTTGGAGTACATTAAATTTCATCTTAAGTTACTTTGTGCTTCTTTGAATATCAGTTACTTATTTAGAATTTTATAGTATTGTTTTTTGTTTTGTCCCAGAGTGGTTGTGAGTGGGAGAAATATCTCAAGAGAATCGCAGACTAGGCAGTAGTACACACTGCTAGGCAGAGCACCCTGGGCTCTACAATGGCATGGTGGTACCTCCAGTGTATGGCTGGAAACTGAAAACGTAGGAAATAATAAGGGAATAGATGGGGGGGGTGGAGCTAAAGGGAAAAAAAAAAAAGAACAGTTCTTGGAATATTTAATGAATTAATAGGACCAGCCAGGCATTTTTATTGATAGTAGAATCAGCTGTTATTCCTTAAAACATGGATAGCAGTGTGAGAAATAGACTCTAGATACTGCAGATTCTGAATTAATACCAACTTTTTCCTCCTTCTCTTTCTCCTTCTTTTTCTCCTCCTCCTTCTCTTCTTCTTTCATCTTCTTCCTTTTCTCCTTCTTCTTCTTTTCCTCTATTTGATCAGGTTTGAATCCTGCCCCTCCCCCCGAAAAAATCATTTAAATAAAACATATATCAGCACATTCTGTTCTTTTGGTCATGATTTTTGGCTTTATGTTTATAGTTTTTAATCTGCTGTTGATCTTTTTAAGAAGGAGGATTTTTAATAAAGGCAGATGACTTTTATTGACATTTTATTTGCTATATGAGATTGAGAATTGTTTAGCTTGTATGGAAGAAACTCAGGTGAATGTTTCTCATTACTGAACTTACTAAAACAGAAACTAAGGTTAATACTTAAAAATGAATCTTCCCATATAAATAGTCTTACTGTCTGAACTTACAGTATTTTATTTTACTTCACTTAGAAGGTAGGTTTCATACAATAGAATTAATTTGGTTTTTATTTACAAAGCTTTGCCTACTCTTCTGCATAATTATCATTAAAATAATTATAAGTTGTGTCAAACAGTTGACTTTCTAGACATTTAAGTGTCGGAAGTCTTATACCTTCAGCTAACATATTTTATTGTCTGTGTTACCCTATAGGCTGGCTCTGATTTGATCACAGCTCTGATTTGTACACTGTGCTAGAAGTAGGGGACAAGGAACACAAAAACAATTTAATCCTGGCTCTGGTTTAGTACCTGCCCCTAGATCAATCCCATGTCTAATAGTGATGGTTAACCAAGTCACCACGAATGTAGATTCCATTTGTGGGGCCTAGCTGTGGTGCAGGGGTATTACTTCTTATCAGCATGAGCGACCTTTCCTATCACTCAGCATTTCCAGTTCCATTTGGGTATTGTCAGCAGAAAGGACTGGCCAGATGTTTTGGCTCATTTAGCCAAAGTCTTTCTTTAACTCTGGTTCTGATATATTACTCAGCCTCTCTAGGTGGTGTTGCTTAGATTAACCAAACAAAATTTTAGTTGTCTGAAATAGAATTTAGACAAATGTATGTTTATTAATCAACATTCCTTCATATTTGAAATATTATCGAACCTATGGAATTAGTGTAATTCATTAGCAACTTGTATTTTGGGGGATTCCTTCAAGTTACTGGGAATTCTAAAAAATTGCGTAAACTTCCAGTATATCTTGAGTTACTTTAGAACATTTCGGTTTAGTCCTTGATGTAAAAATCTCTAGAAGGGATTGGTTTGGTTTTACATAGCAAAATTCCTTTTAGTAAATGTTGAATGAGGCTAGATAATCTGAAACAGCTGCTATTCACACACACACACACACACACACACACACACACACACTCTCTCTCTCTCTCAAATGATCTTTTACAATTGAAAAATTTTTCTTTTTAAATAAAATACATAGTATATATGCTTTTACACTGATAAAAGGACTATTTTCCCTCCATTCTCCTTCATTACCACTGGACAAAGCTTTTAAATGAACCCTCTTGCACCTGGACTTCAAACATACTTCCTTTACTTTAGTTTTATACCACATGTGTCTATCACTCTGAAAGGTCCAACAAAACCTCAGGCTCTGGATAACTCCAAAGTACTGGACGAATATTTTGAAAGCAGTAGATGCTCAGTAGATGTTTACTAACTGAACTGATTGAATTATTCTATTTTAATATCTTCAGTATGTAATCAGAACCTGGAGAAGAACAAGTTTAAATAATTGCAGTATCTTCTTTGTTCTTTGAAACTACATCTAGGAAAAATGTGACTGCTACAATTTATTCCTAATTTGCATGTCCAAATAAACTTCAGGTCTGGTTTAGAGTGGTGATGTAGCAATGGTCCCATGGACAATCACACTTAGACTCTAAGAGTTAAAGGGCCCTAAAATATCATCTAGCTCAACTTTCCATCCAATGTTTCACTTCCTTATATAGGAGAAGCTTTTAACCTTTTCTCTGTATTAGAATGTCTTGGGAGAGTTCAAAAAGCCCAGTGTTCAGGCCTCACTCTGGTCCAGTCATGTAAGAATCTTCAAGGGTGAGACCCAGGCATTGGTATTTTTCAAAACTCCTTAGGTGACACAAGTGATTCAGATGTGCAGTCAAGGTGGGAAGTGTCATTCTATAAAACCCCTACAAAATATTTTTCTGGTTTGATTGAGGTAAAGATGGCATCTTACTACTAAATTTAGTCTTGTGTTTGTCCCACTTATTAAAGTAGCAATTTAACTATAAGAGTGCTTAATTTGTAAACTGGTTAAGTTACATAACATAAACCAGTCTTACCAATTTAATACTCAATTGTTGACAGCACTGAAGAGTTGCATTTAAATTTGAATTCTATTCTTTGAAGTAGTATTGCAGCACTTTTGAATGACTTCCAAAAGTCTGATCATAAAAATCACTTCAATCATTTTCAAATTTTGCTTTAGCAATAATCAAATTATTTGGTGTGACTCAGATGAACATTTTGCTCTATCTTAGAATATTATGATCATTTCATTTTCCAGGACCTGGGGAAATAGAGAGTCTATGGCCAAATTGTTTTGTTTTTTACCTGTACCTTACTGATTTAACTCACAATCTTTTTTTTAAATATTTATTTATTTACTTTAGTTGTACACAATGCAATGCATTTATGTTTACGTGGTGCTGAGGATTGAACCCGGGCCGCGCACGTGCGAGGTGAGCGCTCTGCCGATGAGCCACAACCCCAGCCCCTAACTCACAATCTTTGTAGTTAAAAGGTAGTTAGGGTATTTTTGAAATGTGCCAGCTTCCTAAGAAAGTAACAGACAACGAAGGAAACATCAAATGTACTGAAAGAACATAGGGGGAGGGTGAAAGCTTGGTTTTATACAGCTCCCTGATTTTAAAGAAGACTTTTTAGAGAAAGCTCTATGTGACCACACATGCATGCACACACGAACATGCGTTCTTGCTTAGGATATTGTCTGTCCTGATACCTCCATGTCAACTCTTTTGAGCAGTTTTGCATTTCCTTTAGTCTTTTAGCATACTAAATACTTAAGGTCCAGAGTTAGACAAAGCTGGGTTCTGGTTTCATGTACATCTCTTCTCATCGTGCTACAAATTATTAATTTATCTAAACCTCAGTCTCTGTATTTGTAAAGTGAGGGTAATGATGTATATCTTGTAAGGGTGTTATGAGGATTGGTAGCAAAAATGCTTATAAAATCTCACAATAGGATTACAGGAAGTGTTCAGAAACTTAAATTCTCCGTTAGCATAGCACCAGCATTACTGGGCAGATTTATGATAATTGTACAGTAAGATATTTTAAAATAGTAGCAAGACAAAATTCTGAGGTTAGTGCTGTTGAGAACATCATCTTTACTCTCCTTTACGAAAAAATAATTCTCAGATATGACCTCAGACTGTACTTTTCCCAGTTGAGAATTTTAACACACATGAGCAGGGAAGGGTCTTTTTAAGGTTATGGAGCATCCAGGATAATTGAGGCCCTTGGATTTCCTCTGGGGTTCCAGGAAAACCAGCCTCGAAAGGTGACTTGGGTCAGCTAAGTCCTTCCTATCTTTATCGCTTGTCATCTTGTCTGCTACATGTGAAGTTGTCAGATAAAACAGAAAATCCATTTAAATTGGAATTTCAGATAAATAGCTAATTTTAGGCATCAGTTTGCCCCAAATCTTGCATGTGATATAATTATACTAAAACTTATTCACTATTTATATGAAATTTGAACTTAACTGAAAATTCCATAGATTTTTAAATTTTATTTTATTTTACCCTTTCTAAGTGACAATCCTACCTCCCTGCTAATATTTTGGGTTACATGTTAGGCAGGTTTTATCCTAAACTAATACTACTTTTGAATGAAATACTGCTTAAATATGGGAAAAGCTTAAATTATAGCATTAAAATGGCTTTACTTGTTGAAATATTTAATTGTTTCAAATTAATACTAATAAACATAATTAGACAGTAAATATCCAGATAAAACATGTCCTCCTGTTTCTCTAGTTTTGATAACTTTATTGAATCCTGAACATAAGGGTCTCCCCTACATACTTAGGGCACATTAAAGAGAATATAGGATAACATAAGTGTCTTCTATTTTAAGAAAGTCTGAAGTTAGAAAAGGGTTGAAGTGTGATTATTCCCGACCTCATTATTATAATTAAAGCATGCTATGTGTAAACATTTCATGTACATATATTTTACACATATTTTAATGTAGCAGTTTCTGAACATTGCATAACACATTGAATTCTTCCTTCTAACTCTGAATGTACTTCTTTGGTATTCATTTATTAACATTAACTAAGCATCTTCCATGTGCCAAAAATTGTGCTTGGTGCTGTCAATGTAAAAATAGTGAGAATTTCTTTCCATGTGGAGCTTATACTCTACACTAGAGGCAGAATATAATATAATGTATTATAATGCAATGTGACAGAAGTTGTAACAATGAAATGAATTGCTTCTAAATCCAGAAAAAGTAGCCTGAAGGAAGCTGCACTGAAGAGATAGCATTTAAACTGGGTTTTGTAGGATGAATAGAAGTTTGCTGAACAAGAAGAGAGTTCAGGCTTTTTCAGGAGTGGAGAGAGAATGAAAAACAAATCAAAGTGAATCCCAAACACGTTCACCCCAGCAGTGTAACCTGTGAAGGAAACTGCTTTGACTTGGAAATAGTAAGCAGATGGCAGGTGGAGGGGCACTCTGGAAACAGTGGAGTGTTTGGAGTCAGTGATTAGATTAAAATACAGATAAGAGAAACCCCTAAAGAACATTTTATATCATGTTATGAGTTCTGATTTTATTGTATCATCAACTCAATTGGGTTTTACGTAAGACTGAGGTTTGAGGTCAGTAAGGACTAATTGCTTGTTAGAGGAATATGCCTGGAATATGGACAGACAGGTGGCCGGAAATTGTTGGAGTCATTGATGGGGGTACCTGATGATAAAAGGATTAGAAAGCTGGATATCAGCAGGAGACATTTACAAGTTAGAAGTAACAGAAGTTAAACGCATTTTTCCTTTTCCTTTTCTGTCTCATATGAAGCAGAAAGTTTGAATATAAAACACAGAAGGGATTGGTTGTGTGTGTGTGTGTATATACATATGTTCATGTGTGTTATTTCCCCAAGGCCTTAAGTTCATTAGAGGAAGGGATCCTCTCTTGACAAACAATGCTCAATAAGTTCTTAAGTTTAAACAAGAAACTCAAAACGTTTGTGAGTTAGCTTGCATTACTGTGACAAAATACCTGAGATAAACAACATAAAAGAAGGAAAGGTTGAATTTGGTTCATAGTTTCAGAGAATTCAGGCCATGGTCAGCTTACTCCATTGCTTTTGGGCTTGTAGTGAGGCAGAACATTGTGGCAGGGAGCACCTGGTGGAACAAAGCTACTCACCTCATAGTGGCTGGGAGGCAGAGACAGGAAGGGGCTAGGTTTCCAATATTCCCTTCAAGGGCACATCACCAAGACCTAACTTCCTTCCAATAGGTCCAATCTCCTAATATTTCCACCACCTCACTATAACACCAGCAGCCAGGGACCACACCTTCAACCCATGAGTGTTTGGGGACAGTGTGATCCAAACCATCACAATTTGTATGTCTGTACTTTATTATTTTGATAAATCTATTAGATATTATGGGACTAATACAGGATGCAGAGTGACAAATCCATTTTTCATCCTACTTAGTTAAGTAAAATCATCCAGGGGTTTGATGTATAATGACATTATCAAATCAAACTTTGTCTTTAATAACTTCTGCCTTGTGATTGTTATCATTCACTTTAAAATGTAATTGCCTAAAGTTCTTTTTTTATTATTATGTCGACAGAACTGTTTTTCTAATTTACAGTTAAAGAATTCAATACTAGGGAAGTCTGAGACAGATCTAATTGTGGACCTTGAATTCGTGGTTGTAGCTTTGTAGCTCAGTGCTTGAATCATAAAATCTGAGACAAAGAAATAACAAGCAGGGATGCTACCAGAAGGATTTTCATGTTCCAAGAAGGGTATTACTTTATATAGAAGACAATTAATGTACTATTTGTTATTACATGAATTATATGTTTTTATACCTCATTTTTTCTGCATGGCTTGTCTTTTACTTTCATGACATTTAATGCTGACTTAAGATGCTGTTTGGTTATGAGTGCAGTTTTGCATGGGTACATTAAGGTAAACACACCAGTTGATGAGTTCCTGTGTGATATCTTCAAACACACCCAGCCTCGGAGGCAGCAATGCTTAACCTTGAACAGGTAAAGAGCCACATGGCCACTGAGTAGGGAGAGAGTGTGACATTGCAATATGCCGTTGGATAATGTCTGCAGCAGGAGACTGTGTCACCATGACTCAGCACCACTCACACATCGATTCCGCAGCATAGCCAACACATAGAGAGCAGAGCTGGTCTGTCAGATGGCGATTAGTTGGAGACACTGCACCTGTATTGTCAGCAGTGCAGGCCTCTCGGTCCCCTTTATCTGTGAATACAGTGGGGTAAAGCAGAAGGGATCTAGGCTATTTATTTTCTCACTTCTGTTGAAGACAGTGCAGGAAAATGCATGCTGTTCTACTTTTTCTCTGTGCAGTGGGCATGTTGGCTATTGCTGGGAGCCCTTTAATGAAGGACAGTGACAGAGGAACTCATTGTTGGGAGCCTCCTGAGGCTGAAAGGCCGTATACCATTGACACCAGCATGCTAGCATAGGTTGTGTGACCTGGGCCATGGCCGACATTGAAAAGACACACATGACTAGTTCTTCAGTGAGCGAACAGACAAGTTGTAGTAGTCTGTTCATTGAAAGCTCATAACGAACGCATTGGTGGTGAAGTCTCTCTGGAGCATGTCCTGTGAGACAGTGTGATGACTGCTGGCGCTCCAACAGCTGGATTCTCTTGAAGAAAATGATTCTCTTTATTGTCTCTTACTCATATTCATTTAGAGGATCCAATTATAGTTCAGCTCTTCATGTTTTTGAATTTAGAGACAAGGTGGGCCATTACATCCTGTTTGTGGGATGAAAGACCTGGTAGAATGAGGTGGCGTTGGAGGGCCTCCATTAAAAAGAAGGTGTGCTACCTTTTCTTTACATGTAAGAAAATGATGACTAATTTAGAGTAATCCTGAAATGAAGTCATTGAATTATTGTCAGGACTGGTAAATCTTTTAATGAAACTATTATCATGCTTGACATGCAGCTGTGTGTTATGTCTTAAGTAGAAAATATGATTTTTTTTTTTTTGCTGGAACTATCAAAAAGCCCTGTCTGTTAGCTTCCCAGGGACACTGAGCTTTGAGTGGAAAGGAAGCAGAGTTCAAGAGGAGGAAAAGACCTCTGAACCACTTATGCTAACAATTTAAGGGAGAGAAAGGGGGGAAAAAACCAATTATTTATTAACTCCTTACTATGTGATAAAATTTTTTTGTGTATTTTATTTCCTTTATTTTTGAAAGGAATTCTGTGAACTAAGTATTATTCCAATTTTTTTTCTTTTTTCTTTTTTTTTTTGCTAATGAGGAAATCAGCTCAGAGTGGACATCATCAGAAACTAATAACTGCTTGTCATCATTTATCATGTGTTAGGACCTGTGTTAGGAATGTTATGTAGGCTTTTCATTTTAATTCTCAAAACAATTTTTTTTCCATATGTGAGTTAGACTAAGTGAGGGTATACTGTATTAACAAACAGACCCCAAATTTCCATGGCTTAATAACAGCGCTTTATTTCTTGCTCATACCAAGTTCATTCTAGTGCCCACTAATTTTCCAAGGCAATTCCTCTCTGTGGTTATTTGGAGGTGGAGGGAGGTCAAGGGTAGTCCTATCACACTCTGGTAACAATGTTGAGAACAAAAGCTCCTTGTTTTTTTTGCTCAGGGAAATGTGATAGGAGAATGGTGCATGGGTTTGCAAGGTCTCAGCCTGGAAGTCACACATATCACGTTCCCTCACAGCCTTTGGGCCAGACCTTGGGCCGTGTGGACACACCTTATTGTAAATAAAATGAGAACTGTGAGGGACAAATGATAGTGGTGAACACAGCTGGCACAGTAATATCATAATCCTTGTTTTAAAATTGAGAGGACTGAAGTTCATAGAGGTTAATCATGTTGCTTAGTAATTAGTAGACTTAATTCTTGAAAGTAGGTCTCTCTGAGTCTAAGGAAGCTCTTTTATCCTCCATCCCCCAATAAACGCACACACGGAGCACCTTTGTGGTTTCAAGTTGGGTTGGATTTCTGCTAGCAGCTTCTGAGATGATCATGACCTCCTGGCAGTCACGTCCTGTGCAGTTCCCCCTGTCAGGCAAGTGGGCCGAGCTCTGTAATTGATACCGTATTGCAGAAATGACAGTGTGGCTTCTGAGACTAGGTCATGGAAGACAGTGGTTTCTGCCTTCCTTTCTTGGATCACTAGTTCTGGGGAAGCCAGCTGCCATTGCGAGAATACTGGAGCAGCCCTGTGGAGCTTTCCCATGGCAAGGAACTGAGGCCTCCTGCCAACGTGGCATTTGCGAGAGTGAGTCATCTTGAAAACAGAAATATCAACCTCATCAGCCTTCAGATGAATGAGCCCAGGCCCACACCCACAGCCGAATTTGAGAGAGCTTGCTACAGCCACTCACCTAAGCTGCTCCTAAATAATTCTTGACCCCAGAAACTGTGTGAGATGACAAATTTCCTGACATTATACGTTGATAAGTTTTGGGGTAATTTATTATGTGGTGCTCTAGGTCAGATTGTAAGTGCCCTCCAAAGCCCATGAGTTAGATGCAGGGTCCCTAGGGAAGCGCTATCAAGGGGCAGTGAAGTGGGGTCTAGTAGGGGGTTTTCAGGCCATGAGAAATATTCCACTGAAGGGGTAATGGGACCCTAGCACCCTCCTCTTCCTTTCTTTGATTTTTTTTTGGCTATAAGACAAACAACTTTGCAGCATGCTCCTCCATGATGTGCTACCTTGCCACAGGACCAAAAGGAACAGGGCCTATCAATCATGGACTGAAACCTCCAAAAGTGTGAGCCAAATAAACCTTTTATCTTTATAAGTTAATTATCTCAGGTATTTGTTATAGTGACAGAAAACTAATTTTCATGATAATGGATAACTACACAGACCTTTTTGGATTACTTTCTTTTATTGTGTTTTCCCCTCTACTCTGGGGCTCTTCCTATTTATGACAGTTTTAATAGGAGATGAATTATAAAGTAATATATTTCACAGTGATTGCCACACAGTATATATACTCCTTGACTTACAATGGAGTTGCATATACCCATCATAAATTGAAAATACCATAAGTTGAAAATGCATGTAATACATCTAACTGACTAAACATCATAGCTTAGCTTACTTTACATGGACTCAGAATACTAAGATTAGCCTACAGTTGGGCATAATCATCTAACTCAGAACCTATTTTATAATAAAGAATTGAGTTTTGCATGGAATTTATTGAGTGATCTTCCGAATATAAAAACAGAATGGTTATATGGGTATACTTTCATACCACCATAAAATTGGAAAAATCCTAAAGTGAACCATTGTAAGTCTGGGATCACCTGGAATATGTTTGCGAATTTTAGTTGAATGAATCCTGCTCATTTAATTTAGTAGTTCTAGGCAAACTGTGTCAATGTGCATATTTTAAAAAATTACATATTCTACTAGTTCAGAAGAGACAATATTTGAAATTTGTTCCAAAAACATGTGCATTTTTTTGTTTTAAAGTTTTACCTGTTTTAAATTACATTTATTTTGTATTTTAAATTACATCGTGATGTTTTGAGAAAGAGCAAACCAAGGACATTTTTATTAGTGGTTTGTTGTCAGGAGGAAGACAGAATATAGAAGTAACTGCTTGCTTCTTGGCCAGGAGAGGCATTTTCAGTGTTTTGGTGTTTATTGTTGAGGCAGAAAGAGGACAGGCTGTAACAAAGGCAGAAGTGGTGGAGGACAGACTGCCATAGAGGGCCTCACCACCAAGGGACCCAAGTGTTCTCCAGTTCACACATGCATCACAGACCTAACTATGTCCTATACGCCAGGTCTCAGCATCCTGTGACAATCTACTGCTGACACTTAGATTACTAACAGCATGACATATTTACAGATACAATGATTTTATGAAGTATTATAATTCAGTGTCCTGAACACTCGTAGGATGTATATCATAGGATGTATACTACTAGCAGGATGTATATTTCAAGTTTTTAAACTACTCATGTTTTACTCTTCAATATCACTCACTGTTTCAGAACTGGGCTCTAAGCTGGGAATTCTTGTATTTCCCAGGGTTACCAGGAGGTTGAGAGAGTAGGATTCAAACAAGCTACTGCCAGAGTTAGATGTCTGTGAATTCCAGTAAAAGGCAAGAGGATACTATTTCTTTTTTTTTTTTTTAAATTTATTTATTTGCTTTAGTTACACACAATGCAATGCATTTTATGTTTACGTGGTGCTGAGGATCGAACCCGGGCCACGCACGTGTGAGGCGAGTGCTCTGCCGCTGAGCCACAACCCCAGTCCAAGAGGATACTATTTCTATTCCATTTAACATTTCTTAATATCTCTATTTCAAAATCTTTGCCGTATTGGATGAGATGAAATTTTCTTAACAAAAGCCATTTCATTGGCTATTCATGCCCATGGGCTCTCTTTCCCCACTAGCAAATACTGTTTACATGGTATACACTCCTAATGTTCTATCTTGGCTGAATTTTTGCAGGGGGAAAATGATATAACATCTTTTATTTTATTATTATTTTTTAATTTATTTTTTATTCTAAGTTGTTAGAAATGACAGCAGAATGTATCACATTTCATATTATACTTGTAGAACACATTTTTACATATCTCTGGTTGTATACAAAGTATATTCACACCATTCGTGACTTCATAAATGCACTTAGGGTAATGATATCCATCTCATTCTACCATTTTTTTTTTCTTCACCCTTTTGCCCCTTCCCTTCCCCTCTCTTTCCATTGACCATTCTAGTGTTCCTCTAATCCTCCTATGCTCCCCATCCCAACCCCATTGTGAATAGGCCTCCTTACATCAGAGAAAATATTTGGCATTTGGCTTTTTGGGATTGGCTAACTTCACTTAGCATTATATTCTCCAACTTCATCCATTTACCTGAGAATACCATGATTTTATTCTCTCTTATTGCTGAGTAATACTCCATTGTGTATATATACCACATTTTCTTTATCCATTCATCTACTGAAGGGCATCTAGGTTGGTTCCACAGTTTAGCTATTGTGAATTGTGCTGCTATAAACATTGATGTGGCTGTGTCCTGGTAGTATACTATTTTTAAATCCTTTGGGTATAGACTGAGGAGTGGGATAGCTGGGTCATAAAGTGGTTCCAATCTCAGTTTTCCAAGGAATCTCCATACTGCTTTCCATATTGGCTGTACCATTTTCAGTCTCACTAGCAGTGTATGAGTGTGCCTTTTCCCCCACATCCTCGCCAACATTTATTGTTGCTTGTGTTCTTAATAGCTGCCATTCTAATTGGTGTGAGATGAAATCTTAGAGTGGTTTTGATTTGCATTTCTCTAATTGCCAGAGATGTTGAACATTTTTTCAAGTATTTGTTGATTGATTGTATATCTTCTTCTGAGAAGTATCTGTTCAGTTCCTTGGCCCATTTATTGATTGGGTTATTTTATATATTTATTTTTTTTTGGTGTTAAGATTTTTGAGTTCTTTATATATTCTAGAGATTAGTGCTCTATCTGACGAGCGTGTGGTAAAAATTTGTTCCCAATTAGTAGGCTCTCTATTCACCTCACTGATTGTTTCTTTTGCTGAGAAGAAGCTTTGTAATTTGAATCTATCCCATTTATGATATAATATCTTTTAAATCAAATAATACATTATTATTAGGAACACGGTTTTCTCATAGAAACAAAGCCTAGTCAGGGTCAATAATGAATATATATCATATTCACATAAGCAAATTTTGTGTATTTACATATACAAAAATATAGACATAGGTATATTTCTATTCATGACAATATATGCTTATGACAGTTTGGAGGTAGGGGGTTTCCAAGGAAGACTGAAATTCAGACAGAAGAAGCCTAGCCAGATGGGGAGACCTTTAGAACAGATGAACACATTAAAGGAACATTTAACAGATTTTAGGAAACAAAGGAAAACAGAAAAATCAAAGTTTCTAATTAAGAGGCATACTCTAACCTACCTAAGGAAATATAATTACAACATTTTGATATATATAACATTTTTTATTGATAGAACTGAGAAAGGTGTCTATCATAGGAATTGTGATTGCCATTTTATAAGTGAGAGAAGTGATTCAAAGAATTTTAATTGATTTGCAGAAGATTTCACAGTAAAGGACAAAACTGGAATTTGAACCTGGGAGGTCTAATTTCAGATATACTTAGGGATTTTCCCATTTCCAGGGATTCCTCTGCTGGGGTATCCATACATGACCTTCTGGGATCCACGAAGGGTTAAATTGTCATAGATACTTGTGCATATATGTGAGCTTTCCTGAATAGGGGACCCAAACTTGTATTTCCAAAGAGGTCATGACTAATAGAACTTAGGAATGGCCCTCCTTACTGAGGATGATAAATGGAAGAGGTGGTGTTGCTTAATAATCATATCACACAAAAGTTCCTTCCTTCCCTGAGTGGAGGACCTGGTGACATGAAAAATTCTGATTGTAAAACAAAGAGAAGAGGGGTCAAAGGTTGGAATTTAGGTGACTTTTTGCTTAGAGCTGGGCTGGCTCAACATTTCAGTCGGGAACACAGGCAGACTTAAGAGCTTAGGCCACACAATTATTACACCTAAGCAGAGGACACACAACTCACCACGTGCATAGGTATTCTAGATTATTCAGATATTTCTGCCATAGATAGTTGATTTTCTTCCCTACTGCGTGCTGATGGCCAACTGTGGAGGAACTGAATGGAGAAGTTTGGAGGGACTGTGGGTTCTGACCACTGGCTGTGGTTCCCCTGGTATAGTTGCAGTGAAGGATGGGCACCTTGTGTTGAAAATTACTTTGTTGGAGTAACTGAACAGGCTGTGACTTTCTTGCGTTGAATTGAGTCCACCATGAGGTTCTGTCTGGCATGTTAGGACAATTTTGAAACCAGAAAAACATTTCACCATGAAAGTGGTGTGGTAAAGCGTCACTAATCACTCCTAACTTCTAGCATACTGCCCCCAAATTGTTTTATAGCACTACTGTGTTCGAGTGTTTACTAAGGAAACCAGAGCCATCAGATCATTACAGATGTGCACATGGATGCTATTGCCAAATAATTTTAAAAGTTGAGAGCAAAATCCAGTGGCACTCACGTATTCTTCCTGTTATGGATTCACCTCCTTCCCTGGGTCGCCTTCCCTATTACAACAAAGTAGCAATAACACAGTTTCCTTTGGATCTGCTGCCATAAACTTGGGTACCCAAATAATCTGAAATCACTTGCTTAGCTGTGCCTTCATCTCAGTGGCAGACAGAGAATGGGGATGAGATATTCATACACACCAAATTACAGGCAAGACCTTTCTTCAAGAAAGACCCACTGAGAGGCTCTTGTCAGGATCCTGTAGGGCACTGAGTTCCATTGCCCTGAAAGAAGTATCTCTCTGTTTAATGCTAAATTCCAGAGTAAGGAATTTTGCCTATAAATTTGTGGGGTGAATAGAGAGGAAATCAATCAAACTGTTCAAAATGGCAGCAGGGCAAATAAAGAACTCCCTAAAACTGTCACAAGCATATGATAGAGACATCATATTTACAAAAAGTATAATATATTTTCTTCAGTTCAAGGGAATGCCTCTTGTTTTTCCTTCTGGAATAATAATAAACATCAATCTTAATGGCAGTGCCATGCTATGGTAAAAGAAGTTGTTTGTAGTAGGATTTAGTGGAGAAGTATTTGAACACTCAGTGTTCTAATCAAGCATGTACAGAACCTACCCTTTTATAGCTCCATGCAGTTCACAAAGCTCTTTTAACATTTGTTATCTCATCCAAATAGGCTGGAGTCCTATTTCTGATTTCCCAGTTGACCTTGTGAAATATAGAAAATTGCTAAGCCTTCCCAGAATCACTTTCTTTTCCTTGTGAAATGAGAAAATTAACACTAAATGAATGTCTTTTCCAAATTAGTAAATAAGATCATATTTTTTTTATAAAGAAACTAGCAACCATGATAACTAACAGTCACAACCAGCTGATATAAATAGTAAGCCAGCTAACCATTTGGTTGGAATTTTGGAGTGTGTCAATTTTACCTATGATTGAAAGAACTCTGACTTCTAAATATTTTTCTCCCCCCCAACCATATTTATTGCATTTTATGTTATCACAGTGAATATTATTAAAATAAAATCAGTTTGTGGATTTTATAACATTATGTCTTAATGGTTTAATATTCTTAACATGCCCATTATTTCTAATTATTTTTTCTGGTGGAAAGTAAATAATTTTCTTTCCTTTATCACTTCAAAAGGGTAATCTTTCCACATGGATTTTATTAACATGTAAGTTTTTCTTTATTTTGTAATGTAATTAAATAAATATATTTGTGTATTACTTTATCTGACTTAAAATTTTTGCACTGAAATATAGTCACCTAAAATTTTATTTTTTCCCTATACTTGTGTCAACTTTAGAAGTGAGTGTCACAATGACATTAATTTCTTTTCTTCTTTTGTCATTGAATGAAATAGTGGTATGGGGTTTCCCTTCTGAACAAACTCATAATTTAATGGAGAAGAGTGACATAAATGCGTTTATTGAACTTGTGTTGTGTTCACAAAGCACTATTGTGCACAGAGAAGGAGCAGTTGATTTTGCTTGCAAGCAAGACTATGTGAACCCAGATCTTTCCCTTCATGTTGTAATCATTGCCTTAACACTGCTGTATTATAATGAGCAGATCCTCCACCTCATCTGTTAGATATTTAACCTTTTAGGGCAGCAGAACTCTTCTTTATCTCAATATTAGTGTTAACCAGCTTTTCAACACTGACAAAGTACCTGATAAAATCAACTTAAGGGAGGAAAGGTTCCGTTTGACTCACAATTTCAGACCATGGTCAGTTGGATCTATTGCCAGCTGTCATTGAAGAGAAGAACATTTCTATGTTGTTTATGCTGATGCTGAGTTTTCTGTTATATGATAAAATGATAACCTAACTAATATCAAGGAAGAAGCTCCTGGGTTCAGTTTGGGAAATATGGACCCTGTAGTTGTTTTAAGAATCTGGTATTCAAAATTGTGATCAAAGACAGAATTTTGGAGATAAATTCCATGTTAATTATGTTGGAAGCCATGAGAGTTAGAAGCAGGAAGACAGCTTCAAGCTAGAAGGGCAGGGAACTAAATGATGGAGGCAAATCACCATTTAAAGGCGAGGCAAACAAAGGAGGAGCAGCAAAGGGGAGAGAGAAAGAAGTCAGGAAAAGGAGGCTGTGTTTCAAGGAGGGGTGGCTCTTGGTGTCAATTGCTGAAGAGGAATGTGGGTGAAGAGGACACTGGATTTGGAAGCTCAGAGAACACAAACCTCGGAGGCAGTAGTTTTGGTGGCATGTGATGGGAAGAAGTTAGTTCATCATGAGTGGCTACAGAGTAAATATGAAATAAGAGGTTTGGTTGCAAAGAAAGAGTGCTGTCATGTCATGGATTTTAGACTACAGGAAAATTCTGGGCCATAGTAACCACATGAAGTGTGAGGTCTTAGATTGGTTCCTGGTGTGAACAAGCCAGCAATGAAAGAAACCTAGGGACAATTTAGAGAAATTCGAATATGGATTGGCCATTCGATGATAATAAGAAAATAAGTTATTTCTACATACAATAATGCTAATTTGAATATGTAGGAAAATCTTAATAATAAAATGAATATCAAAAAGTTTAGAGGTAGAATGTCCTGAAGTCTATCATTTATTTGAAAATGCTTCACCATACAAAAACTAAAGCGATTTTAGAGAAGTTGAATCATGCCATGATTCCCACTCAGAGCTCTAAGTAAGCAGCAGAAACCTGAGCTAAACTGTTTAATATTTGCAAGTCTGGTCCAATTAGCTGAATACCATTGTTCCCTGAGTGCCTCAAGTTACTCTCTACAACTAAGGAATATAGTCAGTGAAAGAAGTCTAGTCCCATCAGTCTACTGTCCTAACGTTCCCTTTAATTTCTAGGATGCATCTGACTCCTGCTCACAGGGTTTATAGAGCAAATCATGACCTCAAAGAACTGAATCTCTCCATTTACTTCACTAGTTTATTTTTATTTATTTCTGGAGATGAGGGACCTGAAGCTCAAATAAGTGATGTTACTTCAAGTCTTGGAGCAGAGTTCAAAATCAAATCGAAGTCAATCTGATTCCAGCATCTTTTCTGTTATCTGCAATGGAGCTTTTGCATTTAGTTGAGAACTGAGAAGCCTTAGAGTTAATAAGAAGCCTTAGAGCATGGGAAACCCTCAAAGGTCTTCCCATTTTCACATGTTCTTGCCTCAGTTTCCCTGCCTGTGTCTTCCATGGCTGCTCCAGCCAGATCTGGTGACGGATCTTACTTGTTAAGCCCAGGCCCTGCAACCTCTCCTCCTAGCTATGCTCCAGAAAGACTCAGAACCTAAAGTACTGGGAAGGATCATGTTGTCCGGACTCCTGGCCCTTTCTGTAGTCTGTTCTCATTCACTCTTCCCTTGTGCATTCTGATCTCCATTCCGCAGTCTGCCTTAGGTTCTCATCCCTCTCCCTGTATGCTGAGTGCCTTGTCTTGAATCCTACCTATCTTGCTCACACCTGATGTCATGCCCAGGTCCTGCCACTCCTTTCTTTTTCTGGAAGTAGATTCTGTTACATATTGGTATGGTGCTTGTCTGTAAATATACTTTAAAACAAAAACAAAAACAAAAACAAACAAACAAACAAACAAAAAAACCACTCACAAGCACTACCCAGCTCTGCTCGAGTCTGAAGCCTAAAATTTTAGTAGCCAGCCTGTGTCTACTGGCACCATATCCTAAGCCATTTTGTAACTCATCAACCATAGACAATTTTGGATATCAGCCTTGGAAGCCAGGTTAATTTACTGCCTTCTCCATGCTGTTCTTCCAGACCCTATGTCCTCTAAGTGAACAGAGTTCTGCCCACTAAGGACTCATCTCCTTTCCTGGCCAATGAAAATTCCCTCCTTAGCAGGGTGAAGTGCTGAGCATTTGACATGCTCTTGAAATGACATTTTAACATTTGCTTTTCTTTGAGACAGCTGTGATTTGGTGGTCTATCTTGCAATGGAATGCATATCAATTAATATTGCAGTGTTTTATAATTTACTCCTTCACTTTCAGCTCAGACGCTGAGATACTATGTACTTAGTAATTTTTAAGGAGATGTCTTAACCCACACTGTTTTTCTTTTTCTGCCATTAAAAGTTCCCTACATCAGACAATGATATAGTTTGACTGCAAAATATTTTAGAATCGTCTTCAAATGAAACAGCAATATAATGTCTTCTTTCCAGTTATGGCGTGTGTGTGTGTGTGTGTGTGTGTGTGTGTGTGTGTACTGTGTACTGTGTTTAGAGTGTTTTATATGGTAGGAACTCGCTGGCTGAGACAAGAGCACCCGAAGAATCATATTCCTACTGGAAGCAAATGTTCATTTGAGGAGGAGGCAACTAGTTTATTTTGCAGGTTACTTTTTAAATCTGTAAAATATTCCTAACAAGATCTTCTTCAAATGGCATGTTATGCCATAGTTATAAAATCACCACAAGCTAGCAAAAAGCATGATCCTGACCTCATTCAAAGAGATCTTGTGCATAGCACACACCTTTTTTTTTTTGTGACTCTCAGATACTGCTTTAAATAGTATTAATTATTGCTTAGTGAAAGTTGTTAGTACTACTGAAGGGGAAAATGGTAATCAATCCATATTTTTTATGTGTTTTAACTACTTCTAATACTTATGGATTTAAAACTTTGTTTTAAAGACATCATCATATTTTTGGCCTAAATGATTATTTAAATTCAGAATCCAATCTATTCATTCTATGTGTGTTCTATATCCTATAACATTTTCCCCATTATATTTAGGGCTCAGAAAAACTGCAAATATAGAAAGCAAATTGTTCCTCCTGAGAATAGCTTATGTTTTAAAAATAAAGCTAATTTTGAGTTTTTTCTTTTCTCTGTCTCTATAGCAGGTTCCAACAGAATAATTTTCAACTTTCAGAAAGTTATTGTAAAAAGGTAGTGAATTTTCTTTTTCCTCTTCTATCTAATGCAGTTCATAGGAGAATTTCACTGAGGTATGAAAGACTAAAAATGAATATTTTATTTGGAACAGGAGCTTGTAACTTTAATAAAAACCACTGTACATCTTCAGGAGGACTGTTGCTACCTTCCAAATTCATCAGATTATTTTGAGTGAGAGGAACTAGGTGATGAAAGGGCTGCCTTTTACCTGGAATCAGACAAAAAGAAACACAACTCAGAGGTATAGGAATGCAGATTTCTAAGGCATAAGGATGAAGTCATCAGAATGTAGAAAGAACTGTGTTAAAAATGGTGAGATATGGAGAAGATTAAGGTACAACAATAGTTTCTGTGCTTGTCTGTGTGTGTATGCTGCATATTTTCATTATGTCTGGCACATACCAGGCGGTTATAATCATATCTGAATCTGACTAATGAAGATTTTTCTAGGGTTCAAGTGGAATTCATTATAGTTGTATTTCAAATGAACATTTACCTTTGAAAAAGGAAATTTCATCACCTGAATCCTTTTCAAAATCTTCGTTATTGTGTTAGCTTTCAATTACTGTAACAAAATACTTAAAACAATCAGCCTGAAAAGATGAAAGGTTTATTTTGGCTCATGGTTTCAGAGGTTTCAATCTCTGGCTGGTTGATCTTGGGTCTGTGGCAAAGCAGCATATCATGACAGGGAGCATATGATAGAGCAAAGCTACTCATCTGGAAGTAAGAGAGAGGAAGGGGCTGGAGTCCCAATATCCCTGCAAGGGCACGCCCCCAGTGACCTGACTTTCTTCCATTAGGCCCTGCCTCCTAAAGTTTCCACCACCTCTGGATAGTGGCATGGGCTGGGAACCAAGCCTTTAATACACGAGCTTCTTGGGGACACTTATCCAAACCACAGCTGTTACAGAGCTCGAATTTACAGAAAGTAATCATAAACATTCACCAATATCCACCTATTGCATTTTCAGGGGGAGGAGATAAGCACAAACACATATCCAACACACACACACACACACACACACACACACACACACACACATGCTGTGCTACCAGTAGGTCAGAGGATGACTTCAAGTCACTCAGTAACTGGACCCTGACAGCTCACACACAGGCCCCACTGCACCTGACCTCAGTTGCTCAGCTCCAGACTGTATTCAACCCTCCTGGCAAGATGGTGCATGGTTAAAAGTCTGTATGTGGGGAAACCCCATAAGTTCATTGGGATATATATCTGACCAAGATATGAAATTCTTATAATTGGGATGATATCAATGTCTACTAAATGTCAAAAACTAGTTTAAAAGACAGCTCTCAATGAAAGTCACAGACAGTAATGATAGAGGAATTCTGTTCACAGACAGACAGATGGTCCCTGGCTTGCCATGGTTTGACTGAATGACTTTTTGGCTTTATGATGGTGTGGAAGCAATATACTTTCAGTAGAAACCATACTTTGAATTTTGCATTGGGTCTTTGCCCACCTGTGGTATGCAGTGGGCTGCATTCAGGATGCTGGGCAACAGCTCCCAGGTAGCCATGTGGTCAGGAGGGGAAATGACCCATGTTGCAGTGCACTGTGCCGCTGGGCTGTAGCCTTCAGGAGGTCAGATGTATTGAGTATGTTTTCAACTTACGATAGTTTCACCTTACATTTCTCAGAATATAAACCCATCATAGGTTGAAGAGCATCTATGATTAATGTATTCCTGAAAATATATACATGAATCAAGCTTTTGTTAATTACTCATATTTCTACTGTTTTATAAGCAGGTGCTATCTAGAAGAAATCAGAAGCTTTTAAATTATGCTACATTATCATTTTAATCTAAGGGCAAATAACCACTCTCTATTTTTTTATATGAAGTTCAAGTTTTTGCCCATTAGAAGTAAAATTTTCCTTAAGTGAGGTTCTCCTGTCCGGATGGAAATGATTGCATTGCTGTTGGTGAAAACTTGTCATTCTGACCTCTCTGCTCATCCAGCTGTTCGGCATGTGATTGCTGGTATGATCACTGTATGCTGACAGACACGACATCTTCCTCTAGAACACAGTTACCAGTCCTTGTGTGAATGTTTCTTTCTGAAATTGGATAGCATGAGACATTTATAAAGTGGGTACAATCAGCAAACCCATTTTCAATAAAATACCCCCACCCTTGCCTACCCGTGTGGAGACATTTATTAAACACTTCTTCTGTTCCAGGCCTTTTTCTTAGCACTTTAGCAGCACCACCTCATTTGAAACCCACAATGTCCCTGTAACTTCCCACGTTTTACAAGCTATGAAATTGAAGCACTGAGAAATAACTTGCTCCAAGTACCCTAGCAATTGCTGGTGGATACCGGATTTGAATGTAGGCAGTCTGATGGCAGAACATGCTGTTTTAACTGCTACAAAACTTAGTTGCCTTATTTGCAGGGAGAATAAGAATTCCAGAATTAAAGAATGTATTTGTTTTATTTCTGTATTTGTTTATTTGACTACTGCAGTTGCTGGGACTTCTGTATATCCTGACAAGCATGTTATCAGTGCTCCCTGGGCGTGCCTGGGAGTGTGTGTGTGTGTGTGTGTGTGTGTGTGTGTGTGTGTGTGTGGCCTCTCCCTTCCTGGAGGAGGTCTGATGTGTTTACATTGGAGGACAACGTGGTACCTAAGTATGATCTATGACACATGCTCTGAAGGCATGCAACCTACTCACCTTAATGACATGTGAAGAATTTACCATGATGAAGATTTAGGGCACTTACCTTATAAATATGTCATCATAAAAGCAGTCCATGTTAATATTAAACAACTGGAGTTTTATGATTCAAAGTCTAGACTGGCCCCTGCTCCTCTACTACTTCCTAAAGACAACTGTTACTTTCAACAGTTGAAATGCAGCTTCCAGAATTTAAGATATGTAGATATAAATCTCTGTCTCTTTTTATGTCTGTCTCTCTGTATATGGCACTTTATAGTAAAGTCATACTTTACATGCTGTTCTGGCATTTTATTTTTCACTTAATAAATTATAATTATCTTTCCATTGCATAAGTCCATGTCAGTATATTGAGAATTAACACATTAAAAAAATAGTTCTTGAGCATTTCATTATATAAATCTATTTCATATAAATAATGTCACTTAAAGTAACACAATAATTTATTTAGCTGATCCCCGCTTATTGGAAATGAGGCTGTGTCCTAGTTGGGTGACCCAGTGGGACAGTGGACAGTGGGCCTTGGGACATTTTGAACAAAGAGGGACAATCTTGCCTTCAGATGTTAAGACTGGTGCATTTCTTGACTCAAAATGCCTTATCTTTGTCCCTTCAGCAAATATTCAAGGTTCCATTGATAATGATGGCTTTTATGTAGCATGCAGCTTTGCGGTGAGAAAGCTTAAAGGACTCCATGTGGTTGACATTCATTGAGCCTCACTGTACCTTTGTCAGGAAGAGGCAGGGAATCCTGTCTGAGTACTGTGGACCCAAAGTCCTAGGTTTCTGTATCATGGCTTCAGAATGGTTCTTGTCTTGTGAGAAACTCCCATCTTATTCAAAGCTGACGGTTGAGTCTAAAAAACATTTCATTTCAGAGTAAAGAGTTGAATAAGGGAAGAGGAGATGCTTTCTGCATAGGGCTGGGAATTGAGCTGGGATGTTGAAATATTTCAATTCCTTCTCAGTAAGGCCTCACTGAAGTCTCCTTTCTTTGACTTTTGTTGAAATAGTCATCACTTTCTTTTTCTCCAGTTCTCCACTTAAACATCTGTTATGACCTAACGTCAGATACAAAGCTATTTTGTGAAAAGTTCTAAGAATAATAATCCTGAGCAAGTGAATTCTAAGTGACATTATTATTGATGTCAAGGAGGGATGGGAACTTTGACCTAACTCAACTGTTACTCCTTCTCTGCAAAATGGCATGAGGCCTTAACAACATAGGATGTTTCCGAAGAAGAAACAAAAATCTTAGTATTGAATTAGTCCTAAATAATGTATCATTGCATCATTTTGTTGAATTTATATGAGAACTTTCTGTAACTTTTATAAAAACTAGTCTTAGGAAAGATTTGGTATACATATATTCACATACTTTATATTTCAAGTACATTGCAGAAGACTTTTAGATTATGAAAACATAAAACATATTGTCAAAAAGTATGATTTTGTAACAGAATAGAATCTACTTACAAGTCCCCTTCCTTCTTTAGAATAACTCATGGTTGTGTCTTGGGTGGGCTGTGTGAATTGTGTTAATGATGTCACAGATTCTGTCTCTTACAAGGGGGTGGGGTCTAAACTGGCCTGAGCCAAGCAGTTCCTCCTTAAGAAGACTTTCAACTTCCAGCCAACAGTGACCACAGTGGGAAGCCTCAGTGACACAGCAACTTCTGTGGAGCTTGGAGTCACCCCACTGACTCATTCTTTGGAATGTGTCATTAGAATCCCAGCAACTGGATACAGGGGCCTTTACTATTGAGAATCCATGGATACCTGTAGAATATAATGGTTGTGCCAATCTCACTGAACATTGTGCTAGTGGGACCTAAAATGCCACTTTGTTATGATCTGTGTAAGCCATGCTATGTTAGAATCTGTTAGAAAACACATTAGCCTACTGTTCTGTTATTATTACTGCATTTTTCTATTTCCATCATTCATCTCTCTCTTTTTTTTTTTTTTCAATTTTTTAAAAAGTTTGCAGCAGGTTCTTGCTAAGTTGCTCAGGCTGCCTTTTAACTTGTGATCCTCCAGTGTCAGCTTCTTGAGCCACTGGGATTACAGGCGTGTGCCACCACAACTGGCTATGTCTCTCATTTACAAACATTTATTTGGTTCCTGGTGAACATTTATTAGTCTCAGACACAGGAAAAGTGTATAAGTTGTGCTGTTTAAAGTGAAGCTACCTTATAGTGAGAAAATGCAGCAAGGTACACCGGTCAGGATGTCACCCAGATGGGCACTGTCAACAGTGGCTAGGGTGTGAGGGGTGGCCAAGGAAGTGGACAGATAAGATAACTCTGAGGTAAGCCTTGAAGGATGACCAGTTTTTACCAAATATGTGATAAGAAAAAGACTTTCTCTCCAAAGGGGGAAGAGGACAGGTGTGTACTAACCCATTTTGTAAGAGGAACTGCAAATGTTTCTTTCAACAATATTGAGGAAGTGTGAACATCACACATAACTGGGGTTTGGGAGGAGGCTGGGAAGTTGTCATGGGGAAGAAATTAGAATGACATTAAAGCAGAATGGAGTCAGAGTAGACCCTGTCAACTCTGAAAATGAATTTGGATTCCATTTTTGTGGTTGAAGTGGAAGCCAAGGGTGGATTTGAAATAGGTAGTTAATAAAATCAGGAAAAAAACACTCCCTCTGCATGGGACTCAAGGAGTCTAGGAAGGGAACAGTTAATGAAGCGAGTGTTGGAATCAATGGTCCAAGCGGGAGATGACAGGTCCTGGGAAGAGGATGGATTGAAGAGATGCATCTGCTTTGCAGGAAAGCTGAGTGGAGCGTATTGATGGGTGATTCAATGTAGAGAGAGAGAAGGTGTGAAAGGAAGGCTTGAATTTGGTGGAATGATACCGAGAGGTGCCTGAGGAGGAAGATTTGGGGAGAAGATGATGCTTCCAGTTTAGGCTGTTTGTAGTTTGAAGGCCCTCTGGAAGTGCAAGGTCACAGTCTTCAGCTGGAAACCCATAGGAGCGGCCTGGCAGGGACAGTGCTGTAGTGATGACAGGGAGCCAGTGCTGGAGGCTCTGGAGTGGACGAGATCACCTGGAGAGCATCTCAGAGGAGAAGGGAAGAGGACCATGCGCAGGACTTGAATAGTCATTCAGACTTGGGTAAGAAAGGGGAGCCAACAAAAAGACGGAGAACAAGGGCAGAGAAAGACAGGAGAACTAGCAGTTTATTAGCAAACCCCATGTTGTGTCATTTCTCATGCCGTTCTGCTTTCATGTGTTGTGTCTGATATATTTTTTTTTGTATGAGTCAAATATACCTTCATACTGGGTATATTGAGCTTATTTTTAGATGTAGGATTTCAGTTCCTTGTGAACTAGATACTGGATTCCAATTATCTTACAGGAGACACTTTAGAATTTAGATTGCATACTTTCACATGGTATTTTTAGAGGAGGAAAGTAAATCTATATTCTTTTGGTTAAAGGCATCTTCCTTTCTTTCA
Organism: Tamias sibiricus; assembly: GCA_025594165.1. NCBI lineage: Eukaryota > Metazoa > Chordata > Mammalia > Rodentia > Sciuridae > Tamias > Tamias sibiricus. The sequence goes on along the minus strand of CM046663.1, from coordinate 89,165,694 downwards.
GGACAGAGAGATGCATAAAGGGAACAGGAAGGAAGAATGGGGATTAGAGCAACTTATTATGAGATAGGATATTTTGAGAGGAAAATTTCATCTCCTAAAGACTCATTGTCTTTATCTTATTGACTTATTGTCATTATCTTACTGACTGTATCTTAAAAGAAGCTCTAGATTATGTGATTGCTGATGGCTGACTTTGGACTTGTTCTAGCATGTGAGCAAATGTAGATAAGGTTGCCTGGCAAGATGGCACACACCCATAATCCTAGTTACTACAGAGGTTGAAGCAGAAGGGTTGAAAGTTTGAGGCCAGCCTCAGCAACTTAGTGAAACCCTGTCTCAAAAGAAAAAAAATAAAAAGGACTGGGGATGTAGCTTAGTGTATTTAATCTCCAGTACCAGAAAAAGAAAAAGTAGATAAGGTTTATAAGTCATTAAAACAACTTGTGTCTTTAGTAGCTAAAATTCCCTCATATTTTCATTGATGAGTCACCTAATCCTACTGTTTTCTATAGAACCCCATGGTTATTCTGCAGATATTTTAATCTTCAAATTAGTTGGAGATATGTGGATTCTGGCTGAGTATCTTATGAAGGTCAAACCTATAAACTTGTGGCTCTCAACAAGGTTAAAGTCTCAATAACTTGTATTTAGCAACTTCCGGGCCATTTTAATTCAGTGGCTCCCTTACCAAAAATGCTGCATTTTCAACATTCGCTCGTAGGAAGATCACAGAACATTCTTTTTCCTATGGAAATAATGTCATAAGTGGAACTTGCATTCAAGCCTCCCTCACTGTGGTGGTTTGAAATGTGTCCAGAAATTCTTTGACACATCCTTCAAATGGTGGAGCAAATTCTTCTTTCAGCGTGGGCTGGATTTAGTGACTGACTTCTAACAAATGGGAACAAAAAGCAGAAGTGGTGGAGTGTGGTCTCAGAGACTGGATTACAAGAGGCCCTCGGCTTCCCTTTCTCCTCTCCTGGCTCACTGGCACCAGCAGAAGTCAGCTGCTATTTCCTAAGGACTCCCACACCCACATGTGGGGACCAGAGGCCTCCTGCCAGTAGCTGTGAGATGAGCCCCTAGCAGTAGACACCCCACTCCCTGTCAAGCCTGGGGAAGACCTGCTGTCCTAGCCGATAACCCACAGCACCCTCTGACAACCTAAGGCAGAACCACTCAGCTTGGCAGCTCTGGAATTTCTGACTCACAGAAGATGAGGCTTCATTTTGATTTTGTCTTATCACTCTTAAGGAGAATTTTTTTTTTGGGGGGGCTTCCAAAGTGACTTGTCTATGCTTTTTACTTGGGCATAATTTTATTATACTTAGGACTATACCATAGTCCCCTGTTATATGTAGTTTTGCTTTTGTGGTTTTAGTTATCTGAGGTCAACTGCAGTCTGCAAATATTAAGTAGAAAGTTCTGGAAATAGGTAATTCTTAAGTTTTAAGTTGTGTGTCATTCAGAGTAACAAGGTGTAATCTCTTGGTGTCAGGTGTGCTATCCTGCTTGGGATATTAATCATCCCTTTGCCCAGTGTATCCATACCATATATGCTACCTGCCTATTAGTTGCTCAGGAGCTATCTTGATTTTCAGATCAACTGTCCTAGTGTTGTAATACTTGTATTCAAGTAACTCATTTCACTTAATAATGTCCCCAAGAGTAGCAATGCTGGCAATTTGGATATAGCAAAGAGGAGCTTTAAAGAACTTCCTTTAAGTATGGCTAAGTTTTAAACTTTATCATAGATATGCATGTATAGGAAAATCATAGGGTTCAGTACTATTCATGGTTTCAGGTATCCCTTGGGGGTCTTGCAACATATCCTTACAGATGAGGTGTCAGGAGAAGAACTCTAATTTTTTTTCTAAACTATGGTCTTTTTTGACTCTTGTATTAAATAAATGTAACGAGAGACTGAGAAGCAAGAAAGAATGATTTTCCTGATGCAAGAGCTGGTAAAAAGGAGGAAGGAAGAAGTTAAAGAGAAGCCTGAGAAAGAAGGTTAAAAGCCACTTGGCAGTCACTGATGGGGTGGGAGTAGGAGAGGGGGGCAGAGGGCAACTTGTCTGCAAAGGAACAGAGGCACTGTTGGTGGAGATTCTCCACACTTACAAGAGAAGAATCTGTTGCTTCTTGAAGACTTTGAAGTGGAATGACCTTGAATTTAAGGTGGTGATGGAAGGCAGTGGCCACTGGCCATGCACATGTAGAAAGCTCAAATAAGTCGATTGTGCATTTATGAATATGTCCACATATGCGCTTCCAACAGGTGACCATCACCTATATTCCCTCTTAGTGCTTTTCCCTTCTCAGGTTTGCATTTGAAATAAGCAGGGCCTAATTCAGTGTGTGTGTGTGTGTGTGTGTGTGTGTGTGTGTGTGTGTGTGTTTTGTCTTTTCTTCTTCTTAGTATTAAGTTTTGCTTGGAAGATGAAAAACAGGGTCCACCAATTCTGAGACTGTTTACCAGTGAAAGTAATATTTTAAAACACTTTAAAAATTTGTTGCCTCGGGCTGGGGTTGTGGCTCAGTGGTAGAGCGCTGGCCTAGCACGTGTGTGGCCCGAGTTCGATCCTCAGCACCACGTAAAAATAAAGGCATTGTGTACAACTAAAGCAAATTAATAAATATTTTTAAAAAATTTGTTGCCTCATGATTTCCATCTAGTTCTCAGAATTTGTCCTACTTTAACCCAAACTTTAATCCATGGTTTTATGAAATGTTATATTAGATAAAACCAAGGAACCAAACAAACATCATCATGGCTTTAAACTTCCTTGCTAGAAAAATTCAACTCTTAGCTTCCTGGTTTTGAAGTTCTGATTGATAGAACGAAAAGTGAAAGTTGTTTCTGTATAGATATGCATTTTATTATCTCTGTGGAGTGAAAATTTGCAGATTTCAGGACTCCCAAACCAGGTGGCGTTATTATGAAAACTATCTTAATATGTTTTTTCAACATGTTCATGTTAGAAAAGATGAACTGCTAGGAACATGACATCAATTCTCTTTGGGGATTTTTAAGTGATAAAACAAATGTTATACTCACTACTGACATGGAGAATATGGTTGAGAGGGTTGTGCCACTCAAGAAAATCCATGTGTAATTGAGTAGAGTAGAGGGAGGGTGAGTATGGAAAGATGCAAAGGGGACTTAATTTTATCAATGGAATGAGGATTTCACAAGGTTTGGTGGTACCTGTTTTGGCTGGAGAAATGGAGGAGACTAGAGATAGTGTTTGGTGTGAATTATTTCCCAGGGCAAACGTGGATCATGGTCTCTCAAGAGCAGCACTACTGACATTCTGGGTTGGAGAGTTCTTCACGGTGGGGGGAAGAGCTGTGAAAGTAGAAGGTTTAGCAGCAACCCCTGCCCTTGACCAACAGAGGTTGATAATGCCACCCTTCCCCCAGTTTTGACAACTAAAAATCTCTCCCATTTTGTCATTTGCCCCTGAGGGCAAAGTGGCCTCCATTGAAAACTAATGATAGAGATAAAGCTATTGGGAAACATCATATTCAACCTGTGTTTAAGTTTGCAGTAAGTTTGAGGACTAAGAAAAGCGGTTTTGCTCAAGTGATGGAAAAAGGCTGCAGAAAAGAGAGGCCGTTTGTCTGATGAGGCCTCCTCTGGACCGGCCTTCCCAGGTGACCACCTGGCCTCTGTGAGTGCCTCCTTCAGTTTCATGGCATCTCCTTGGCCGTCTTCTGGAGTAGTGGTTCACAGACTTGAGCGTGCTTAAAATAATCACCTGGAGATCAGGCTGGGGTTATGAGCGCTCGCCTAGCAGTGCGCAGCCTGGGTTCAATTCTCAGCACCACTTAAGAATACAGGCATTGTATACAACTAAAAAGAAATAAATAAACATTTAAAAAATCACCTGGAGAGTTCACAAAGCATGGATGACTGGCACACACAGTTCCTGATCCTAGAGTCCTGTTTTGGGGCCTGAGAAAGATTTTGTGTTTCTGGCTGGTTCCCAAATGATACAGAAGCATCTCAAAGAGACCATGTTTTGAGAATCACTGTTTTACAGTCAACCTTCTTTGGTGCCATCTGGGTGGCCCCTCTCTTCCTTATCTTTTTTTTTTTTAATTTTTAATTTCTTTTTAGTTATTGAGCGACTTTTATTTTATTTATATGCGGTGCTGAGAATCGAACCCAGTGCCTCACGCGTGCTAGGCAAGTGCTCCACCACTAAGCTACAATATCAGCTCTCTCTTGGTTATCTTTAAGGTGTCCTTTCTGCCAGGCCCGCCCCCTGACCCCCCAGCTGTTCTTGCCTGTGTTCTTTCTGCTTCACATTTGTGATGCTTGCCTCCTGTGTTCCTGAATTGTCTTTTCGTAATTCACACTCTGCACTGATGGATTAAAACAATGTCTCCTCTTTCCTTTGTTCACTCACTGACTGTAATGTTTCTTTGCTTCAAACTCCGTGGGACCTGAGTTTTCCTCCTGCTGCCCCATCTCCCTCAGCTGGCTCTCTGGAGGAAACTTGCTGCCTGAGGGTGGGCTCCATACACGCCCCACAGCTGTCAGGAACTGAGGGTTATTTAGCATTGGATGTGCCGTTTTGATTGTAGTAACACATTTTGGGGGAATGTCTGACATTTAGGTTGTTTTCTGAGCTGTATCTGATTCCTTGGAGCTCATCTTTCTACAGGGGACATTTGAGTATTTTACATAAGTGTGTAATTTTACACTTGCCCACACCAAAGCTTATCTGTGAATTTATTGTCCACTCATACATCCTCATGAGATATCCTCATCAGATTGCATTTCATTATCCAGAAAAACCTGCCCAAAGTCATATTCATTCTTGGAGATATTGCCATGTCCTGTTCTTTCTTAGTCATTAAAATTTTTTTGTCAAATAGATAAAGATCAACTCTTGGGAGCCCATCAGTGTTCATGTGTTCAAAACAGAATCATGTGATCCCATTCTGATTTGGGGCCAAAAGTAGACTATTTCCTCTCTTGTGCCATCTGGTGTTCCTGGGCCCAATTATGTTTAAGTAGCTGACCCTTGGGGAGCACATGAAGCTGTCACTCATTTTAGGTGTGTTTCACAGCCAGGGAGGTTTGGGTTGTAAGCCCCAGGAGCGTGAGCTTCATCGATTTCTGCCCAGGCCTCTCTCCCTTTCTGCACACTTTCTAAGCCACCTACTACCTTTATAAACTCAGTGTCCTCCTGGCCAATCAGCTTCTGGCCATCTTTTGGGTATCAACTTGCACACATCAACAGCAGAGGGTCTTCTGTGACACCCTGCCAAGCCACCATGCCAAGTGCTCTTCTCCTTCAGGACACTCTGTCCTGTGTAATTAATTATCTTTAATAATGATGAGTCACTTACTTGCCTGTGAGTTCTCTGAGGACAGTGACTGTTTCATAGGCCACTATAAATCCCTGGTATCAAGCATTAGGGCCTGGTGTCTAGAAGGACCTCAACATTTAATGACCAGTAGCTCCGCTTATCCTATGTTCTCTTGAGTAACATTAAAAAAAAAAAAAGAGTGCCCTGCTCTAAACTTTCCCATTTTGACTGGCCATGGCCACCTATCTCTCCTTTGTTTATCCCTAATTTTTTAATCCTCTAAACTCTGCTTGCTTCATTAGCATTTGCGCATAGGACAAGTCTCCAGGTCTCTCTTCACCTTACCCACCATGGTTGATTTTCTATTGAAAACAGTGTTCTGAAAAACATGGGGAAGTGTGTTCTTCCTCTGTTTTTTGAGTGTGGTCCCTCTCTAGGACAACTTGGGACTCTAATGATTTTAGCACCTGAGTCACTGCTGACTAATGCTGGAATTCTGATCGCTGCAATGTCTCAGCTATTGGCATAATACATTTTAACTTTGCAAACAATACATCATAACAAAACCAGAAACTTCAGATGAAAAAATCATTTAAAATCACTTAATAATGCCACCCATCATCCAGAAACATCTAGTGTTAAAAATTTTATAACTTTAAAGTCTTCTCATGTGAGCCATCTATATTGGTATGTGTGCATGTGTGTGAGAATATAATATAGAATGTGTGTGTGTGTGTATATATATACATATATATACACACACACATATATATATGTTATGTGTGTATGTGTATCACAAGCTTATATACACGCTCTCTCTCTAAACATATATATGGCTCTGTACATTGTTTCTTTCTGCAAGTAAACATAGTTCTATTCTGCCTTAGGAGGCAATGTACTGTAGTGGTTAAGAATTCAGGAACTGCTAGATCAGGCTCATGCCTGTAATCCCAGTGGCTTGGGAAGCTGAGGTAGTAAGGATCACAGGTTTGAAGCCAGCCTCAGCAACTTAGCAAGGCTGTAAGCAACTTAGCGAAACCCTGTCTCAAATTGAAATATAAAATGCGGTAGTGATGTGGCTCAGCGTTTAAGTGCCCTTGAGTTCAATCCCTAGTACCAAGAAAAAAAAATTCAGGAACTTAATTCAAACAGATCTGGATTCTCTATCCTGCCACTTACTAGCTCTCTGACCTGGGATATGTTACTTACCCTTTCTAAACTACAATTATGTAGTTATTTATAAGTAAATAGTTATATAATTATTTTTGCATAGAGTTAGTTATTTAGCATATTTAAATATGCTATATAGTTTATATAGCCACATGATAGTCTATTTTATGAGTATACCAGTTTACAGTATCTTTAAATTAGGTCTTCCCCATTCTACATTTAGATTTTTGAATTTTAAAGCTGCATTTTGTATTTTTACACATGTTAAATCTTATCTTGCTGATTTCAACCCAATGTTTCAGGCTTTGGGGTAATTAAAAAAAATTTGCAGTTGTAGGTGGACAGAAGGCCCTTATTTCATTTGTTATCTATTTTTATGTGGTGCTGAGGATCGAACCCAGTGCCTCATGTGTGCTAGGCAAGCGCTCTGCCACTGAGCTACAGCCCCAGCCCTATATGTTTCAAATATGTTTTACTTTAAATAAGGTGAGGGGAGAGAGGTATATTTTCAAGGAATAAAGAAAAGAATGAGGTTAACAAGATACATGGGGAAGATGGATAGAGTTTTTATTTGCTTCATTATTTTTCCCTTGGGACAGTCCTGGGTCTCAAAATAAAAAAAAAAAAAAAAAAAGGAAGGCCATGGTGAAGTAATACTATGTTTAGTAAAGCCATGATAGCATGAGTACATTTTGCCCATGCGTACTGCGTGATATATGCGCACCATTTTCTCTTCACTTGAGGTAGTTCCCTTTATGTATAATAGATATTATTATTAAAATAACAATGCTTTTAAATAACACTGTCATCATGCTTTCCAAAACACTGTCTTAATTATTATCTCTTTTGGGTCTTTAATACATCCAATAGATTAGTAGGGTATCTCTTAAAAGGGAAGAGACATAAAGGGACTGAGTGATCTTCCCCAGAGATTTGCTGCGAGAGGAAGCAGAGTGAAAGCCACAAAGTAGAGGTGGTATTATGGGGATCCTCATCTGGGACTCAGCACAACCCCTCATCCTGTTCTAGGAGAGGGAGCCTGGTCCTGGGATATCCAGGATCCAGCCCTACCTGCTGCAGTAGCGTCCTCTCCCATAGCACCTCCCTCTAGAGCTCCTGCTCTAGGGACTCTGAGCCACCTTCAGTCACATCTGCTTCCTACTTTTCCATCTTGGGCCACACAGGTCCATCAAACAAAATACTCTTCGTGCATTTCTTCAACTAAAAAATTATTCTTCTTGTACCAAACCTTATTTCCTCCCCTCCAGAAGACTTCTTTGAATCTCATTCATGTGGCTGTCCTAACACTTGCTTATCCAAAACATTTGACTTTATACTTGACATGGCCATGATATTTTTTTATGTGTGTCTCTGTGGCTTTACTGGGTGTTCTTTGCACACCCAGAACCTAGCATGTAGTGAGTGCTCAAATATTGTGACAGTGAGCTTAACTGACAGGTTGTGTCAAACAGTATGTGAGAGCAAACCTGTATCAATGAACAAATACACTCAGTATTTTATTAGAAGAAAATTCAGTTTGATTTTTGAAAATATGTACAGTTTTCAAATAATTCCTCTAGAAATAGACATTGTTTGTGTTGTCAGACATCTAATTAGGGTTTGCCCAAGTGGGCAAACATGGGTATTCTTTATGCATAAGCAACATATGTTACGATGTCAGTGGCTAATAGGTTTAGTAAGATTGTTTTTTAGGAAAGCGATTCTATTTAAATTCAGATTCCTTAAGAGGTTGGTGGAATCTTTATTAGAAACTGTAGCGTTTTCACAATATCTATCTTTTTAACATTTTGACATCTAAGTGATTTGATTAATTTAGTTTCTAATAGGTATGAGGGAATTTTAAAATATTATAGCCATAGGCTAATTTATTCATTGAGGATCATTTAACAAGTGATGAATTTCACTCCTTTCTCTTTTGGTAGAAGTAGAAAAAAAGGTATGAGGATTGCTGCTGCTAACTTAATAATTTTACTGATAACTAAGAATGGAACAGATCTCTCTGTGAATTATATAATCAGCTTAAAAAGCACTCCATATTCTTTCTGTGACAGGGTATGAAAAACACAAGGCAGAGAATATAGTTATTAGATTTTTTTCCCTACAAAAGCTTAACCACGTTGTATTTAATAGTATAGTCAGAGAAAGATTGGGTTACAATGATCAAAACAGCGTCTCAAGAAATATATTTTAATGTCAGCCTTGAGTGACTTTTCTTTTTTCCTGCTAAGGAAGTCTAACAGGATATTAAAAAACACATTAACCTTTGAAATGTGTTTAGATTCTGCTCGGCTCCTAAAGAGGCAATATGAATATGAGAGCTATGTTTAGTAGAAGGTTTGACCTATAGAGTTTGTAGAAAGAGGTCACTTAAATTTAGTTTGAAAGCCGACGCTCTCACATGACTGTCTCTAATATCGCACCCCTGCAATCCATTTTCCATGCAGCTGGTATGGTTATCTTTCTAAAAGCAAATCTGATTATGTGATTCATCTGTTTAAAGCCCTGTAGTGGAGAAATTTAGTTTCTGAGCTTGGCAGACCAGGCCTTCCCTGAGCGGGCCTTGCAACATCTGCCCCACTGATCTGTTCTTGTGTTCTGAGGAGCAGCTCACAGCTCCCCTGAACATCTCAGCCATTGGCTGCTTCTTAATATTTTGCAAACTGCTCTGCCTGAAACGCATGATCTCTGTCCAACCCTCCCAAGAATCGACAACTCCTTCCTCTGCATCCATGATCCCCCAACATCCCTATTCTTTGAAGCCACTCTTAACTGTTTGTATATTCAATCCCTCTTCCCTCTCAGCATCCTAGCTCTTAAGCTCTTATTATTTCTGTGTAGTAATTATCTAATGCCAGGCCCTGAGTAGCACCTGGTTGAATAGATTGATAGATGGATTGACCAATATCTGAGAGACACGTTGTGTGTTTCTACTCTCAAAAGCATCCTTCTCCTCAAAAATTTGCCCAGCAATTTCAAAGTAAATTGCCTCCATTTTGGGATGTTTCCTTGGAACTTTGTTGTTATACTTACTGATTTTGTATGAAGGTTTTAGTTAAAAACATTGAAGATTAGTAGGATTGCTTTATAATTTCAATTCTTACTCAAATACTTATAATCCATAGAAGAAAATACTTTCACCTAAGGAAACCATCAAGGGGAGAAAATTTCTCAGTTTTGACTTTTTTTTTCTTTAATCTATCAAACCGTGTCTTCCAAAATGTACCTGTTGACACTGCTTTCCCTGCATTGATGGTGATGGGTGGATTTAGGATTAATAACAAAAATTAATAACAAATATGGGAAAAGCATCACACTTTTTTGCTGGGTTCCTAAGGTTGGCTTCCCTTGACTATCTGAGTTGAATCTATATTATTTTCTTCCTGAAGCCATCTTGATTGCTGGAGTAATGCTATTTCTGTCTTATTTAAACTATAGAAGTCATACATTAGCAGGTAGGTATCATGTATAGCTCAGGTTTAGGAGTAACTACTGAGTTAGGTGCTGTTCCTGGAGTGGAGGTAGAATCAGAGTGTTGTTTAATTCATTTTGTCCATCTTCCCTTTTCCTTTTTTTTAATTAAGAAAATGGAAACCCAGAATTTTAAGTGACGTATGTAGGATTTCATGGTAAATTCAAAGAGAAGCCTGAAGCCCCAGGAAAAGCATTTATCTGATACATCCCTTGCAGTTTGTATTCCTGTCATTCATTCCAGTGGTATGTTAGTGGAGGGATTATTCAGGGCACCAGGCTTGAAGCTGGGACTTGCACCATAGCTTAGTTTCCACTGCTTTTTATTGTTAACTTGCAAAAGAGCACCACGTGGTTGATTAGTCCTCAGCAGACGAAGAGAGTGAGGCACACAACTCCTTTGTAAGTTTCAGGTGCTATTTTTTTATTCAAAGTTGTTGTATTTATAATAGTAGTATGCATTATAATTCATAATAAACATATAGAGCATCTTTTTACAAAACACTGTTTGTATACAAGGTATATTCGTACCATTCAAATCTTCAATCATGCATTTAGGATAATGACATCCATCTTATTCAACCACCTTTTCTTTTTTCCCCTCCATCCCCCCTTGCTCCCTTCCTTCCCCTCCATCCCCTTTGACTTTTCTAGCATTCCTCTAATCCTCCTATGTACCCCGACCCAACACCACTGTGAATTAGCCTCCTTATATCACAGAAAACATTCGGTATTTGGATTTTTGAGATTGACTAACTTCACTTAGCATTATATTCTCCAACTTCATCCATTTACCTGCGAATGCCATTATTTTATTTTATTTTATTTTATTGCTGAGTAAAATTCCATTGTGTACATGTATCACATTTTCTTTATCTATTCATTAACTGAGGGACATCTATAGGTTGGTTCCACAATCTAGCTATTGTGAATTGTGCTGCTATAAACATAGAGGTGGCTGTGTCACTGTAATATGCTGTTTTTAAGTCCTTTGGGAATAAACCCAGGCGTGGGATGGCTGGGTCATAGGGTGGTTTCATTCCAAGTTTTCCAAGAAATCTCCATACTGCCTTCCATAACGGTTGCATTCAGGTGCTATTTTAAAGCTATCAGAAAACACTGAGTTTCTACTTGAAAACAGAAACTTTGAGTAGATGAGTGAAGACTCCCATCTGTAGTGACTTCCGTTAATAAGCAGGCTTCTTACTTTCCTAGGATTATGGGGCTTTCTATTGAGCAGGTTCAGCTTGGATGACAACATGGTGCTGTGGATAAACTAACAGCAGAGGCAAGGGAGAGAAAATAGCCTAGAGAAAAATGCACATCATCTTGGGAGTCCATGTGAAAATACCCATGCACCAGCCTCTACCTGGCACCCATTTGGTATTCTTCCTCAGCAGGTCACAGTTCAGATCTTGTTGTTAGATGACTTTAATCATTTTGCAATTTCAAGCAAAAAAGAAAAAAAAAAAAGGAACAAAAAAGAAAAGGCAATACTACATCTGTGTGTGAGCTTTCCATCTTTTTTCCATGGTAAAAAGGACATAAGAATTTCCTAAAGTGTCCTGTCTTGGAGATCTAGCAGGATGGTAGCTCTGTCACTCATGAAAATATTTCAAGTAGCGACTTTTTAGCCTTCTCACTTGGAGTTCACACAAGAGCCAGTAGGTAGGTGTGAGAGGGAATGGACAACTTTAAATTAGAAAGCAGTAGCATTGTGAGGGAAGGAACAAAATGTGTTTGCATTCTTCAAAGCCTGCTATTGTCTGAAACACATGATTTTTATCTTATTTTATTTTTATTTTTACCTTTTTAATTTTTTTGCTTCAGTTAGAATGCATTGGTACGTCATACACAGATTAGAAAACTCAGTGCACTTTAACACCAAACTCCATCCCCCTTTTATTTTTTATTTTGAGACAGAGTCTTGCTAAGTTGCTGAGGGCCTTGATAAATTGTTGAGGTTGGCCTCAAACTTGTGATCCTTCTGCCTCAGCCTCCCAGTTTGCTGGAATTACAGGCATGTGCCACTATGTCTGGTCACAACCTGTATTTAAAGCGTTTGTTGAAGGAATGACTGCTTGTATAGGTGGATGATGGACGTCATGCATGTACTTTGTATCATTGTGAATGACACCAGATTGCCAAAATAAATGTCTCCTCATAGTGGAATATTTTTTTCTTCCATTTCCATTTGCATAAATAAGAGAATCATCCTCTAATTCTTCTCTAGAGACATATGAAAATATTGCCTCTTCTCTGTGAAGCTGTTCATCTCATCCTACTTCTTTAGGACCCTGAATTATCCCTCTAGCTTTCCTAATCTCTCCTCTTCCCAGGGCCCCTATGCTGCCTACCATCTCTCCTCCTGGGTGCTCAGCTCCCTAAAGGTGTGCGAGGTCCCTGCTGCCTTCCTCCCTTTCTTCTTTACTTCTGAATTCTCTGAAGCTCAGCTTGAACTCATAGAGGATAGGGAGCCCTAATCTTAAAATGAAAACAGTAATACTCCCTGACAAAGTGGCTTTTAATATTCATTTAATATCTGTTGCTAATTGACAAGTGGTTTCGCTAAGTATGAGGATTTTTTTTTTCACCACTATCAGAAAATACAGCTTTGTTTCTCCCCAAGTGCAGGGAGCCATTCTTTTTTTTTTTTTTTTTTTTTTTAATTTACTTTTGGCTTTTCTTAATTTTCCTCAAAGGCCCTGCAAAAGCATACCTCCTCTGCAAAGCTTCTTGTTGGGTGTTCTATGTTGCTGTTTCTGCTTCGTGCATATTTAACATAAAGCAATGTAATAGCACATATTTTACTTTAGAAACCATCAGCATCTACTTTAGTGCTGAGTACCTAGCAGTTAATTAATAAATACTTCTTGATTGACCCACCATTACACACGAATGGGGGACTCGCTCTTTTGAGTCAATCTGATTGTCATTTTATTACAGACTGAATGTCCACAGAAGTACATTCATCACGGTAATTTAATTGATTATCTTGTCTTCTTGCAGGAGCATCCGCTATTAAAATAAGAAACCCTTTGCCTCTTTGTTACTGCCTTCTTGATCCATGGCTTGACTTTGAGGCTGGTTGTTAGACTCGGTTGTATTCCTTTTCACATATAAAAGGCCATCCTAGCTGCGAGTTATTGTTTCAGAATTAGGAAACATGCTTGTTAGAGGAAAGGACCAATGAGGTAATTGTGCATACTTGGTTGTAAATTCTAAGCTATTTTGGATATGTGACACGATTCAGGGTAAAAAGCTTGCATGTGAATGACTCGTCTGGGGCTGACGAAGACTCTTCTTGGGAGTGTGTGCATATGTGCACAGGTGGGTGTCGGTGTGCGTGTGCTGGTGAGGACATGAGTTCTGAGGGTACTCAATTCTAGACATTGTGCCTTCCTCCCTTGGATTCTCTCAGAAAAGATATTTTTTTGACATGAACCACAATTGTTTCCAATTCCAAATTACATGGCTCCCCTCTAAGCCTTTTCCCAAAATGGCAAAAAAAGCAGGTGCAAGGGCAATTTGAGTATAAAAACAAAGCCATAGAGAGGAAATTCAGGGCCAGGCTCCCTTGGGCAGAACTGTAAATGTACTGGATTCAGTGGAATTTTTGTAAGTCTACTAGATTCTGGGAATCCTCATTATTACTACTGTCCCCTGCCCCATTTAGTGAATTAAACAGATCTGAGAGTCTTCAAAATCTATTAACCTCTTATCCAAATCCAAGAAGATTCTTTCCTTATTCAGAATCCTAAACCCTAGTTTTCTGTAGTAGCCTCCTACCAAACTAGGAGAAATGGAGAAGGGTTTGTGAGGGAGGCATAGCCCACCACGCACGACTCGTTCCTTTCTGATTCTTGTTTATTGTGACTTACGTAGCTTGTTGTCATTTGGAAATTCCTTCAACCTGTTTTTGTGTGGGACCCTCTATTTCTAGGATCTCATTTATCTCTCAGTGTGGTGATTTCTAGAGAAAAGGAACATGTGTGACATTTCTTGTCTAAAAATGTCTCTGTTCCACCCTCATACTGGATTGATAGATTTAAAGAATAAAGATCATTTACCTCTAGAATCTTAAAGGCCTCACTGCATTGTTTTCTAGTTCCAATGTTAATGCTGAGAATTCTGAAGCTACCTTTTCCTTTTGTGTGTGTGTGTGTGGGGGGGGCTTCTCTCTCTCCCTGCACCCCTTGGAATTTTTAAGTACATGATGTGGATTCCAAACATTTTCAACAACTTCCCAATCTGGAAACTAATTTCTTTCACTTATGAGAAATGTTCTTTCATTGTATCTTTGATAATTTCCATATATATTTTTTTGTTTGGCCTTAAGCTCCTAATTGTTAACATTATATCCAGATGCTAGCTAATAGGAACATTTTTCATTTATAAGCATTTTCTCTTTTTTCTTATTTATTTATAAGCCATTTGTCTTTTTGTTCCTCTTTAGGACATATTTCCTAGTTTTTATCTTCTAATCCTTTTACTGGGTTAAAAAATTTCTGTCCATGTATTTAATTTCAATAGAGTCTTTCTTATACTTTTATTAATCCATTTTATGACATCTTGTTCTTAATTCATGGATGTAATATATCTCTGATTATGTCAAATGATATAAAAACAAACTTATTTGAATTTTCTTGTTTCTTTCTTTTATCCCCTATTCTTTTAATTTGGAAGCTTTTTTCAAACTTGTGGTAATCTTTGCTTTTCTACATGTTTGTGCTTAAACACTGTTGGGAAGATTCATGAAGAATTTATTCTTGTTTGTTAATCATCCAGGTCATTTTTGGTGGGGATCTCCAATGTCAGTATGTGCTCATTTCCCATAATCCCTCTAAAGCAGTCTTCCCACTTTCTTTTAAGGAAGCACAGCCTAGGTCTTGACATCCTAGAGTAGGCCAGGATGAGGAGCACAATGTCTCCATGTTCTCTCAAACCCACTTCCAATACCCCTGATGTCCTTCAGTCCACAGAGTCTCAGGCACAAATTTTCTGTAGAGTATTTCTCAACAGTTCTGTGGAAATGAGATGGGTAGTCACTGTTATGGTTAAGCTATGAGGTGTCCACCAAAAGTTCGTGTGTGAGAAAATGCAAGAATGCTTAAAGGTAAAATGATTTGAATTTTACCTAATGAGAGCTGGAACCATATCAGTGAATTAATCCATTGATATGGATTAACTGGGTAGTAACTGTAGGCAAGTAGGGTGTGGCTGGAGGAGACTGGTCACTGGGAGCATGTCTTTGGGGTTTATATTTTGTCCTTGGTAAGCAGAGCTCTTCTCTGCTTTGTGGTTGCCACATCCTATGCTGCTCACCAGTCATGCCCTTCCACCATGATGTTCTGCCTCACTTGGGATTAGAGTTATGGAGTTGGCTGACCATGAACTGAACCTCTGAAACTGTGAGCCCAAATAAACTTTTCCTCCTTTAAGTTGTTCTTGTCAGGTCTTTTGGTCACAGCAATGTAACATTGATTAAAAGAGTAACATAATAGGTTATGTTGGAGGTAGGGGCATGGGCATAGGGAAATGATTGTTTCTTATATACACTTCCAAAAAAATCTCTGTTTTCCATCTTCTCACTTCAGGATACCCTTTCCTTACTGGTCTCTGGTTCTTCCAACTCTTGAGCTCTTTGGGGTTCTTCAGGGTAAATCAGAGCACATCTCTTGGTGACCTCCTTAAGTAGGTAGTTGGGTTTTAACTTTGTTTCTTCTACTTTGTGTTTAGCTGTATTTTTATTTCATGATGGGAATAGGGGTCAGGTTATGTTGGCTAAAATTACTCCATCTTAAAAGATTGCTCTTATTGAGAAGACGTATGGCATTTTATGGAAGAGACCAGTGCATAGATACAGATATAACTCCACTAGAAGTAATTTAGAAAAAAAAATGATGAGGTCAAAGTCTGCCTAGTAGGAGTTGCAGCAGGAGAGAACCTTGCAAATAGTCTATGGAAATTATCAAGGAATGATGGAATGAGGCTAATGGGACATGTTAGTGTATTTGTAGTGAGGATTATTTTTTCTGTCTCCAGTAGCTTCAGAGAGTGGGCCAAGTTAAACAGGAAGTCTAACTGTAAAGGCACACATGTAAACTGAGAGATATAAAGTATTAACAAATCATCTTGAACTGTTTTTCATGTGGAGAGATACAGCAAAGCTCCTGAAGGAATAGGATATCGATATGCACTGATTGGAAAATGGGCTTAGGTGGAAGGGAATAAAAATCAGATATGAAGATAACTAAAAGCCCAAGGCATTTAAAAGACAAAAAGCAAAAATCAAAACACCTTAGACAAATTATTTCCTGTTGGGTTCACAAATACTGTGCATGTATTATGAAGTTAGAATTCTATTCACAAAAGCCTTGAACTAATTCTTAGGCTTTATCTCAACCTAATCTGTCACTATTGGCAGTTCTTTGTAATAGATCATGAATCTGTGCAACAGGGTGGTGTTGAGGCAAAAGAGAGTGTCTCCTTTGTCTTTAGTTCACTGGGTAGAGCTGCATGATGCTGCTGTTTCTGGAGAGCAGCCCTCATTGGCTTGCTTTGCTGCAGGCAGCCTTTGTGGCTGCAGTAATTTAGGGGCATCTGAGAGCTGGGTTTGAAGGTACATAACACACCATCAGGGAAGCGCTGAGCGTGATGTCTTCTGAGGTGAGTTTCATTTAGCAGGTGTATGCAATGTGCATTTCTATTGAGTCACTGGGTTCAGTACCTGCCTGAATATCAGATAAGATTAAGCCAGAGACATTCAAATCAACTGAAGATTTGCCTAGGGAAATCAACTTAAAGACGATTGTGCCTGCACCAATCCATGACTTGATTGGACCTGGCTGCCAAGAGAGAAGCCAGGTGGGTGGGCTGCTCCTGCTGGGGCTTCTGGTTGACCTCAGGTGGCCCTCTAAAGAGGCTGGAGCACACCCCTTTGACATCATCTTTTCTGTGTGTGTTTGGAGAGACTGGGACCTGAACAGATGGCCTCGATGTGGGCTCCCATGACTACCAGGCATGCCAAGCAGGCAGATGAGTGATCTGGCTTGTTCTTTCTCTTTTAAATTGCTGTCAGCCAGGGAAAAGTGGCGAAAATAAATCAATGGCTTCCTCCTCCAGACCCAGCATGTACCTTTCAGTCATCAAAATAAGAAACATCCTGTGGCAGCTGTTGGGTGATTTCTCTGATGGGAAGGGCCCTTTGCACACTGGAGATTCATGGGACAAGTGACCAAGGAATGCCTCAGTGAGGCCACTCTATTTATTTGTGCTATCAGGGACCACATGTTGGTTCTGAATGCACAGCAGCAGGTTTGCAGGGAGCCTGGTGATTCGCTCAGGGAAGCTTTGCGCGCTTTGCGGGTGGGTTCATTATTTTTGGTAACTGGTTGGCAACCGTTTTCATCTCTCATCATGAGAACACAGGAAACCATAAACAGGAACCCTGTTGAGTATCCCTGGCAATGTCTCTGGGTTGCTATTGTACCAAAAGTTTAGCGCCCTCTTCTTGGGCAACACCCATTGCTTGAACCCTCCAAAAAATACTGTATAGCAAGAGGCTCAGTTCAAGATGAACAGCATGAGCTTTAACTCCTGTTTAGCCTTAAAATAACAGGTTAACCCTGGATACTGCTTTATGACCCAGTTTCCTCTTACTTGAAAAAAGACCCCCTGCTTACAAATCTGGAACGTATACTCTCACAGATTCAAACTGCTTTTCCTGTTATAAATCATGGACATTTGATGTGTTTTCAAACAATAAACATTTTACATATGTGAGTGCCATGTTGGGTTAAGATGGTAGGGAATTTTTACTTTTTGGAATGAATATATATATATATATATACACACACATATATATATGCATATGAATATATAGATTCATATTCAAGAGGTTTTTCAAATTTGGAAGTTTCATATGGCCTGTGGGTGGCATGTTGGATATCCCAAGATTTACTTAGTGCAGTATGGTAATCTAACTCCCAAATTTTACATAGCTTACCACATAGAATTTGTGATGTTTCTAGAAATACCACATATAGAAATACCATCATGAGATCTCTCTGCTTTTTTCCCCCCCCCCCAGTTAATTATCATTAGTTAGCCAGAAGCATTCTAGGATGGTCAGGTCAAGTCACTAAAAGTCAGACTTTCTGGTCTTTCTGATTTAATTTTGACTGAAATTTTTCTTGAAAAATGTCACTTATCATGCCTCTTTGCTGATGATTAAAAAATATATATATGAAATGAAGCTGTCGAATTTGTAAGGCTTTGGAGGGGCTTCTTTTACAAATGTTAAGAAACTTATAAGTAAAAATTATTATTAACGATGGCAATACTTAGACCTGTCAAGAAAGATGGTAACATTTCAACCAGCCCTCGAGAGAAGACAGGTCTGCTATGAGTTAGTCATCATCTGTGGATGATGTATTTGAGGACATGATGCACAGAAGTTGAATTTATTAAAAAAAATTGGTAAAGCTCTTTTTGGAGACATCATAGATTGCAGCCTTAAATTCTGGGAAAATGGAATTTTCCCTCAGCTTTACAAACGTGGCAGAAGGGATTTTCACTATTTTGCATCTTTGGATTCTCATTAATGTTTCACACACACACACAGAGTCAATAAAATCTGTGATTAAAAATCCTGATTAAATTCAAGATACATTTAAAAATATTATCACGTAATGGCATCCCAGAAAAATGAGTTGAGTTGCTTCTGCTGTTTCATTTATGCATTTTCTTTGGAGAAATGCACAGTCAACTCCTTGTTCATACTTCTCTTTTTTTTTTTTTTTTTAACAAATGTTGTTTTCTATTTATTGAGATAGAATGTGACCTTTAGTCCCCAATGTCCTACGAAACCCTAGAAGTCTTAGCACAGCAGTCATAAAAATCTGCCTTCTCCTTTCCTACCCTTACAAATTACAATCAGCCACCTAACATGTCTTAAATTAGTGGTGCCTCCTGTTTTTGATGTTAAATACAAAATGAGGAAAATGAAGCTGAAGAAACAAAGTAATTTACTCAAGGAGACTTTGCAGACCTGCAACCAGAATTCAGGTCACTGTACTCCTAATTCAGTTAGTGCACAAATATTTATTGTGCTGGTTGCTATTTCTGTGTCCTTTCCATTCCATTATGCTGCCTGCCTGTCTCTGCTGTCAGGGATTCACTCTGTGCAAGTTGCTGACTTTCCATATGCAAGGAAACGTTTTCTTAACGTCTGTCTCTTCTCAGAAGCTCAGGGGACTTCCTTAGCTTCCTCATTTATAAAGAGAGGATGCTGGACTACCCGTTCTAAACTTCCACAGTTTATATTGTCCTTTCATCTCACCACCATGAAAAATGCACTGGAACCCTGAAAATTCTTCATTTTGTATTTTGTGAAGCTTGCATCCCTTACACTGTTTTAGTTATTTTTTATTTCGCTTTGTTCTTAAGGATGGCAAGAGAAAGAAGGCTACAAAGCCTTTTGGTGCTGGGCTTAATCAAAAGGTTCAGTTATTTCAATTTGATGATTAACTTTTTCTTTTGGACCCACCTTTTAAATCTGTGCATCTTCATTAGTTGTAGTGACTGCGTGTGTGTGAGTGAGTGTGTGTGTGTGTGTGTGTGTGTGTGTGTGTGTGTGCGCGCATTCTCCATCACTTGGTGTGTGCGTCCACACATTTATAAGCATTTTGAGCGACCGTCCTTGTGGTCTAGCACTATAATGAGGCAAAAGTTTACCTAATAAATGGAAGCCCAGGGTACACATATGTGATGAAGTAAAGCAACGTTTTAGTATGGGTCGACAGGATGGAGATCATACTGATATCTGTGTTAAATTACGTAAGTCGGAACTATGTCTTTTGGAGCCTTGGGATATTAAAATATTAGAAAATGGAGCAGTTGGAGATGTAATTCTTAAAACTGCTTTTTACCTTTTGACCTGGGACAACATAAAAGTGGCTCTTCATTTGTGGATCGTTTGCTACTTCTAAGGAATTTGCTGACTGCTTTACATAAAGCATTTTGAGTCATTTTTAAAGGTTAATTATTTTAATAACTCTGTGGCATAGTTCATTATCTATGTTTTCCAGTGGTGAAGGCTGATTTGTGTTGAGGTTAAAGGACGCACCCTATTGGCTGCTAGTTGCATAGAGGACTGCAGGATTCCAAAGCCCTAGCGCTAACAAGAGAGTGAGCTAGAATTCTCTCAGATCCATCCATCCATTCACCAGATACTTATTGACATATTACTGTTTTAGGTGCCAGGAAAATAGCAGAGGATAATATAGACAAATAATTCTGATCTCACAGAGCTGTTGTACTTACATGGGGGACAGTGAGTGAAGAAATGAATACAATGTATGGGATGCCACATGGTGACAGCAGCTTCAGAGAACAATAGAGAGAAGGAGGAGCGGGTGACAGGTAAGGGCGAGGGGCTGACAGGCAAGGGCAAGGACAAGGAGCTTGAAATTTTGCACAGGGTGGTCAGGAAGCCATTGCCAAGAAGGTCATATAGGAGCAAAGGCATAAGCAGACATAATTGAAATGAGAGTGGGTGGGACTGAAACCCTATTGAAAATGGCAAGCAAAACAAAAGGTAGAGGGCTGGGGATATGGCTCAGTGGTAGAGGGCTTGCTAGCCCTGGATTCAATTCCTAGTATTTTTAAAAAATATTTATTTATTTGTTTTTAGTTGTACACAATGCCTTTATTTTTATGTGGTGCTGAGGATCGAACCCGGGCTGCGCATGTGCTTGGCAAGCGCTATACCGCGGAGCCACAACCCCAGCCCCTCAATCTCTAGTATTGCAAAAAAGAAAAAAGTAGGATCAGAGGAATTGGAGGTAGAGGAGTAGAGACCACTCCTTGGCGTCAGGTGGTTAACATTGATCCTGTATCAGGAAAGCAAGGGATCCTTTATTTTTAAATACTGGAGATGTCATAGCACAAGTAGTTGGTAAACAAATGGTAATGGTACTTTAGAGAAGGAAACTCGATGAAGCAAGAGAGGACGGAAGACTTGCTATGGCAGTGTTCTTGAGTAGATGAGATGGGACCACCTGCAAAGTGGAGGACTTGGTGTTAGGAAGTTAGAAAACTGGCTCTAAAAGTAGGAGGGAGGGCAGAGGACAGGGACATAGGGGCTGGGAGGTGAAGAGGAACTTTTGGACATTCTTTTCTGATTGCTTCTATGTTCTCATGCCAATTGCGAAAATCAGATCTTAAGCTGAGAGTGCTGGTGGAGGAGGCTGTGGTAGGAATCTGAAGGGAGCAGAGACTCTCCATTCTAGAAGAGAGGCTGGAACACATTTGTGCAGTTTCCTTGTCTGCCAGCATGAAGGGGCCACTTTGGTTGGTGGTCATGGGTTCAGACTGAGGACAGCTGCTATGCTTGTGGGTTCAATTTCAGGCATGTGAGCATGCTGTTCAAGTCAGCTTTGGGGTGTGCAAAAATAGGTGGGGATAATTGAGCTTTTGCTGAAAGAGTATAACAAAGAGATATAATTATGAAATTTGAGCTGGGAAGTTGGGAAGTGAGGATATGAAGAGATCGGGTGAGGGACATTAAAAGGGTGACAAGATCCATGGATGGAAAATCATGGTAGGTCAAGCAAAACACAGCAAGCTGGGAACCAGGAGGTGGTGATCGATAATGAGGTAATTCAGGGAGAAATATTTTGGAACAGGGAGGAATAGAGGACAAGAGGAGGGGACCATGGAGCTTAAAGGCCACTATTAATGGGAAAGGGAAATCACCAAGAATCGTTTTGAGTGTTCTTGGGGAGGTTGATGGTGAACTCAGTTAACTCCACGAGGGAGAGGAGGATCACAGGGGATTTCAATGAGCAGCAAGTTGGTGGTGGGTTTTATTTTATTATTATTATTTTTTTCTTACAGGATCAGTCATATTTCATTTTATTTCAATTTCCTTTTGATTGTTGCTTTAAGAGATGAAAGGTAGGCATAGAAAAAAAATGGAATATATTGCATTTTTTCCCCTCTACACATTAAAGCCCAATGGAATGATATTAGATTTGCATATTTGATCCTAAAAATGTCAGTTTTTGTTTTTGTTTTTGTTTTTGTTTTGTTTTGTTTTTGTGGCTCAAGGAACGGGAATGGTCTGCTCCAATGAGTATGGCTCGCAGGCAGTCCTGAGCTGGGGGTCTTTCCTGAAGGAGAAGGGAGAACAGTCTGGCACAGAGCAGTGAGGAGCACATTGGACACTGAGGAGGACGCAGTTTGGGTAGTCTGGGGAGAAACAGCAGCCCTCACTCGTGGGGTGAAGAAGAGCCAAGTCCTCAAAGGAGGGCCACATAGGTCTCAGCATTGGAGCAAGAAGCTGATGAGCTTTGGTGGACACAGTTGAGGAGCAGTAGGGTTGGGCTGTGATGGAGACAGGGCCAAAGAAGAGGATGTGTGGAGCCTTGTGGGTAGGTAATCTGAGAAAGAAGGAATGAACCAGAACTCCAGGACTTCTGAAAAATCGTAAGTAAACTTAGTGTCAATAGTTTCCAGGCTAAAGCTGGGTGTCCTGAGGGCAGAGGAGGGTGAGAGTTTTGTCAAGAACACAGAGATTTCTGGATTTTGCTTCCTCATATGATGGTGTCTCTTTCACCAGGAACCCCAAGATATCTGGAATGCTCTTCTAACTCCTAGAATGTGAGTAGTGTTACGTCTTAAATTATACAAGATATTTATACTTAGGAACTCATCTCCTTTCTTTGTGAGAATGCTCAGCTATGGAACTAGGGATTTCCCCCCTCACCAGTGTGTTATTGCTGAGCCTTCATGTATCACACTGTGCAGCCCGTCTGAGCATCCATAATGTATCAGGCTGCGCGTTGGTGCTTTAAATGAGGGAGTAGGAGGGAGCGCCTAGATGGATAGAGTCCTTGCTTGAAGGATTTTATGGTCTAGAGGGGCTGGAAAATATACCAACAAATAACTACAAGGGAAATAGAAGCCTGTGATTGGTATTGTGATTTCAATAAACGGCAAGTTGGTGATGGGTTTTTTAAGGAAGTAACTTAAGGAATTAAGAATGAGGAGCTGCAGGTCTTTTGGCATGGGGGAGGGAGAAAGATAGAGGAGGTGGGGTTAATTTCCTGGAAACACAGAAGATAGAATATCCTATCGAGGGGACAAATTTCACACATTTTAGCCAGCTCATTAACAGAATTTTACAGCCAGCTGTGAAGAATTGGATTTCTGGGAAGTTATATGCCACTTAGCACACAGTTTATACATGGTGTGTATTAAATTTTTTTTTTAATTTTTTTTAGTTGTAGGTGGAGACAATACCTTTTTTTTTTTTTTTTTTAAATATATGGTGCTGAGGATCAAACCTAGGGCCTCACACATGTGAGATGAGCACTCTATCTCTGAGTTATATCCCAGCCCCTCAAAATTTTTTGATTAATAAATCCCTCTTTGAAGAACTTCCATCTTCAAGATTATTAACTTGATTATATTGCAGACATTTCTTGTTCATGTTAAAATTCAAGTACAAAATGAAACAGGTAGACTCCTCTGCCTTTGATTCCAGAAGGGAGAAAGGAGGAGGGGAGGTCATTTGTGTCCCTGTTGGAGATAATAATTGAGGAGACTCAAGAATTTTAGTTCTCTTTCTTCATTTTTTTCACAGTAGTGAACAGGAGCTCCCCTTGGTCTACAGAGCCTCAGATCACATTCGAGTATTTGTTCTAAATATTTTGGTTGATCCTTTCAATTCCCTTTATGCTACCCTTTGTTTATAAAGTATTATTATTATTATTATTATTATTTTGCAAGCAATGAGTCCATTCTTGTTCTCTTTGGTTTTCAGGATATTACAGTTGTCTATGGTTGGATAAAAGAGACTTATATGAGGGATTTGGACACCTGGCCAAATTCAGTTGTTTGAATTAAGAGAATAATTTAGAGTTGGAGGTGACCCTTAGTAATTTAATGCATGCTTTCTGCTGCATAGAAATTGATGCAGGAGTTTGTATAAGACAACCATTACCGCTGTTGATTTCTAGTGGTCCTCTCTTCTGTGACTCCCCTCTGTTCTCTTCGTTCTCTATAGGGTCTGATCCTTTGTACCCCCACAGGTATATCACAGAGCAGCCAGATGCGAGGAGCCAGATGTGTGCGTGTGGTTTTCAATCATCATCACATTACTGAAAGTAAAGACATAGGTACTTAAATGGTTAACGAAGTCTTGGAGGACCAGAAAGCTATTCCTAGGCATGACATGTCATTACCTGACACTTTTGAACTTTATTTTGAAGAAGGCACCTGGAAATATGAGCTTAGATGCTGGGAAACAAGTTATACATTTAACTCTTTGGTTTGGAGCTTTTGGGTTCTCGCTGGGCTTGTACTAGGTCAGGCTATGAGGTTTTAACCTGTGAGCTGAACAGAACCTTCCTTTTGGGTTCACATTCTATAGGGAATAATTGAGTTATCTTGATTTTTTTGTGCCATTCATATACTATGGATGTGTGGATTTTGTATTTTAGTTTTCATGGTCCTGTTTTCTAGTCACAATCTCCAGGACTGTGGGATATTCATTGTCTTCACATGTGCCATTTTTTCCTTTGCCTTTCCTTTCCCCCTGTTTATTTAATAATGCAGAGATAAATAGGATAACAGATTTTAAAGTGTCTTATAATCACTTGAGATACTTTCTTGTGTGCAGTTCCTTCTGCCATCCCAATTCTATCTCAAATCCAACTTAACAGACATGTATTTTTTTTCTTCCTTCAGTGAGGACGAAGTGGTGCTATTTATTCTATTCACTGTATACTTGCTAATCGTTAATCTGTCCCAATAAAATAATTTATAAGGCCAAGGAAATCATAAGAAGGATGCTAACATTCTTTTAGTTTTGATTTATTTAAATTGAACATAGGCTGTGAAACAGTTCCCTACCAAGTTTGGCCAGATTATACCAATAGTTTTATTTGGCATTGTGTAGCTTGTAGCTATAGCATATTTAACAGCACGAAAAAAATTGGCTGCCATATTTCAGTGGAGAAACTTCTTTTCTCTAGTTGCTTGCATTTGACATTTTGATTATTGTTCCTGAGCTGCTTATTCTGTTTGCATTTAGTTATTATTTGAGATTATGCTTTGAAACTCGAATTGAACAGTACTTGCAGTGTTCATGATTCCCCTCACATCTAAATCCCATAAATAATAGACACTGTAAGTTTTCTTTTAAGAATGCCCAACAGGAAGCACAAAGGCCATTTTGTTTGTTCAGTTTTGCTTTTAAGCATCACCTGTGTCCATTGGAGCACGTGTGAAAAAATGACTGGCATTTTAAATGTATCCAGCAAAAGCTTTTTGTTTATTTCAGTGACTATCTATACAAGCTCAGGTTACATCAATGAACAGATGGACAAACCAAAACAATCTACACCTTCACTGAGTTTGCATTAATCTGGAGTAGAGAAGGGGAAACAGACAAAAAACCCAATAGTGTGATAGAGAAGAGTGTGTGTGTGTGTGTGTGTGTGTGTGTGTGTGTGTAGATATAAAAATGGGAAATTCAGTGCAGGCCTCTTGAAGGAAGCCAGAGCATCACCCAGGACACAATCTGGAGCATGTTTGAGTGATACCAGGGCAGTCACTATGGCTGAGTGATGTGAACAAGAAAGCATAGAAGGAGATAGGACTGGACAGGAAATGTTCATCAAAGGGAACAACCTGCCTTTGAATGGCCCAAAGTGGTGTCACAACGATGGCCAGTATTCTCTTATGAACAAGAAATATAATTTCATAGCAGTATTTGCATAAACATTATTTTCTTCTGTTGTTGACTTTGATCTTATTTCTGATTGGTTACTTTGTTTCTTTCCAAATTCTTTGAGGGGGGAAAAAGACACAGGTTCTTCCAAGGTTGATTATAAATCAGTATAATATTTTTAGTTTTCCCTTGGGATCCTTTTTTCCTTTTTCCTGTGGGGTGATTGGTGGCTGTTTGTGGAGGCCTGACCCCATCTTTTACTTTCAAGTTCCTTCCATTTACTTTGAGCATTTTTCTCCTCGATGTACTAAGGTTTCAAGAATCTTTTCCTTTTTTAAACTTTTTAGTCTTATGACTGTGCTATGCTGTGTTTCTGTGTTTATGATACTAGATTGAGAATCACAGTGTAAGGTTTCAAAAAAATTCACCTTTAACATTTCTAAAATTACCAACAGAAGTGACAAATATCAGTTAGTGGTTAGCAGGTGGTATGGTACAGTGAAAAGAGGGTGAGTTTTAATGAGTTATTATTTAAATTGTTAATGTTCGTCCAGTGCTCAGAACACAGTTTCATTTTTTAAATTAAATTATTTATTTATTCTAATTTGTTATACATACTTGCAGAGTGCAATTCATTTCATATTACATATAAAGAGCACAATTTTTCAAGTCACAGAATTTGCAATATGTGTCTTTAATAGAGAAGGAATACTGGGAGTGGGCCAGATGCTTACACCCGCTTAGCCTCAGTTTCCTCACCTGTAATACAGGGTAGATAGCTAGTGTATGCAGTTGTTGGGAGGATTCGAGGTCCTGTGCATATTCATCCTTCATGGTGCCAGGCACCTAGAAATAGCAGTGAGCTGACGTTACATGAGGGCCTGTTCTGTCCCAGCCTCTGTGCTGCTTGGACCCCACATGATCTGATCTGATCCTCACAAGGATCACTGGCTTGAACACCCACAAGGGGAAGAAATCTCAGTTTGGTTCATAGTCATAAGCTAGCATGGGGCATATTGCTGAGAATGTGTTAGGTACTGAGTGCAGATTTGTTGAATGACTGAACTTAAATGCCCAGTTTTTAGATAAAGGAATGGAGGTTTGGTGAGATATGTAAATGACCCAAGGGGACATGACTAATAAATGGTGGAACAGAATTAAACCCAGGCAATCTGACCCTTAAGCTCTAATCACGACACTGGCAGGCTCTTATCTGTGTTGTGTGGGAGGCGCTACAGAGAGGGTCTCCTCTCTCTCTCCTTTCCTATGTCCACAGCTCCTTCTCTCTACTTTTATCTGACAGTGAGGGGACACTGAAATCTCATGGCTGTTATTATTGTCCCTCCTTAGAAAAACATTGTCATGTCTTGTCTTTCCGCACAACATCAGAAAAGGGAACACATGGCAACAATTAAAACATGCGTGTGTGCTCCAGTTCACATCACATGCACAGCGACACATGTAGACACACCTACACGCTGCTCACTGGGATCTTTGGAAAATGCATCTGGTCTTTATCTTTCTTAAGATCCTATTAAGCAGCAATTTTAGGCTTAGTAAATAATCACTGATCCAAGCTGAATATATTTCTATTAGTTTATGTAACGAGTGAAAGAGAAGCAAGTTAATCTCAGAACCTGTGTTCAAATCCCCATAGGGTATGGCATCTTATTGCTCCCAGGAGGTTAGTTTTATTCTAATTTTTCCCAATTGATATAATATTGGCTATTGTAGGTTATGTATTGTTTAAGTTGCTCAAAAGTTAAAAAGAATAAAGGGAAATCTTTTAAGACCTTACAGTTTTTATTCACAAAGAAGTCAATACAATTTTTCAAAAGATAAGACTTTTGGAAAATTCAATCTGGATTACTGTATTAGTGATATGATTTCAACTGGACTCTAACTCTTAATCTTTATCAATGTTATGTCAATGCCTTTCAATGGTGAAACCAGCCTTTGATGTATTTATTTGCTAGGTAACAAGACAATGAAGAAATAGGGTTTTGGTGATACCAATTACTTGATTCATCAGTAGTAGCAAAGACATGATAGCAAAAGAAGAGGGTTAGTGAACTATGGAAATAGGTTCTTATAATTCTTTCCTAGGTACATACTATCTTGGTTTAATTTGACTCAGATTTCCAGATCTTCTTAGGGAAATCTGTGACTAATGCAGCTCAAAATGGTCTCAAACTGATGTGGAAAAACTTTTCTTAGTTTTTAAAAATATATTGGAATATGTCAAATGCTAATGCTTTTTTTTTTTTTTTTTTTTTGGTGGTGGTGCTGGGGATTGAACCCAAGGCCTTGTGCATGTGAGGCAAGCACTCTACCAACTGAGCTATATCCCCAGCCCACTAATGTAGTTTTAACAATAATTTATAAATTGACATTATGGCTTTTTTTTTTTTTTTTTTTTTTTTGGTACTAGGGATCAAACCCAGGGGTGCTTTATCCCTAAGCTATATCCCCAGCCCTTTTTATTTTTTATTTCAAAATAGGGTCTTGCTCAGTTGCCAAAGCTGGCCTCAAACTTGTGGCCCTCCTGCCCCAGCCTCCCACTTGGTGTGGCTGCAGCAACTTTTAAACCTTATATTTGGGGAAAAAATGAAAAAAAAAATCATTGAAATCAACTTTAACCAAATGTATGTCATGAACAGAAAGCACAGGGCTTCTCCTTTATTTTTGTGCTATTTGCTAGTTTAAGAAATGCTGTTTAAAAGGTGAATTTGTGAGAGAAAAGCAAGGACCAGAGGTCAACATAGAACATTTCTCTAGCTTATATCTTTTTTTATCCCATGGTGACAGTTTCTTCTAAGCGTGATACACTGGGAAGAGGTAGAGATTTGACAGAATGAGAATGAATGCATATTTATTTCTTTAATGGGTATATAGAATTAGAACACATTACAAGGTGTGTTTTAGGAATGATTTATATACACTTCAGTATGAAGCTACAAATGTATTAAATCTTCTGCTGTTACAAAAGTTCCATGCTGGCTTGTGTTTGACATTATTTTTACAAAGTTAAATGATGGTAATTTTACCAAAAGGAAATTGTGCAGGAGACAGGGTATAGGATATTAAAAAAAAGCACATATATATATATGTGTGTATATATATATATATATATATATATATATATATATATATATGAGAAGACTTCAATTTTAGGTAAAGTTTTAGATAATGTTTTTAAAGATTATTATCTACAGTTCATGTCTAATTGGTAGTGAACTACTCTGTCATCCTAAATGCCTGTGACTCAACACCAGCCTCTAAATTTATGGCAGTTATGGAATTCCCAAAAGCCACAGGAATAAATTCCCCACTGGCCTTATGACGGACAGGCCTAATAGGTCTTTCCCACCATAGTAAATGTGTTCCTGTATTCTGTGCCAGGGCATATATTATTGACTTCCTCCAATGTCGTGGTGAGCCTCAGTTTTGTGGTGAAGGGCATTTCAATAATTATAATTTAACATTGCTAAGTTTCAGGTATTAAGCTGCAGAGCTAAGTGCTCTAGGAATTGATGTCAATACTCTGCACATCTTGGCATGGTCTTTACAGAGCAATGGATAGGAGTGTTTGTAAAGTACTGTTTAAGTTCTCCCACAAGGTACATCTCCAACCTGTGAGGACTTCACTCCAATGGGTGCTAGAGGAAGGGGGCTTCCATCCTTTTGTGTCCTAAGTGTTTGAGGGTTTCTCTCTGGTCCTGTCTTCCTAGACCCAGAAGCCTGTTTGGGTTGGACCAGTCTTGGCTAGGTTGCCTTAGGAAATTTGGTCTGTTTCTTGTGAAGTCTGGGCTGAAAAAATGTAAAGGTCACTTTGAACCTTTGAGTTTAAAAACAATTAAAATATGAGGTTATTGTGGGGGGCTGAAAATGAATCTGAACCCATTAATCAGATGAGCCATGATTCTTAATTAGTTTTATAATCACAAATCACTGAGAATTTAAAGAATCCTTATAAACTTAATGCTACTGGTTGTGAACCATGGACTTTAATTTCGTGGTGTTTGTTTGCCCTATCTAAGATTAGAAGACACGTTAAGGTCCAATCAAAATCAGTGAAACATAAGCATACTTTGGCAGTGTTCAGATGTTCAACTTCCTTAGCTTGTAATCTCACATGCATGCATATACTTTAAAAAATAAAGTGTCAAAAAGCCCAATAAAAAGAATTTTTCAGATTTCCATTTACTAGTACTTTAAGATTCATTAAGCAGTTGTATGTAAAAAGATACTATACTTGTGCATGATGAATAAGTAAATAAATAATAAAAAAATTAAAAAAAAAAAAGATTCATTAGTAAATGAAAAATTTTAGTTTATAATGACCTTATAATGACCAATACCCCTATAATGAGGGGTATGGCATTTCAAATTCATTAAAATGTCATATTCTGTGTAGTTGTATTGTTAAATAATTGGGTTCTTTT
This sequence comes from Tamias sibiricus, assembly GCA_025594165.1. NCBI lineage: Eukaryota > Metazoa > Chordata > Mammalia > Rodentia > Sciuridae > Tamias > Tamias sibiricus. Next base: position 89,135,523 of record CM046663.1, on the reverse strand, counting down.
GTATGATTCTTGAAAAACAGATAACTATATGTAGCACAATATGTATAGTTTTATGGTAACTCTGTGTTAGCCATAAAACTATACACCTTATTTATCTGATACTATGGAATTAACATAGTACATACAACTTGAATTTCCATTTTCTTTCTTTCTCATATATGTTTATGTATATACATATATACACATATTTCAATTCAGTCATTTATTGATAAGAAATTGTGATCCACAGCAATGAAGGGGTTTGTCCACAGCCATGTAGCTGTTTGGCACTCAAGGAGAGACTGTAGTTTGGCCTCCTGACTTGCAAATTGGTGGCCCTAGGTCGACAGTATATGGGGCAGGAATCAGAAATTCTGACACTTTTGAATGACTTACAGTTTCTGTGTATTTGAAATATACCCACTGCCCAGATTACAAATTGAGCCCCTGTTCTATAAAGGCTGTTTACAAGGTAGCCATAGTGGTCCATAGGGAGTCTATTTCATGTAGAGTTGGTGAAGAATTTAGTGCTAAAGGTGAGTGTGTGGGGGGTGGGTGGATAAAGGGAACAGGAGAGGAGGCCTTGCACCTTAAGGGTGTCAAGATGAGCAGTCACCAACTCCTTTATCATAGTGTGAGTTGCTGCTTTCCAGATTTCCATATAACAGGGACTATCATTAGTCCCATTTCGGGGGAGGACGTGTGGTTTTGTGGGCATGGGGCAAGTGGGTGTGTAGAAAATGCTGGTGACACAGTCTCCTGTATTCTCGTCCTTGCAGATTTCATTTTGAAGCGCACTTGTGCTTGTCAGAGGCACTGCCTTTTCTGTCTTCAACCTCTAATTGTGAATAAACAAACCAAGTTCTTTTCCTTGAAGACTGCATGAGAGAATGAGTCTCCTCTAAAGAGGAAATGGTATAGAAAGACCGAGCATGGGGCACTGAAGAGGAACTTGATCTAGTCACATTTTCTGTAGGAAAATGCTATAGGCCACGGCCAAGAACACAATTTCAAGACAGCTGCAGAGCAGCACTGACTGAATGCATGCTGGGGATGTGCCCAGAGTGTCTGCAGGGTCTGGGGCTCAGTCACCTCTCACCTGGATAAACACAGGTGGCCTGCAACCTTTACCCCTCATTTGTTACCTTTGCTTACCTGTGAGGCTCATGAGTGTCATTCCATTTTTTACAGTTTACAAGGAGCTTTCCCACGATCTCTTTCATTTTATGCTCATACTTTGGGTAGTAGAAATTATTCCATCCATTTTTCATTAATGGCATGACTGGGACTCAAACCAAGGACTTCTGTTTAACTCCGCAGCCATTATTCTTTGCAGTGCTCTGCTCTACAGCTTCTTAGAAAGTATGTGTATGCGTGTACACACAGGCACATGCATACTTTTTTTTTTTTTTTTTTTTTTTTTTTTTTTTGGTACCAGGGATTGAACTCAGGGGCACTCAACCACTGGGCCACATCCCCAGCCCTTTTGTGTGTTTTATTAGAGATAGGGTCTCACTGAGTCTCTAAGTGCCTTGCCATTGCTGAGGCTGGCTTTGAACTCGCAATCCTCCTGCCTCAGCCTCCCAAGTGCTGGGATTACAGGCATGTGCCACTGAGCCCGGCTACATGCGTACATTTTGAAAATGGAAGTGATACAGTGTGTGTCTGTCCGTTGGTGCACTTTGTTGAGTACACTTCAGAACAACCCCAACAATCTGCTTCATACACTTAGAAGTTGCATTTCATTGGCAATTTGGAGATACAAGCAAAGTGGCTTCTGTTATTCTATTTATATAGACAGACACGTACACACACCCATATACATATGCAAATATATATACATGTGTGTGAAATATATAGCATTTAGCATATATATCTATATCTACACCTCTGAATAGCTCATCTATATCTCTTTATCTATATCTGTACCATCATCGTTTATATATAAATCCCTGTGCTCAGCTAGTGCCCTAGTGTCCTCCAGAAAATGGGCAGTGGCCTTCCAGCATATGTCCATAGAGCTAATTGTCTCAGCATCTGTTATTTGACTCCAGTACTTAGAAATCTCCCCAAATCTACTACTTTTCTGACCTCGCTTACATTTAAGTAGCAATGACACCCCAACACAGCTATATTTGGCTTGTTGCAGTGACAACAAAGTTGTTTTTATATCCCCTGCTTCTTGATGCAGGTGCTTGCTGGTTCTGCTCACATTGGCCGTCTTCCCCACACAGCTGCCCTGTAGTGTCATGTCTGTCCTCCCTGCAAGGAGGATGAGTCCCGGAGAGGCCTAGTGGCATAATCTAGCTCCTGGGCAGGGGGACTGGGTGCTTCCAGGACCATGTTCCCAGGTTTACCCTTTGCATGCAGGGCCTGGGTGGTCTTGAGGAGGCTACTGATGGTGTCTGTGCACCTGAGCCAAGCAGGGGGCTCATCCTCAGTCCAGGAATACAGTTTACAACCTTTTCAGAGTGTGATGAGACATGTAATTGTGCACCTAAGTTTAGTCTACCATTTGCATATGTAATTAATTATAATATAGTTAGTTCTCTCCGGTCTCCCTTTCCTATAAATCGAATTACTCAGGGACTCTTATATGACACTAAGATCTTTTTTTAAAAGTACATGTGACATTTTGAAGGATAAAACTAAATGCTATTTATAGCACTTCAACTTCAAATTCAGAGCCTTCTGCTGTGATCAGACAGCAAGGGGGCCGCGATCTTTCAGGAAACAGCCTTAGAAAGCTTTCCAAAGCATCAGCTTCTCTTTTCAGTAGTGTTTCGTGTTCAGTAGTGACCATCAAAACCCAAACACCCCCAAACAGGTACTTCTTTGTTTACAAAGAATTATTCATTCATCTGTTCCTAAAGGAACAAATAAATTTGTATTAAAAACCAAGCACTGGGTGCCAGGCCCTGTTTCAGGTAGTCCATATGTAGCTGTAGATGTCATTCTTGATGTTATGGGTTAGATAGTGTTCCCTTAAAATTCATGTGTTCAAGTCCTAACTTGGATATGAATTTCTTTGAGAAGTGGGTAGATGCAGATGTTGTCAGTTGAGATGAGCACATACTAGGATGGGCCATTAATCCAATATGATTGTGTCCTTATACAAAGGGGAAATTTGGACACAGAGACTCCCAGAAAGGGAATACCATGTGAAGACAGAGGCAGAAATCAGGATGGTGATTCTACAAGTCAAGAAATGTCAAAGATTGGCAGCAAACCACTGGAAGCTAGGAGAAGGCATGGATCAGACTCTCCCTCAAAAGGAACCAACCCTACCCTGCCAACACTTTGATCTCAGGTTTCCAGTCTGCAGAACTATGGGACAGCACATGTCTTTTGTCTAAGCTACTTAGCTGATGGTACTTTGTTACAGAGGCCCTCGCAAACAAATCCATCTGAACATCCGGTTTATATTGAGTGGAACATTCTAAAGCTGAGGATTTAGGGTCAGGATCTTGTGCCTCTAGCAGCTCACACAGAACCCAGGGAGCTCCCTTAGTGGAAAGAATCCAAATTGAATTCTGGCTCCTTCCAGTGGTTTAAACATTCATCACCTCTGGGCCCTAAATGCCTGCCTTCCAGGAGTACTGAGGACTCCATCCTCTCAGCCTTCTTGGAAGCCCAGAGAGGCCCAGGTTACCCCAAAATCTAGTTTCCTCCATTTCCTGCAAATGCCAAATACTAGTACCGATTTTTATGAACAGCAGATGGTAAATAATGGGGAAACATTTGAAAACTCAAAAGTCCAGCATTGGGTCTGATTTTGATGTCCAACCACCCAGGGTGAGGGCCCAAGTACATGAGGGCATTTGACTTTTACATAAGCGTAGTTTGTGGTCTTGCAGGTTTTGTAGAAGGCTAGAGTGGAGAGGGAGGATTTATGTGAGTGAAGAAAAGATACTGTAAATAGGGCAATTTATTGGGAAGAACTGGCAGGAGCCAGGCAAAGGTTTCCACTTGGTCAGACTGAAATTTGGAACCTGGCGGCTGCCCAGGCAGAGTGTGGGAGTGGGGCAGGAAATCAAAGGCTGGGCAGACGCCAGGCAGGAAAATGGTCACATTTGGTAGAAGGGAGGTACAGGGGGAGACTGCTTCCCCCATAATGAACAAGGTGGCAGGTCCTGCCGAGGAGGGGAGCAGAGTGCAGCTCCCCACTTCCTGTGATGCTCTAACCTCCTGAGTACAGCGAGAGTGTGGGGCTACGTTTTGGGAACTGTGTAGAAGAAACAAAGGAGTTTTAGAAACCAGCACATCTACAAGCTACAGGGGAAAATATATTCACATATATTGAGATGATGTAATTTGTAACAGGGAGAAAGGAGCAGAAAACTAGGAGGAAGGATGAGACCTTCTCAAGTTCTTCTTACATGTGTATAAATGAGCTGGGAGTCTCAATCCCTTCATCGTATCTATATATGCATTTTTCATCCCTCCTGTGTTTGGAGATGATTTTGGAGATAATTTTTCCTATGTTTATTTCCACTGTATAGAACACAGGTAGGAATGAAAGAGTAACAAAGAATATCAATTGCTGGACTAACATTGCAATGTTTACACATTGCTCCAGTGCTGCTGATAAGGAAGATCTTAAGAATCTCACTTGGGACTGTTAACTCTTACTTTTGTCTCATGCTGATGAGCTGTGTTGTGTTGTTTCATGGTCTGTTGCATGGGGTCATAGATGTAGCTACATAAATGTAGCAAGGGGTTAGACCAGTACAAGTACATCCCCGCTAAAGGCAGACTGGCATCAGCAAGGTGCTTTCTCTATATTGCACATCTGAAAAGATAAATGCATGAAATGAATTAATGAATGGAAAGTGAGCTACAAAGTCATGCAGAGTAGCCACATGATGGGAAGGAGTTAAGTTGATGGATCCACTACACTTAGCAGCTGCCCTTCCGCATAGCTATCATCTCAAACGATGTTTGTGTATGGCACTTATGATCTCAACATTTACGCTGAGAAAGGATTGTTATGTTTACTATACTTTTGCAGATGTCTCATAGGCTATATGGTTAGCCTTAGAAAGATAAAATTAAAAAGTTTAAAAATTCTAATTTTTTTCTTTAAAATGTTTTAATATTGTATTGGTAAGATTCAACTCTAAAATAGCATCTTACATCAATTATTTTACATCATATTTAAAAATTGAAATTTGAAGACTGACCTTTTATTCCACAGACACATTTTCTTAAATATTACAAACTTTTTTTAAAAAGTAAAACTATGAACACTATAGATTTTGACTCTACATCTAAGTACATTTCTGTACTTAATTCAAAATTTTAACAAGGTCAAAAGATAGTTACTCTTTAAACAAGTAATCATGCCATCTTATGTTTTTTTTTAGTTTATTTTAAAATGTAATTTTGGTGATTTCCTTTTGTACTTGTTGACTTTTTCTAGATAAAAATTCTAATTCTTAATGAAGTCTGTTTCAGGCACCTGAACCAAAAAACCCTCAAGTTCTATAATACAGCTAAAAAATTGCATGTTCACATTGTCAATATTTTACACAAAGACACACAGAGTTCAAGGGGGCTATTCCAGGCACTTTGCAAATGCGTTTGGTTTGATTTGTCCTGAGTGTTTCTCAGTGTTTTAATGTGTTGAATCTTGTAGTGAACTTGAACCATGAGTGATGTTTGTGCACAGGGTGTTTCATTTTGCATGCTGAGTGCTGAGGGTGCCAGTGGAGGCTGCTCTCCTGTCCTGTGGGCAGGAACGCCTGTGGAAATGCTGGTGACGGTAATGTTAGAGAGCTGACTTTGAGTCTGGTTTAACTTGCTAAAAGCACATTGTTTCTGATTTTTTTTTCTATTTATTAACTATTGTTGGTCATATGGATTTTGACACCACACAAATGCAACATGGTAGGATGTCACAAAAACATGATGAGTACCATGTCCAAAGGGACAGTTTAGTATTTAAGAAAGTTAAATTTTTCTCCAGGCACAAAACTTACCCTTCTATTCTCCCCCCACTCCCCGATATGTTGTGGTCCTCTGGATTTAACATGAGGCTCCAAGTCTTCTAGTTTAGACCCTCACCTCTTGGAAGGTCATGTTTCCCCTAATTTTTAATACTTTATCTTCTCCAAGCAATGTAGCTATGGGACGGCATGGTATTTACTATGTACCCTTTCACAGGGCTGGTATATATTCATGGGAGGTTGTAATGTAATATATAACAGAGGTTTTTTCTTTAATATCCTGGGATATTGAAAAAGGGCACAATTTGTTAGAAAGGTAAAGAAAGGGAGTTAAGACTTTGATAAGTCTATGTAGGACTCATTGCCTTGCTGCATTTGGGGTTTACCTGGTTTATCTCAGGCCAGGGATCTCTTTCAGGTACACAGGAACTGAGCTTATTTAGAGGCAATGATATTTGGGACAGAAGTTTCCAACTTTAGTTTTGGATATGCTAGGGGATCCTCAACTGTTTCAAGGAAGATTGCAAAATGGCTCAGAAATGCACTTTAAATTTACCAGAATAAACTAATAGATGCCATTGAAGCTCATTTTCTGCAGTGAAGAGATTTGACCTGGACTGCACTAAGTCCCACCATTCAGAGACAAATGGTTCACAGGTGCCAGCCCTCAGGGAGCTTAGTCAAATAAAACAGACCTGAAAAGAGGCAGCAAAGTGTTACACATACTGCTGAGAGGAGAGGGCTGTGGAGGCACTTGCTCTTGAAGCTTAGATAGCATTTGAGGGATGGTTCTAGGCCTCTCAGTCAGGCTGCAGGCTGGGAGGCACCTTGGACCTGGTCTCTTATGTCTAGTAAGTGTGACTAACTCTTCAGCAATCTATTCTTTTTGTAAATATTTATTTTGCAGAAGGGTCGCAAGGGAGTATCAGGTTTTATAGTATTTTCTCTTTGCTATGCATTTCTTTGACCTAGTAGGAAAGGAATATATGTGTATATTATATATCTACACAGAACACCTATATATGCCATATGCTAAAACCTGCACATACATATATACTAACATACATAAGTTTGTAGCTAAATGTAATACAAATGAGATCAATAAAGTATTGTATTTATTCTAATGTCTACAAATACCTAATCTTTGAAAAAAGTTTCTATTTGTTCTTTTAAGTTATTCATGACAGTAGAGTATATTTTGAAATATTTATACAAACATGGAGTATATCTTATTCTAATTAGGATCCCAGTCTTTTCTTAATTAAATATATTTACTTTATTTATTTTTATGTGGTGCTGAGGATAGAACCCAGTGCCTCACATGTGCGAGGCAAGTGCTCTACCACTGAGCTATAACCCCAGCCCCAGGATCCCAGTCTTGTGGTGATATATGACATGGAGATTCACTGTGGTGAATTCCTACCTGTACATAGGAAAGTTATGTCAGATTCTTTTCACTCTCTTTCTTATTCCTGTCCCTACTTCCTAACCTTTCTGGCAGATGTGACCAAGGGCTTGCTTTCAGAGCCTGGTAGGAAATCCCTAAGAGTGCTTACTATGAATAATTGCTTTGCGAATTACTGTGATAATAAAACTAGGCTGCCATGTCTCTGAGGGCAGGAGTGGTTTCTTATTAAATGTTAGATCCTTGTACAAATATGGTTGGTTGGTTGAAGTAACCTGTACAGTGAAGACATATGGACATGGTCCCTTCAGTTCAGGAAATAGATACAACACAATTGAGGACATAGTCAGAAGGAACTTGCCAGTGTCAGAATGGGATAAATGTTGCTTGATTTGTGCATTTAATAACTGTTTTGGGCCATGGGTGGGGAGAGAGATGGGTCTAGCTGAGTGAAACAGGATGGTCTACACATGGATATACTTTATTGACGGCTTCAAGTTGTACAACTACCACACTGGGCAAATCACAATGCTGCTGACTCACTTAGGTCAAAGATTTATTTTTTATTATTGTATAAGCAGCAGAAAGAAATTTCTGTCTCTTATTTTCTGACCTCTCAGAAGATGAGTCACTTCTCAATATACAATGGCTCATGAAGACAGCCTTTATGACCTGTGGAGAGTTCAGGAGAGTTTTCTTAACTGGCGTGTGTTGGTGGTCTGCAAGTGGGCTGCTTCTTCCCATCTCGACCTGGCAGAGTGGGCTGGTTATTGCTCTTTCTGCCTGAGTGATGGAAAACAGGTTTGGTGACTTCAGAGAATGCTATTCAATAAGCCATTGTGTTATCATTGCCTTTAAAAGCTGATCTTATTTCTCCATCTTGAACTGCCTTGTGTTTTGTAGAGGGGTTTAGGAAACATTTGGGCAATATTGTTACTCTTCCATTTGGGCTGTTGAAGAAATCATAGGGTTGATGACTGAGTGATTTTCTGTAGAATTTAGCCTGAAGGGTATTGGTGAATATATCCTTGAATTAAAAAGAAATTTGATTTCTCTTTGGGTTGGAGATGGAAATGGACATTTTCAATGTCACTAACTTCAAAATCTACTAAAGCTAAGAATTTGAACTGTTTTGAGCCCCCTTCTCTCTAAAATATAAGTGGTGTATTTCTGAGAGAACTCCCGAAGTCTCATTGGGCTACAAACTGTGACCTTCACCCTGGCCTTAGTGCCATTTCTGTAAAACCGACTGAAGTGCACCTTCTTCACATTCCTTCCCTTCTGATTGGCACACCTCTCCTTTGACCCAGTGATGAACTCCTGCTCACCTTTCAAGATGAAAGTCCAGTGCTACAGTTTAGATTCAGTTTCTGAGTTCTCTACTTTTGCTGTAGCTTATAAGGCCTAGGCTCATAACTGAGCTTTAACTATTCATGTACTTGCCTCCTCTGCCTGTGAGTTCCTCAAGCTCAGGAATTGTTTTATTCTATGTGGTACTTTCAAGGCGCAGTGCCCTGTCCAGAGTTTGGGCTCAAGTCATTGCTGAATTGATTGAATAGATGAATGTGGACCTTGCGAGGGAGACTTGGTCTCCTCTGCTAGGAGAACTGTAAGTCTGTGGATGCTGGGAAGGTGCCTTCCTGTCCTTGAACTAGATTTTCTCTGTGGCTGAGGTTCAGGAAGGGGCAGGCTGGTCTGAGCCTCCTTGTCTTTGTCAGGCTTCCCTCTCTACCTCCCTTCCACACAGCCCCTTCTGTGCTAGAAGGGATGTAGGACTGTGGCCACACCAGAGCTGCTACTTGGATGTAAGGGCGAGTTTCTTTGTCTTCTCTGTTTCTGGGGACATGGTCCATAGCAGAAAATAACCAGCAAGAGCTTCCTGCTTGGGAAGCTTTCAGACCTGTGGCTTGAAAAGAACAACAAACCTCCATCTCTTATAAATAATCACTATTTTCCCCCTTGGGTTAGCCCTGAGTGTCTTTATCCATTGAAGCCATTCAGGGGCAGTTGCTCATAGTGATGAGATTGATGGTGAAACGACATAATGCCACTAATGAGGGTTCATGGGGAATAGGACTTCTGGGAGATTTTATTTCTTATAGAATATTGGCATTCTGAACCATTGGCCAGAGTGTCTGTCCTGTCTGTTCTTTTAAGTAAAATTATTTTGGTGACCTTGGATAATCAATAAATTTCCCCAATGGTAAAACAATCATGAACATGAGCCTTCAAAGTCTGCTGTAGGGATCCAGTGAGATTATATAGATGAACCTCTTTGAAAACAAAATTTGAGTATTATCTAGGTGGAGGTTGCTGATATAAGTTCTTTCCCACTTCAGATACTTTTCTTACTTTCATTTAAATGAAAAAGCAAGGTTTATCTTTCTTTGTCCAGGTTTTGTATTTTGTTCATTATATAATATAATGGAAACTCGGAGGTACAAAAGAGAGAACAATAATAGTTCCGTAAATCATAGACAACCTTAAAGAGAATAGAATTCTTTATTTAGCAGACCAGGAACTAAAAGTCAGAGTATGTAACTTAACAAATGCTGAACAGTGCTTAGAAGCATAGTCAAACCTAAACTCTGGTCACTTGGTTCCTAAATTCAAATTTTATTAACCAAAAATATTAAATAGTAAAATGTATGAGTTAAATTAAACAAGTATTGAAAAATATGAGATCCTTAATAATATTCAAATACTTGTTTCCATTTGGTTGACCTCAGTGTTTGCAAGAGACATTTTATGCATCAGTAAATTTCCTATTTATTGTTGTTTTATTTGGGAAGTGTGATGTATCTTTTGTTGTTTGTAGGAAGTATTTATAGAAGGGACACCTTTGACCACAAATACTGGAGAAATGTTTATAGCCATGCTTGAGGAGGGTTTAGTTCTTTGCTTATTTTTAACATTGGATCCTGGGTTATATCCTATTGTTTTCTTAAAACTTGGTGCTTTGCCTGATCCTTAATCTATTTGTTTTCCCCTTCCCCTTTTCTACAGCTCTGCTTTGGTTATTGGTTATGTGACTGTACTTCTGAGTTGTAATGGTAGTGTTTTTCCTTACCTCCAACCTGTCCCCAAAGCATGTGGTGAATTTAAATCAGCCAGCTTCAGCCATGGGAAGAAGAGACAGCAGCAGGGCCTCTGTAACTCACACTAGAGACGTGTTCCTTCCTAGGAGCATCATTGCAGACCTTAGTTTTGCTTTAAAGAGCTCACACAGAGAAGATGTTTTCTTCAGCACTAATCTGGTAGCTGCACCTAGCAGATCATAATGCTCAATTCTCCAGAGCCCAGAAACCAGGGCACGAGAAACTCCTAATGCAACACGATCCCTTCATGACCTTCTTAGAAAAGAACATCTTGGTTCTCCCTGAGGAATGCATTTTTCAGGTGGATCTTTCCTCCCACCCTTAAGAAATAACCTCTTCCCTTGGACCACGCAGAGCTCAGTGAATGGAGAAACGTTCAATGAGTCTGCTGTCAGAGCAGCTAGCTGACTCTCACGACTGACCAAGTCTCTTTGAATCCTGTGTGTGTATGCACGCACGTGTGTGCATGTGTGTGCATGAGTGTGTGTAAATGTGAACTGAGGTGGGCCATATCGGAGGGCACAGCTGGTACAATCAGCAGAGGTATGTTGGCATAGTGGAAGGACAGGCTTGAATTAGGTCATGCCCTGAATGCAGCTCTCAGCTCCCGAAGATGAGACCCTGGCAGTCACTTCCCACCCCCAGGGGGGAACAATCTGGTCTGGAATCTGGCCCCACATGATTGGTTGACTCCTGAGAGCAGGGACGTCAGACTTCATGTATGCCAAGCTTCCTTCAGCTGGACCTTGGAAGGGAGTCATTTCTGTAGTTAATGCACAGAGAGACAGATGAACAGACAGAGAAGGAAAGGAGGTTTTATTTCTTGCCTTCCTCTCTCTCCTGGCCCAGAAGGACTCTTCAGTCTCTCATGGGCACAAACTGTGAGGGCAGGGTACAACAAATATACATATGGAAGCTCAGCTTATGCTTAAAGAGAGACGACTCCATTCTAGTTAAAAAAGCAAACTTTCTCCTATTAGGTTTATCAGCTCCATTTATTTTTATGTGCCTCAATGTCACTTCTTCAGGATTTTGTGTCCAAATCCTGGGACTCTGTTAGAATTTTTCGCTTTGAATAGTTATAATTCAACAATGAAGAAAGACAAAACAAAACAAAAAAGACTTTTTTGAGTAGGAAATGGGGGTAATATTTGTATGTATGTTTCACTTCAACCAACATCAAGTAGGGCAAGAACAAAACTGCACTCTTATTTCTCCTTCTTTTCATCTTATGATCTTGTTAGAATTAAAGTCCTTCCAAAGTTTCCCACTCAGAGCCACACCACTTAAAGACAAACTGATGCCAATATTCCTGGGGCTAGAGGGAAGCAAGCCTTCTCATTTTGTAGGGTAAGAAAACGAATCATAAACTGGTAAAGTGACAACTTAAAGTCACATGGAGACATTTGTGGACAGTGAGCATCTTGTATATTTTGTGTGACATGTTTGTGCAGGGGTGGAAAATTAGAAGTCATGGAGATGCTCGTGATGGTTTTTATCCACAGAGTTTGCTGGATTCAAATTTAACTGGTGTAAGAGTAATTGAGATTCCAAGACTAAGCCAGGATGAAGATTCAGAGAAGTCCTTGTCATCATATGTGGAGAAGGAGGGATCAAGAATCAGGATGTGTGCTCTAAGAAGCTTGTTGTTTAATTTTGTAGAGTTTTCATTAGGATAATCTCTTAGATGGATGAATATGTAGATGCTCCTTCTCATGAAATAATGTGAAAGCATACCATTTTTGTGTCCACCTGATTTCTGCATTTTATTGTTGTATTTACTTCCTCAAGACTCTGTGTGTCCAAACTGCATGATCCTTTCGTGCTAGAGACATCACTTGTGGGAAATGAAATGCAACTTTCTTGTCTCTTTGATTCTTTCCTAGCAGGATCTAGGCAAAATCCTCTCTGCTCTCTGGTACTGCATAGTGTGCTATAAAACTGCCTTTTACTGGCTGACTAGTACAGCCTGAGAGTCCTGTCATTTAAGCTGGTTAAGAGAATGCCTTTACCTAGCTGATAAAAGCATCGGGGCTTGGAAGAGTTCCAGGGCCTTCCTTATGCTTGGAGAAAAATTGTGGCAGCATTGCTGGGCATGCTGTGTGCTGTGGGTTTGGTGCAGTGCAGCAAGCTTGTGTCTGGCCCATGTGGATGGGCTTGCTGCTCCCCTGGAAGGAGTGGGAAGCCCTGGCTTGTGGCTGTGTGAGGGGATGTGTGTATTATATGCATGTATGCATTTGTGTGGGTGCGTGTTTACTTTCCTTTAAATCCCATTAGCCAAGTGTCAAGTACATCTGCCATTGCTTGCTTAACAAGGTTACTATTTCTGGTGTCCCATTTTTATTCAGGTCTTGGAAAACTCACTACATCTTTTCTGATCCTTTGCAGTGCTCTTTTTTCAGGGTCTTATATGTATATACATAGATGAACTCTTCCTATAATGAGTGGTTCTGGGATTTGGATATTTGTCATCTTCTGTCCTTGGTTCCACCCCAGGTACACAGCTTCATGCCAGTTCTGCTGTCCAGTACCTGTCCCCACACTGCCTGAGTCTAACGTGTCCTGGAGCAAGGGCAGAGTGGTAGATTTCAAAGGGCAGAATCACAGAAGTCAGAACTAGGAAGATATGTGACATTTTGTAGATCAGTTCTTCTATTTTACAAATGAGGACATGGAGGCAGACAAGTAAAATGACTTGTGCAGGTCACTCAGGAAGAGCTGGGGCTAGAAACTGGGTCTGCTGACTCTCAGCCCAGTCCTTTTTCCTGAAATCATTGCGTTGAATTTTTTAGAACATTCTGATACACTGATTGAATTTTCACCCCCACCTCCATACATTCTTTAGGTTTCTTTAGAGCCATGATGATTACCCAATAGTCACTGAAGCTCTCTTGATCTTTCTTGAAAGTGAAAATCAATACACTTAAAGAAAGGATACCTGTTTGAAGATTTGTGAATGCTCAGCATGTTGATCTTCACATAGTAGGTGTCTAACAAATGTTGAGTCAGTTCTGCAATTAGGTGTGTGTTTGAGAAGGGGAGGTGACTGAAGCTTCCTGTGGTCAAATGCCCATGTTCTGAGTGGCCCATTTGTCTAATGTGCAGCCTCCTCTGCCAATGGAAAGGCTCTCAGGGATCAGAGGGAGAGACCTGTCTCTACTCAACTGTTAGGGAAGCTTTTAACTAAAATACTCCTCTTAAGACAACACACTCATGTAGGTATACATTTCTGATTCTCTAGAACACAGCAGATGGTTGATGTGGCCAGTTGTGTGGTCAGTTCTAACCCTAGCTATCCTCTGTGCTCACTGGAAGACACTGAGCAAGCTATTAAATTTTTCTAGGCTACGCATTCCTTATCTGCAAAACGGGGTGCTACTGGGCATCAGTGCACTAAGGAATGGGAAGTACTTGACTTAGTACCTGGAGAACTGTGTGCTGCCAACAAATGCTTGCTTATGTGAGAGAGTGCTGGGGGATTAAGTGATCACTGTATGTGTGACCTGGCACTTCATTCCTATCACCTGGGTCTCAGTTTCCTCATCTGCAAAATGGGGATGACAATAACCATCATTGCCTAAGGATGTTAAGAAGACTAAATGAATCACTGTATGTAAAGAGGTTAGGAAGTAATTATTGAATAATAATATACATTTACATATGCTAAAAATATTAAAGATTAATATTGCTATGAAAAGCACTTGTACATTAGCCTGTCTGTGGTTATCTCTTTAAGAAATGGTAGCTCTTATTATTTTTACTTTTTCTTCCCTTTAAGAACTGTCCGTAAAAATACGTGGTATCATTGTAGTAATATTTCTAGATCTTATACAGTATTTAGTTTTATAAATTCAAGTTATAACTCTGTTCTTGTGCTTTCATCTTAAATCAGAAAACCAGAACTCAGTGTGTTAATTGTCTACTGCCACTGTAACAAATTACCACGAATCTAGTGGCATTAAACAACACAAATTTATTATCTTATAGTTCTGTACATCAGAAGTCTCCCTTGAGTCCCAGCTGGCTAAAATCGAGGTGTTGGCAATCTGAGATCCTTTCTGCGGGCTCTAGAGGAGAGTTCATTTCCTGCTTATTTGGATGTTGGCAGGACGTTCCATGTGGTGGTAGGACAACTCTCCATGTCCTTGCTGGTAGTTAGCTGTCCCCACTCCCCCTAGAAGCCTCTCTGCTCTCCTTCATGTGGTCCCTTGCACTTCAGGATCAGCAATGGCATCAAACCCAGCTCCTGCTGCTTCTCTCAGACCATAGCTGGAGAACATTCTCTGCTTCTAAGGCCTCATATGATGAGGTTGGCCATGCCTGGATCACACAGGAAGGGAACTCTCCCCCTCTTAAGGTCCTCAACCTTAATCATAGCTGCAAAGTATTCTTGGCCATGGAAGCTAATGTATGCACAAGTTTTGGGGATGAGGATGTGGAGATCTTTGCAGGCAGTATGCAATATTCTATGTACCACAGAATGCAAAAAAAAGAAAAAAATCACTCTGGCTTATGAAACTGTGGATAGTTCAAATTAACTCTATCATGAACTTCAAATTTCATTGCTCAAGAGGTGAAATTGGAGAATATAATGCTAAGTGAAGTTAGCCAATCTCAGAAATCCAAATGCTGAATGTTTTCTTTGATATAGGGTGGCTGATTCACAGTGGGGTTGGGACGGGGAGCATAGGAGGATTAGAGGAACACTAGAAAGGCCAATGGGGAGGGAGAGGAAGGGAGGGGGAAAAGGGGGGAAAAGAAAAAAAAAGATGGTAGAATGAGATGGATATCATTACCCTCACTGCATGTATGAAGACAAGAATGATATGAATATATTTTGTATACAACCAGAGATATGTAAACATGTGCTCTATATGTGTATTATGAGTTGTAATGCATTCTACTGTCATATACAGCAACTCCAAATTAAAAAAAAAAACAAAAGGTGAAAAGGCTTAACTGCATTCAGAGATTTGCTATTTCTCTCCTTGTGCTTTTGATCTTATGGGCCCTGGAGACACTTATTTGGTGATTACTCCTAGCAGTATTTCCAGCACTCCTATTTTGTGGAAGCTCAGGGTTTGTGGTGAGGGTCCACCTTTCTTTGTCTGTCAGGTGATCTTCTACTCAAAGCTCATCACTTTCACAAAATCCTTTCCAGTAGTTTCCTTTTTGGCCTGTCTGTCTCCAATTTTTTTTTCCCCCCAGAACGTATGATCACCATCTTTCTTTCCAGCATCTGTCTCCCTTCAGTCATGACATGTTTTTTCTGCACTGCATTGTCTTGGTACAAGCCTGTGTGTCTGTGAGTTCCTCCATGGCCAGTGTCATTTCTTAAATTGCTTTGTGTCCTTAGTGCCTAACACAGTGCTTGGTAGAAGATGAGCCTACAATGTGTGTTGGTTGGATCTTGTTGTGCTCGTTAGAAAAGGAGTATTTGTCTACTCTGTCACTCAACAGTTATCTATTGATCAAACCCAGGATGCAAAATTTACAGCCAGAGGCAGAACCATAAATAGAAACAGTTCCAGTCCCCTAGGGGTTTACAGCCTAATTTCTAGGGAAGCAAAAAGCGATACATCTCTGACAAAATGAGTTGCACATTCCTCATGAAAAGAAATGGTGACCCCTTCATTTGAGGGCAGGGCAGGCAGGCCATTGAAATTAGTTCACTTGCATCTCCTAAATGCTTCCCCAGAGCTTTAAAAAGAAAAGCCAAATATTATTTTCAGGTCTTCTGTCTTCAATTTCAGATTTACAACTATTAATTCCTAAAATGTGTACTATATCAAAACCAGAGTAAATACCGACAATATTAGGTGTCCCTATAAGTTATATCTGAAGACTGTCTGTGATTGGCAGCTGGGAGTCTCTTGGCTTGGGACACTCTCCTCACATCCATATCAAGGAAGATGCTTTAAGTCAGAAAAGAAAAAGATTAACTCATGTTGGAATGGCTATGTTCAGATTTCTGATGAGCTTCCTAAAGCAAACTTACATTAACATAGAAAAGTACAGTTCAGATCTAATTACATTGCCATTCTCATCCTCACACAAAGCTTTTCACCTTAAGGCAAATATTTCTGTGTTGGTACTGATCATGCTATTTTTTCTTCATAATCACGACCTGCTGTTTTCTTTCATATTTTTTATTGTACATCTGTTCCTGTTCTAAACAATTCACATTTGATAGGTAATTATTGCATTTTAAATCAGGACTAACTTTTTTTTGCATTAACAGCAGGAAATTATGCTTCTTGATTTTTTTTTTTTTTTTTTTTTTTGAGTTCAGAGTTTAAAGTTCAAAGTTTTGGGGGCTCTGTTTGCTATAGTGTAGTCTATATTTGTGTGATTGCACATATGTATTGAAATGCTGATATCTAGGGATCTACTGAAGGTCAGGAAAAGTGAACAAATTGTCTTTGAAAATTCCCATAATTAAAACTATTTTGTAAAGCACATTCTGGTATTATCAGTTTTATATACCAAATATGTTTTAAAATTTGAGTTGAAATTTTACACAATTTTCTTTTGTTATAGGGCTAATCAGGGCTTGTGATTTCTTCAGATTTACCTTTTCCCCAAAGATTCTGGGGATCCAACCCAGGTCTCAGTCGTTCAAGGTGATCTTTCTGACACTGGAATTTATCCCCAGCCTGTTTTGTTTTTAATCTTGAGACAAGGTCTTGATCTGTTGCAAATGTTGGCTGCAAACTTGCCATTCTCCTGCCTCAGCCTGCTGAGTTGCTGTGATTATAGGCATGAACTACCATGTCCAGTTACAAGTGGGGTTTGTATGGGCATTGTTTTGGTTATCTTTTGCTGCATAACAAGTTGCCCTAAAACACAGTGGCTTCAACCAAGAATGGGCACTTATCCATTTCACACAGTTTCTGTGGGTTGGGAATTCAGGGGTGTCTTAGCTGGCAGTTCTGGCTCAAGGTCCTTTGTGAGATTTCAGGTTAAGTGGGAGCTGAAGGTTCAGTCATCTGTAGGTTGTTACCCAGGGTTGAAAAATCTGCCTCCAAGGTGGCAAATGCTCATGGAGAGCAAGTTGGTATTGGCAGTTGGCAGGGGGCCTTGGAATGCACTTCTCCATTGGACAGCTTGGGTGTTCTCCCGACATGACTGACAGCTGGTTTCCTTTAGAGCTAGTGATCTAAAAGAGCAAGACAGCTGCTGCAATGCCCTTCAGAGCCTCAGTTCAGTGACAAGGCCTATTTGATAGGGAAGGGGACTAGAAGAGAATAGGAATACCTGGAGTTGTGAATCACTGGAGTCCTTCTTGAAGGCTGGCTGTCAGCACCCAGTCCTCTTTGCTCATAACCCTATCTAGCTGAGGAAGGCTGATTCTGTACACTGATAAAATATGATTTCAGTGTCTTGACGTGAGAACTCACGTTGGTATCAGGAGCTGGTAGAACATGGAGTTAACAATATTGGGTGTAGTAGGTCTGGATTCAGAATCAGAGCAGCAGGCGGGATCTGGGTTACGAAGACAGGTCCAGAAAAGAGCAGGTATTGAACCAAACACATCTCAGGCAGCTGCCTCCTTTAAGCAAGAGAGTTCATGTAGTTAGGGAGGAAGACCAGCCTCCATGGAATGGTTTCCAGTGCTGCTTATGCTCATAGATGATATTTAATCTGTTTTTCCCCCCTGGTTTATGAATATAATAATGGTGAATTGGGTTCAGTAGTGGTTTGGCAAACACATTTTGACAACTCAAACATTAGCATCAGTGAACACCAAGTATCTTTTGGAGTTAAATTGAAGCTATGCTAATTCCAAAGTTATAACAGTGGTATCCTCCATTCACCAGGGGAATGAATAAGGATACACTGACTGTCCAAATCTCTACTGCTAAATGTGGTGCCTTGCAATCTACATGGCTGCTTTTCCAATCTAAGTTATCATCCAGAGTTTTACCTACTATGTGGAGTTTGGTTTTTAATAACACTAATTGAAGATGTTTAGTAAGTGTCTAGGATACATGAAGGTCATTATCTAGGTTCACTACAACAACACAACCATGAGATATGTTGTCAAAGACAATGGGCTCTGGGGGAAACAGGCTGGGTGCCTGTCTGTCCAAGTCCACTTAGCACAAGCTGTAGCTATGGGACTTTTGGTAAATTATGTGACCACTCTCAACATTAATTTCCTTATCTGCAAAATTGGGAACTACAAGAACCCCCCCTTAAAGATTATTGCAGGGGTTTAGGAAGACAGTAACCATAAAACACTATGTACCTGATAGGCAGTACATGTTTGTTTTTCATTATTCATATAAATATCCTTTTTAAATTTTTCAATTCATTTATTTATTTGGCAATTATGAATTGATTTGGCAATTATATATTGGGATCTGGGAAACAGAAGTGAAAAAACAGTCCAGATCTCATCTTCATGGTGTGATATTTATAGTCCTAAAGAATGAAAATGTAAAAGTGTGTGTAAGATGGTGATAAATTCTGTGAAGAAAGCAAAGCAGGTAATAATCAACCCAAGAGCCGCAACTGTGGAGTACGTGCTACTTTGTGTAGGGTGATTAAGGAAATCCTCACTGCTTTGCCCAGAGGACTTAAGGAAGTGAGGGAGAGTCACATAGATTTCCAGGAAAGACAACCTTTGCAAAGGTGGCAGCACCTGCAAAGGTCCTGAGGTGGACTGAGCCTGGCACAGTTGATGAACAGCAAGGAGTCAGTCCCCTTTGGATATCACAGAATGAGTGAGGGAGAAGGTGGCATGAGATGATGTTGAAGAGACTGTGGACCACTGACTCATTTAGGGTTTTGTAGGTGGTACTGAGGAGTTTACCTCTCACTCCTGAGGAATAGGGAGTTATTGGGGAATTTTGAGCAAAGGAGTGACATGAATGGATTCCCACTTACAAGGATCACTGTGGAGACTGTTGGCATGGCGAGCAGCAGCCAGAGTCAAAATGGAATACTTTTGAAATGGTCCAGGTACCCTGAGCCAGGCTGGATTTGGTGGAGGCCGTAGAAAGAGGTCAGAATCTGGACATATAATGAGCTATATCCCCAGCCCCAAACTTGAGTTCTTACACTCCTCAAGCCCCCACTTTACTCTCAGCCATCAACTTCACTTGTGACTTTACTGTGAAAACAGAAGTCATCTGCTGATCACGGGTTCCCATCTCCGTATCTCACAATCTGTGCCCAGGCCCCCTTCCCTCCTGTCACTTTTTCCAAAATGGTGCACACTTTTATCTAAGGCCATCTCCTCCACCTGTGTACACCCCAGATCCTTCTTCATGCTGCCTCTTAGAGAGCATTGCCAGAGCAGTTTTCTCCCTGATTATTCTTTGCTTTCCTGCCAGCTCAAGGAAAATTGAAAAAGGTTTCAAAGTATTATATCAGCAATTTTAATTGCTTTCTGCAGAGCTCCTTGTTCACCGCATTGGACATATATTAATGGTTGATCTCCGCCATCATCTCATTTGATGTATCAGCAGCCTTTAATATAATTACTCTCCCCTCTTTTTCTTCCTTGAGCACTTCTTGCAAATAGCTTCAGGAGTGCTGCTTTCTCAGTCTTGCCATCAGGAGTTTCTTCAGGTCCCTCCTCAAGTACTTGTGCTGTAAACCTTGGCAGATCCAACGTCTCCTCTTCCCCAGCCACTGATTCTTCAGGTGTCACTGTGCATTCAGGTACTAATGACTCCCAAACATGTGTCTCCAACCCTTACCTTGGCCTCTGAGTTCCAGACTCAGAAACCCAACTGCCCACTTCACATCTGCATTGAGGTGTCTCTAAAAAGTTCCTCCAAGTCAGCAAGTCTGAAACCAGACTTTTGATCCCAAGGCCCAGATGTCTTTCTGCAATCTTCCCCATCCCAGGAACTGATAATTCCATTTTTTTTGTGATTACTGAGGCAGCGACTAAAAGTTCTTCTGTAAGCTTTGCTTTCAATATATGTCTTGAGAAGAAAGGAGGAATAATCTCCAGTGACATTGTCAGACTACAGCCCGCAGCCCACTTAGGGTGAGCCGTCATGGACTCAAGGGAGCTGTTCCAGTCGCTCTCCACACTCGTGATGTTCACCTTTGTGCAGGTGTGCAGTAGTGGCTGTCAGTCACAGTGAGGACAGGATGGGGCAGGGCAAGATGAGGGGGCAAGAAGGAGACCAGGGAAGCTCAGGTGTCAGAGGCCTCTGGTTTTGCATTTTGTCATTGATTGTAATTGGCCTTCTCTATCAATTTACAAATATTTCGACCTTCCCCAATTGCTCACGAGCCCATGTCTTATTCTTTGCTATTTCCAGCATACTTGATAGCAGGTTTTTTTTTTTCTTCCTCCAAAGTAGAAAAATCAATAACTGTCAATTTTTTCATATTTTTCTTAGTCATTTTACGTCAGCTCTATTATGTGAAATTCTATTGTAAACTCTTTTTTAAGAAGTCACCTCCGTATAAATATGCATAAGGAACTGTTCCATTCCAAAATGCCACTTTTGATTATAGATGTATCTGCAAAGCTGAGGTAAATTAAATTTTTAACAATGTGATCAATTTTGTTAATTAAGTAGATGGATGAAACAAAGTATTTCAACAGAAGGTTTGGCTTGAAGTATTTAACTGTTTACATTTTATCAAATTAACCTACTGCTTGCCAATTTTCCCTTTTATTTTGAGGAAAGCTAAAAGATAAAAAATGGCCATTGCCTTTTTCCTTTAAAGTTATTTCTTATAGTGACTGTCAATTTGAAATGTTGTTTAAGTTGGATGTGTAGGTGTGGGAAGGAGTTGGTGGGGTCAGGAGAAGAACATGGAATATAAAAAAAGTTAGGTCAGGGGTCAGTGAGTGGCAAAGGGGCTCTAAAAACGTCTTCCAGGGTGTGGTTGTGCTTAATATAAGAGACACACAACTACAATCATCGTCTTGAGGTACAGTAAGAAGTTCAGTCAACACGTAAGTATTATATATCTTCTTGTGCTGGGTACTGTGGGTTCAGGGACACAGTCATTAAAACAGATTTCCAAACAAACAAATATAGGATACTTGCTATTGTGGAGTTTCAACTCCAAAGGGTTTGTAAAGTAGAGTCCTTGTGGAGATGTGGGAGCTCACTGGGGTGACTGATTAGACATGAAGGTCCACGTGAGTCACAGAAGGTCATCCAGAAGTTTTATCCTGGGTGACAGAAAATGATGCTGACTGTGACTTACTTAGAGAAAGCAAGAGGATTGTACAATCTGGAGAGATGCCGATTTAGATGTTGGATAAATAATTTTTAGAAGGGTCAGCACAGGCATTTGCTTGGAATCGACCAACAGGGATTAGTTGGGATTACAAAGCAGAGAGAATATTAAGCATGAGAAAAGTATATGTGAGGATACCATGGTTTTCAGGTGGAAGAAAGGGAAGATTGGAAGAGGTTGGTGGAAGAGAGGAGCCAGGCTCTAAAGAGACAGATGCTTTGCTCATTTATGAAATAAACATGTTTTGTATATATGTAATAGTTGATTCTAATTTTGGAATATGAGGTTTATATTTTCTTCACACAGCAGAATTGAAATTATATGAGCTTGTAGTAGGAAACAGACATATATCATAAAATTGCAGTCTCATAGAACATGTAGCTTTAAAGAATCAGTTAAAGAAAATTTAATTTCAAAGGCATGAAAGATGGAATATATATGTGAACAGAAGTTTGTTTTGGAGATAAGGTCCGTGAACTATTTTTTATTTTTTTGATACCAGGGATTAAACCCAGGGCACTTAACCAATGAGCCCAGCCCAGTTTTGTACTTTGTTTAAAGACAGGGTATCACTGAGTTGCTTAGGGCCTAAGTTTCTAAGGCTGACTTTGAACTTACAATCCTCCTGCCTCAGCCTCCTGAACCACTGGGATTATAGGCACGTTCTACCACCTAGCTGGGTTCAGTGAACTTTTAAAAGTTCAATTCAATTTTTGTGTTTTGTTTTTTCTCTGAAGTTCTTAAACTATGGCTGGGACATACTCACATTTTGTATTACCCACATATATCACATTATATATTTATTGTTTTCTCAGAATCTAACCTTCTTGGGCCTTAGGGAATTTCTTTTCTCTTCTCATCCCATTTTGTTTGCCTTTTTGTTCATGTTGTGGTTTTAGTCTCAAAAATACATGCTTGGAGGAAGCAAAGAAAGGAGGACTCTTGTGGTCCTGAGGCATGGCTTCCTCCCATCCACCCACCACCATCTTTCTTCCTCCTCACGGCCTGCTCTCCACTCAGTCCCCTCACCTATGATGAGAGAGATGGGAAATGCCAAGGTGCAGGTAGAAATCCAACTAGCCCCAGGAGTTCTCTTCCTGTTTGATTTTCCTCTTGGTCCCTTGCCTGCTTGCCAGCCTGTATTTCTGGCAATAGGCTGCCCCTAAAGGAAATCTGAGCAGTCCAGTGAAACCTGCGTGCATGCTGAAAATTCTTGTAACCTTTAAAGATGTACAGTGTGTAATCCTAAAACACACTGAGCTTGGATTCTCTGTACATCCTTCCACTATTAAGGGATAGCTAGCATTCCTTTTCACTTCCTAGGATTTATTTCTCAAGTATATATTTATAAATGCCCTATTTCAAAAATTACTCCTCCAAAGCATGTTCCAGGCTGAAGTGCACTCATTTTTGTGGGGCACTTTTTTGGGGAGTAGGGGGTGAACAGCTGAATTTGTAAACAACCATTTAATTTCAGTAATCATATCCTTAGAGCAACTTGTTCTTTAGCTTAGTAAATTCTAACAACTTGGTACAGTTCATTTTTGATTAGGATGAGTTTTCTACTCATGTAGAAAGGAACAGCTTTGTCACTATCATTGAGAGATTCTGTTGGGGAAAGGAAAGTACATCTTAGAGATCTGGCTCTCCATATGAAATAAGAAACAGATTCACATCAAGTGTAATCCTTCTGGTGCAGAATTTATCACCTAGAAGCCAAGAGAGAGAAGCATGTTGCATTTACTCAGTTTTCCTCTGCACTCCTGCTTAGAGTAATTTGAAAATAATCACTTAACTTTTGAGGAAATTATGTTGTTTTCTTCTTTTTGGCACTGGGGATTAAACTCAGGGACACTCGACCACTGGGCCACATCCCCAGCCCTTTTTGTATTTTATTAGAGACAGGGTCTCACTGAATTGCTAAGTGCCTCGCCATTGCTGAGGTTGGCTTTGAACTCGCGATCCTCCTGCCTCAGTCTCCCAATTGCTGAGATTATAGGCATGCACCACCGTGTCAGGAGAAATTATGTTGTTTTCTTAGACACTGAATTTAAAACACACACACACACACACACACACACACACACACACGCGTGCACGCGCGCACGCGCTGAGTTTTTCAGGTCTTTTGTCCTTGGGTCTGTTTTCCTACCACTTTCACATGGCGTCTTACACTCCTTATCCAAGAAGTCACTTTAATGAATTTGCTTCTTACAAGCAGCATGGTATAATTAGGCAATTGCCCTTGTGTCTAGAATCCACCAGGGAAAGGTGGTGACAGAACTGTACAATTGGCTCATTATGAAACAGTGCAAAAAAAAAAACGTCTGGACTTAATAAATGAAGGAATGTTGGGAAATGCATAGTGGAAAACATGACTGGATGGGGATAAAACTAAAAATCACCTTCCGTAAACTGTCTTGGTTAGCCTGTGGGGATCAGTTACAATGTGTTAATTGAAAAGACAAGTTAACAATAAAGGGAGTAAAATAAGGCTGTTATTAAAAATGATTCAAACGTGCCTGAAACATTTTATTTCATATTAAATATATAAATTCCCCAGTACATTGAGATAGCCCCATGGTGGTCTCTTTGATGATGGTGAACTGATTTGCATTCCTGCAGAAATCACATGCATTGCCTATGATTTCTAATTTTGGTGTCTTTAAGTGGAGCAGAACTTAGAGGCATGCAAGCTGGGTGCAGATCCTTCTTGATTTCCATTATGTTATGAGAACACACACGTTCAAATAAACATTTTTAGCCACTTGCCTTTATCAAAATTTTCCAAGACAATCTATTTTTTTCATTGAAATAAAAATGCTTGTTGGCAATTATATTTGTAATTTTAAAAGTAATGAGATCACCAAATTAAAATAGCAAGTGCAACCTGTAGGAACAAGACTGGGATATGAGCTGGTGAGTGACAGTCTACAAGGACATCCCAGATGGCTCAGCAGCTTCTGTGGGCACTGCCATGTTGCTGTTTCAAACAGAAGAACCGAGAATAGTTTTGGCTAATTGAATTATTCTGATTACACCAAAATCAATAAAATAGAGGGAATAACTTTATTTTTAACACACCTCTTATTTCAGAAGAGTTTTAGGTTTATGTGAACATTGTAAAGAGAGTACAGAAAGCTATTATACCCCACACTCAGTTCCCCCTCACTTGGCATCTTACATAAGAATGCTGCATTTGTCACAGCTAAAGAACCAGCACTGATTCATTATCACTAACTGAAGTGAATACTTTGGTAGAAATCCAATAGTTTTTAACCTAATGTCTTTTTCTATCCCGGGTCCCTGTATAAGATTGCACTTAGTTATTTTACATTTCACGTAAGATTATATAATCTTGTTTTACATTTCAGTTGTTCATAGCTAGCTTTAGTTGTTTGTCCCCTTAAGGCCTTTAGAGTGGCGGTTTTGCAAACTTTTCTTGTTTCTGAAGGCCTTGACTGTCTTGGAGAATTCTGGTCTGGTGTGTTGGAGACAGCTCTTCATTTTTGGTGTGTCTGGTATTTTCTTTGTGTTTAGAATGTGATGATGGCTTCTAGGGAGGAGGATCTCATATCAGTGGTACCACTGCTGATGTTGACCTTGATCATCCTCTAGAGATAGTGTAACATGTTTCTCTACTATAAACTTAACTCCAATTTTTCCTTGGTTTTGGTTAAATGATTTTTATAGGCAGACCATAGGCATGAGAACTTCTGTTGTGTTTATGTGATTTTTATATGAGGATGGCTTGCTACATTGAAATAAGAACATGTAAATTCTTTTAACCATTTTCTCTGGGTGATGGAATTCAATGATTTGGACTCTTTATAAGGATTTTGTGAATAGCTGGAAAAAGTGCACTTCATGTCATCTTATTATTGTTATTGAATTTCACTTTTCCTATATTCGCATTTCCTGAGCTTTAGTATCTAGCTGAAGGGAAGAGAAGCTACAAAGTTGTTCTTTTGGTAGTTGTTTGGAGGAAAAATAGAGTTGTACAGGTGAGCTTCTGCAGTGTGGGATTCAGGATTTCAACACTGTGTCATTTCTTGGTGCAGTTTTATTTGACTCTGGATGAGCATTTTGAGGGCAATTTAATTTTTCTTACTGTTGAGTACAGTTAGCAAAATTTACTTGATAATTGCCTTGTAGCACATCAATGAATACCAAGGCCAATCAAATGTCCATGTCTATTGCCCCATTCTACAGACCATTCCTAAGATGGGAAGATATTCCAATATGATGCAAATTGGGGTTTTGTGCACCAAGCTGCGAACCCCAGAGTTCATCATTTTCCACTTTACAGAAGAAGATGCACAAAGCCTAAGAAACATATTTTTCTAATAAAGAACTAGACTCCAATATGATATCAATCTATTGAAAACATTTTAATATAGAACAGAAAGATATCTGTAAAACTCTGGGTCCATCTGTTGTCTTTGTGGGCCTGGGAGACATGATGAGGCTGTTACGTCAACTTCTTTTTACCTATATTTTTGTGAAGGGGATATGAAAACTTTTCATTTTAGAATTGAAGCTCACTTACCTTACTTAAATAATAGTGGTTTCTGACACAAAGGAACAGAAATAGGGTCCTGATGGTTTAAATGTAGTCCCACATTATCAATATAAAAGGAGAACAAGCCAGTTGTTCGGTTTTCTTTTCTGTGCTCCTGAAGAACTTTCTTTCCCAGCGCCATCTTGGATGACCATGGGAGCTGCATATCTCTTTCCTCAACATCACCATCTTGTCCCCATCCTCAGTGTGAACCTCATCTGGAGCCCCTGAATGCTAGGAATACTTTGCTGAAAATTCCGACATTATTTTATTATTTCTATGGTGTTGTCTTATTTCTCTGCCCTTTGCTGAGTTTTTTTGCTTCCACTGATACAGCTGTTTGAAGTAACATGATTTGGGGAGAAGCAGCTGTTTCTTACCTATAGAGAGGTAATCTTAAGACTTGAGCTTCATATCTCTCTGGACTTCGTAATTCAGTTCTGTAATAATAGGCAAGATCCTTGCCTTCCACTCAGTGTCCTGAGGGAGTACGAGGGGACAAGTATGACTGCCTTGCCTATCTTTAGAAAATTGGTCTTACCATCCATTATGAAATAATTTTGCAAATAAACTGCATAGTACTGTACTAATCAAAAGGAAAAAAATTTAAAGCTGCTAAGATATGAAGAAAATCTGCAGCAATCAGGAATCCCTTTTACCTACACCACAAACTATTAGTGCAGGATTGGGTGAACATCTACACTGTTAAAAAAAAAAAAAAAAGTAGATAAGAGAAACAGAAGAGAGTAAATTTGTAGCTACTGTAGAGAACGCCATCAGGCCCCGGCATTGGTTCAAATGCACTTCAGTGGTATTAGTATCTAGGAGAATGACAATTAATTGTTAAATGCCTGATGACAATAATTATAACGATTAAGTATAGAAGCGTGAAAGTTAGATACCATGATTTTGAGTTTTTTTTCTATCTTAAAAGTCATATACATGACCAACTTAAAATAAACCCACTACTTAAAGCAATCCATCAATGAATGAGAAAAAAGACAAATGAAAATAAGTCTTTAAAAATATTTTGAATATAATATGTTTACATTGAAATCACTTCAGCTTTCAAGGTGAGGCCATGAATACAGCACTGAGTCTGGACCAGTCTGGTTCTGAGCACTGAGTTCACTCACTTATCCTCATAGTCACCTGAAGAGATAGAAAAGGAAACTGAGGCCCAGAAAGAAGATGGCATTGGATGGAGGTCACACAGTGGGTATTGACAGAACCAGACCCCGGAAAGGGGCAACTTAGCTGTCAATTCTCAAGAAAGACGAACAGGAAGATGTCAATATTAGAATTAGGGGGAGAAAGCTATGTTGGCAATTGGTAAAATAGAGAATATAAAGAAGATAAGGAATGACAAAATACAAGACAAGGAAACACATGGGATCAAAGGCATATCCTGGGAATTAATAACTATAATATGTTTGTTTTTAATAATATGAAATAATTCACAGCTAAAATTAAAATATTTTTAAATAAGACAATCCTAATAGTAATAATCATTCAGGATATATAGTTTTAAAAAAATATTCTAGTGGGTTGGGGTGTGGCTCAGTAGCAGAGTGCTTGCTTAGCATGTGCAAGGCCCTGGGTTCAAACCCCAGCAATGCAAAAAAAAAAAAAAATAATAAAATAAAAATCTAGAGACCAATGGTAGACGAAGAATAAACTGGAGAATGGACCCCACTACTGTCTTAAGCAAATTAATATGAAAGAGACTTGATGGTAGTTGAGTAAATATATTTTCCCATTGACTTGGTTATTGTATCAGATCGTTCACAGATTCATGCCATAAGATTTTGACTAAAGAAGTCACTTGTGTTATGATTACATAAAATTGCTATTTGTTAATAATTTTTGCTTGGCATTTGTGAATATTATGTGTTTATGTTTTCATAATTCAGGTTTCAATGTCTATATTTCTACCCCTGAATGCACATGAAAAATTGCTGTACCTAGGACAGGTTGCAAGATTTTTCCCCCTCTGTGCACTCAATTTGTGTGTTATTGTATCCTATGACATTTTGAATCAAGTGCTGCTAGTACCAAGCTGCTATTAGCAGCTGACGCCAAAAATATTCATTATAACACTTCTCAGCATGCAAGTGAGAGCCCTTCAAATTACACAGGCAGAATTTACAGCCATTGTTCTTTTCTTTTTTGCATATGACACAGCCAAAAGAATGCAAAACGAAAGAGGATTTATTAGAAAATAATGCCATGGTAAAACGTAGTAAAACATGAGATTGTGAAGTTTATGTGAAATTCAGTACTGCATTATAGATACCTTTTCAGAGGCCTTTTATTCCCCTTTTCTGAATGTTTTTCAAGCGGCATTTTGTGTATGTGGGGGTGTCTTTGATTACATTGAGGTGAAAACTACATATATATCTGGAGATAAGTAAAACCTTCAACAGTGAACCAGAAATGAAGGATGCAGATTGCACGGAAGGCCACATATATGGCTCCCCTCTGATGATGTATCCATCAGGGCAATTGCAGTACTCATGGTAGCAAGAAGTAGAACAAAAGGCTTATTCTCCAACAGAAGCAATTAAAAGCCAGATGAATAAGTAAGCGTTATCATCTTTAATATCCAGAGTGCTGAGCCTGCAACCATTGGATGACTTCATATAAATTAATTTATTTGACAAAGTGAGGACTCAGAGTTGGAAGCCAGTGGATCAGATGCCAACAAGTCATGGCACAGAGGAGAATGCTTTCGGCAGTGATTCTGAGTACCAAACTCTCACTGTCACCTTCTCTTCTGCAGCCTTTTGGTTGAGGGTAAGGGGTTGGGTTGGTAACAGAGAAGGAAAAGTAGGGTTGGTGAAAAGCAGCCTTTAACTTGCCAATTCTTTGTGTAGTGTCTGAAAAAATGGGTTGATGATCTTTCTTTTCTTGTTCTCGGGTTCTGGAGAGACTGTGAGCAAAGGGATGGGGTTGGGCAAAGGTAATTTCCATTTCAGCTTAATGAAAACATATTAAAATCATGGTTCCTGCACAGAGTGTTGTGATCTCAGTCCAACAGAAGGGGCCAAGTGTCACATGTGCCAGTTAAGAAGTGGTCTGGACCATTGCTATGGTCTACAGTGTTCGAGAGAGATGCCCAGACCCCCGGTTAGCTCTCACTGCCCTCTTTATGTCTTTGACTTTATCTGCCTGTTGGTAACATGGGGTTGGCTCCATAGTCTTCTGAAGTGTCATCTACAGATGTTTCCCATCTGGCTGAGTCTCAAGCCTATCATTGGAGGTGAAGTGCTTCCCTTGGTCTAGCATATGATGTTTTGCTAACTTTGAGTTGGAAATCACAAAGGCTTCTTAAAGGAAGAACTAGATAGTCACATTTAATAAGCACTTAGGAGGTGTCTGACACTGCAGTACATATTTCTGTATGATACCCCAGAAGAAGCTGGTGTCCCTGTGCATGTCTTTTAAAATCACAATCGTCTTGCTACCGGACCTTTAAAAAACTGTTTCAGATATGGATCTCCCATTTTCCTATTACCCATGAAATTCTAGGCAATAATATCCCCAAACAATTACCCTCCAGCTTTGAAAATGCTTTGAAATTTCCATATTTATTTTGTTCCCCAGGGAGAGGTAGGGAATGTTTAGCAGGTAAAATGTGACTTCTTCTAAACTCTGAGTTTTTGTCAATTCATTGAAATTCATAAAAAGCAGCCCCTAGATGAACATTAGCAAAAATGCCCCAAACTGAGGCTTTCTCTAGTGGAATATTAGCAAGCTGCTGTTTTCAAAATTCTCCCAAATGATTTCTGGGATGACAAAGGACAGAAGAAGGGGGAGGCTGGTTTTGCATGGAGCACTGATACATGGGAAGGAATTAATGCAAGCCAGAAGGGCAGGTCTGTCTGGCTCTGGTCAGCTGGCCAATCCGCAGTGGCTGGGATTGGGCAGAGGGGGAGTCCAGGTCACAGCCGAGGCTGGAATACAGATATCTGTGGAGTCAGCATTCATCTGCTGACTCACTGCAGTGACTCTGAAGCATTTCTCTCCTCTTGATACTTCCAAGTTTCATACACAGAGATGGCAGAGTGAGCATCAGGCAGGGGTGGCAGCCTGGCGTCCTGCAATCAGAGCAATGCCTTTAGGGACCTGTCGTATCCTTTCAGGTGCACAGTAGCTGCTGGTGTCTGAGCTCTGTCCCTTTTGCCAGCCCCATTCAAAGGATCCCATTTTATACAGGTCACGTCTTTCAAATTCTTCCCTTTGTTTCCCCTTATAGCTGGGTATCATGTGCACCATCTTAGCTCCTTAGATGGCAATTTTCTGGTTCTGAGACATTTTGTTTATCATCTCTTAATTTATGCTTACATATTTATTTACTTTGGCAAGTGGCAAACACATACTTGATGCAGGGAAGAAATAAGCCCCATTAGCCATCTTTTAGTACCACTGTGCAAGCTTTTAGACTTTTTCCTCTCAAACCTCCTGAACATGCTAGCAAATGAGAGCTCTAAACATAATTTCCTTGCTATGATGGTAGGATCAAGCCCAGGGTATAAAATGCCCAGGGTGATATTTGTAAGACAGTATCAAAAGAAGAAATGTTTCATGTGGGAACTGCTCATGAAGGAATGTAGATCACTTACAGTTATTTGGAGCTAGTAGGTAGTTAAATAATTTTAACAGTTTGTAACTAAAAAGTTAGCAAAGTCTATATCAATCACACTTTACAGTAAATACTGCTTTTAGAGTCATGCCCAGGAAAACAGGCAGCTTACTATTTATAAAATACTATTGCTCAATTTTAAAGCTTTCTTTGTTTTGATTTATGTGAAAGTGGTATAAAGTTAAAAAAAATGTTGTTTCTCAAAATGTTATTGGTTATATAATTTATGTTCAATTTCTGCAACATTATATGTTCCTCTAAGAAGGAATACAAACTGTACAGCTTTGCACACATCAATGCAGTTGTCATAGAGACATGGGGAGTCTCTGCTACAAAATAAAATGTCATCTTGAAGGCACAGTAGATGTGGCAAAGACAGGTGACAACTACTAGGGTGAAAAGGACTCTGTGAGTTAAAGGAAAGATGGTGGAGGGACAAGGCAACAAAACTGCCCTGGCAGGGGTGACAGTGGCCTTGGACCTAGCTCAGGGTTGTAAACTGTCATTCACTCCAGACCTAAGTTGAAGACCACAGCCAAGTCTTGCCAATGCAGAGGGACAGGATGCTACTCTGAAGTCTGGGTTCAGGTACTAGCATTTAATGGAAAAATTGGAAGTTGGCACCAGAGCAAAGCAGATCAGATCCAGAGAGCCAAAATGGAGATGTTCCTCTCGGCCTTAGCACCTGCTGACTGTTGCGTTCACAGACAGTGCTGGGCAGATAGCAGTGATGATAAGGTTAATAATGTGCTGTGTGGCTTATTACCATTTGTCTTAGTCTGCTCAGGCTGCTATAAAAAATACCATTGACTGGGAAATTTATAAATAACAAAAATCTATTTCTCACAGATCTGGGGACTAAGAAGTCCAACATCAAGGCCCCAGCAGACTGTCTGTTAGGGCCCACGGTTGGGCTCACTTTACTGCCTTTCGTGCTGTGTTCTCACGTAGTGGAGGGGTCCTGCTGGCTCTCTGAGGTCTCTTTTATGTGGGGCTCCATCCTCACAACTACTCTCCTCCTGCTAATATCAGCTCCTAGGGTTTCAGATTTCACGAGAGTGGGGCTGGGGCTATGGCTCAGCGGTAGAACACTCGTCTCGCATGTGTGAGGCTCTGGGTTCGATCTTGAGCACACATAAATAAAATAAAGGTATTATGTCCACCTATAACTAAAAATATATATTAAAAAAAAGAAAAAGAATTTCACCACAGGGATTTGGGCCTTCCATCCCCTGCATCTTTTGACTTATTTAACTGAGTTTCCCTTTGGTAGTCAACTTTATTTCTAAAGTATTCTGAACTTAATAGGAATAACTTACCCCTTTAAGGCTAACATTTGGACTTACTAGGGTCTTGGACAAAAAGAATAAAGAGGTACCAACAAATTCACTCACCCATAAATATCCATATTAAGAGGAACACATAGTTTGCAGTGCTTCACCAATAAGCACATGTCGTGTGCCTGCAACACAGAGCGTATGGCAGGCCGGAGCCAGTGTTAGCAAATCAATCAGAAACTCAGAGATGACGCAGACTCTCTTCTTATGTGTCTAGAAGGGGCCAACGCAGAGGTCAGCAAATGCTCTACTTGCTTTGTACAGCCCACCAGTTAAAACTGAAAAACAAAACTAAAAAAGGCTAGTATTTTGTGACACATGTACAATTGCATGAATTTAATTTAGGTGTACAGACACTGAAATAAAATTTTGTTGGAATGTAGCCATGACCCTTTCTTTAGGCATGGCCCATGACTGTTTTCATGTTACAGTGACCACCTTGATAGTTCCATCAGAGAGCTTCTGGTCCACAAAGGCTAAAATATTTAATACCAAAAGTGTGTGTCAATGGATTTTCTAATGGATTAGAAAGCCATTAATCATGTGATCATACTGTTAAAATTAACTGTGGGAATGCTGCAAGGATGATGTGTGAATGTGTATTGTGACCAGAAACATAGTGGTGACAAAACACCCACAGCAGCATTGAAATGTCATCACCTGTGGGCTCACAGCACACTGACTCAGAGTGGGGAGCAGACTGCCACTGGTGGTATGGTCCCAGCAACCCCGGGTGCTGACATTTCCCGCTGAATCCCGAGGGTTCTAGTGATGGAAATCCTATAAGGCAGAGAGGTGAGGACTTCTGGCTGTCACTGGCTAACCTCACCACTGGCTAACCTCGCCACTTAAGTGCTGCAAATAAGCAAAAACTAAACAACAATTATTTCAGAGTATAAAAAAAATATCAAAGGATAGAACTTATGCCACCTGTACAAATATATGAAGTCACAGAAATGCATTTTACTTCATAAATAAGCAAAAAAATATTTTTGTGTCATGGAGGGATTATTGAAACTTTATCACATTAAAATTTTTTATTGTGAGAGATTCAAAGTACTTGTTTGAATTCTCTGAATATCATGAAATAGTAAAAAAATGTAAATCTCTTAATCTGCATTTAGAACTAATACAAAGCTGAGCCTTTGGACCACTTTTCCTGTTCATTATTGAAAATAAGAGGGTATGTGAAAATAAGATTGTCCACATTGGCAGATTATTTTAGTGAATTTGCAATAGGCTTCAGTTTGTAGTATTATATTATTCTATCAGCACTATCACTTTATTGGTCTTTCCTGATCATGACTAGAGAATTAAAAGAAATCCAGGTAAGATAAAATTATTGTTTCAAAGTGGTGTTGATATAAAATAAAAAATGTTAGGGTCATGTAAAAAAGCCTTTGAATTTTAGATTTGTAGACAGATTTGACTTCAAAGAGCACCTTATCCTCCGATGCAACATTTGTATCATCTGTCCTCAAAGGATTTCAGTTCATTTGTGTAGCTTCAAAAACGTCTCTTTTGTTCATTGATATACCAGTTACTAGTACCTGCCATGTGCCAGGCCCTGTGTCTGTGCAGGATGGGGGCTTTCAATGGCACTTAAGCAGTGGGAAGAAAAGAGGAAAAGCTGAACTCCAGTGGCCACAGAATTACCCTCCCCAAGATTAGTCTTTGTGGTGGGTGAGGGGCTTACTGGGGAAGAGATGGAGTCATATTTTATGCATAAAAACAGAAATTTGTGTGTCTCTGATTTAAAAATTCCATTTGGTATATTTTCATTATGTCTTCTTGGGCCATTTATTTTAAAAATGAAACCTTCAGCATTATAAATTTGATCAATTAACATAGAAACACAAATTGCTACATGAGCTACCCTCCTGTTCTGGGTCTGAACTTTAAATAAAATGTAAGTAGAAAACATTCTGGGAAGGAGAAGAAAAAAGCATGTGTCTTCAGTAGAGATGTTTTCACAAAAAATTACCTCCAAATTGCATGTCTACTTCTTTGACAGTCCTGTGAAGCAGATATTTTGATATTGACGATGTCCCACATTTTTCATGAACCAAGGTGGCTCTGACTCGAGGTTCCAGTTACACATGTTGTTACACTCTGACACCAGACACAGACATGCAAATGTGCTGTGCACACACGAGAGTTATGACAAGGTCCAAGTAATTTGAGTGAGGGACCAAAGCCTGGTGTTTCTAGCCTGCTTCCTAAGAGCTGTTGCCATTAAAACCCAGTCAGTTTGCAAGGCCCCAGCAGCTTAGCAAGACCTTGTCTCAAAATAAAAAAATAAAAATGTCTGGAATGTGGCTCAGTGGTTAAGCGCCCCTGGGTTCAATCTCTGGCACCAAACTAAAAAACCCAGTCAATGATGTGTCTAAGTCAGGGAAGGCTCACCAGAGATGAGAGGTGTACTTACCAGGCTTGAGGAGGAGGAAAATAAATGCCTTCTTTTGAAATGAACCTCAGGGATCATGTCCAAAGAATATAATGCTAAGTGAAGTTAGTCAATCTCAAAAATCCAAATGCTCAATGTCTTCTCTGATACAAGGAGGATGATTCACAGTGGTGTTGGGTCGGGGTGCATAGGAGGATTAGAGGAACAGTAGAAAGGTCAAAGGGGAGGGAGGGAGGGAAAGGAGGGGAGTAAGGGAGTATGGAAGGGGGAAAAAGGTGGTAGAATAAGATGGATATCATTATCCTAAATGCATGATGGAAGACTTGAATAGTATGAATATACTTTGTAGACAAACAGTGTTATGTAAAAATATGCTCTATATGTGTATTATGAATTATAATATATGCTACTATTATAAATACAACAATTTTGAATTAAAAAAAGAACTACACAAAGTGCCTTAGAAACATATTCATCTTAACCAAGTACTAAATTATGATATTTTGTTTTAATACCACAAACAACTTCTGGCCCACCAGTGAAGTAATTCATTAACTGAGACTTTGTTTTGTACAATGAATAATGGGTTATTGGAAAAAATATTATAACATATAAACTGTGGCCTTCTTTGATGCATTCACTAAAAATAATATCTGGTAGGCACTTTGTACGAGCAAAACACAGTGATGAGTACTCTAAGTGATAGAAGTAATGCCACGTGGTTGGTGGCCTCAGGAGAGTCCCCATGGAAGCTTCATGCAGAAAAAGAAAACTGGGAATGGAACCACCTTGTGACCCAGCCATCCCACTCCTGGGTCTATTCCCAAAGGACTTAAAAACATCATACTACAGGGACACAGCCACATCAATGTTTATAGCAGGACAATTCACAATAGCTAGGTTGTGGAACCAACCTAGATGCCCCTCAGTAGATGAGTAGATAAAGAAAATGTGGTATATATACACATTGGAATATTACTCAGCAATAAAAGAGAATAAAATAATGGCATTTGCAGGTAAATGGATGAAGTTGGAGATTATAATGCTAAGTGAAGTTAGCCAATCTCAAAAACCCAAATACCGAATGTTTTCTCTGATATAAGCAGGCTGAGTTTCACATTGTGGTTGGGTAGGGGAACATAGGAGGATTAGAGGAACAACAGAAAGGCCAAAGGGGAGGGAGGGGAACGGAGGAGGAAAGGGGGTAAAAAAAAAAAAAAAATCTTGATGAACATATGTGACTGAATGCCATGTGTAAATAAATATTGTAGCAACGTAAGTCTTTAAGAGAAAAAGAGGATTTTGTGGAAGAGCTGGAAATTGATCAGGTCCTGTGTGATAGGCAAGCCTTGGGTGGCAGGTGGTTCCTATCATGGGAGCGCAGGTGGTGGGGGGGGGATGTAGTAAGGAGAGGTGGCATAGAGGAGTAAGAGCAGGCAGTGCCTTCAGGAGACAGTGTGTGGGCATATGTGGCGAGAGTATGCCACAAGTGCTTAGCAACCATGGCCCCTTAACTTAAAAACATCCATAGATGAGCCCCTTAATTTAAAAACATCCATAGATGAGCACACTTAACCCATCTGTGTGATCAGTGCCTGTCTTGAACAAGAAGACTGATTTTGTCCTCAGAATACATTTTAGGAATCTGAGATCAAGGTTTCAGAGACATAGACTCAAGTTAGGTCTCCTTCCTTCTAGTACTGCTTTGTCATGGAAGCCTGCTCCTTCCACGATAGCCCCTCCTTGGTCCCTGTGGCCAACCCTCTACCTTGAACTACAATCTCAGAGCCACACCACACTTTGCCTTGAAATATCTGCGTTTGTTCCATGCCTTGAGCTACTACGAGTTGTTGTAACTCTGGGCAAATTACCCTCTTGTCTCCTCCATTTCCACTTATACAAGGAGAATAAAAATAGTACCTATCTCATTGGAAGTTGTGTTGAAATATTTAGAACCATGCTGGGTATTAATTAAATGCTATCAAAGTACTAAGAAGAATCAAAGTTATTATTGCGGCTAGTTCACAAAGACTTGGCTTATCCATTAGCTGACTAAATAGATCTAAAGAGCGGAGGAGTGGTGAGGTAGTAGAATGAAGTGCTCTTTCAAACAGTTTAAAGTCAAACAGAGAAGAAGCCAGAACAACAGCTGTGTGGTATTAATTCTTAGTGCATCCTTCCAGGCTATTGAGGAGCCAGACTTAGTGCTGATGTGACATAAGGGCTAACCTTATTTGTCCCACACCACTCTTAACTCATCCTGATTCCTGAAATCCATGCGTATAAATCATTCCAAGAAAGTTAATTTTCTACACTTTTTTGTTATCTCCAGAAAACCAGCTACCAGGAATATATTTTATATAACACACAAACATTCTGGGTGTTCTTCTTAATGTGGTGATGAAGTCCTCCTTGAAGGAGCATATGTTGCCAAAATAATAGCATCAAGCAGAGTACCAAGAACATTCATCAAGTCACAAAAGGGATTTTTATAAAGTTGTGAATATTATCCTCTGTTCTATGAAAAGTTTCCTCTGACATTAAGAATGCATATTCTTTTATATGGTCCTCTAAGATCTCTTGTTGTTGTTGTTCTTCTTCTTTTTTGCTATTTCTTGTATGCCTTTAATGAATCTCCTTCCTCTCCTTTTTGCAAAATATGTAATAAAGCTTAAAGTGGCACGAATGAGAGGAAGAGAAAGTGAAGGAGTTATATAGAGCTGTTCTTAAATTCTTCACATTCTTTAAATTTTTAATTTCTTTACAATAAAAAACAATAATTATATTAGGATCTTCTTTACACATCAGTAAGAAATGTTTTTTACTTTTTAAATAACAATAATCACAGTAAAACCATGAATAAATATTTAATTTTGATATTCTTCCTGAAATGCTTCTGTCTTATGTTACTTTTTTTTCCCTTTTCTTTCCTTTTTTTTTTTTTTTTTTTTTTTTTTTTTTTTTTTGGTACCAGGATTGAACTCAGGGGCACTCAACCACTGGGCCACATCCCCAGCCCTTTTTTGTATTTTATTAGAGACAGGTCTCACTGAGTTGCTAAGTGCCTCGCCATTGCGGAGGCTGGCTTTGAACTCATGATCCTCCTGCCTCAGCCTCCCAAGTGCTGGGATTACAGGCGTGCGCCACCACGCCCAGCTCTGTCTTATGTTTCTATTTTCTAGTTGTGTCACAAACTCAGATGTGTTCCCTTACTTTTGTTACATGCATATAGTTGTATTTAATCTACAAAAATTCACACTGAAATTAATATAAAATTTTTTTCTTAAAACTTCAGAGCAGAAAAAATATCTTACAGAGCATCTAGTATAATTCCACTATTTTTTTTAAGTGAGGAAATTGCAGTGAGAGGTTGTCACTCTGTTTATTATACAAAGGTTATAGTTAGGCCAAGGTTGAGTTCACTAATGAATTCCCTCATTAGGACTTTGCCACATCTACAACCCTGTTAGGTCCTACCTTATTTATCCAGCAACACCCAATCTTTCCCTTAGTCGGCAATTTTTTTTTTTTTTTTTTTTGAGGACCTATTTCTCAGAGTCCTTCATGAGAGGCAGTCAATAGACTAACATGACCTTAGGAAGTCTTCTGATCATTCTTTATCAATGAGGCAAGATTTGGAGACACTGAGATGTGCTTCAGTGTATGCTGGACCTGTTTGCTTAACTTTGAGAAGATACTAAGGATGTCAGCTTGTGCTAAAAAACTTCTCTCCTTGAAAAGGAAAAGCTACCTGAAATTCCAGGGCCAGGACTGTATCTGCAACACCCTCCCTTCATTATTTTCATCATTGACAGAAAATGTTAACATTCACCTGGTAGAAATACCTACCTTTTTGTAGGTGCAAATAAGTGGCAACAATTATTGCCTACTTACTGCATGCTGGTGTGTTAGATGCATTGTTTCATTTAGACCCCATGACAGGACTTTCATGTACATATACATGTTTGCATTTTGCAGAGGAAATGAGACTTGGAAACTGAGATTAGGAAAGATTACCCCATCAGCCCAAGCTTGCACAGCTAGTTAGTGCCTGACCTGAACTTAAGGATGAGGGAATGAAATAATTATTCAGTGTCATATAATGTCCCCTTTCAAAGACATACATTAGGGTAAAGAAATTTTGATTTTTTTTTATATAAAATTGTTAAAGAGAATAGTGAGTTCAGAGAAGTAGTTTAATGGAAATCTTTGAAAATACATATTTAAAATACTTTTTTTTAAAAAAATTTTTTTATTATTTATTTACTTATTCATCATGCACAAGTATAGTATCTTTTTACATACAACTGCTTGTATACAAAGTATATAAGTACTTATATACTTAAAATACTTTTATAGAAGAATTTTCCAAGCATGGTTGAGATCTATACTAAATATGAAGGAAAGGAAAGAACAAAAATTATGGCAGAGTGTTCAGTGTGAACTTTTGAGGGGGTTTATAATGCTGGTACAACACTTCCTTCCAGCTCACTCAATGGCCTCTGTCATCCAATTCTCATTTATTAGGTCTTTAGGCCAAATTGGGTTTCATAGCTATTCTAGCAGGGACATCAAATCACCCCCCATTCTCCAGTCTTCTCTTCTTTTGTGGTAATAGAAGGTTTAGCTGAGCACATGATCATGTCCTCAAGCACTAGATTACTCAATTTTCCCTGTAGCTAACTGTGGGCTTATACTAGAGCCACTGCCAGTGGGATACAAATGAAAATAGTGTGAACAATTTCCAGTGCATTTGTTTAGATAGAAGGTGTACTATGTCTTCTCCTTCTCTTGTTTCCGCTAAGTGGAATATGAGCGTGATGGCAGGAGCTAGGGCAGTCATCTAAAGACACTGAGTGAAGATTGCCTCTGAGGACTCTAGAGCACAAGAGAGAAGGAGCCTGGTCCCTCATGACTGAGACCACATACCAGCCTCGAATGCTATGCTTTCAGAGAAAGAAGTGAACAGCCATCTTGTTGAAACCAAAATCACTGCTGTTTTTTTTTTTTTTTTTAAATGCAGGCAATTTGTATACTAAAATTTATACATACACACATACACATATATATTATATATATACATATAAATATATATATATATATATATAAAATTCAATTTGAGAGCAAGGATCTGTAGGTAAGACTATTTGGCAAACATTTACATAAACGAAGCTGCATGGTGTATTCTGTTTTATTGCAGGACTTCTCAGAGCTTTTATTACATGAGTTTTTGGGGTGAATCTCCAAGAGGAGGTATGCAGAGTTTCTAATATTTGATTATGAAAATTATTCTTAAAATGGGGCATCCTGTGTAGTTCAGTATGTGGAGAGCACTTTGAGAACTTCAATTTAAGTAAGCACGATTTTAGGAAGCTCTTAGCCTTTGAGCTTAACATAAATGACGAAGGCAGGTGTGGGCATGAAGAAGCTGTGGTCCAGAGAACCATTCAATTCCACGTTTCATTAGGGAGCACTAAGTGCTGTGGAGATGAAGATCTACCTTTAGAAAGAAAAAGAAATTAATGATGACTCCAGGTACCCAAATATTATGACAGATTAAATAATTTCTCATTAAAAAGTGGTTTGGGTTGCTTATGTGATAACCATATCAGGTCAGGAGGAGGAAGGAGGAGAGCATTCAGGGTGTCTTCTGAATTTGCATATGGGTGGGGCTTCCTGGTCATTATGTGGCTAAAGGCAGGTACCTTGTTTGCAGTGAGAACATGTGATTCTGTTTCTGTGGTGTAGTGGCCAGCAGCTTCTGATGGAGGATGGATGAATCAGGACCAGGTTGTCCCTTGGGGCCACCACCTCTTGGGAACACAGATACTATGTTCTTTGTTGAGATATACAGATGGACACTGACAAGATGTTTTTGGAAATAGGAGATGAGAAGAGAAATGTACAGAAATACTTTTGGGGGTCATTTTCGTTGAGAGTTGAAGCATGAAATGTATGTAGAATGGACAGACAATACCAAGAGGAGGAGCTGGAAAACACAAGTCATGTTAGGTACCTGTGGAGGAAGAACTGTATAAGGACCCAGAAGTTAGGGTCAGAGTAATAGTGGGATAAATGTGAAAACCAGTCAAGGATCCCAGGGCGACCATAGTTTGTAAAAAGACTGTGATTGCCAGTCAAGGGCTGAGGGAAGGGAATGCAGGGAAGCTGGCTGGTTTGGATCATCAGGAGGTTGCTGGTGGCCATGGGGAGCAGGGTCAGGACTGCTTTGAAGAACGGATGATCATGAGGAGGGAGATGAAGTGGGCCAAAACGTCCTAGAACGTAGATGAGATACATGCTCACCCTGTTGGGCTGCTGTGTGGGGTTCTGAAGGATGAGCCACTCTTGCTCCCTCTTTGCTGGACATTTCTAAGCCCACAAAAGCTTTCAAGGAGTGACAGCAACAGCAGTGCTTACTGCCTCGGGGCACACCCACAGCTCACAACCAGCAGACTCTGTTTTGATGCTACCCTACTTTATAACCCATAAAAACAGTATATTACTTTTCCCCAAAGCAAGGCTTGATTTCATTTAGGATGCATTTAAAATCATGTTATATTTACCTCAGTGAAAACTTCTGAAACTCAAGTACCAGGGTGAGGGGGAGAAGAAAAGAAAGTGGTAGCAGAAATAGATGAACAGCATTTCTCCAAGCACCTGGCCAAGCATTTCTTTATCTTTTTCCTTTTATGCTTATAGACCAGGGATTGCTTCCATTCATTCAAGGAACACTGATAGTAAGTAATTCCTTTGAAATACACATAAGAGCTGACTCAAACCCTCCCTCAACCTTCTGCATTGCCCCCACACTTTCTGTTAATTCCCTGGGACTCCTTTTCTCCATTCACACAGATCTGTTTTCCTGTTCCTACTAAGCTCTGGATCTCACTTTCGTTCAGCTTCTGGATCTGTTGTGAGTTCTCTGTCCCATGCATGCCCCAAAGTGAGACAAAGAACATCCTTCAGATCAGGCATCGGTGTGCACAGTGGCTTTGCTGAAGTGAAGTTTCCCAGCGATTGAGGTGGTTTACCTTGCAGAACTGAACACTGATCCAGCTGATGTCCTGACTTCCCTGCCAGTCAGAGTGCTTTTTTTTTTTTTTTTTTTTTTTTTTTTTTTTGGTCCTGGGGCTTGAACTCAGGGGCACTCGACCACTGGGCCCCAGCCCCTTTTCTGTATTTTATAGAGACAGGGTCTCACTGAGTTGCTAAGTGCCTCACCATTGCTGAGGCTGGCTTTGATCTCGCGATCCTCCTGCCTCAGCCTCCCAAGTGCTGGGATTACAGGCTTGTGCCACCGTGCCCAGCTTCAGAGTGCTTTTTATGGACCTCACCATCTGTATCATGGAGCCTGTGCCCTGTCTCTGCCCATCCACATTCACTGTGATGGCCTGTCTCTTCTCTGGGTACCTCCTCCATCCCTCCAGACCCTCTGTACCCATGCAGGGAGGTCTGGCTAGCACTGGGTTTGCAACTTTAACATAAGACATCACCTGGGATCACATTCCCCTACTTACAACAGTCTGTCCAGGTATTTACTAAACAAAGACAAGTTTTCCTCCTTAGGGAACTCTTTTGCCAGCTGGTAAAATAACATCTCCCCCTAACCTGCTACATAATTTCTTAAAAGTACATATGCTCTTTTTTCTTCAGTGAATATGATATGTCCGGGAAATGCTGAAATAATTGCCTATTTTTCCTGCTGTATGTGGTCTAAGTAGGGACTATTATTTGAACAGAATGAAGAAGGAAAATAATTATTATATTTAATATGTAGAGAACTGCGTCCACAATACACTTAAATGTGTTTGTGATTCTTGTTTGCCGTGTGTAGAGCTTCCCCCTTGATATCTTAAATCATGTGCAGAAGGTGGCGTTGGGCATGGTCCCATACCTTGTGTACCCAAGCCAACGTCACATTTGGAAGAGGACCCGAAAGCCTCTTGTGTGTGAAGCAGAGAGAGGGGTGGCTGACAGAGCTCAGGTACAATCAAAGGGGGCTCCCAAAGAAGCTGCTTCTGTACAAGATGTTAATACTTATAAGGCTTAGACTTTTAGGCTGTGCTGTTTCCAAGAAGGGTTTTATTTATTTATTTTTTTGAAGGGAGCCAAGCAGAGGTGAGAAAAATCTTATTTAATACACATTAGGCACTGTGCCAGTTACTTCATCACAGTGTTTGA
This sequence comes from Tamias sibiricus, assembly GCA_025594165.1. Classification (NCBI taxonomy): domain Eukaryota; kingdom Metazoa; phylum Chordata; class Mammalia; order Rodentia; family Sciuridae; genus Tamias; species Tamias sibiricus. The sequence goes on along the minus strand of CM046663.1, from coordinate 89,092,736 downwards.
TTTCATCTCTCAATAATGCTAAGAGATAGGCTGATGTCCCTATTTTCAGATTAGAAATGTGCCAGTAAGAGAGGCAAGTGCGTGCTATTCTATAGTCACATCTGCCAGGGGGCAACACCAGAGTCCAACTCTGGCTTCATCGTGCCATGGTCATCAGAGCATGGAACCACAATTCTCCATTATTCACTTCTTGAACTTGAGACTGAGTATTCCAGCCTTTCCTTGAAGAACACGAGCACGCACATTATGATTCTGCCAGAAGAGGAGGGAGGCAAATGCCGTAGGGAGGAACGGAGCTGCTTCAGGGAAGGAGTTGAGTCACTATGACTACTTCCCTCTGTAGGTTTCTTTCCTGTTTCCAAATGCACCAATATCCCTGTTCTTACATGTTATTTAGAAAATGGGAGTATATTAAAATAGCACACTTAATAAACATGTGATGCTATTCTTTAGATAAATGATAAATGAGTCAGAGCAGGGCCCTGGGGATGACCCTTATGTTTGAAGACCCAATCCGTACTGTATTGACTGTGTGACCCTCAGAACATGCAGAGGGTTCTCTCTGTGGATTAGTTTCCTTTTCCCTTTAGAGACAGCAAAAGTAATAATAGCACTATCTTATGACATTATGATGAAGATTGAAATATATAAATACATGGAAAGTCCTTAGAATGGCACATGGAATGTAAGTTTATTAAAATTAGTGTTATGAGCAGATGGGGGACACTGGACCATAGTAATAAAGACAATCATATGATCTAGAACTCAAAGTTGAAACATTGAGCAGAAAACTCTAGCAACTGAGCTAAGTATAAAATGTGCATTTTGTTCAAATTGTTCTAGTTAGCTAGGAAAGGTAGTGTATACCTATAATTCAAGCAACTTGGGAGGCTTAGGCAGAAGGCTCACAAGTTCAAAGCCAGATTCAGCAACTAAGCAAGGCCCTAAACAACTTAGCAAGACCCTGTCCCAAAATAAAATAAAATGGCTGGGGATGTGGCTCAGTGGTTAAGCACCCCTAGGTTCAATCCCTGGTACCAAAAGAAAAAAATTGTGGTGCTAATTATACAGTTATTTAAATAACAAAAAGGTAGAAGTGGCCTGGACCAGATGAGCTCATACACATCATTCTTCCCACATAGCTTGTTTCCTGTTATATATGATAAAGACAGTGTTTTTAAACCCATGTAAAGCTATCATTTATATCTCTCTCTCTCTCTCCATCCATCCATCCAATCATCTGTCCATCCACACATGCACATATACAGAACCTGAAGGAAATACACAGCTGAATGTTAATAATAGTTTCTTCCTACAGTGATAATGAGGAACTTTGATGTTTTATTTCCTCAGTTTTCCTCCATAAGTTTCTAATACTATTATAAATATAAAATACATTGAATACAATGAAGTAAGAAATTAGCCAGACTCAGTATGTCATGGAATAAAGAGCATGTGTTCCTCCCCGTGTGGCTTCCTACCCACTTTGTGCAGAGCCTCCACCAGAGGACTTCGGGGGGGCACTCAGTGTTTGACATCAGCCTCACACTCTGAGGAGGTGGTGCTGGACCTTCTGTGTTTGGTGGAACCCAATTTCTTCTTTCACAATTGCCATTTGCTTTCAGTCATCACTTAGCTCCAAACTTAACACATGAACATTACAATAGCAGAGGAATTTTTAGAGTAATGCGTACTCTGGATCTTCACAAAATATCTACAAAATCTATGTAGAGTGAAGCACACTTTTGAGGTCACGTGTCTAAAGGCCTGAGTTTTAGAGTAAATTGATTTTATTCTCTGAAGGAATGATGTGATTTGAGCCTATTCTCAGTCATTCCCTGCTTAATCTACCCCGTCAGCTGATTAAAAGCATTAGCTTGTAGCATCTGATGCTGGGAATGGCCATGGCGGATGTCCATATATATCACTGTTCTGTCCACGCTCATCTTAGAAGCTGCCTTTGTAGTAATTTTAACTTGTCCACTGCTTGCTCTGTGACAGGCAAACCCTGGGCCTCAGGAGATGGCTTCCCATTGGTTCTGTCTCTGAACACACCACTTTACTTTACCCGGCCTTCTTGTTTCTCCATCCTTGGGAAAAAGGGGGCTCTTCAGAACCCTTAGCCTGTGGCTCAGGCTGCCTCTTCTGATTGGCTGTGGATGTTACTGGGCTCATCTACAGGATTTTAGTTGCATTTTGTGTGATTTCATTAGAATTTGGTTAAAGGGGGGACGGTCTCCCACCTGGGCTGCCTGCCCTAGTGGGGTTTCTCAAAGGCCACTCCAGCCCAAGAGAAACGTGCAGTTTAAGGCTCCTATTTGGTTCAGGGCCAATCATTTTGCAAAGTGAATTGAATAGATATGATCCCAGTTGTATATAATTTGTAGTCTAAGACAGTTAATAATGACCTGGATAGGGATATTAAGGATGTAAATTAAACAAATAAATGCATTCAATTAGATCAGTTCCATAAGTAGGTTGAAGGACTCACTGAGCACAGGAGCTGTTCTGGGGCCAACTACAGAGGAGTGTCAGAGAAGGAGCTGAGCAGCTATAAAATAAGGGGAAAGGCAGAGTTCAGAGTTCAGCTGTCTTCCTCTCTTCCACTAGTAAATTCCAGTAAATGACTGAGGTTATGAAATGTGTTCCCTCTTCAGGAATCCTACTGTGTGTTGGTCACTTTCCAGACAGTTACATGGTAGGCCGCAGAGCAGAGCTTGGGCTGTTCCCCTACCCCTACTTGGAGCTCCTCCAGGTCCTTCCTCTGGGGACAGAGAAGGTGGACTGAAGAGTAGAGCTTGAGGACTCTCCTCCATGATTCTAGTGGCCCACTTGGAAAACAACTCCTGCTCCCCCACGTGAGGGGCACTGAACCCACTGGACATTTTCCAGAGGAGAGAGGAGAGAGTTTGATACGAGGGTGGAGTGGGACATGATCTTTATCCCGGTGAGTTTGGCTTTCCCAGTTTTGAATAGTATTCAGTTTAAGAGGCACTGGGTTCAATTCTCAGCACTGTATATAAATAAATAAAATAAAGGTCCATTGACAACTAAAAAATTTAAAAAATAAATAGATCACCTTCAACCAGAGAAATAATCAGCAATGTACAGATTTAAAGCAAAGAGACATTGTATTGTTTCAAACAGGAATGTAAAGTCAACGATGACTTCTAAAATAGATTTTCTTGACAGTCATTCTAAAATAGAACTTCATCAACTACTGTCTTTTCATTGCCTAACATCTGTTTAAAAAGAAGATTGGTAATATTGGCTATATTCTGATATTGTGGCAGTTGATAAAATTAACCCACAAAATATTTTTAAAAAGATAAAAAAAATTGAAATGAAGAAAGTCAGTTGGAGTATTAACCCTTGCCTTGTCTTTCTCTGCCGGTATGCCCTTAGCAAGCAACCTTGGCCTCCTAATCTACACTTTTTGGCCTCCATTAATTGTGTAATGAGTGATCAAGAGTACACACACCCATAAACACACCTCAAATTAGTCAAAGTCCTATTCTCCTATTATTAGTGGCAATATTAAGACTTTGCAATCTAGTTCTTTGCATCATTTACTGTTGACTTTAAAATGCCATGTTAGTAACTAAACACATAATTTATGTGTTTCTGGTTCTTTATATAAGATATTGCTTAAATTTAAAAATTTTCTCAGAAACATTAAGGCCCGAACACATACCTCTCTGCAGTGTTTCAGAGGGAAAACTGTCTATGCTGTGACAGTTATGTGTTTTTTAGGCAACTTGAATAATGCACAAAAGACTTCAAAATTCTCTTAAAAGGAAAGAGAATTCTTTGAACTGACAGTGAATAAACAATCTTTGCAGAGCTACAGAGTTTTTGTTTGATGCCCTGAGTCAAACACAATAAACTATAAGAAAGGTTCCTTACTCTAAATATGTCAGTACTGTGGAGAAGATTCCAAGAGATCTTTGCTGAAGTGCTTTTGATTTCAGCAATAATGAACTAATGGTATATACATTAATTTCTATGCTAGGCAGACAGAAACTTCCAGAAATCTCTACTTAGTATTATTCAGTAGTTAAGTGAATGCCCCATTATTGAGACCTCATCTATTATCCCTCAAAATTCTCACAACAACCTTAAGTCTCATTGTTTTTTATTTTATTTGTTTGTTTTTATGTGGTGCTAAGGATCAAACCCAGTGCCTCACACATTCTAGGCAAGTGCTCTGCCATTGAGCTATAGCCCCAGCCCCAGTCTCATTATTAATAGCAGAAAAACTTATTCTCAGACTGAGCTGTTTGCTGAAGACTATTCATTCCATGGGTCTGACTTCAAACTTGATTGTTATTTCATATACCACAGTGCTTCTTAAAAATAGTATACTCCACTTTAATCTTTGTACAGTAGAAAGATAGCACAAGAAGTATGTATACTTTTTAATGTATTTTTAGTACTATTTATTGCTCTGAAATTCAATTTAAGATTATTATCTTGCATTAGAAAATTGGCATTTTAGTCACCTGCATTTTGCTGGACACATGTATCAAACAGTCAAGCAAGCAAATGCAGTCCAAACAAATATTCATTCTTGCTCAAATGATGAGATGGGGGACAAATAAATAACTGATAAAATTACAGACCCATGAGAAAGAAATGTGATATTTCATTTAGCTCATACAAGGTTGCCTTAAATAATATGCAACATTTCTGTAGGACTTTATAAAAAAGAAAACCTTCCTGGTTCTATGGAGTGTTGGTGAATGGCATGGGGGTCACTGTGTCACAACAATTATATATTCAGGGGTATCATTGTGCTAAGTACCCCAAAAGAGTGTTCAAAAATGTATGAAAAGGGGCGGTTGCAGAATGAGGTAGACACAGGTAGACAGGCACTGCTGGGAGCAATGGAGGGTCTGGTATTGTCCAGTCACCTGTGCTAGTTGCTTTCCACAATGTGCCATTGTGACTGAACAATGAGTATCTGTCAACATGTTTGATAGGATGAAATGAAGCCTGAGAAACTCAGGGGTTTGCTGAAGGTCCCAGGATTAGAGAGGTGGCAGTGCCTGGGTTTGGATTCAAGTGAGTCTGGATTGATATCATGTAATAACTGGAGATTTTATGAATAAGATAACTTGAAGGGAGGAAGAAGTAGAGAAAGAAACAATTACTAGAAAGAGGTGTTATAGCTGGAACGGTAGCAAAAAAAGTTGAATTTTCTTGAGAGGAGCAAGGGGCTTATTATGAATTATTATTCATATTATGGGCTTATTATTATGGGAATATACAGGATCAGCAAGAAAAACAGCTTGATCATTAAGAAAGTATTAAAGCCAGGCGCGGTGGTGCACGCCTGTAATCCCAGCACTTGGGAGGCTGAGGCAGGAGGATCAAGAGTTTAAAGCCAGCCTCAGCAATGGCGAGGCACTTAGCAACTCAGTGAGACCCTGTCTCTAATAAAATACAGGGCTGGGGATGAGGCCAGGTGGTTGAGTGCCCCCGAGTTCAATCCCCAGTACCAAAAAAAAAAAAAAAAAAAAAAAAAAAAGCATTAAAAATCACTATTTTCTATCTATGGAATTTCACGTGCTCTAAATTAGTACACACAGAATATCTATTACTAAAATTAAGTTTGAGAGTGGAACTATTTTTTTTTCTTCATTCTTTAGATCACAGAATTTGCCTTTCAGCAAGCGCAGTGCTTATCTTTGTCACGTGGCGAACACAGATGCCTTGGGTCATCCTGGCCTGTGGCCACTCCCGATCTTAGGAGAGCAAGCAGCTGAACAGGTGGCGAGTCTTCAGATTTCCTCTTGGTGAAGGCTGTGCACAGGGAAGGAAATTGCATGTTGTGGATTAATTCTGTCTCATGCTGCTATTTCTTTTTCTCACGAATTCTATTTCCTATAAACACCATTAGTTGACGGATCAGTGGTTGGCTATTATTAACTAGGTTAGATATATTTTTTAGCGTCCCTGTCCAAAAGTTACCCAGCACGGTTTGAACCACACCATATGTCCAGTGATGCTACGTTTTTTTTTTTTTGTGTGTGTGTGTCAAAATGATGTAAGGCAGCACAGTCACAGATACTACCTTCAGCAAAGGGAAAGAAAATCTAGGCCTTTTTCTAAGGATAGACTTCAGATTTAGCTCTCATGTCACTGGTCTTTATTATAACATCTCATGAGAGGTCCTGAGATGTGGTTTCAACAGACAACCTAACCTGCTTTATTTGAAAAAAATCTCTTTTTGGACTCACAAGATACATTGTTTTATTGCATCAAAATACATCTAAAACTAGGCCTGAAAATCTTATTGATGAATTCACCTCCTGGTTTAAGTTGAGATGAATGTAGTACAGTGGTTAAGAGAGTGGGGTCCCCTGTCCCTGTGACATAATTCAAACTCTGACTCTATCAGTCAACATCTATGTGACCTTGGGCCAGTAATTTAGCATCTCCATGCCTCAGTTTTTCAATCTCCAAAAAATGGGAATGATGATAGTACTTTTTCTACTGCATAGTTTCCTGTGTGCATGTGTGTGGGTGTTAAGCCGTTGCATGAATGCACAGAAAGTATTCAGAACAGTACTCTGTAATAGCCATTCAATCAATGTCAGCCATCATTCCTACTGGCACTGTTGTTACTACTATGTATCCACTTAACAATATTTACTAAGCACTTACTTTGTACCGAGATCAGGGCCTACAATGATGAAAAAAAGTTATGAATAATGTTTCTGCTATCCTACAGTTCACGTCCATGGTAGAAGACAAGTAACAGTCAATTTATAAGCTAAAAAATCAAATATGTGCAGATACAATAAGAAAAGCATGAATTAACAGTGTTTTAATTAAAAGACAAGGGGGTGCTTTAGCATGAATGGCCCAGAAAGGCTTCTCTATGACATTTAATCTGAAATTGTTATGGTAATAAGAATCAAGTCAAGAAGACAGAAAAGGGAGGAGGTAACAGCCACCTATCAGACAAGAATCCAAAAAGTGCTTGATGACAGCAATCATAATTCATAATTTATTTGCTGACACTTATACTATGGTTTGGATATAAGGTATCTTCCAAAGCACATGTTTGAGCCAATGTGGAAATGTTCAGAAGTAAAATGATTAGATTATGAGAGCTGTAACCCAATCAGTGTCCTTCTGCCATGATGTCTCCCTCACACCATCCCAGAGCAATGGAGTCAGCCAACCATGGACTGAACCTCAAAAGCTGTGAGCCCCATATAAATTTTTCTTCCTCTTTTTTTTCTTTCTTCTTGTCGGTTCTTTAGGTCACAGTGACCAAAACCTGATTAACACAACCCACCATATACTCTAGTAGGGAAAACGGGCACATTATATTTAATATGAAACATGAAATAATAGGTTCAGTAAGTGAATAATTGGTTTGGTGCTCATAGGGACTCACTTGTCTGGAGCTTTCCAAAATAATTCAACGGAGAAAAGATGTTTGATTTCACACTCAGATGACAGGAGAGAGTTTGTCATGCTGAAATATGAGCCTAAGTACATTCTAATCAGAGAATGGAGGAGCATGACCCAGAATTATAAATGTTCATGAAATATGTAGGGAAAATTACGTCTGCTGGTGTGAACAGAATATAGAAAATAGGCGAGAGCAGAGTGAAGATCATGAAGAGAAGGATGAGTGTGAAAATCTTGTCTTGCAGGAACACAAGTGCAAACAAATACAAGATATAAATTAAAAACTTTCTGATAAAGATGTAGCACTTAACTTGAGGAAAGAAAATCACTTGATACCAAATTAACTAAAAACTGCCTGTCTCAATGTTAATTCTGATAAGGACTTATCACAAGACCAACGTCAATTAATTGAATTACTACTCTATAAAATAAGAGTGATAATTTCTCTGCAGGGCTTAAAGACTACCCAAATAGTATGAACACGGGAATTTTGTTTTGTCAAATCATCTTAGTTGCTATTTATTCAATAATTATTTTAGCAAGTAGTATAAGCATGGAAGTAATACTTCAGTGTATTTATTCAATTGTAATAAAAATGATATTGGCATTAAGTTAAATTTATATAACAATTTCTGAAAGAAAGAATAATATATTTATTATATTATGAATTCTCAATAATCAATAGGAAAACCACGAGGACCCAAATAAATGAGCAAACAACTTGAAAAAATAATTAAAAAAAGGAAAATCAAAAGGCTAAGATGTAGCCAGGCGCGGTGGCGCACGCCTGTAATCCCAGCACTTTGGGAGGCTGAGGCAGGAGAATTGCGAGTTCAAAGCCAGCCTCAGCAATGGCGAGGCACTTAGCAACTCAGTAAGACCCTGTCTCTAAATAAAATACAAAAAAGGGCTGGGGATGTGACCCAGTGGTCAAGTGCCCCTGAGTTCAATCCCAGGTACCACAAAAAAAGAAAAAAATGGCTAAGATGTGTAATATAATAGATAATATATATGTATCTATATGTTTATGCTCTCTTTTAGTTGAAATTGTGTAAATTAAAATTCAACTTGTATTGTTTATCAAGTTAAGTTCTTAGCAAGCAATTTGATTATATAAAAATTATTAAAGGTTTATATGTATTTTGTAAATAATTCTGTTTCTCAGAATCTATCCTAAGGAAATGAACCTAAGTAAGAAAATATTTACATATAATAATTACTGTGAAGGAATGAAAACAGTTTAAATTTAAACCATAGAGAAATATTTTGGTAATCAATGGTAGTTACTTCATGTAATATGGTACAGATTTTGAAATAAGATTTATGTAAATTATGTAACAACATGGGAAATTCTACCAATATAAAACCAATAAAAAGAGAATAAAATGTATAGGAAATACCTTAGGTAGAGGGAGAGTGGAATGAAAGACATTTACTATGTAGGTGTTTTTAGGAGAAGGAATATAGGTCCTTTTTTCTGAACATTTTATATTTTCTTGAGGCAAAAAGTAGTAATTTTATACCATCATTCATTTGAAATTTTATTTTAAAGTGTAGGGACTTAACATCACAGTAATTAAAAACAATTTTTATTTGCTCGCACACAGGGCTAGGTTGCTAGGTCCTGGTGACCAATGATAGAGAACTTGCTCTGTTCTGCAGGAGCTCCTAGACTGGGGTGTGATCTGGACAGACCTTTGACTCACAGGCAGCAGCGGAAGCTGGGACTTCCAATTGGACAGCGTCCATCCGTGTTTTATGGGTTGCCAGGGCAGGAATTTGATTTGCCCAAGAAACTCTTCACCTCCATACTTAATGCTCAACAAAATTCTCCCTTACATAGTTTAAGTTCATTGTTCTTAATATTGTCTTCATCAGAGATGATAAAATAACAACCAAACTAAAACGAAGTAGAATGGTACTCTTTGGTTTTCCCAGAATAACCCTCCTGTGCCGTTCATGCTGAGAGACATTTTCAGAGCTACTGCAAAGGACTTTGTAGTATGGTTGCCGTCCATTGGGAAGTACAAGGTCTGTGAGGTTGTGATAATTTCAGGTCGGGTTGGTTTCCTCCTAACATTTCAGGGCTTCTGTTTTTATTGATGCCTTGTTTTTTCCTTTTTTCTTTCTTTCTATTTTTTTGTCAACGGTGTTACCAGGGATTGAACACAGGGGTACTCGACCACTGAGCCACATCTCCAGCCCCACTGTGTATTTTATTTAGAGACGGGGTCTCACTGAGTTGCTTCACACCTCACTTTTGCTGAGGCTGCCTTTGATCTGGCGATTCTCCTGTCTCAGCCTCCCAAGCCTCTAGGATCACAGGCGTGCACCACCATGCCCGGCTTGTTTTTCATTTTTATGTTTATTGGTGCCTAACAAATCTCTTACCGTCTGCTTCAGAATACATCTTTCTTTATGACCCAGTTATTGGGTTTGAATTGTGTCTTTCTCATTTGAACATTAATTGAACACTTAATGAGAAGGTTCTATTTCTCCATATTGTTAATTATTAGATGAATTAATACAAAATCGAACACTTATCTCACCAGCACAAATGACATCTAGATCTTCTTAGTAACCTTTTGAACCATCTTCTTGTGATAGAAGTGAAAAAAATTGGTTGCTATGGTAAATCTTTCATGAAGCTTACCCAAAGACTAGTCAGGTTTTTGATGTAAACATTTTTCATTTTCTGTATTTATTTGAATAATACCACATGTTTCCCTGTGTATTTTAGTGCTCTAATTTAAAGGATCATTGCTAGAAATTTCTAGATGATATGTGGGGGGTTGATTTGTTTTCAATTTAAATGATAAAAATTATAACATTATCAGTTAACTATAAAAAGTTAAAACATAGTTGACAGGTTAAAAATGAGAAGTAGAATTATTTTTTCCCTATCACTTCCCATTTCATTCATTAAAACCTTTATTGAGGGGCTGGGTTTGTGGCTCAGTGGTGGAGCACTTGCCTAGCATGTGTGAGGCACTGAGTTCGATTCTCAGCATCACATATAAATAAATAAAAATAAAGTTCTATCAACAACTAAAAGAAAAAGAAAAATTAAAAAAACTTAAGAGATTTATAAATGTGCTTATATATACATATATATATATATATATATTACTCCAGATATTTTCCTGTACATATGCTCTATGTGTACATAAAGTGGTATTATTACTTAGATAACTTTTACATATTTACATAACTTTTAATTATCTGTTTTGTTTTCATTCAAATGATATCACAAAATAATATTCTTTAGTATTTTCACTTAATAGAATATCATGTAAAACTTTTCTCTGGCTCAGTCTTTATGGGTCAGCAAAAGCGAAAACTTTTTACATCAGCCAGAGATGCTGAGTTCCTGCATGGTGCCTGGACCTATGCTGGATGCCAGGAACACCACTCGAGCCAGGCAAATGGGGTCTGTCCTGAAAGTGCTCACATTTTTGTGGTCTTAAGGATGGTATTTATATTGCTTTCAGTTTTTCACTACTGTAACCTTTTATTTCTATTAAGATTTGGTTTTATTTCTTTTATCTTTAATGATTTCAAAAGTGAGTTTGTTCCTACTCTGATGTCATAGAAGACCATTGAAGTTCATGATTTATTCTTTCTTTTGTATCTATTTTTACTTACATCGACTAAATTTTTTTTTAGTTTTTCAAGCCAAAAAATTGTCCACCAAAGTAGTTTCTTTTAGTAGTTTTCTTAATACCCTTATGTAATGCATTTGGATAACCATTTATTCGGGGGGCGGAATACTGGGGTTGAACTCAGGGGCACTCAGCCACTGAGCTACATCCCCAGCCCTATTTTGTATTTCATTTAGAGACAGGGTCTCAATGAGTTGCTTAGCACCTTGCCATTGGTGCTGCTGGCTTTGAACTTGTGATCCTCCTGCCTCGGCCTCCCAAGTCACTAGGATTACAGGCATGCGCCACGCACCTGGTACCATTTCTTGATTATTAATTCTATGCAATGTTTGCTTGCCTTGAAAGTGAATGAATTGCTATGTTTATATTGTTATCTCTAATTTTAGTTTTTCACATGATTATTTTTATAGCGCCAAGGATTATAACATTTGCATTCTGTTCAATAATCATAATTCCCATCTTTTGGATGTAGCTTTTCATCATACTGATTCAGTGCTAGCATTCATCCTTCATACAGTACACCTTATTTTGATTTATCACTTGTTTGACATATATAAAAATATGATAGTACATTTCATATGCCCTTGAAGTTTTAAAAATTCATTTTCCCTATATACTTCACTCAAAAGTCTTAGCTGATTATAATACTTTCATTTTTTTCTATTAAAATTCTGTAGGCATTTTTCCATCATGTTGGTCTGGGGAATCTGATCGGGAAATGTCCAAGGCCTGTCGTAAATACTCCTTGATTGCATCACCTACACCACATGGTGCCCAAGCAGTGTTAGGTGCTGAAGGATAAATCTCAGATGCCTTCATGGAACAGCTCTCAGACCAGGGTATCATTTTAATCCACTGTTTTTGAATAGAAAGTTTACTTTTTGCCTTAAGGCCCAATAACTCCACCTGAATATTTGTTCTTAATATTCTGCATAATTTGTTTGTAAATTTAGTGAGATCATTTGGCTTCAAGTCATCCTTTATAAAAAATGTCTTTTTTTATACCTTTGAAATTATTCTGTTCAATGTTTTGTTGTCTTCATTTTTGAACACTTGACCACTTTTTATCTTCTGTAAATATTATTTTTGCTACAATGGGTTTATATTTTTATTTTTGTATTGTGTGATTTGCTTTCCAAGCTCTGCTTCTTACTGTCTTCTGCAGTACATATTCTATTGTTCTTTCCTTCAAATGTCATTTTCATCTGAGAAATAACTGTTTTGATGTCTTCAATTTCTTTCCTGAAAGGGGAATTCACATTTTATCTGTTACCTTTGATTCCCCCTCTTATGTCTTTCCTAAATTCTTTACCCAGAATCCATGTTCTCTTTTCATTCTTTGTCAGAGTAGCATTTGATATAAATTTGTTTCTGCTTATTGGAGGCAATTCATTCCTTAGACATGCTATTTTTCTGATCCTTTCTTCTGTCCTGTTTTCTCTATTTGTGACGAGCAGATTACCTATAGAGATATGCTTGTTGCCCTTGGACATTTAAATCACATATTTTAGTTCATAATTTAGCATTTATCACTGATCTGGTGAATTTTGTCAGCACCTTCAAGAAAGATGATCCTCTGTCTTTGCCATCCTAACTGTGTCTTGGACTGTTCTTTTGTGTTTAGTGTCTTACTGGGACATCACAGAAATGTCCAATGTGTGTCATTGTCTTTAGGTCAGCCTCTTCTGCTCATCTGGGAAATGAAAGCTGACCCTTGTTTTCCTTATCCCAAGGATCACTAGTTAGATCTATTTGAATTTGCCAGTTACTTTTAAGAAGTCTGTATCTTGTTCCATTTCTAGAGGGGAATTGTCCACACTTTCTTTTCTCATTGTGTACCAGTTGAATCGTATTTGCAGTAGTCTTTTTAGTTTTTCTTGTGAGTTCATTAGCGCTTCCTAATATTACAATTTATTTTATTTTTACATTTTTTATCTTAGTTTTACATTTTTATCTGATTTTTACAATTTTATCTTATTTCTGATTATTTCACTAATTTTTATGTGACAATGTAGGAAGCAAACAAATTTTTTTTTCTTATTTTGTTTTACAAGTCTCCATTGGTATGTTTAAAAACAGAGTATTTGTCTTGATGTGAAAATATTTGTATTGGTCGATAAATACTTTTTCACTTATCAGTTCTTAAAGTGTTTTCCATTCTTAGGGACAAGTATATTTATGTTGAATATATTCTGGATTCCAATTTGAATTCCTCACTTGCCAGCTGTGGTTTTTCTATGTAATCATTTAATTTTTCTCAGTGTTAAAGGGATAAAAATTCCTACTTACTTCACAGGGATATTTTGTGAAAATCAAACAGAATGAGACCCGTGAAAGCTTGGAATGCTACCAGTCCCAATGTGCATGTCAGGTACAGTCAATATTTACATTTCACATATGGAAAAGCAATCCCACTGTGGTTTATAGAGGACCATTTACTTTTCACTTGAGCTATTTCCAGATGAACTCCTGTTTTCTTACTAAGTATGAGAGAAATACACAAGATCACAAGTCAACGGTTGTCTTAGAAAACACCTTCCTGATGTTTGCCCAGATCATGAAACTGCCCGTTGCTTCTGAGCACGTGCAGGGCAGCAGAAATGCGGGTGAGAGCTGCAGTGGAACTGGTGTGTGTGGGGGTGCATTCCAGAAAGAGCCACTGTGTGCTTATAAGAAAAAATAATGGTCAACTGAAGGGTGGTGAGGACTTCATTTCGGAGGGTGTTTTTGATGAAGGAATGAAAAAGACTGAGATGGGTCAGGTCAAAGCACATACAATTTAAAATGTGTGTTTTTGGTTATGAATTATGAATTTCCTTGAATGCTTTCAAAAGATGCAAGTAAGCATTAGAACTATTTTAATGGCTTTGATGCTCTTTGTGATACTCTGGGGCACAAGGTTTATGGAGGAAGCGTTCACGTCTCCTCCCGTCTACTCTGCTGTGGCTGTGCTGTGCCCTGGGAAGCTTATCCTCACCTCTGAGCAATGGGGAACTTTATCAAGCAAGGAGCAGGAAGGAGTAGAGTGAGGGTGGGGACTTACTGCTGTTTCTTCCTGAAGGTCACTGTGGACCCGCTGTGTCCCTTTTCTGCAGTCAAAGTTCCTGTGAAGGGGCTTCCTGGGACTCCAGGTTAGAGTTGCCTCTCCCTCTCCTGCCCTTCTTGCCTCAGGCAGCCTGTGTCCTGCCTTACTTGCAGGATATTGACCTCCAGGATACTGTTGCTATCCCATGTGGTTCCTGGATAACCTCTGAAGACTCCTGATAATAGTTTCTTTTTTTTTTATATACACAATGGAGTTTTGTTTAGCCATAAAAAAAAGTGAAATTATGTCATCTGCAGGAAAATGGTTGGAACTTGAGATGATTATATTGAGATAGTGCTTTCTTTCTTTCTTTCTTTCTTTCTTTCTTTTTCCTTTATGAACCACTTCTCAAATTACCTACTCTAAATGTGTTGTCTTCCCTGGAACCCTGGTTTCAGGACCATACAAGGTCCTTGGACTTATTTGGTTTACAGAATCATTTTTAATGGCATTTGGAAAACCCTACAAAACACACAGATGGCCTAGTGGCTTGATAGCTCCATCAGCTGAAATGGGCAGAACATATATTTTTGGCCATTCTTTATGCGGGAGACGGGAGCCTAGCAAGTCAGAGAGCTGGAGCTGTGCCTTGGTGCCAGTGGGAGGGACCATCTCAGGGGTGGGGAGGAAGGATGCAGACTTTCCCGAGTACCAACTTGATGCTGGTACCAGTGTTCAACACTTCACTATCTTACATCATCCTGAAAAGAAAGGTACTCTCTCCTTCAACTTATGCATGTGTGTCATGAAGGTGAGACTGTTTGTCCAGTATCTCTGAACCATAAGTGGCAGTTATGATCAAGCCCTTTTGCTCTCCAGCCACCAAAAGTTGGTTACCCACATTTGTGGTACCTCAAAGTACATAGAAGCTCTTAAAAAATACAGATTGCCAGGATTATCTCAGGTCTACTGAAGAAACCTCTGGGTACAGCCTTTGGGTAGGTTTTATAAACCACCTGCAGGGAATTCTGATGTTCAGCCAGTTGGGAAGGACTGAGCTGAAGTTATTTCACTAAGAGTATTTATTCTGATTTTTCTTCCTAGGTTACTTTTTAAAAAGATCATGGATTTTAGCAATTGGTCATGAATTAAAGGCAATATAATATTAATTGTTTCCTGAAATACTTACTAGAAACATTTTTATCTCTATTATTATTATCTATTATTATATTATTATCTCTATTATCTTTATTAGCTAAAATCAGAATATGATTTCAGATTTCATGAAAATACATTGAGACTAAATTATTTTAAACTCAGGTATTATTTTTTAAAATGATGCACAAAATGAGAATATTGTGCAATTGGCATTTACTATATGCTTTTATTAATCTCATAATCTCTTTAATATTTGTGCACCATAAATAATATTTCTATTGTGGGTATTTTCCATGTTTTTGGGGTTGAAGAAGAAAACATTATACAAACCCTTAGTACCTGTACTGAATCTTATTTATGTCATGAAATCATAAACCATGTAAATTTTCACTAGTTACTTTTGACTTACCCATTTTTTTAGTAAGATAAATCCATCTTGCTTAACATCAAAGTAATATCTATCAAATATTATGTTTGAAATGTTTATAAGTCACTGAATTCTAAGATGATACAAAATGAAAGCATCAATAAAATACAGGTAAAAGTGAACCACTTTTATAGGGGCTCATAAAATGTGTAAATACCAATGAAAATGTGTCATTTCATCAACTCTTGGGAATCCAGTGTCTGATCATGCTTGCCTATGAGTAGGCACTAAATTTTGGCTTTATGTGGCTATGTTGGATCATTATTACATAATATAACAAATGACTTCATGGAGTTTTCTTAGAGCTGTATTTAAATTTGAAAATCTATCACAAATAGTTACCCCAAGAAGAATTTTGGGAAGACTTCCCAAAGTCAACAACTGCCATTCAGAAATTGAGAGCTGAAAGGATCTGGGTGTTAGATTTACAGCATCCTTTCCCTGTCCTTGTGGGACATGGAATAAGAAGTGAGCAAAAAATAATAAGTGAAACTTTTTCTGAGTTTCATTACTTGGAAGGGAGATCCAAGCAAGAGGAGGTACAAAGTAATGACTCTGAAATTTTTTTTTTTTCCATAATCAACGATCAATGATTGCTTTTGTAAAACTTTAGGATATTTAATCTAAATATTTTATCTTAAGCATTTATAATGTTAAATGTGAAAACATGAAAATGTCTTATGCTTGGCATTTATAACACAAAAAAAAAAAAAAAAAAAAAAAAAGAAAGAAAAAAGAAAAAACAGTGCAAATATTTCTTGCATGGCCATCCAGGAAAGTTTTCTTCACAATGTGAAACTGGAAATTAGATTGACTTCAGCACATCTACCTCTGTCCCATGGAATTTGCCCGGGCCTCTGGCATGGCTGATATTGAATGAATGCATGAGCTCACTGTTTCTAGGGAGAATCACACAGCCAAAAACCAGGGACCTGAAGTGGACATTGTCCCTCCGTGACTCCTGATATGGCAGCTA